>CM057348.1:409274048-410474048 GCA_030015575.1 Agapanthus africanus | reverse complement strand
TTTAGCACAGGTCGATCCACAGGGAGATGGTTGTATGTCTGTTCTTGTCTTAGACGAGTCAATTCAAGAATGTATATATGTTTATGTTCAATTCTATTCTAAGTGATCGTATTTATGTTCAAGTAAGCTTGTTAGGGTTATGGTTGGTTAGTAGAGTTAGGATTAGTTTTGTGCTTTTCTTTTGCTATTCTTAAAATGAAGTTGGGATAATAGAATGTAGCGGGGATTAGGAGGACGTAGGAATGTGATTTGCTGGTTTAAGAAAGCTTTGGAATGCTAAATCCATTCCCAGTGCCCCTTGTACGTCCGCTACGTGCGCTTATTTCCAACCCTAGGACAAACACCCGCAACCATGTATCCAATTAAGTCAAACTACATGTCACGTTGTAGTGCATCCAAAGAACTTCTCGACTTAGGTCACGGCTATATGTCACGTACAGCGTGCCTAAGTGAGGGGATTGTGGTTGTTTGGTCTAGGCTCGTTTCAAGATGTTTGGCGAAGAGAAGCACAAGGGATTTTTCTGTCCCTCAAACTAACCTTCCTTAGCCCCTAACAAGTGTGGAAATTATTCACACATGAAAATAAAAACAAAACAAGAAGGAAGGAAAGAAAGGAAAAATACGGTTTTACAAAATGGTAGCAACCTAACTACTTGGGCCTTCACCTTAGCAAGGGACTCCGTCGAGTATCATGGCTTGAAAATACGGATAAAAAAAGAAGGGAAAAAAACAAGAAAAGAAAAGAAAAGAAACAGCTACTTAACAACAATAAATAAAATTACACTATGAATTAAAATTACAATACAAGAAATAAAAGATACAAGATAATAAAAACACCCTCATCTTCATTTAACTTCTACTCAAGAGCTTTCACTACACTTTAATGGAGGAAAGATGAAGAAGAAGAAAAACTACAAACTAAACTACACTAAAATCTAACTAAAAAGAAGCATTCTTTACTTGGCACAAAACTGGGCTATTTATAGGCAGAGAGCTAAAACCTTAGGGCCAAATTCTAAGCCCTAATAGAATTACCAAAATAACCCCAAAATATCTTCTGATCCCGAGTTAACTCGGCCATAGAACCGCCGCATATTTGCCACATTGGTCACGGTTCTACGGCTTTTGGGGGGTATTGGTTTGTCGTTTTTCTAAGGAATCTCCATGTTACTTTCTTCTATTGTTCTATATGTCCCAAATTGCAAAATGCTTCCAAAATTTCTTCAGATTTGCAACAGTATAAAATGGCTTCACTTTGAATTCATTTGACCTTTATCTCCCTCGAGCTCGACACACCCATTGAATCTTGTGCTTCCCCTCTCGTGCTTTATGCTTGTCCGACACACGAATGACCATTGTTATTTATCTTGTCTCTTGAACTGGTAAGCGGCACTGGACGGATACGGATGACCTGAACTTGGCTTTTATCCGTTGGTGGCAGATGTTCTGGATTTCGGCGTAACTGTGGAGATTTTGTATGATTTGCGTTATTTTGGACTAGGAATATGTAACCTGTAAATATGTAGCAAAAACGGATTAAAAACGGCTGCCTATAAACAAATGAGTAGAAGAATGGACAGTTTTAAATGCAATATTCTGGTGTGAACAAATACCCCCAAATTTAACTTTTGATTATCCCGAGCAAAACCAATTATTTTCAAAAAGTCCGAACCTCACTTTCGCAAGGAACGCGATTGCACTGAGCTCATGCAACAAGTCGTTAAACCTCTAGGTGTCCCTAGTAGGAGGAGTGTTATCTCCTAAGGGTTTTCATCGGATACTACCCACAAAATCCCGTCAAGCTAGTTTCGTAAGTTAACGTCGACTCTACTCCTACGGTTTAGCATCTAAGTTAGAAATTCTATCACCGTAAGTTTGAAATATTCAACCCTTATGTTTCACGCCTCCTATTTATGCAACCTAAGATCCTATATGTTTTGACAGTTTAGAAAGATCTCGATTTCTCCTGAGTTTTCCTTCTAAAGCGCGGTCTCCAATCAGGAATTTTTATCAACTTTATGGAAAACATAAGTCTTATTCTTTATCCCTATCTTTCCTCCAAATATCGATCATATACCCCTACGTGTGTGTAAATATTCACCCATACACTTAGGAATTCAATTCAAGCTATAGTACCCTTGCTTTAATACCTAATACCACTTCTTTTCGTTAATGATGGACGGATTTGCTCACACACCTTTCATGTGACTATTAATGCTTCTTGACGCACTAACCAGCTGATTACTGAATGTGTGAGCTTAATGCGTAAATAGCAGTTTCCAGGTCTTGTAATTTATTATTTCTTTTTCTTTATTTTTCTTTTTCTTTTTATTTTCAAGACCAGATATATTTTTCAATGATGCTCTTTTATTGGTTAGCCTTAAGTACCTTTTTTTTCTTTCATACTAGGCTTTCAGGCAAGAGTTTTTCTAGGTATCCTCTACTATCCTAAGTTTCAATGTGCGTGTAAGTGCAGTTTGTATGGTATATACTTTCTAAATTTGGACTTAGGAATATGAACTATTTTTCCGACTTATCTTTCAATAAAGCTTTCAATACTTTCCCTTCATCTCGACTTAACTCAAGAACTGAACTCAAGATTACCTACTTCTAAAAAAATCCCTGCAAGGACGTATATTTACCAAGGTTAAACAGAAGGAGGGTTATTTTTAGGGTTTTCAATTCCTAAGCCTAGAATTTAGTTATTTCTAACTTATCAACTAAATTGTCGGAATAAAAATCTAAATTACCCTACTAGCTAACTTGACCACAAAGTTTTTATATTTTTGTAAAAATTTTCGAATTTTGTGGGTTCTTAATAAGTATGCAAATGCAAAATATACACATGAATGTGAAGATAAAAAGCTTACCGAGCACACCCGCAATCTTAAACATGACAGTGCCCTAACTGTCAGGCTACACCAAGAGAGTCAAAATTGTCGGCACTCCCCTGTTAATTTTTTTTATAAAAGAAAAAGCAAACAAAATATATATACACAAAAAGGTCCCCCCCAAACTTAAGTAAAACAGTGTTTCCACTTTTGAAGCATTTAAAGTTCAGGATTAGGGGGCAGAACAATATCAATCTATACAAGGCCTTACACAGGCCAAAAGTTAACACCAACCATACAAAAATTTTATCGTGATAAAGCCCGGGCTGGTGAAAGAATGCGGAGAGGAAAGAAATGGAAAATACATGAGACCGTATTGGGATGGAAGCGGCGTACGGTCTTGGTAAAGGAAAAGAATGGCGGAGGGGGGAAAGAAATGGAATACGAACTTGAGGGTGGAAATGGATTGAATAAATTAGTACAGTTTATAATGATCACGGTGAAAAAATGGTTTGTACTAATCTATCAACATGTCGAGAAATGGTGTCAAACCTCTCAAGATTCATACGAAAACATGGGTAAACCGAACTAGGTGAACTAGAAACAGGAAATGAAGGTGATACAGTATCTTGCAAGGTGGGAAAGATGGAAAGGATGGAGGGGAGTGATCAAGGAATGGTATCGGTTAAATGTCCAGGAGGGTGTACACAGTCAATGAAAGGGACATGATGAATTGGAAAATCCGACTCATCTAATAAAACTGGTCCATCCTCAAGATTCTCCTAAAAATTTAGCTCATCCATCCATCTATCATCAATTTCCAGACACATATGGGGTTCGGAAAAAATAGTTAATGGTTCGGGATGATGTCGATACGGAAGTGAAAGTACATGATGAATTGGTGAGAAAAACTCATTCAAAGCTGTGGGTTCATCATCCAAAATATTCCCAGCGTCGATATCCACAATCAAGTGAAAATCAAATTTCTCAGACAACTCATCAAAATCATGGATTTCAATCAATTGTGGTTCTAGGATGGAGGTGTAGAGGTCAAAAGGATTGTGTGTGGTTTCACTTGACATGGTCCCTTCATAATCAGGTAAATCAAACACTACAAAGTCGCACAACTCATCAAACATTCTATCTTCAATTTGTGATTCATTTGGGGTACTCGATAGACTTTAGAAACCAGAGTTGTGGAATTCAATTTGCAACGGGTAGGTTTGATTTGGAAGGGTATATTGCTCACTCTCACGACTCAAATTCTCAAACTGTCCTATCGCCTCATCATACATTGGAAAATTCGGAACTAGTTAGAAACTAGCTGCTGGTTCACAAGATTGTATGAGGGTGGCCATAGATGCATTCACTTCCTCCATTGGGCATGAAGCTATCCGAAATTCTTCCACCGTTTGTTCATGACGAGACATGGGTTGTGAAGGGGTTTCAGTAAAAAAATCAAATTCGTGTTTCAGTAAAAACCTCTATCTCTTTATTTGATTACTGTACTTGCTCCAGATAGCCTGCCCACTTGCACACAAAAAGTATCAAAAATAAAAAAAAAGGTTTTTTTTATATTTATATATATTTTTTACTTATACAAAAAAATATTAAGCCGAATAATAAGAAAGAAATACGTTACCGTCTCCCCGGCAACAACGCAATTTGATTGAAGCGGAAACACGATACGTTTTATGTTATGCGTTCTACTCTGTTCTCTACTTACCGCAATCAAGACGGTGTCACTTTGAAGCTAGCCGGTTGAGCACGGGTCGATCCACAGGGAGATGGTTGTATGTCCGTTCTTGTTTTAAACAAGTCAATTCAAGAATGTATATATGTTTATATTCAATTCTATCCTAAGTGATCGTGTTTATGTTCAAGTAAGCTTGTTAGAGTTATGGTTGGTTAGTAAAGTTAGGATTAGTCTTGTGCTTTTCTTTTGCCATTCTTAAAATGGAGTTGCGATAATAGAAAGTAGCGGGGATTAGAAGGACATTGGAATGAGATTGGCGAGTTTAAGCAAGCTTTCCAACGCTAAATCCATTCCTAGTGCCCCTTGTCCGTCCGCTACCTGCGCTTATTTTCAACCCTAGGCCAAACACATCAACCATGTATCCAATTAAGTCACAACTACATGTCACGTTGTAGTGCGCCCAAAGGACTTCTCGACTTAGGCCGCGGCTATATGTCACGTATAGCGCACCTAAGTGAGGGGGTTGCGTTTGTTTGGTCTAGGCTCGTTTCAAGATGTTTGGCGAAGAGAAGCACAAGGGATTTTTCCGTCCCTCATACTAACCTTCCTTAGCCCCTAACAAGTGTGGAAATTATTCACACATGGAAATAGTAACCAAAAAAGAAGGAAGCAAAGAAAGAAAGGAAAAATAAGGTTTTACAAAATGGTAGCAAGCCAACTACTTGGGCCCTCACCTTAGCAAGGGACTTCGTCGAGTATCATGGCTTGAAAATACGGATAAAAAAAAGAAGGGAAAACAAAACAAGAAAAGAAAAGAAAAACAACAACTACTTAATAACAATAAATAAAATTACGCTAAGACTTAAAATTTCAATACAAGAAATAAAAGATACAAGATAATAAAACCACCCTCATCTTCATTCAACTTCCACTCAGGAGCTCTCACTACACTTTAATGGAGGAAAGATAAAGAAGAAGAGGAACTACAAACTAAACTACACTAAAATCTAACTAAAAAGAAGCATTCTTTACTTGGCACAAAACTGGGCTATTTATAGGTAGAGAGCTGAAACCCTAGGGCCAAATTCTAAGCTCTAATACAATTAGAAAAATAACCCTAAAATATATTCTGACGCCGAGTTAACTCGGCCGCGGAACCGCCGCATATTTGCCACATTGGCCGTAGTTCCGCGTCTCTTTTGGGGTATTGGTTTGGTTTTTTTCTAGGGAATCTCCATGTTGCTTTCTTCTGTTGTTCTACATGTCTCAAATTGCAAAATGCTTCCAAAATTTCTTCAGATTTGGAACAGTCCAAAATGGCTTCACTTTTTAATTCATTTGAACTTTAACTCCCTCGAGCTCCACGCACCCATTGAATCTTGTGTTGCCCCTCTCGTGCTTTGTGCTTGTCCGAGACTCGAATGACCACTTTTATTTGTCATGTCTCTTGAACTGGTAAGCGGCACTGGACGGATACGGATGACCTGAACCTGGTTTTTATCTGTTTGTGGCAGATGTTCTGGATTTTAGCGTAACTGTGGAGATTTTGTATGATTTGAGTTATTTTGGACTAGGAACCTGTAACCTGTAAATTTGTAGCAAACATGGATTAAAAACACCTGCCTATAAACAAACGAGCAGAAGAATGTACGGTATTAAATGCAATATTCTGGTGTGAACGCTGAACTTGGTATGGTTCCATCCTTTGAGAATCCAATACCTGTGTATTATGGTAATAATGGAGCTGTGGCTTTGGCCAAGAAACCCCGGTCCCATCAGGGATCCAGACATATTCTTAGGCCGTATCACCTGTTCCGGGAGATAGTAGATCGACAGGAGATCGAGGTCAGGAGAGTTGACACGAAGGAAAACGTAGCTGATCCACACACGAAGGCACTTCCCCAAACACAGTTTGAGAGACTTTTTGGGATATTGGGTATGAGATACTACAACACATGACCTTAGTGCAAGTGGGAGATTGTTAGGAATATGTATGCCCTAGTGATTGATCTGAAAAGAAGTGTTTGTAGTTACCGCAATCAATAAAGTTGTCGCGAGTAGCCAGCCGAGATGAGTGCGAGTCGTTCGCAGGGATGTGTGGAACTTTTAATCTTGATTTAAACAAGTTGATTGAAAGAAGGGGTGATTGGTTGTAGATCTATAATATACAGATGTAGAATCTATAATGAAGAGGCTTGTAGGGTTCATAGAATTTAGTAGTAATGGATGATTAATTAAAAATGACTCCTTTTATCTTTTAATAGATTTAAAACTAGATCGATAGTGATGAATATGGATTAGGGTTCTTTTAGAAGAAACTACGGTTTCCCTACTCTTAACCCTTATCTTTGCATTGATCTCTATTCATGTCTACCCTTTACCAAAACAATTGTTAATCTAATCTCAAATAGCAGTCGAGACTACCAATAAATTGGTAGCGCACCCGATAAGGATGTTAACATTTATTTTGTTATAGTTTATAAATTTTATAAGATGTAAAAGAAGTTTAGAGATTTTATCATCCATTTATCACGCATGGTTGAGATAGAAGAGAAGATAGAGAAGGATATCATGATGTAAATGCAGATTACAAGAAGAAGTTGCTCTCGATCTCTGCCTCGTAGGAAGTATTTGTTCTGTCAATATTCATGTCGCTCTATCATTTTGAATCATGGACCTATCGTGGATCTCTTATTCTTTGAGGGTGATTTGCTTCCTGTTAAAGGTGATGATCCTCTTAGTTTATCTCTCGGTCCTTTATATAGCTCAAAAGCAGAAACCCTAGTTCCCTAATATGGTGATTTGATGTTACGATCATACTGAGAAAATCTCAGATCCTACGGCCATGATAAGGCCACGGATTCGCCGTGTTTATAGCAGTTTGGCCGCGCAACCGCCGCAGTTTGGTGGACTTAAGTTTTGGTTTTCTGCTGTGGCCTCATGTTGACACGTAGAGATCCTCTAGATATCTGGATTTTGGAAATATTTCCTAAGTCTCTGTTGGGTTTGCTTAGCACCTTCACTAGGTTTCGGCAAGCATCAATCATGCAATTTAAAAAAATCTAGAGTGTTAAGCAACCCTAACCAAGGATTTAACAAGATAATTAGGGTTTTTAAAGAATGTAAACAACTTTACACTATGTGAAATAGGAATACAACCTTTGTAGATCTGTCCTTCACTTCTAAAGCTCCGTGTAGTAGACCCTTTGTTCCAAGTAGTGGTCCTCCGAACTCTTGTTAGGCTCCACTAGGCGAAAAGAACGAGCTTGCTTAAGGATCTTCAAGGCCGAAGATGATCTACGTCGAAAAATCTCTAACTCAAGCTACCTCTTCACTAATTGACGAATTAGTGAAGAAAACAATCTATACTAAATGACTAGTTTGGTATAGATTGATGAAGTAGGAATTTTGCTCAATTTAGAATTATTTTTCTCTTTTTCTTTTTCACCTCTCTCAAAAGCTAGAAAGAAAAGAAGAAGATGATCAAGATCAAGTGATGAACCATGGTGTAAAATATCTCATATATCATTTGTCGAGACTTGACCATGGCTAAAGATAATGCTTGGGTTAATAAATATCTAGAGTAAAACAAAATTAGTGGACTTAAGTCAAGGCTTCTACATGCTTCCACAAGCAACTTTAGCCGTGCTAATTTCCACCTAATTTTGATTTTTCCCTTAATAATTAAACACCCTAATTATCTTTAGTTAGGTATGAGTCTCATACACCCAAGTCCAATGTATCATCAAGCATGACACAAAATTAAATACATTAATATATATCACATATATATTTAAATGTATTAGTAGAAAAGAAATTCTTAAGTGGGCTAATATTAGTTAATATATATTAATATATCAAATATATAATTATATCTTAAATTATTAAATCAACATTTGATTTAATAATTCGGCTATATCACATAAAACCGACCAATATCATTTATATCAAGTTATCGAATCAACACTTGATTCAATAACCTGGCTATATCTCATATACGTGACTGATATCATATATCGTGACATTAGAATATGGTATCACGCACACGTATTAATCTCGGTCCCGCACATATCACATATGTGCCCCACGTCGTTTCGCTTGAGCTAGGAAACCTCTGTGTAGGACTGTAAAGACTCGTCAGTACGCCAGCAGTAGGTGATGATCATATCAGTCACCAACAAGTCGTCAGCGGTACTAGCTGAACGTAACGGCTACCCAGGTATTGAGTGATCAGAAGATCAATAAGCAAGCTTGTCCATACTCCCATGAATCCAGTAAGTAACACTACCGTAGAGTCTGATCACTTCGTCTGATATGTCACATATTGAGTCTGGGGTGGTAAACGTCAGACCCCAATAACTTGATAAGTCATGCCTATGTGAGGCTCATAACGGGTCAAGAATCTACTGATAACACTTACCGGTAAATCTCATCATCAGCCCTGGCCAGGGACTTCCTGTTATAGCTAATCGAGCAAAGCGCAACATCAACCCCCAATACCAGGAGAGACGAAACCCCTCCTATCGCTCGTTGCCTCCAGGTGACTCGGGACTATACCCAATATCCACCTGTTTGCATGCTCTCATGAGCATGGTAGGGAGGAAATCAAAGCACATTGGGAATCACACAAGACTCTATGACGATCTCGGGTCTACAGACTAACCTTTACCAGTGTCACCAGAAAACTGCTATCTGACGATAGGTATAATACCATCTAGGAGTTCTGGGCGAGTCTTGTTCGGTATACCCATTCTCCAATGAGTACCTGTGTACAATTTTTGATGTCAAACACCAATGGCTGTGAGATCAACCATCACCCCATACATCGTCAAGAAATGTACACACTAGTCTACTCTGGAATATCGATGCCCTGTCTCGATACTTCCACGACTAGGAACAATTAAAGGATGAACTTGTGGACTACCCTGGACCCATAAGTATGATCTGCATCATAGTCGAGATAGTCAAGTACATATCCTAAGGGCTTTATTAACATGTAACAGAGAGACAGTATAATGATACAAGTGTACATGTTAAGATAAAGAGCAACCAGATAGTATACTATCATATCGAGTAAGAAAGTCCGCTCTATATATGTCCAAGCATCCACTATAATATACAATCATGTACAATAATGGCCTTTAGGGCATACATATAACTAACAATCTCCCATTTGCACTAAGGCCAATTGTTGTAGTATCTCATACCCAACATCCCATAAGTATCTCAAATGGCTTTCATGAGTGGATCCACCGTGTTATTCTTCATGTCAACTCTCATGACCTCGATCTCCCGGAGATCAACTATCTTCCTTATCAGATGATACCACCTAAGAATATGTCTGGATCACTGATGGAACCTGGATTCCTAGGACAAAGCCACAGCTCCATTGTTATCACAATACACAAGTATTGGATGCTTAATGGTAGGAACCTTACTAAGTTAATCTCATGAAGTTGTTCATCCAGACTGCCTCTTTGGTAACATCGTTGGTAGCGATGTATTCAACCTTTATCTTCGATTCTGCTACGGTATCTAGCTTGGAAATCTTCCAACATACCGTCCCTCTACTGAGGGTAAAGACAAAACCCGAGACTGTCTTACAGTCGTCCATATCACTCTGGAAGCTCGAATCGGTAAAGGACTTGTCAGGGAGTTCACCGTTACCATACACCAAGAACATTTCTTTAGTGCTTCTCAAGTACTTAAGAATGTTCTTCATAGCTGTCCAGTGTTTCTCCCCAGGATCTGATTGACACCTACTCACTACAGCTAGTGAGTATGATACATCCTCTTAGATCTATCTCTATAGATCTTAATCCCTAGATGCAGGAGGCATCACCCAGATCTTTTATGGAGAAACTGTGATAAGAAAAACTTGACCGCATGTAGCATAGGAACATCATTTCCTATCAAGAGTATGTTATCTACGTACAATACGAGGAAGACAACCTTACTATCTAAAACCTTCTTCTATATATAAGGTTCATCTACGTTTTTGATGAAGTCAAACTCTTTGACTTCCACATCTAAACAGATGTTCCAACTCCGCGATGCCTGCTTCAATCCGTAGATTGATTTAAGCAGCTTGCACACCTTTCCGCTGCTCCCACTGTCTACGAAATCCTCTGGCTATGTCATGTACTCGCACTCTTCTAAATCACCATTTAGAATAGCGGTCTTGACGTCCATCTGCCAGATTTCGTAGTCATGGTATGCAGTGATGGAAAGTAGGATCTGGATGGACAAAAGCATAGCCACTGGAGAAAAGGTTTCATCATAATCCACACATGGTTGTTGACGAAAACCTTTTGCTACAAGTCTAGCTTTGAAAGTCTCAACTTTTCCATCTACACCAATTATCTTCTCAAGATCCACTTGCTCCCAATGGGTTTTATCCCTTCAGGAGCAACATCTAAAGTCCATACTTTATTGGTGTACATGGATTCCATCTCAGATCGCATTGCATCCAGCCATTTCACAGAGTCCCTACTCGTGATGTCCTGTTCGAAACTAGTTGGGTCATCATCTTCCATGATGCAATCCTTACTCCCACCGTCAATGAGAAAACCGTAGTATCTCTTAGGTGGATGAGGAACCCTACCAGATCTGCGGAGTAGATGAGGTTCGTTGGAGACTATCGAATCCTCCGGTTCTACCAAATCACCAGCTGTAGTTTGTATAGCTGGAACTTCTTCCAGTTCTATCTCATGACCACTAATTTCTTTCATAAGAAATTCCTTCTCTAAAAAGGTGGCATTCCGAGAAACAAAACACATTTTGTTCCTCTGTGTGGTAGAAGATATACCCTCGCGAATGCTTGGGATATCCTACAAACTTGCATAGAACTGACCTTGCCTCGAGCTTGTCCGGATTTTTGTTTTAACATAGGCCGGACAATCCCTTATCTTAACTCGTTTAAGAGATGGTCTTTTCTCATTCCATATCTCATATGGAGTGGTAGGCACTGATTTGGTTGGAACTCTATTCAATAGGTATGCGGCTGTCTCAAGCGCATAACCCCAAAAGGAAATAGGTAACTCAGCAGTACTCATCATAGAGCGCACCATATCTAATACGGTGGGATTCCTCCGCTCCAACATATCGTTGTGCGGTGGTGTATATGGAGGAGTAAGCTGAGAGAAAATCCTATTCTCTTTTAAATAATCCAGGAATTCTGTGCTTAAGTGTTCTCCTCCCCGATCAGATCGAAGGATTTTAATACTTCTATCCGTTTGGTTCTCTACTTCACACTTATATTCCTTGATTTCTCAAAAGCTTCAGACTTATGTTTCAACAGGAACACATGTCCGGATCTTGAGAGATCATCGGTGAATGTAATGAAGTATGAGGAACCATTCCTGGTATGTATAGACATAGGACCGCATACATCACTATGTATCAGTCCTAAGAGTTCAGTAGCTCTTTCTCCGTATCCAGTAAACGGAGTTTTGGTCATTTTGCCTTTGAGACATGACTGGAAAGTTTCATAAGATGTAAATTCGAACGGGTTCAATTATCTATCCTTATGTAACTTAGCTAGTCGTGTCGTATTGATATGACCTAATCTACATTGCCATAAGAAGGATTCATTTATTTCTGAACTTTTCTTTTATGTGTTCTGTATGTTAAGAACTGTATTTTGATTCAGAACATATAAACCGTTACATAACGTACCAAACCCAATCAACACTTGTTTTAGGAAATTGTTCATAACATTTTTCTCTATTACAAAGTTATATCCTTCTTTATCTAATAAAGAAACTGATATTAAATTGCACAACAAAGATGGTACATAATAACAGTCGTTCATGATCAATGTATTCCCTTTTGGTAATACAAGGTGATATTCACCAACTGCTTTGGCTGCAGCATTTGCACCACTCCTACTTTTAGAGAATGATCACCTTTTCTCAGTTCTCTACCTTTCTTTAGCCCATGTAACATATTGCATATGTGGAATCCCGATCCCGTATCTAATACCCTAGACGTAGAGTGTACTAAGAAACGGTTCTCGGTAACGAACACAACCGAAGAAGATGCATCAACATGCTCATTCCTCATTCGGGTCGCGTAGGAATCCGGATATTCCTCTATTTCCTGCTCATATTTATAACAATTATAAGATAAAGCGTAACCAACGTTCCCCAGCTCAGTACAACAAGAGGGTTCGGTCAATACATCCATATTATTATCTTGATTAAGACATGTCATGGTCGCTACCAGGAAGAGAGAGAAGAAAACACTGCGTGCGCTCTTGCAAGATTAGATTGGTTATTATTTTATCTAATCAGGATGGCTCCCACTGTTTTTATCAAATCTTCCTTCAAACCGTAAAAGGTAAGACTAACCGGGATTAATTACACCCTACAAGTTCGCTAATCGGTCAGCCAGGCCAGTGTAGGTACTTTGAGGGAGGATCCCCGTGCTTTCGCACGGACCTAATTAAAATATACCTCATTTTCAAGGAGGCATAACCCCATTGACACATTTCTAGACACCTACTGGATTAGCTAATTGTAAAGTGAAAAACTCTCCCAGGAGTAACTCTTACTCGCAGTGGGTATCGGGATCCAACTATCTCATAGAAGGTATGCAATCTCATTTCAAATTTCATTACTTGAAATTCCTGATAATGTTTTTCCCCATGCGATTATGACCTTGACAAGGTCAACAAACCGTAAACAGCAAGTTAAGTTCAACCCGTTAATTTCCTGATTGAAGTAAGCCTACCCGCACGACCCTTGACAATGTCAACAAGGCCGTACGACTACCCTAATCCAATCGCATCATATGCGTTGCAGATAAGCACTAAGAGGCTACCGCACACTACGTCTTGATAAGGTCAACAAACGCAGCACGAATATTAAATAGTTCTTATCTGAAATTACGGAGGGCTACGACAGGTTTTTAAGAAAACCTGTTGTGTAATGAACTTGATATCATTGTAGAATCTAGTGATTTGAAAAGGAGTGGTATAAGCTCCACTTTTAAAATCGAGTTTTTCAAAACAAACCGAGTAGGTTTAGCATCTGCTAGCTTTTGCTAAAGAGGTCACTCCCGGTGAAGGGATCTCGGCTCTTTCCTCATCGAATGAGATGCTGATATTCATCAAGGAATACCGCTATGCAAAGTAAGAACTAGAGCTACCTTTTTGAAAATTTGATTCTACAACATCTTTAGGTTTCTTTCTTTTACATTAATCTCATTAGTGAAGTCCCATCATTTATGTAAGTCCGTGGCAGCGCCCCGGCCGTCGATCCGACGCCCGAAACGCGGAAACGAAAAACTTTGCAAAACTTGCAACCGGCACCACCGCGCACTTTTCACCCGGATCGGGCCATTAACCTAGCTACTAGCAAACAAGAAAAGAGTAGAGAAGCTATACCAAGCGATCCGTGTCCTTCGATCTTTGTCTCCACTCCGATCTCCCGCGGAATCTCCGTTCATCTCCTCCTCGTCGGAAAGGGCACCACGTAGCCGGATACTTTTATGGGCTCCCACCTCTGGACCGAGGCAACTCGTGCGCGAAGTTGGCTAGCCGACGCGTCCAAGGTTTGCTGTAGACTAGTGTAGAAACTTGTCTTTTTGGGGCTTATGGAAGTTGCCATGGATGTGGAGGAAGTGAAAGAATGAACTTTGGAGGTTTTTGTGCCAAGAAGAGAAGTAGAGGAAATATGAGATAATGAAAATTTCCTCACCCAAAATGAAAACCTCTCTCATCCCTCACCCTCAAGAATGGTCGGCCTCATCTCCCAATGGTGGAGAAAAGAATGAATCATTCTCCAGAGAAGAAAGGAAAAAAAAGAATATGTGTAGAAAAAAGTCACACTCACTCTTATTCTCATCTAATCAAAGCACCATCACCCAAAAGCAAAGGAATGGACCAAAAAGGCATCTCATGATGAATAAACAATCATGATGCCTCACATATGCAAGATGCCCCTCCAACAATAAGTTACTTGTAAACTGCAAATAACCCCCTCCAACTAAAAGTCCGGCCGCGAAAGAACAAAGGAAAACTGGCCGGAACGGAATGCAAACTGGCAACTTCAGAAAACTGATCCCGTAATAAATTACAGGAAAACCCCACTACTGCATATACATGCCCGCATTTGTATTCCCACTGAACACAAATGCAAAGAGACAAAATCTACACTATCTAATACTAGGATCCGGCTTAAGCCAAACCCGGCTAGTAAAAACCGTCCGATCACGATCCGTGCAATACCGCACGTATCTGATCGAACCCTGCCATATCTCCATACGGCCTCTACAGCGTTTCGCCCGAAACCTGTGTAACTAAGTGTGGTGGACTCTAAAGACTCGTCAATACTATGGCTGTGGATTTAACCAATAGCACGTCAGAGGTATTAGCCATACGTGACGGGCCACCAGCTATTGACCAAAAGGGACGTCGTTGAGCGCACTCACCCTGACACCCTACTGAGCCTGTCAGTGACAATATCCGTACAGTCCGGTCCGTTCGTCTATGAGCATCGCATGGCGGGCCTAGGGGGTTGGTAAAAGTGAGACCCCCAAAAGCGGTACAAGTCATGTCGGAGTGTAGCCCAGAACACCCTGAGATACTACTGGAATACCTACCAGCGAATCTCCTGCCTTGGCTAAGGACTTTTCATGTTCTGGCTCTCCTAGACACGGCGCGACCTCACCACCAATACCGGGAGAGACGAACCCCTGCAGATCCGCTCACTGCCTCCATGTGGCTCGGGACTGTACCCAACTAAAACATGTTTGCACGTCTCCTTTGAGCGTGGTAGGGTAGTAATCAAAGCACAGTAGGAACTCACACGAGACAAATGACGATCTCAGGTCGATGAACTAACCTGTACACATGTCACCAGGGAACTGCTATCTGACGTCTTGTATAATCCCAACTAGCAGGTTCCCGGCGAGTCCTGTCCGGTGTACTCATAACCCAATGAGCACCTGTATACATCTTAGGTGAACCAACTGACACCAGTGGCTTGTGAGACCGGCCACCGCCCCTCGTCGGGATCTCAACTGTATACACTAGTCTACTCTGGAGAATCGATGCCCTGTCTCGAAATTCCCACGACTAGGGACCTTTTAAGGATGTGCTTATAGACTCCAGCTCTCACGTATATGATCGCCCTCATACTTCTGGTAGTCAAGCAAGAATCCTAGGGGCTTTATCAACGTGTAATAGCGACTCGTAAGGTCACCTAAAGCAGTACACGATGATAAAGATAAACCAGATAGCATACTATCATCTCGAGTAAGACTGTCCTACTGGGATAGGTCCCCCCCAATCATTGCAATCACGTGCCTGTGATCCAATAATTGACTCTGAGGGCACTATCTCCAACAATCTCCCACTTGCACTCAAGGCTAATTATTGCGATGTCGCATACTCACAGCCCGTGTGATACTGAACACCCAACTCCTCTACTAGTCAGTCTCACAAAGCTCGTTTGCGAAACTATTGCGTTCGAGGAATAGCCTCAGTGAGTGGATCCGCTCTGAAGTTTCTTTCTATGTCTCTCTTTATCTCAAGTTCGCGGAGAAAGTCATCTCTCGAAATGAGCAATACCTGTCTTAGAATGTGTCTGGATGTCTGATGGGACCTAGCTCATAAGTGAACTCCAAATCCAAACTTCTTAGACTGTATCGTCAACTGAACTTAATCAGTATCCTGCGCCATGCCTTCCCTCACTATCTACCTGGACCATCTGTCCAAAATACTGCCCCTCGTCAGAGGGAAAACTATAACTCTGACAGCCACTCTGCCATCCAGGTCACCTTGGAAGCTTGGAATGATAACCGTCTCCTAAAGGAGGCTGTCGTTATCACATCCCTAGAACATTTACTTATGTTCTAAAACTGCTTCCGATTGTTTTTCCAGGATTGGATGAATATCAACTTATTGCACCTACTGCAAGAACAACATCTGGTGTGGTACTTGACATCTCATGATTGACTCAATTGCCTAAGCAAGCGATCTGCCAATCATGCACATCCCTCTCCCCTTTAGTCTGTAAGACACCTTCAGAAAGGGTGACTCCATCACCTGCAGGTACACTACCGTGCCAGGAGTCGTCCATTCTAAATACTCTTAGAATGCTGTCTAAGTACCCAGATTGGGAAACCACCCAAATCTAGATCTAAAACCATAGATCTAGTGACCAGAATGTCTTATATAATATCTAATTCCTATGTGGAGAAACTACTGTGTGACGACCAAAGTATAACCGATTGTAGTATAGGAATATTACTTCCTACTCTGTGTATGTCATCCAAATACCAGGACATCACACCCTACTACCTTCTTAACAGATCCACCCCCTATTCTGATGAAGTCAAACCTATGACTGTCACGTCAGAAATAGATGATCTATCTCCGCTATATCTGCTTTAGTCTATAAATAGACATAAGCTTGATGTCCACCAATGCTTCCGCTGCTCCCACTGACTACGACAACCCTCTGGCAGAGTCATATAGGCGTACACTTCTAAAGCTAGTTTAGAACGACGCTATACTCATCCTCCTGCCGGATCTCATAGTCTGGAACAACAGCAATGGCAAGTCTGGGTAAACAAGAACCTCCCTGCCACCGTCCTTGAGCATACCGAAGTACCTCTCGAGTGCCTGAGGTTACCCACTGTTAGTGTATATGCCGTAAGGGCCATTATTGTATCATACTAGTTTGTATATTACTTAATGGAAGCTTGGGATATTCACATGTATATAACAGTCTTGCTAAACATGGTAGTATGCTACTTGGTTTTTCTATCTTAATATGTGAGTATACGTATTGATAGAGCTCTTAGGATCTTGCTTGACTACCAGCGTTGTGATGGCAGTCACACTAGTGGGGGCTGGGTAGTCTACAAGCACATCCTTATTCAGGTCCCTAGTCGTTGGATTATCGAGACAGGGCATCGATACTCTGGAGTAGACTAGTGTGTATGCTTCTCATCCCAGTTGGGGAGATGGTCTGTCCCACAGCCGTCAGCACGTTGTACTGGAGATAGTATGCAGGTGCTCGTTAGGTTACGGGTACACCGGACATGACTCACAGGGAACTGTTGGTTGGTTTTATACCAGTCGTCAGTGAACAGTTCCCAGGTGACATGAGTACAGCATAGTCCGCAGACCTGACACTGCTACTTCGCCTCGAGTGTGTCCCACTGTTCTTAGATTGCTACCCTACCACGGCTCAAAGGAGTCGTGCAAACAGGTAGCAGTTGGGTGCAGTCCCGAGCACTTGGAGGTAGTGGCGGTTAGACAGGATTCGTCTCTCCCGGTATTGGGGGTTGATATCGCGCTGTGTCAGAGAGCCATTACGCAAAGTCCCTGGCCAGGGCAAGCGAGATTTGCTGGTAGGTTCAGGTGTTTCTCAGGGTGTAATGGGATTCGCTCCGACACGACTTATACCGCTATTAGGGGACTGACGCTTGCCGCCCCCTAGGCCCGATATGCGATAGTCTTAGACGAACAGACCGGACTGTACGGAGATTGTCACATCAGACTCAGTAGGAGTTCGGATGGGTTTCCTCATCGGCCTTCTTATCGACATCTACCTGGGGACCGTTACGTACAGCTAGTGCCGCTTGCGGTCTGTGGTTAAACCCACTGCCAGCGTAGTAGTCGAGTCTCTAGAGTCCCACACAGAGAGTTTCCCTACTCCAGGCGAAACGATATAGAGGTCGTTTGGTTTTACGACAAGGGTTCGGACGCATACGTGTGTTTACGCACGTACGACTTTCGGACAGTTTTTACTAGTCGGCTTTGGTTTAAGCCAGTTACTAGTATCCGGTTATTGGATTTATACAGTCTAAAGTTTTTCTGTGTTTTTCACGGATAGGAGAGGCGTTCTCATAATTACGCGAGAAGCTTCTAGAAGATGGTGACTAAGGAGGTTTAGGTGGCATATACATTGAATGAGATTAGTGAGTCATATGGATGATTCATCCATGTCATTAATGCTTCATAATTGCTTAATGACTCATGGAGATGAATCACCATAAGATATTTATCAAGCATGGTTGTAAATCATTTTCTTTTCTTTTCTTGATAAATAAAAATGCTTGATATATATTATGATAACTCATTTTCTCTTCTCATTATTATGTTAATCTTCTCTCTCCTCAAGCTCTCTCTTTTCAAACCCTAATCCTCCCCTCTCATATGTTGAGTACAAGGATTAGTTAGACTACTTAATCCATAACCATACTCTATTTCATCTAGGTACTTTGATTAGCACTTAAAGATACCTAGTTGCCTCAAGTTTAGAGGCAAAGCTTGGAGTTTAGCTCTCGTGGTGGATCGTCTACTACTTGGATAAGGCCGAGGAGTAGGTGGAGTTCGTAAAGACGAAGGACACGGTTCTTTAGGTATAATCCCTTCACATAGTAGAATAGAACTTCTATGTTTGTTGTTAGTTATCGTTTAGCTTCGATTCATGCGGTTAGTCGATGTTTAAGCAAAGAACAAGATCGTTTTTCATATTTCCGCCTCCCCGCAAGTCGTGGGGTGTTGTACATCGACTTACAGTGGTATCAGAGCCTCACTAAACAATAAATAACTAATTAGCGAAGTCGTAAAGATTTCGAACGCAAAAAGCAACCGGAAACATCGCCGATTATCACACTTGCTGTCGATTTTTAAACTGGCTCCAAAAATTTTTCAGGGTGCTTCAGAATAACAAGCAGGGAAAATTAGGGATACTGAAGAAATTTGGGCCTGTGACTCGACTATCTCACCGCGGAACCGCGGCGGATCCATAGGATCCGCGGCGGATCCGCGGCCGAGTTAGGCCCGAGTCAGCCCCAATTTCTTCAGTAACTCATAGGTGTTAACAGTGATGTTTCTGGGATGTTTTATTTTCCGCTAAAATCTCAGGTTCATAGAGAAGTATTGGAGTAGAATCTAAAAGCGTTTTTCCGATCGAAATTTTGCGATGTTTGCTAATATGATTATATCTGTGTTTGTATAATGTGTTCGTAAACCTCTCCTAACTGCTAGTATGTCGGTTGGCAGGGGGTTGCACATTTCTGTAATGGATTTTATCTGTTTGTGTATATGAACTGTGTTGGACTGTTGTGATGTATAGCCGAGGTTATGTGATGGGTAATTACTTAATTCATTTGATGTAAATGTAATTTGTTGTAATATTATTTTGCGGGGCACATCCAGGTTGCGGTTGTAGCCACCGTTGTATTATTTCATTTTACTGTTTTTGCTCCTAGGACAGACCTAAGGTGGGGTGCACAAACTGCCGGGCGGGTAGTTTGCCATACCCGTTGGGGTCTTAGGTGGGGTAATGGCTATTCATCACAACTGTGTAATCCGTCTTTTGTTGCAGGCTCAAAATAAACACGGATTGCTTGCAAATCCAATTAAGTTCATCTGTGATCTGGAATGCCTATTATTGCGTCTGATGAATGTACAATATCTATATATGATAGCTATTTAGACGTCACTTATGTTTTACACCCGCGCTAGCCCAGCCCCCGCTCTGTCGTTAGTTAAGTAACCTAACGGGTGATGACGGGACCCCGTGGCGAATGCGGATGGCATAAGAGGACGTTGTATTTTCGTTGTTTTCTGCAATGATAGGTTAATGATGGGACGCATTATTTATAACGCAAAGAAAATAAACCAAAAGTTTAATCGTTGGAACAATTTAAAACAAACCACTCGGTTAATTTTAAAAACAGATATTTTTAAATGCGGAGCTTTAACCACTCCTTTTAAAAAGCTATCAGGTTCCTTCGGTTATATCAAGTTCACTACGTTCACGGTTTCGCCAAAACCATTCGTAGCCCTCCGTCATTTCATATGGGTATTCAGTAGTATTCAAGCTATGTATTTTGACCAACGCCAAGACATAGTGTTTGGTAGCTGCTGGGTATTCATTTGTTGCATAGATAGATGAGTTAGTTTGGGACAGTCGTATGATCATTTTGGCCAACGTCAAGTATATGTACGGATGGGTTCAAATTAACAAGATAATGATGGGTAGAACTTGACATGTGACTTATGACATTTTGACCAACGCCAAGGTCATAAGAGCATGGGGCAAAAATATATATCGGGAATTTCTAAAGAAACTTAAATTTGCAAAGAGATGCATACCATTTGGAGTTTGATGAATGTTGGTAGGATTCCTTCAACATTATCATACGATGATATTTGGATCCCGATCCTACTGTGAGTATATGCTACTTATCAGGATATTCGTCACTTAACGATCAATGCTATAAACCAAGTAGGTGTCAAGAAAGGTATCAGCGGGGTTACGCCCCCAGAGAAAAGAGGTTCTTTAATTAAGGAACTTCGCGAAAGCGTTGGAAAACCTCCCTCGAAGTATCGACACTAGCCTGGCTGAACGGTTAAGCAAGAATTGTACAGTGAGAATAGTCCTGGCTAATTCTTCTTTTATGGTTTGAGGAAGGATTCGAGAAACAGTGGGAGCCATCCAGTTTAGATAAACTAAAAACCACTCTAAATTTGCAAGAGCATCATGCTAAAGAGTTTTCTTCTCTCTCTCCTAATTGCAGCGACCCTAAAAATGACTGGACTTAAGTTACTTTTAGAGAAAAATATACTGACAGGGCCAAACTATAAAGATTGGCTGCGGAATGTCAAAATGGCTTTGACCTATGACAAATTAGGGTACGTCCTCACCGCTACGACACCTGCTGTCCCTGGTCCCAAATCCAGTAATGCGGATAAGGAAATCCGCAAAACCTAGGATTTCGATTGCGCGAAAGCCAAGTGCATCGTGCTTGCCTCGATGAACAATGAACATCAGAGGAGGCACGAGGATATGGAACTAGATGCCATATTTCTCCATACAAAGGAACTTTATGGAGAGCAATCTCGTATAGCAAGATACGAGACCTCAAAGAACTTGTTTCGAGCGAGGTTGGCTGTCGGGTCATCGGTAGGAGAACATGTCCTAAAGATGATCGGCTATATAGAAGAGCTCGCAGACCTTGAGACGACTTTGGATAATGAGCTCTATACAGACCTTATTCTCCAGTCCCTTCCTTCCACCTACGCCCAGTTTATCCTGAACTTCAACATTCAAAGAAAAGAAGTTGAACTTCCGGAACTCCTGAACATGTTAAGGAGTGCAGAGGGCACCTTGCAGAAAGCAAGGGAAACGCCCGCTATGTTTGTTAGCGGTGCATCTTCTTCCGGGTCCAAGGCTAAGGCCAAAGGAAGGAAGAAGAAGGCCGCCACCAAACCTAGAGGAGGTGTTAGTAAGGTGGGAGGGAAGGGAAAGAAAAAGTTTGCGGTGCCGGTAGTGGGCCAGGATGAGTGCTTCCATTGTCACAGGAAAGGGCACTGGAAGAAAGATTGCAAGGCGTGGAACGCCAAGAACCAGGAACCGAAGCAAGCTGTGGCTTCGACTTCAGGTGTGTTTGTAATTGAGAATTGTCTGTCAATTAACTCTACTTCCTGGGTATTGGATACCGGAAAGCACTGAGAAACCGTAGAGTGTTGGAGGAAGGTGATATGACCCTAAAGGTTGCTAACGGAGCTAGCGTGGGAGCTGCGTCCGTCGGGGATTATCACCTGGGATTGACGAGTGGACACATTTTGGTTTTACATAACTGTTTTTTTGTACCAAGCTTAACGTGTAATATCATATCAGTTTCCTTGTTATCAAATAAAGGTTATGATTTCACTTTTGTAAGAGATGTTGTTAACATCCACCTTAATCATGGTTTGATTGGGTCCGGTACACTAAATAACGGTATATATGTTTTAAACCAACTCCAAATTTTCAATGTCCAGAACACACTAAGAAGAAAGTCTCCAGATTTAAATAAAGCTTTCTTATGGCATTGTAGACTGGGTCACATCAATGAGAGAAGGTTGACTAAGTTGCATAGAGAAGGATATTTGGACTCGTTCGAATATCAAACTTATGACACTTGTCAATCTTGTCTCAAAGGAAAGATGACAAAGACTCCATTTACTGGACATGGAGTAAGAGCGAGCGAGCTCTTAGGACTCATACACAGCGATGTATGTGGTCCAATGTCTACGCATGCAAGAGGTGGTTTTTCCTATTTTATTACTTTCACGGATGATTACTCAAGATACGGATTCATTTATCTGATGAAACATAAATCCGAGGCTTTTGAGAAATTCCAAGAGTATAAGAATGAAGTAGAAAACCAAACCGGAAAAAGTATCAAGACACTTAGATCTGATCAAGGTGGTGAATACTTGAGTGCCGAGTTCCTAGGTTACCTAAAAGAGAAAGTAATTCTCTCTCAGCTTACTTCTCCATACACACCACAGCATAACGGTATATCGGAGAGACGGAATCGAACCCTATTGGATATGGTACGATCCATGATGAGTAATGCTGAGTTACCGCGATCTTTCTGGGGTTATGCGCTAGAATCAGCGGCATATCTTTTGAACATGGTTCCTACCAAGACTGTGCCTACCACGCCATATCCGATGTGAAGTGGGAAGAAACCCTATCTTCAGTATCTGAAAATATGGGGATGTCCAGCTTTTGTCAAAAATCAGCATGTGGACAAGCGCGAGGCACGATCAGTAAAGTGTAAGTTTGTAGGATATCCAAAGAACTCCAAGGGGTATCTATTCTATTACGTAGAGGAACAAAAGGTGTTTGTTTCTCGTAATACCCATTTTCTAGAATATCAGTTTTTAGAAAAGGAAACAAGTGGGAGCGAAATAGAACTAGAAGAAATTCCAGAACCACAAACTGCTACTGAAAGTTTGGTGGAACCGGTAGTTCAAGAAGAACAGGACATTCCCGCACCCCTCCGCAGGAGTATTAGGCCATCTCATCCGCCTGAGAGATACTACGGTTTTCTCATAGATGGGGATAGAGAGGATTGCATCATAGATGATGATGAACCTACTGGCTTCCAGCAGGCCATCCAGAGCGGCGACTCGGTACGATGGCTAGATGCAATGCGAACCGAAATGGAGTCCATGTACACCAACAAAGTATGGACTTTGGACTTTGCTCTAGATGGGGTAAAACCCATAGGATGCAAATGGATCTTCAAGAAAAAGATTGGTGTAGATGGACGGTGGAAACCTATAAGGCTAGACTTGTTGCAAAGGGTTTTCGTCAAAGACCTGGTTTGGACTATGACGAAACATTTTCTCCAGTAGCTATGCTCAAATCCATTCGGGTCCTTCTTGCTATTGCAGCCTTCCATGATTATGAAATCTGGCAGATGGACGTAAAGACGGCTTTTCTGAATGGAAATTTAGAAGAGTGCGTCTATATGGATCAGCCAGAGGGTTTCAATCAGAGTGGGAGCAGCGGGAAAGTATGCAAGCTGCTTAAGTCCATTTATGGACTAAAGCAGGCATCGCGGAGTTGGAACATCTGTTTTGATGAGATAGTCAAAGAATATGACTTTATCAAAAATCCAGATGAACCGTGCATATATAGTAATGTTGCAGCCAGAAGTGTCGTATTCCTCGTCTTGTACGTCGATGACATTCTATTGATAGGAAATGACATTCCTATGCTACAATCTGTCAAAGGATTCTTGTCATACAGGTTCTCCATGAAAGACCTGGGTGATGCCTCTTACATTCTGGGGATCCGGATCTATCGTGATAGATCCAAGAGGATGTTGGGACTTTCGCAGTCCAGGTATATCGACACTGTACTGAAAAGATTCAGTATGGAAGATTCTAAGCGCGGTAATCTACCGGCTTGTCACGGAATCACCCTCTCCAAAGAGATGTCTCCCAAGACTGATTTGGATAGGGAACGCATGTCTATTATACCCTATGCTTCTGCGGTAGGCTCTATAATGTATGCGATGTTGTGCACCAGACCAGATGTAGCTTACGCACAGAGCGTGGTAAGCCGGTATCAGTCAGACCCAGGGGAGAAGCACTGGATAGCAGTAAAGAACATTCTCAAGTACTTGAGAAGGACTAAGGAGATGTTCTTGGTTTACGGCGGAAAAGACCTCAGGTTGGAGGCTTTTGCTGATTCCGGCTTCCAGAGTGATAAGGACGATTCCAAGTCCATGTCGGGTTATGTCTTTACCCTCAATGGAGGGGCGGTGTGCTGGAAGAGATCCAAGCAGGATACCGTTGCTAACTCGACGATGGAAGCGAAGTATATATTGTAAGTGCACGGCGGCGCCCCGGCCTCCATCCCGAGGCCAAATGCGGAAGCGATGGTTAACTTTAATTTTTCTTGAACCGGCACCACCGCGCACTAAAACCCGGATCGGGCCATTAATCTAGTCCTAGCAAACTACAAGATGGGGAAGAGAGATATACCGAGTGATCCGAGTCCTCCGGTCTTCTCGCCGTCGTCCCGATCTCCCGCGGAATGTCCGGTCTCCACCTCCTGGCCGGAAAGGGCACCACGTCGCCGGGTTCTTTTACGGGCTCCCACCTCCATACCGAGGCAACTCGGGCACGAAGCTGACGAGTCGACGTGCCCAAGATTTGCTGTAGAATATAGTGAAGATCTATATGTCTCATTTGGGGTTTATGGAGGTTGCCATTTGAGATGGTGGAGGAATGAAGTTTTGGAGATGATACTTTGGGAATTTTGTAGCATGAAAAGAGCAAAATTCCCACACCCAAAAATTGGGCAGCCCTCCCTCTAACTTGGCCGACCATGCATGTGGAATGGAGAGAATGAGAGAGGGAGTGAAGTTGTGAGAGAGTGAGCCAACCAATCAAGCAAGAGAGAGAAAGGGTGATGATAACAAACAATGATCACAAAGCAAACCCTCACTCCACCAACCAATCAACAACCATGATTGCTTCAAAGGTCAAGCCATCATGATAGAAGAAGAAGTCAAATGGTCAAAGGATGGTGCAACCATCATGACACAAGAATATGCAAAGACCACCCTCCACAAATACTTATTAGCACAAATGCAAATAAGCCCTCCTCCACCAATCTTCGGCCAATGAACGATACAAAGGAAATCGGCCGAAACGGAAAGCAAACTGGCAACTCCAGAAAACTGGTCCCGTAATAAATTACAGAAAAACCCCGATACTGTGCATACACACCCGCATTTGTATTCCGACCGAAATACAAATGCAATGAGACAAAATCTACACTGTACTATACTAGGATCCGGCTTAAACCAAAGCCGGCTAGTATTATCCGTCCGATCCTGATTCGTGCAATACCGCACGTATCTGATCGAACCCTGCCATATACCCATACGGCCTCTAGTACTAACTGTCCGATCCTGATCCCTGCAATACCGAACGTATCTGATTGAACCGTGCCATATCTCCATACGGCCTCTACTGCGTTTCGCCCGAAAGCTTGAGTAACTGAATGTGGGGGACTCTAAAGACTCGTCAACACCTTGGTTGTGGATTTAACCACTAGCACGTCAGAGGTATAGGCCAATACGTAACGGGCTACTAGGTATTGACCAAAAGGGACGTCGATGAGCGAACTCATCCTGACACCCTACTGAGCCTGTCAGTGACAATATCCGTACAGTCCGGTCCGTTCGTCTATGAGCATCGCATGGCGGGCCTAGGGGTTGGTGAAAGTCAGACCCCCAAAAGCGGTACAAGTCGTGTCGGAGTGTAGCCCAGAACACCCTGAGATACTACTCGAATACCTACCAGTAAATCTCCTGTCTCGGCCGAGGGCTTCATGTAATGGCTCTCCTAGACACAGCGCGACCTCACCCCCAATACCGGGAGAGACGAACCCTTGAAGATTCGCTCACTGCCTCCATGTGGCTCGGGACTGTACCCAACTAAAACCTTTTTGCATGTCTCCTTTGAGCATGGTAGGGTAGTAATCAAAGTACTGTGGGAACTCACACGAGACAAATGACGATCCCCAGATCGATGAACTAACCTGTACACATGTCACCAGGGAACTGCTATCTGACATTAGGTATAATACCAATTAACATGTTCCCGGCGAGTCCTGTCCGGTGTACTCATAACCCAATGAGCACCTGTATACATCTTAGGTGAACCGACTGACACCAGTGGCTTGTGAGACCGGCCACTGCCCCTCGTCGGGGTCTCGACTGTATACACTAGTCTACTCTTGAGTATCGATGCCTTGTCTCGAAACTCCCACGACTAGGGACCTTTTAAGGATGTGCTTATAGACCCCAGCTCCCACTTATATGATCGCCCTCATACTGCTGGTGGTCAAGCAAGAATCCTAGGGGCTCTATCAATGTGTAATAGCGACATGTCAGGTCACCTAAAGCAGTACACGATGATAAAGATAAACCAGATAGCATACTATCATCTCGAGTAAGACTGTCCTACCGGGATAGGTCCTCCCTCAATCATTGCAATCACGTGCCTGTGATCCAATAATTGACTCTGAGGGCACTATCTCCGACATATAGCTGCTTGCGATGCCGCAAAAGAAGCAGTCTGGATGAAGAAGTTCCTAACAGAACTTCAGGTGGTTCCTACCATAGTTGATCCAATACCTCTGTATTGCGATAACAACGGAGCTATAGCTTTAGTGAAGGAACCAAGGTCCTATCAGAAGTCCAGACACATCTTAAGGCGGTATCACCTGATCAGGGAGATCATAGATCGTCGGGAGATCGAGGTTCGGAGAGTTGCTTCTGAAGAGAACATTGCTGATCCATTCACAAAGGCCCTACCTCAGATTCAGTTCGAGAGGCTACTCGAGATCATCGGTCTTCGATATGCCAGTACACGGCCCTAGTGCAAGTGGGAGATTGTTAGTGTATATGCCCTAGGGGCCATTATTGTATCATACTAGTTTGTATATTACTTGATGGAAGCTTGGGATATTCACATGTATATAACAGTCTTGCTAAACATGGTAGTATGCTACTTGGTTTTTCTATCTTAATATGTGAGTATATGTATTGATAGAGCTCTTAGGATCTTGCTTGACTACCAGAGTTGTGATGGCAGTCACACTAGTGGGGGCTGGGTAGTCTACAAGCACATCCTTATTCAGGTCCCTAGTCGTTGGATTATCGAGACAGGGCATCGATACTCCGGAGTAGACTAGTGTGTACGCTTCTCATTCCAGTTGGGGAGATGGTCTTTCCCACAGCCGTCAGTACGTCGTACTGGAGATAGTATGCAGGTGCTCGTTAGGTTACGGGTACACCGGACAGGACTCACAGGGAACTGTTGGTTGGTTTTATACCATTCGTCAGTGAACAGTTCCCAGGTGACATGAGTACAGCATAGTCCGCAGACTTGACACTTCTACTTCACCTCGAGTGTGTCCCACTGTTCTTAGATTGCTACCCTACCACGACTCAAAGGAGTCGTGCAAACAGGTAGCAGTTGGGTGCAGTCCCGAGCACTTGGAGGCAGTGGCGGTTAGACAGGATTCGTTTCTCCCGGTATTGGGGGTTGATATCGCGCTGTGTCAGAGAGCCATTACGCAAAGTCCCTGGCCAGGGCAAGCGAGATTTGCTGGTAGGTTCCAGTAGTTTCTCAGGGTGTAATGGGCCTCGCTCCGACACGACTTATACCGCTATTAGGGGACTGACGCTTGCCGCCCCCTAGGCCCGATATGCGATAGTCTTAGACGAACAGACCGGACTGTACGGAGATTGTCACATCAGACTCAGTAGGAGTTCGGATGGGTTTCCTCATCGGCCTTCTTATCGACATCTACCTGGGGACCGTTACGTACAGCTAGTGCCGCTTGCGGTCTGTAGTTAAACCCACTGCCAGCGTAGTACTCGAGTCTCTAGAGTCCCACACAGAGAGTTTCCCTACTCCAAGCGAAACGATATAGAGGTCGTATGGTTTTACGACAAGGGTTCGGACGCATACGTGTGTTTACGCACGTACGACTTTCGGACAGTTTTTACTAGTCGGCTTTGGTTTAAGCCAGTTACTAGTATCCGGTTATTGGATTTATACAGTCTAAAGTTTTTCCGTGTTTTTCACGGATAGGAGGGGCGTTCTCGTAATTACGCGAGAAGCTTCTAGAAGATGGTAACTAAGGAGGTTTAGGTGGCATATACATTGAATGAGATTAGTGAGTCATATGGATGATTCATCCATGTCATTAATGCTTCATAATTGCTTAATGACTCATGGAGATGAATCACCATAAGATATTTATCAAGCATGGTTGTAAATCATTTTCTTTTCTTTTCTTGATAAATAAAAATGCTTGATATATATTATGATAACTCATTTTCTCTTCTCATTATTATGTTCATCTTCTCTCTCCTCAACCTTTCTCTCTTCAAACCCTAATCCTCCCCTCTCATGTGTTGAGTACAAGGATTAGTTAGACTACTTAATCCATAACCATACTCTATTTCATCTAGGTACTTTGATTAGCACTTAAAGATACTTAGTTGCCTCAAGTTTAGAGGCAAAGCTTGGAGTTTAGCTCTCGTGGTGGATCGTCTACTACATAGAGAAGGCCGAGGAGGAGGTGGAGTTCGTAAAGACGAAGGACACGGTTCTTTAGGTATAATCCCTTCAGATAGTAGTTTAGAACTTCTATGTTTGTTGTTAGTTATCGTTTAGCTTCGATTCATGCTGTTAGTCGATGTTTGAGCAAAGAACAAGATCGTTTTTCATATTTCCGCCTCCCCGCAAGTCGTGGGGTGTTGTACATCGACTTACACCTACTTTATCTGCGGAGTGGCCAATGGAATGTCAAACCAAATTGAATCTTTAGGTTCTTATCAAATCTTCAGTAATCGTTTGCGGTTCTGGAATCACTTCCAGTTCTACCATACTCCCACTACTGTTTTCTGAAAAAATCCATTTTTATTAAAACTGTGGCGAGTCTAGAACAATATCACTATTGATCTTCCAGATGGTAGAAAGTCAACCCTCGTCATAGCCCGGGTCAACCCACAAACAGCCATTACGGAAACGTGCCTTGAGTTATCCAGAGTCTGGTTTTAAGCATATGCCGGACAACTCCCCGTATCTTAACAATGTCAAGATATAAACTGTTCTATATCCAATATAGAAACAGAGGGACTGATTTAATTGAACCAGATTCAAATCATGCAACTGTCTCCAGTGCATGTCAACTAAATGGAAGGAGGCCGATCAGCGTTACTCAACTTTGGAGTACTTCCAATTATGAGTAACCTGAAAGAGAAGCAAGTTCTCTTAATCATTACTATCAACTGAATACCATCCACAAGTATCTACATCTTCGATCACCTTGAAGAATCCCGATACTTGCAATACCTGGTTCTCTACTTTATTCATATACCTATAACTTCTCAAAACTTGGACCCTGTGTTTCTACGAAACACTTGTCTAAGAACTAGAGAAGTTATAAGTAAACCGAATATAGTACGAGAACCAACCCCTCTGTCCTAATGGACACTGGACAATATACAATACTCTGTATAAGTCTCTTGAGTCAAATGACTCATTCACTGTGTGTCGTAGGTTGAAAACTGTATTTATGGTTAAGAAGAATTACACTGCTGTTCAATGCTCCTTACCTAACCATCCACTGATATAGGTAAATGTCATAGACATAATTTCAAAAAGGTATATCTCACTCTATAAAAATAGACGTACAGATATATCAATTTGAAATTGGTGCATAACAACGGATATTCAAAACCAAATATTTGCTGACCGGCAAACAACCCAGGTGACTTCCTCAAATATCACCAATTACAACGAATCCCGATATAATGAGGATGGTCACCCAATTCCCAATAATTTACTCCCACTCATCATCTGTAAAACCATACAGATGTGAGAATCATACTTGGTAAATACATACCCTGGAGCAAGTGTCTAATTGGGAAATTAGTTTTCCTTTAACAGTACACAGTGAACCTGAAACATTGAAATGTTTCGATGGGGTATCCCGGTATTCCTAGTAATGCCTCTTCCATTATCCAGATTCACAACTGTAACCGTATAATTCTTTGCCATCTCTCCAAATCCCTTTATATGTCTTTAGTCATTACCTTCTGTACACCCCTTTAGGCCAAATAGCTTTCTTCCTTCCCTACCGTTCGGCACCAGCCTATGGTTTGGAAGAAGACTATCCAATAAGCATAATGGGTGTACTGTCCTAATCCTAGGAGCACTCGCAATGCGAGAGAAGGTGAAGATAAAAGACAACCGAATGAACCTTATTCCTATTTCTCCTGAACCAGGATCCATCCCCGAACTGGAACAAGTTCCTTTCGAGTTCGTATATAACCATACGATGGATTATCCAATAAACTGGGATCTTCGTAGTGATACGGAGTGTCCTGGAGAAATACAAAGGTGATTTAGGATTGGCGAAGAAATACTTGGTTTGGTCGTGAATAGCAGTCGCAATTTACTTTGCCCTCTTACTAATCCATTTCTTTGTCTGAACTTAATACCTTCTGTACACCGTTTAGGCTAATTGGCTTTCTTCATTCCCTACCATTCGGTACCAGCCTAAGGTTTGGAAGAAGACTATCCAATTTGCGTAATAGGTGTACTATCTCCTAAGCCAAGGAGTACTCGCAATCTGAGAGAGAAGGTAAAAGGAAAAGACAACTGAATAGTCTTATTCGTTTTCTCCAGAACTGGAAACCATCCTCGAATTCCTTCGAGTTCGTATATAACAATACGATGGTTTTGTCCAATGGAAGTGGACGTTCGTAGTAAGACGGGGTGTCCCGGAGAAAAGGGTAAAAGTAGGAGTGGCAATGAGGTTTGCAACTCTGACAATCCAAAAGCCAGTGTTGAGAATGTTCGGTCAACCTGGTCACTGAGTCATAGTCTAGGGTCGGGTCAATGGTCGCTGCCAAAGAGAGAGAGAAAAGAAACACTCAGCGTGCACTCTAACCTAGATCAAAATGGTTATCACTTTATCTAATCTGGAAACCTCCCACTGTAACGTCAAATTCATCCCCAAACCTGAAAGAAGAATTAGCCGGGATCACCCGAGGAGTAAACCAACTCATCAGTGGGAATCGGGATCCAACTATCATCGCATGATAACGTGACGGAATCTGCTCACGTTATCACACTCCAGAAGGTATGCGCATATCTGGCAAGTTTCAGTTCTTTTAAAACTCCCGATGTGGATTTTTGCCCCATGCTCTTATGACCTTGACTTTGGCCAAAATATCATAAGTCACATGTCAAGTTCTACCCGTCATTATCCAGGTTAATTTGAACCCACCCGTACAAGCCCTTGACTTTGGCCAACAAGGCTATACGACTGTCCCAAACCAATGCATCTATCTATGCTGCATATGAATACCCAACAGCTACCAAACACTGTGCCTTGACTTTGGCCAACATACACAGCTTGAATACTATTGACTATCCATATGAAACAACGGAGGGCTACGAATGGTTTCTGGCGAAAACCTTTAACGTAATGAACTTGATATCGTTGAAGGAACTGATAGCTTTATAAAAATATAGTGACGAAAACCTTTGCTAAAGAGGTCACTCCCGGTGAAGGGATCTCGGCTCTTTCCCCATAGAATGAGGTGCAGGATATTCCAACTGAATACCACGATGCAAAGCAAAAGAAATCGGCTATAGTGAAGTTATTGCCCTGACGCAAACTTCTGTCCAAGGGGTCACTCCCGGTGAAGGGATCTCGGCCCTTGCCTCGTCGACTGAGGAGCAGGATAACAGCTTTTTGAATAAGTGTTCCAACAACATCAGAATAGGTTTGTTTAACTTGCATTGATCCGAATCAACGCAGTCCCATCAATTGATCACACCACAAAAAGAACGAAAATAATGATGTACGTATATGCCATCCGCATTCTCCACTGGGTCCCGTCATCACCCGTTAGGTTACTTAACTAACGACAGAGCGGGGACTGGACTAGCGCGGATGCAAAACATATACAACATCTACTAGTATATATATAATATATAATTTTCGCTCAAGGCGTGATAAAATGCAACATCACAGAAATGTACAGCATCACAGAAAAATACAGATATCTGGGATCCCCGGGTTTCACAGAGCCGCTACTGAAACCCGACGTTCCCTTGGTCGTGTGGATAGCCTGTGCAATGAAATCCTAGACCCCTACGGGAGCGGCAAGTTACCCGCCAAAACCTGAAGCGAGGCAGCCCCCTTCAGCAACGTGAATGGACCACCCAGCACTTCACGGAATCCGGTAATTTGGGCACCCCTCCTGGGTCAACCTATACCCCCTACGAGTGCGGCGAATAGCCCGTCAATTCTAGAGTAAAGCCCCCTCCGTCTCAACGCCATGAGATGCGGGCTTGTTGCCCTTTAGAATCCGGCTATCCGTGCACCCCTCCGCGGGGTAATCCTAGTACAGAAAGTAAAATATACATACAACGGGTACATCGACCGCAACCTGGTCGTGCCCCAAAAGAATAATACAAACAGGCAGTGACGGCAGTCCACATGTCGGACGTTCGCCCCGCAATATCAAATGTACATATAAAACAAAACTGTACTAACATTGCATCCAGGCTATCCCCCACGACCGATCCGCAACAACACAGCACAACACAGAACATCAACGTGAATGTCACGTTCGCAAATCCGTCTAACCGGGCTATAGCAGTTAGACAGGATTTACCGATCAAGTGACATTCACGGTCGCAGATATAATGTAAATACTGTGAACTAACATGTTTAAAATATCCGATCGAACAAATACACCGAAGTGGGCCCCAAGCAGTACTGTAGCACTTACAGAAAATCTGGGCCCAAAAAGTAATATCCTAAAACCCCTATTTCCAAGTTTAAAGCCCTCTGGAAAAATTTGGCACGATGAACAGTTAAAATCGCGGCGGAACCGCGGCCCAAGCATGGCTTTGGCCGCGGTTCCACGGCGTTATGGAGAGATCTCGCGACCAATTTTTCCCAGATTTCTCAGATTTCCATGCACAGTATTATGAAACAACCTGAAAAATTTTTGGAGCTGGAAAAATTTCGACAGAGAACAGTGCACTGAAAATACGGTTTTTGCGATTTTTGTTCGATCGGGTTTTAAACATACTAGAGCAAGCTAGGCATGGTTAATGGCATGGCTCTGATACCAATGTAAGTCCGCGGCGGCGCCCCGACCGTCGATCCGACGCCGGAAACGCGGAAACGAAAAACTTTGCAAAACTTGCAATCGGCACCACCGCGCACTTTTCATCCGGATCGGGCCATTGACCTAGCTACTAGCAAACAAGAAAAGAGTGGAGAAACTATACCAAGCGATCCGTGTCCTTCGGTCTTCGTCTCCACTCCGATCTCCCGCGGAATCTCCGTTCATCTCCTCCTCATCGGAAAGGGCACCACGTAGCCGGATACTTTTACGGGCTCCCACCTCTGGACCGAGGCAACTCGGGCGCGAAGTTGGCTAGCCGACGCGTCCAAGGTTTGCTGTAGACTAGTGTAGAAACTTGTCTCTTTGGGGCTTATGGAAGTTGCCATGGATGTGGAGGAAGTGAAAGAATGAACTTTGGAGGTTTTTGTGCCAAGAAGAGAAGTAGAGGAAATATGAGATAATGAAAATTTCCTCACCCAAAATGAAAACCTCTCTCATCCCTCACCCTCAAGAACGGCCGGCCTCATCTCCCAATGGTGGAGAAAAGAATGAATCATTCTCCAGAGAAGAAAGGAAAAAAAAGAATATGTGTAGAAAAAAGTCACACTCACTCTTATTCTCATCTAATCAAAGCACCATCACCCAAAAGCAAAGGAATGGACCAAAAATGCATCTCATGATGAATAAACAATCATGATGCCTCACATATGCAAGATGCCCCTCCACAAATAAGTTATTTGCAAACTGCAAATAAAACCCTCCAACTAAAAGTCCGGCCGTGAAAGAACAAAGGAAAACCGGCCGGAACGGAATGCAAACTGGCAACTTCAGAAAACTGATCCCGTAATAAATTACAGGAAAACCCCACTACTGCATATACATGCCCGCATTTGTATTCCCACTGAACACAAATGCAAAGAGACAAAATCTACACTATCTAATACTAGGATCCGGCTTAAGCCAATGCCGGCTAGTAAAAACCGTCCGATCACGATCCATGCAATACCGCACGTATCTGATCGAACCCTGCCATATCTCCATACGGCCTCTACAGTGTTTCGCCCGAAACCTGAGTATCTGAGTGTGGTGGACTCTAAAGACTCGTCAATACTATGGCTGTGGATTTAACCAATAGCATGTCAGAGGTATTAGCCATACGTGACGGGCCACCAGCTATTGACCAAAAGGGACATCGATGAGCGCACTCATCCTGACACCCTACTGAGCCTGTCAGTGACAATATCCGTACAGTCCGGTCCGTTCGTCTATGAGCATCGCAGGGCGGGCATAGGGGGTTGGTAAAAGTGAGACCCCCAAAAGCGGTACAAGTCGTGTCGGAGTGTAGCCCAGAACACCCTGAGATACTACTGGAATACCTACCAGCAAATCTCCTGCCTTGGCCAAGGACTTTTCATGTTCTGGCTCTCCTAGACACATCGCGACCTCACCCCCAATACCGGGAGAGATGTGTTGGAGATAGTGCCCTCAGAGTCAATTATTGGAGGTCACAGGCACGTGATTGCAATGATTGAGGGAGGACCTGTCCCAGTAGGACAGTCTTACTCGAGATGATAATATGCTATCTGGTTTATCTTTATCATCGTGTACTGCTTAGGTGACCTGACAGGTCGCTATTACACGTTGATAGAGCCCCTAGGATTCTTGCTTGACCACCAGCAGTATGAGGGCGATCATATAAGTGGGAGCTGGGGTCTATAAGCACATCCTTAAAAGGTCCCTAGTCGTGCGAGTTTCGAGACAGGGCATCGATACTCCAGAGTAGACTAGTGTATACAGTCGAGACCCCGACGAGGGGCGGTGGCCGGTCTCACAAGCCACTGGTGTCAGTTGGATCACCTAAGATGTATACAGGTGCTCATTGGGTTATGAGTACACCGGACAGGACTCGCCGGGAACATGCTAGTTGGTCTTATACCAGACGTCAGATAGCAGTTCCCAGGTGACATGTGTACAGGTTAGTTCATCGACCTGAGGATCGTCATTTGTCTCGTGTGAGTTCCCACTGTACTTTGATTACTACCCTACCACGCTCAAAGGAGACGTGCAAACAGGTTTTAGTTGGGTACAGTCCTGAGCCACATGGAGGCAGTGAGCGTATCTTCAGGGGTTCGTCTCTCCCGGTATTGGGGGTGAGGTCGCGTTGTGTCTAGGAGAGCCATTACACGAAGTCCTTGGCCAAGGCAGGAGATTTACTGGTAGGTATTCCAGTAGTATCTCAGGGTGTTCTGGGCTACACTCCGACACGACTTGTACCGCTTTTGGGGGTCTGACTTTTACCTACCCCCTAGGCCCGCCATGCGATGCTCATAGACGAACGGACCGGACTGTACGGATATTGTCACTGACAGGCTCAGTAGGGTGTCAGGCTGAGTTCGCTCACAGACGTCCCTTTTGGTCAATACCTGGTAGCCCGTTGCGTATTGGCTTATACCTCTGACGTGCTAGTGGTTAAATCCACAACCAAGGTGTTGATGAGTCTTTAGAGTCCCCCACATTCAGTTACTGAAGCTTTCGGGCGAAAAGCTGTAGAGGCCGTTGGAGATATGGCAAGGTCCGATCAGATACGTGCGGTATTGCACGGATCAGGATCGGACAGTTAGTACTAGAGGCCGTATGGATATATGGAATGGTTCGATCAGATTCGTGCGGTATTGCACGGATCAGGATCGAACGGATATTACTAGCCGGCTTTGGTTTAAGCCGGATCCTAGTATAGTACAGTGTAGATTTTGTCTCATTGCATTTGTATTGCGGTCGGAATACAAATGCGGGTGTGTATACACAGTATCGGGGTTTTCCTATAATTTATTACTGGACCAGTTTTCTGGAGTTGCCAGTTTGCTTTTCGTTTCGGCCATATTTCTTTGTATCCTTCATTGGCCGAAGATTGGTGGAGGAGGGCTTATTTGCATTTGTGCAAATAAGCTTTTGTGGAGGGGGTCTTTGCTTATTGCCATGTCATGATCACTTGACTTCTTGACTTCATGATGGTTCATCATGGCATGACTTTTGTGATGGTGATGGGTGTTGATGATGGTTGATTTGATGATGGAGTGTTGGATTAAGCTAGTGATCATTCCTTTTTGCATGATAGCCTTCTCTCTCTCTCCCTTGGATTATTGGATGGCTCTCTCATTCTTTGCTACACCCTCTCACTCTCTTGCAATTGCAAGGGCCGGCCACTTAAGGGGAGGGCTGCCCAATTTTGTATGTGTGGGTTTTTGCTTCATTTCATGCTCCAAAAATCCCCAAGTCCCTCCACATAGCTCTTGTATCATCCCTCAACCAAAATGGCAAACTCCATAACCCCAAATGAGACATGGTTCTTCACTACACATTCTACAGCAAACCTTGGGCACGTCGACTAGCCAGCTTCGTGCCCGAGTTGCCTCGGCATTGAGGTGGGAGCCCGTAAAAGATGTAGGCGATGTGGTGCACTTCCGGCGACGTGGTGAAGACAGGACATTCCGCGGGAGATCGGGACGATGACGAGATGACCGGAGGACTCGGATCAGTCGGTATATCTCTATTCCCCATCTTGTAGTTAGCTAGGACTAGTTAATGGTTCGATCCGGGTGTTTAGTGCGCGGTGGTGCCAGTTTGCTAGTTTGCAAAATTAAAGTTCATCACCGCTTCCGCATTTGGCCTCAAGATGGAGGTCGCGGCGCCGCCGTGCACTTATAGTGGTATCAGAGTCTCGCCATTAACTTAGTCTAGCTTTGTTTAATGTGTTTACATTTCCGATCGATCAAAATTCCAAAATCCGCGTTTTCTTTACATCAGTTTTCTGTTGAATTTTTCCTTGCTCGAAATATTTTTCAGGTTGCAGAAAAGTGATGTACTGGAAATTATAAGGACACTGTAGAAATTCGATACAGTGACTCCACAGTGGGAGCGCGGAACCGCGGCCAAACACCCCTTTGGGCCGCGGTTCCGCCGCACTCTGTTGAAATCACTGCATCAAATTTCTGCAGTTGCTCTCTGGGTTGATTTTAGGGTTTTTGGAATATTATTTTTGGGCCCAGAATTTCTTGATGTGCTACAGTAGTACTTGGGGGCCCACTTGTTAAAATTTGATCGATCGGATATTTTAAACACATTAGTTCACAGTATTTACATTATATCTGCGACCGTGAATGTCACTTGATCGGTAAATCCTGTCTAACTGCTATAGCCCGGTTAGACGGATTTGCGAACGTGACTTTCACGTTGATGTTCTGTGTTTTGCTGTGATGTTGCGGATCGGTCGTGGGGGATAGCCTGGATGCAATGCTAGTACAGTTGTGGTTGTATTATGTACATTTGATATTGCGGGGCGAGCGTCCGACATGTGGACTGCCGTCACTGCCTGTTTGTATTATTATTTTGGGGCACGGCCAGGTTGCGGTCGATGTACCCGTTGTATGTATATTTTACTTTCTGTACTAGGATTGCCCCGCAGAGGGGTGCACGGATAGCCGGGTTCTAGAGGGCAACAAGCCCGCATCTCATGGCTTTGAGATGGGGGGGCTTTACTCTAGAATTGGCGGGCCATTCGCCGCACTCGTAGGGGGTACAGGTTGACCCAGGAGGGGTGCCCGAGTTACCGGATTCCGTGAAGTGCTGGGTGGTCCATTCACGTTGCTGAAGGGGGCTGCCTCGCTTCAGGTTTTGGCGGGTAACTTGCCGCGCCCGTAGGGGTCTAGGATTTCATTGCACAGGCTATCCACACGACCAGGGGAACGTCGGGTTTCAGCGGCTCTGTGAAACCCGGGGATCCCAGATATCTGTTTTATTCTGTGATGCTGTATATTTTCTGTGATGTTGCATTTTATCACGCCTTGAGCGAAATATAATATATTGGTATATATATTAGTAGATGTTGTATATGTTTTGCATCCGCGCTAGTCCAGTCCCCGCTCTGTCGTTAGTTAGCTAACCTAACGGGTAATGACGGGACCCAGTGGCGAATGCGGATGGCATATACGTACGTCATATTATTTTCGTTCTTTGTGGTGTGATCATTTGATGGGACTGCGTTGATTCGGATCAATGCAAGTTAAAAACAAACCTAATCTGATGTTGTTGGAACACTTTTCAAAAAGCTGTTATTGCAAGGACGTTCACTTTTGTTTAGCATCGTGGTATTCAGTTGGAATATCCTGCTCCTCAGTCGACGAGGCAAGGGCCGAGATCCCTTCACCGGGAGTGACCCCTTGGACAAAAGTTTGCGTCAGGGCAATAACTTCACTATAGCCGATTACTTTTTCTTTGCACCGTGGTATTCAGTTGGAATATCCTGCACCTCATTCTACGGGGAAAGAGCCGAGATCCCTTCACCAGGAGTGACCTCTTTAGCAAAGGTTTTCGTCACTATATTTTTAAAAGCTATCCGTTCCTTCGACGATATCAAGTTCATTACGTTAAAGGTTTTCGCCAGAAACCATTCGTAGCCCTCCGTCGTTTCATATGGGTGGTCAATAGTATTCAAGCTGTGTATGTTGGCCAAAGTCAAGGCACAGTGATTGGTAGCTATTGGGGTATTCATATGCAGCATAGATAGATGCGTTGGTTTGGGAGAGTCGTACTGCCATTTTGGCCAAAGTCAAGGGTAGGTACGGGTGGATTCAAATTAACCTGGAGAATGGCGGGTAGAACTTGACATGTGACTTATGATATGTTGGCCAAAGTCAAGGTCATAAGAGCATGGGGCAGAAATCACATCGGGAGTTTCAAAAGAACCGAAACTTGCCAAATATGCGCATACCTTCTGGAGTGTGATACCGTGAGCGGATTCCGTCACGTTGTCGTGCAATGATAGTCGGATCCCGATTCCCACTGATGAGTTAGTTTACTCCTCGGGTGATCCCGACTAATTCTTCTTTCAGGTTTGGAGGAGAATTTGACGGTACAGTGGGAGGTTTCCAGATTACATAAATTGGTAACCATTCTGATCTAGGTTAGAGTGCACGCTGAGTGTTTCTTTTCTCTCTCTCTTTGGCAGCGACCATTGACCCGATGTAGCGTCTTGAAAAGTCGTTTTGGTGTTTTCCTGAAATTCGGTGAAAATTCGGTATTTTTCCGAAAACCGTCTTTCTTGTTATTTTGCAGTTTAGGGCTATTTATACCTAAAATGGATAGGTAATTGCTTGTTTTTAGTAGCTAATGAGTTAATTATGAAATTCTGGTCGTTTAAAAATTTTCCCTAATTTTTCAATTTTTTTAATATTATTTTAAGCCGGTAAGAAAATACTTTAACTTAGCGATAAATACAAATTTTTCCGGGCTAATTTTAATCTCTAAAATTATGATAATTAAAATCTAGTGGTAACATAAATTTTTAGTAATTTATTTTGATTTTTAACAAATTTTTATGATATGAAACGAATTTATTGAATTTTGAGCTAAAACTTGCAATTTTTGACTTGTAGGGGGCCTTTTTGCATAAAATTTCTTTTGTAAAACCCCTCTCTCTTTTTCCTCAGCCCTAGGACAGCCCCACCTTGTGCAAGTCCAGAAATTTCTGGCCGCACTTCCTTGTTTGCTTTCTTGAGTTGAAATAGTGGGTTTTTTTGATTTATTTTAAATATAGGTGATAAGGTAAGGTGTATTGACTTTTGTAGACTTGACCATTGACTTTCCCCACTCACCCACACCCCTCCCCTCACCTCCCTCTGGCCGAAACCTGCACACCCCTCTTCTTCATCTCTTTTCTTTTCATTTTCTTCAAATTTCTTCAAAAAACCACATCAACATTGCAAATTAAAGCTTGCAAATTAAAACCATCCTTCATCCTTCTTTTCCTTCACCTCCCTAGCTTGGATCTTGATGCTTGAGGCCATCATTTGGAGCAAAATTTTTCTTGCTAGATCTCAATTGAGGTATAATTTCCATCAAGTTACTTTCTTTTTTTGCTAAAATCCTTTAATTGTATGTTTTAGTGTTAAAAGTTTAACTAATTCCTAATCTAGTTTATAAAAGAATAGTTGTATTAAACTAGGGTTTTGAAACCATGATGGTTAATTAAATTGTTTTGTAGTTAATCTAGTTGTTACCTAACTAATCTAGATGATTACCTTGTTTATGTAGTCTTCAAATTATGCTAATTTAGTAAATTTTAGAAGTGTGATTTGGTTGCAAATTGTTGTTTTAAGAAATTTCAAGAGAGGGTTTATGCATGGAAATGAGTTGTGAAGCATGATAAATGAGTTGATTTTGGGTTTAGAAACCATTATTTAGTTGATTAAACCTAATTTGTTATCTAGTTGTTTTGCTAACCTAATCTAGAATGGTTAACTTGCTAATTGGGTTTGAAATTAGTGTTAGTTAAGTTTTTCTAGTATGGATTTTGATTTGCAATTGCTTTTGAGAAAAATCAAGAAAGGGTTGGTTGTGGAATTTAGGTTTTGGAGCATGGTTAATGGGTTGAAATTTTGTGTAGTGGTTATCTAATGGTGTGACTTGGGTGATTATGCTAGATTGTAGTCGTTTTGTCGCAAATCGGCGATTTTTGCACCGATTTTGGAATGCAAATGCTTACTAGTTTTGTTATAAAATTATGTGATGAATTATTTTTGATATCTTGATGATTGTAATGGCTTGCCCTACGACTTTTAGGATGCGTGAGTGCGGATTTTTGGGTAGTCGGGTTTTAGTTTTGCCGGGCGACCAAATCGGCGTTTTTTTGGCAGTTTTTGCGATTTTCGCGTGTGTTCCGCGCACGTTGTGCACGTTGTACCTAGCTAGCGAACGTTAGTAGTTTCATTTGGGTTTTGCGTCGTTCTTGATATGTAACCTTATGTTTGGTATTGATGTTAATTCCAGGTTCGGTCGCGGAGACGTCAGACGCGGCGCGAAAGGGGAAAGCGGTGATTGGACACAGCTAGCCAGGGATTCCGGTGAGTAGATGTAATATCTACGGGGGACTATCGTTGGATGGCGCAAGCCGCCCGATAGTTTTAGTAACTTACAAGATCCTTAGTAATGTTAGTAATTAGGGGTGAAATACTTAATTGACTATTTGCTGCATCCATGCATTATATTGACATACCTATACGAAACCATTTTATAGGACACCTGCACCATTGCCAGGGTTTTTATATGCAGCACGAGCACTATTCATGCTTACACACACACCCTGGTAATTGCCATGCCACCACACTAGATAACCTTTAATTTAAACCTTTTACTAATTGATACTTAAACTTGTGCTATTGCCTTTAATTCCTTAAAATGAAACCGTAGGATTGCTATTCATGTGCATGTACTTCATCATATTAATTGTTCATGCTTAATACATTAATCACACATCGCAACTTGATTATTGATACCATATGCATTCATTATCATTGATATATGCACTTACGAGGATTTCTTTAGATTTTATGATATTGCTGGATTTCGGGGGAAAGCCGCAAGATTTCTAAACTTATTATATTTTTAAAATATGTAAATTGCGGTTTTCTAGTGATGTAAGTGTCGTCCACCATGAGTTTGCTGTGGTTTTGGAAATCCGTGTCGAGGAGTGGAGGAACCGGCACGGGTACATGGTGGGCCCGGTAAGGTACCCCGGGGCAAGAGGAATGTGGTATTGACGTTGAGCCTGGCAGGGGATGGATTACCTACCGGTGACTGTTTGGGACGGCGGATATCCAGAGGATACCGACCGTGGCCGCTAGATGATGAGATATTGATATTTGAGATGGGTCAGCCGGACGGCTGAGGCCAGAGATACATTTATGATATTTGAGACAGCTTTTGGGTGTCGTTGCTGGACACCGGTTCTCGTCGATTCTTTGAGTATTATGCTGGCATTCTAAAAGAGTTTCAAAAACAAAAAGAGATAAATGTTTCTTATATATACCTATTGAGACCTCAGATATTCATGTTGCATACATATTCGTACACTGATGTTGTATACACACCTGCTAGTGCATCCAGTCATACCTGTATTATAGATGCTAGGATGCTTGTGTGCATGCATACGATAGCCTTTGTAGATGTTATTTATTACTCACGAGTTGGCAACTCACCCCCGTTGTGCCACAGTCTTTTGCAGGTCCGCTCCGTCAGTTCAGTAGCGGCGGGCGCACTTGTTCTTTTGCCTCTTTTGCCTGAGCTCGAGATTTGCTCATAGGTGGGTTATGTTATTATTTTTGTACCACCTCGTATATTCTTTGTATCTAGTGTACTCCATCTACTGTTTCTACCAGTTTTATTGTATATTGACCTAGAGATGAGACTGTGAGGTTTGTGGACTTTTATGCTGTATTTTGGGGTCGAGCTCACTTGAGTCGACATGATGTTTTCTTATGCTTTATTATGATTATTATGCTTGTTGTCATTTATATTGCGTGGGATTTGTGACCGCCTTGTGGCGAAGAGCTAGCTCCCGCTTGGGGATGCCCTATTTTGTTGGATTCATGTATATTTTTGTTGTACCCATTTTGGGGGCCAGTATTTACAAAGGAGACTCTGCCGAAATTTTCGGAAAAATTGGTATTGTTTTTTAAAAAGGGTTTTACATGACTTATTTGATAACTCGCTTTCAATTGATTGGGTTTTCTTCACTCTTTTGCTTAAATGGATTTTGTTTTCTGGGCTTTGGCTTACTTATTTTACGGACGTCTTTAGACGTTTCGTAAACTTAAGTGCCAGTCACGTTCCGTACCCTGCGAGTCATGACAAAGTTGGTATCAGAGCGATAGGTTTTACCTTTTTGAGTGTAGGATGACCCTTGGTAGATGGAGTAAGTGACTTAAGTAGGGTAACGTAGCGTGTGTATGTCCGCGGCATACTTACGATACGGTACTCCGCCTAAGTGACTTTAGGATATACTTGCTTGAAAAAAAAAATTCCTTCTTCAATTCCGTGTATCCTATGATCCTATTGCACTGTTCTTACTATCCGTTTTCCTGTAACAGCCACTATGCCGCCGAAGGCTACGAGGGCACAGAGGGCTGCCGCCAGAGACGAGATTCGAGCTGGCTCGTCCGAGACTAGGACGGAGCAGGGTGGTATGCCTACACCGCAGGGACAGACCGATCCACCTTCCCCAGGCCGTATGGATAGGCTCGAGACCGGTATGGAGGAGTTGCGACAGATGATGGGAGGCATGCAGGAGCTACGTCAGATGGTAGGATCCCTAGTTGCAGCCAGTCGTACACCGAGGCCGGATGACGTACCTACTACATCACAGACGACCATGATACCTGCTCCTACTACTACCACCGTGGCCATTCCGGTTTCACTACAGGATTTCATGAGGTTGAGACCTCCAGTATTCACCGGCACCGAGACAGCGGAGGACCCACAGACGTTCCTTGACAGTTTAGCCAGGATCTGCCGTTCGCTGAGATGTTCGGATGATCGATGGGTAGAGCTTGCGAGTTTCCGACTAGAGGGTCTCGCGCAGACATGGTGGGAGTCAGTCTTGAGAGGTCGAGCTGCAGGTCTACCGCCTATGACTTGGGCCGAGTTTACAGCGGTCTTTCTAGCCCGTTTCCTTCCAGAGAGCGTTCGTGACGCCAGAGCTCGTAGCTTCGAGGCCTTAGTCAAGACACCTGAGATGACGGTGTCTGAGTATGACATCCAGTTTACACAGTTATCCCGATATGCTCAGTATTTGGTGGATACCGAGGAGAAGATGGTGAAGAGGTTCGTACAGGGACTTGATGCCCAGCTATATCTTGCCATTGGCGCCCAGCACTACGACACTTATTCAGCTGCTATGGATACGGCATTGCGGATGGAGGCACGCATATCACGGACTTCGGCCGTTTCTGGGCCGAAGAGGATGCGCACCGATGTACCGTCTCAGAGGCAGCGCGCCAGATTCTTTTCGAGAGATAGGCCTGGCAGAGGATTTGGGCGGGGACAGTTATATGGTTCTTATCCCCAGGGGCAGCAGCCGTCGCCAGGGTGTTTTGGGTGAGGGAGTTTGCACCATCTTGTCAGAGACTGTCCGGTGAGACGACAGGGAGCAGCGACAGTTCCGCATGTGACCCTACCACCATCACCACCCCCTCCTCAGAGAGCCCTACTTCCTACCCCAGGCGATGCTCCATGCCAGTTAGGTGCACCCAGAGGCCATGGACGCGGCGGTCCTGTTCAGAGAGGACGAGGAGGCAGAGGCCGAGGTCGAGGTCAGCCCGCTATCGGTGGAGGACAGGCCCGAGTTTTTGCTTTGACACCGCGGGATGCGCAGGCATCCACTGCCGTTGTGACAGGTACCTTGCCAGTTTGTTCTTTCGACGCACGGGTATTATTCGACCCAGGTTCCACACATTCGTACGTATCTACACACTTTACACCGATGTTGGGCCGTGAGTCGTCGTCGTTAGATCATCCGCTTGTTGTTGTTACTCCGGTAGGCGAGTCGTTTGTCGCTCGTTTTGTTTTTCGTTTGTGTTCCGTTCGTATCGGGGAGAGGGATTCATCAGTTGATTTGATACTCCTCGATATGTTGGACTTTGATGTGCTTCTGGGCATGGATTGGCTATCCACTTGTTATGCTTCGGTGGACTGCCGTGAGAAGGCAGTCCGATTTAGCTTTCCGGGAGAGCCAGTCCTTGTTATTCGGGGAGACCGCAGTGTCACCCTTCCCAGCTTAATTTCGTCTCTTCGCGCTGGTCAGCTCTTGCAGAAGGGATGTCAGGGATTCTTAGCGTGTATTTGTGATACTCGAGCTGTAGAGGTTCCGTTGGACCGGGTCCCGGTTGTTTCTGAGTTCCCTGATGTTTTCCCTGATGAGCTACCTGGGCTACCGCCTGAGCGCGATGTTGAGTTCTGCATTGATTTGATTCCCGGCTCGGGGCCTATTTCTATACCTCCTTATCGGATGGCCCCGGCAGAGCTTCGAGAGCTGAAGGATCAGTTGCAGGATTTGTTAGATAAGGGGCTTATTCGACCTAGTGTTTCTCCGTGGGGTGCTCCGGTCCTGTTTGTCAAGAAGAAGGATGGAAGTTTGCGCTTATGTATCGACTACCGCCAGCTGAACAAAGTTACCGTTCGGAACAGATATCCGTTGCCGCGCATTGATGATTTGTTCGACCAGCTTCAGGGTGCGGGGTATTTTTCGAGGATCGACTTGCGATCAGGATACCATCAGCTGCGAGTTCGACAGGAAGATATACCGAGGACAGCTTTCCGCACGCGCTACGGCCACTACGAGTTTTTGGTGATGTCGTTCGGACTCACCAACGCCCCAGCAGCATTCATGGATTTGATGAACCGTACATTCAGGCCGTATCTTGACTTGTTCATCATCGTGTTTATCGACGATATCTTGGTGTACTCCCGGAGCAGAGAGGAGCACGAGCAGCACTTGCGGATTACGTTACAGACTCTGAAGGAGCACCAGCTGTTCGCGAAATTCTCCAAGTGTGCATTCTGGCTGGACAGCGTCGGATTCTTGGGTCACGTGGTTACGAGAGACGGCATTTGTGTGGACCCGAAGAAGATTGAGGCTGTTCAGCAGTGGCCCTGACCTACATCGGTTACTGAGATCCGTAGTTTTCTAGGCTTGGCGGGCTACTACAGGCATTTTGTTCAGGACTTCTCCCGTATAGCTGCACCGTTGACCGGTTTGACCCGGAAGGGAGTTCCTTTCGTTTGGACAGAGGAGTGCGAGCGCAGTTTTCAGAAGCTACGGACTTGTTTGACTACGGCGCCGGTATTATCTTTACCTTCGGGATCAGGCGGATTTGTTGTCTACTGTGATGCTTCGCGAGTGGGATTAGGATGCGTATTGATGCAGCATGGCCGGGTGATCGCTTATGCTTCTCGGCAGTTGAAGAAGCATGAACAGAACTACCCCACTCATGATTTGGAGATGGCTGCAGTGGTCTTTGCACTGAAGATTTGGCGACATTACCTATACGGCGAGTCGTGTCAGATATTCACCGATCACAAGTGCTTAAAGTACATATTTCAGCAGCGAGACCTGAACCTCAGACAGCGTCGTTGGATGGAGTTGGTGAAAGACTACGACTGCGAGATCTTATATCACCCCGGCAAGGCAAATGTGGTGGCAGATGCGTTGAGTAGGAGGCCCGGGGGTAGTCTATCCTTTTTGCGCGCAGTTCAGAGGCAGTCGTCAGCAGATTGGCAGATGTTATGCGACAGCCGAGTTGAGTTCGAGTTCACTCAGACAGGGGGACAGCTCGCGCATGTTCGTGCACGCCCACAGTTGCTTGACCGTATATATGAGGCACAGCGCAGTGACGACCGTTGCTCAGAGATCATGGCACAGATGGGACAGGGCGGATTTTCCGAGTTCGTGGTTGACGATCAGGGGATTTTACGATATGGATCTAGACTGTGCGTACCAGATGCTGATGGATTGCGACGCGACATTCTTAAGGAGGCACACCGATCAGTGTATAGTGTCCACCCCGGTTCCACCAAGATGTACCATGATATGAGAGAGACCTACTGGTGGGACGGGATGAAGAGAGACATTGCGGAGTTCGTTTCGAGATGCCTGACTTGTCAGCAAGTCAAGGCCGAGCACCAGAGGCCCGCAGGAGAGCTACAGCCGTTACCCATTCCAGAGTGGAAATGGGAGCAGATTTCGATGGATTTCGTTGTGGGTCTACCCAGGACCAGTCGAGGGTACGACTCCATCTGGGTGATCATGGATAGATTGACGAAAGCGGCTCACTTCCAGCCAGTGAAGACGACTTTCAGCTTCGCTCAGTATGCTCAGCTCTATATTGACGAGATCGTGCGACTACATGGCGTACCGACTTGTATCGTGTCAGATCGAGGCACTCAGTTCACCAGCCGGCTTTGGCAGAGACTTCAGGAGGCTTTGGGCACTCGTTTGAGCTTCAGCACAGCGTTTCATCCGCAGACAGACGGACAGTCAGAGCGGACCATTCAGACTCTCGAGGACATGCTCAGAGCGTGCGTTTTAGACTTTGGTGGTAGCTGGGATCGTCATTTACCTCTAGTGGAGTTCTCCTACAACAACAGCTTCCAGGATACTATTCAGATGGCACCTTTCGAGGCATTGTATGGGAGGAGATGCAGATCGCCCGTTTGTTGGACAGAGCTCAGCGAGAGCAGCATTTTGGGGCCGCAGCTTGTTGAGGAGACGACAGCGAAGATACAGTTGATCCGAGACCGGATGAGAGCGGCTCAGAGCAGGCAGAAATCCTATGCAGACAGGCGCCGTCGTAGATTAGAGTTCGCAGTTGGCGACCATGTTTTTCTGAAAGTCTCTCCGATGAAGGGCGTGATGCGTTTTGGGCGAAAGGGGAAGCTTAGCCCTAGATTCGTAGGTCCCTTCGAGATCCTCGAGCGGGTTGGCGCTGTTGCTTATCGTTTGGCCCTTCCACCCAGCTTTCCCGATGTTCACCCCGTCTTCCATGTTTCGATGCTCCGCAAGTACCTTCACGACCCTTCGCATGCGATTCAGCACCCGACAGTCCAGCTAGAGCGCGAACTTTCTTTTGCAGAGCAGCCGGTGGCCATCCTGGATCGGCAGGTGAAGAAGTTGAGGTCGAAGATTATACCAACCGTCAAGGTCCTTTGGCGTAGCCGGAGCAGCGAGGAGGTTACCTGGGAGACCGAGGGCGAGATGAGGAAGAAATATCCCCATCTCTTTGAAGGTACGCGTAGCTAAATTTTTTTAAATTCGGGGACCGAATTTCTTTAAGGGGGGAAGATTGTAGCGTCTTGAAAAGTCGTTTTGGTGTTTTCCTGAAATTCGGTGAAAATTCGGTATTTTTCCGAAAACCGTCTTTCTTGTTATTTTGCAGTTTAGGGCTATTTATACCTAAAATGGATAGGTAATTGCTTGTTTTTAGTAGCTAATGAGTTAATTATGAAATTCTGGTCGTTTAAAAATTTTCCCTAATTTTTCAATTTTTTTAATATTATTTTAAGCCGGTAAGAAAATACATTAACTTAGCGATAAATACAAATTTTTCCGGGCTAATTTTAATCTCTAAAATTATGATAATTAAAATCTAGTGGTAACATAAATTTTTAGTAATTTATTTTGATTTTTAACAAATTTTTATGATATGAAACGAATTTATTGAATTTTGAGCTAAAACTTGCAATTTTTGACTTGTAGGGGGCCTTTTTGCATAAAATTTCTTTTGTAAAACCCCTCTCTCTTTTTCCTCAGCCCTAGGACAGCCCCACCTTGTGCAAGTCCAGAAATTTCTGGCCTCACTTCCTTGTTTGCTTTCTTGAGTTGAAATAGTGGGTTTTTTTGATTTATTTTAAATATAGTTGATAAGGTAAGGTGTATTGACTTTTGTAGACTTGACCATTGACTTTCCCCAATCACCCACACCCCTCCCCTCACCTCCCTCTGGCCGAAACCTGCACACCCCTCTTCTTCATCTCTTTTCTTTTCATTTTCTTCAAATTTCTTCAAAAAACCACATCAAAATTGCAAATTAAAGCTTGCAAATTAAAACCATCCTTCATCCTTCTTTTCCTTCACCTCCCTAGCTTGGATCTTGATGCTTGAGGCCATCATTTGGAGCAAAATTTTTCTTGCTAGATCTCAATTGAGGTATAATTTCCATCAAGTTACTTTCTTTTTTTGCTAAAATCCTTTAATTGTATGTTTTAGTGTTAAAAGTTTAACTAATTCCTAATCTAGTTTATAAAAGAATAGTTGTATTAAACTTGGGTTTTGAAACCATGATGGTTAATTAAATTGTTTTGTTGTTAATCTAGTTGTTACCTAACTAATCTAGATGATTACCTTGTTTATGTAGTCTTCAAATTATGCTAATTTAGTAAATTTTAGAAGTGTGATTTGGTTGCAAATTGTTGTTTTAAGAAATTTCAAGAGAGGGTTTATGCATGGAAATGAGTTGTGAAGCATGATAAATGAGTTGATTTTGTGTTTAGAAACCATTATTTAGTTGATTAAACCTAATTTGTTATCTAGTTGTTTTGCTAACCTAATCTAGAATGGTTAACTTGCTAATTGGGTTTGAAATTAGTGTTAGTTAAGTTTTTCTAGTATGGATTTTGATTTGCAATTGCTTTTGAGAAAAATCAAGAAAGGGTTGGTTGTGGAATTTAGGTTTTGGAGCATGGTTAATGGGTTGAAATTTTGTGTAGTGGTTATCTAATGGTGTGACTTGGGTGATTATGCTAGATTGTAGTCGTTTTGTCGAAAATCGGCGATTTTTGCACCGATTTTGGAATGCAAATGCTTACTAGTTTTGTTATAAAATTATGTGATGAATTATTTTTGATATCTTGATGATTGTAATGGCTTGCCCTACGACTTTTAGGATGCGTGAGTGCGGATTTTTGGGTAGTCGGGTTTTAGTTTTGCCGGGCGACCAAATCGGCGTTTTTTGGCAGTTTTTGCGATTTTCGCGTGTGTTCCGCGCACGTTGTGCACGTTGTACCTAGCTAGCGAACGTTAGTAGTTTCGTTTGGGTTTTGCGTCGTTCTTGATATGTAACCTTATGTTTGGTATTGATGTTAATTCCAGGTTCGGTCGCGGAGACGTCAGACGCGGCGCGAAAGGGGAAAGCGGTGATTGGACACAGCTAGCCAGGGATTCCGGTGAGTAGATGTAATATCTACGGGGGACTATCGTTGGATGGCGCAAGCCGCCCGATAGTTTTAGTAACTTACAAGATCCTTAGTAATGTTAGTAATTAGGGGTGAAATACTTAATTGACTATTTGCTGCATCCATGCATTATATTGACATACCTATACGAAACCATTTTATAGGACACCTGCACCATTGCCAGGGTTTTTATATGCAGCACGAGCACTATTCATGCTTACACACACACCCTGGTAATTGCCATGCCACCACACTAGATAACCTTTAATTTAAACCTTTTACTAATTGATACTTAAACTTGTGCTATTGCCTTTAATTCCTTAAAATGAAACCGTAGGATTGCTATTCATGTGCATGTACTTCATCATATTAATTGTTCATGCTTAATACATTAATCACACATCGCAACTTGATTATTGATACCATATGCATTCATTATCATTGATATATGCACTTACGAGGATTTCTTTAGATTTTATGATATTGCTGGATTTCGGGGGAAAGCCGCAAGATTTCTAAACTTATTATATTTTTAAAATATGTAAATTGCGGTTTTCTAGTGATGTAAGTGTCGTCCACCATGAGTTTGCTGTGGTTTTGGAAATCCGTGTCGAGGAGTGGAGGAACCGGCACGGGTACATGGTGGGCCCGGTAAGGTACCCCGGGGCAAGAGGAATGTGGTATTGACGTTGAGCCTGGCAGGGGACGGATTACCTACCGGTGACTGTTTGGGACGGCGGATATCCAGAGGATACCGACCGTGGCCGCTAGATGATGAGATATTGATATTTGAGATGGGTCAGCCGGACGGCTGAGGCCAGAGATACATTTATGATATTTGAGACAGCTTTTGGGTGTCGTTGCTGGACACCGGTTCTCGTCGATTCTTTGAGTATTATGCTGGCATTCTAAAAGAGTTTCAAAAACAAAAAGAGATAAATGTTTCTTATATATACCTATTGAGACCTCAGATATTCATGTTGCATACATATTCGTACACTGATGTTGTATACACACCTGCTAGTGCATCCAGTCATACCTGTATTATAGATGCTAGGATGCTTGTGTGCATGCATACGATAGCCTTTGTAGATGTTATTTATTACTCACGAGTTGGCAACTCACCCCCGTTGTGCCACAGTCTTTTGCAGGTCCGCTCCGTCAGTTCAGTAGCGGCGGGCGCACATGTTCTTTTGCCTCTTTTGCCTGAGCTCGAGATTTGCTCATAGGTGGGTTATGTTATTATTTTTGTACCACCTCGTATATTCTTTGTATCTAGTGTACTCCATCTACTGTTTCTACCAGTTTTATTGTATATTGACCTAGAGATGAGACTGTGAGGTTTGTGGACTTTTATGCTGTATTTTGGGGTCGAGCTCACTTGAGTCGACATGATGTTTTCTTATGCTTTATTATGATTATTATGCTTGTTGTCATTTATATTGCGTGGGATTTGTGACCGCCTTGTGGCGAAGAGCTAGCTCCCGCTTGGGGATGCCCTATTTTGTTGGATTCATGTATATTTTTGTTGTACCCATTTTGGGGGCCAGTATTTACAAAGGAGACTCTGCCGAAATTTTCGGAAAAATTGGTATTGTTTTTTAAAAAGGGTTTTACATGACTTATTTGATAACTCGCTTTCAATTGATTGGGTTTTCTTCACTCTTTTGCTTAAATGGGTTTTGTTTTCTGGGCTTTGGCTTACTTATTTTACGGACGTCTTTAGACGTTTCGTAAACTTAAGTGCCAGTCACGTTCCGTACCCTGCGGGTCGTGACACCCGACCCTAAGACTATGACTCAGAGACCAAAATTAACCGAACCTTCTTAAACACTGGCTTTTGGATTGTCAGAGTTTCAAACCTCATTGCCACTCCTACTTTTACCCTTTTCTCCAGGACACCCCGTATTACAACGAACGTCCACTTCCATTGGAAAAAACCATCGTATGGTTAGATACGAACTCGAAAGAATTTATTCGAGGATGGTTTCAGGTTCTGGAGGAAACGATAGGACTATTCAGTTGTCTTTTCCTTTTACCTTCTCTCAGGTTGCGAGTACTCCTTGGTTTAGGGGTAGTACACCTATTACGCAAATTGGATAGTCTTCTTCCAAACCATAGGCAGGTGCCGACCGGTAGGGAATGAAGAAAACCAATTAGCATAACGATGGTGTACAGAAGGTATTAAGTTAAGACAAAGCAAGGGATTAGTAAGAGGGCAAAGTAAATTGCAACTGATATTCATGACCAAACCAAGTATTTCATTACCACTCCCACTTCACCTTTGTATTTCTCCAGGACACTCCGTATCACTACGAAGATCCACAGTTTATTGGATACTCCATCGTATGGTTATATACAAACTCGAAAGGAACTTGTTCCAGTTCGGGGATGGATTCTGGTTCAGGAGAAATAGGAATAAGGTTTATTCGGTTGTCTTTTATCTTCACCTTCTCTCGCATTGCGAGTGCTCCCAGGATTAGGACAGTACACCCATTAGGCTTATTGGATAGTCTTCTTCCAAACCATAGGCTGGTGCCGAACGGTAGGGAAGGAAGAAATCCATTTGGCCTAAAAGGGTATGCAGAAGGTAATGACTAAAGACATATAAAGGGATTTGGAAAGGTGGTAAAGAATTATACGGTTACAGTCGTGAATCTGGAAGAGGCATTACTAGGAATACCGGGATACCCCATCGAAACATTTCAATGTTTCAGTTTCACTGTGTACTGTTAATGGAAAACTGATTTCCCAATTAGACACTTGCTCCAGGGTATGTATTTACCAGGTATGATTCTCACATCTGTATGGTTTTATAGATGATGAGTGGGAGTAAGCTATTGGAAATTGGGTGATTGTCCTCATTATATCGGGATTAGTTGTAATCGGTGATATTTGAGGAAGTCACCTGGGTTGTTTGCCAGACGGCAAATATTTGGTTTTGAATATCCGCTGTTGTGCACCAATTTCAAATTGATATATCTGTACGTCTATTTTCATAGAGTGAGATATACCTTTTGAAATTATGTCTATGACATTTACCTGTATCAGTGGATGGTTAGGTAAGGAGCATTAAACAGCGGTGTAATTCTTCTTAACCATAAGTACAGTTTTCAACCTACGACACACAGTGAATGAGTTATCAGACTCAAAGGACTTATACAGGGTATTGTATGTTGTCCACGGTCCATCAGGACAGAGGGGTTGGTCCTCGTACTATATTCGGTTTACTTATAACTTCTCTAGTTTTTAGACAGGTGTTTCGTGGAAACACAGGGTCCGAATTTTGAGAAGTTTTAGGTATTTGAATAGAGTAGAGAACCAGGTGTAGCAAGTATCGGGATTCTTCAAAGTGATCGAAGATGTAGATACTTGTATATGGTATTCAGTTGGTAGTAATGGTTAACAGAACTTGCTTCTCTTTCAGGTTACTCATAGTTGGAAGTATTCCTAAGTTGAGTAACGCTGATTGGCCTCCTTCCATTTGGTTGACATGCACTGGGGACAGCTGCATGATTTGAATCTGGTTCAATTAAATCAGTGCCTCTGGTTCTATATTGGATATAGAACAGTTCATATTTTAACGTTGTTAAGGTACGGGGAGTTGTCTGGCTTATGATTAAAACCAGACTCTGGATAACTCAAGGCACGTTTCTGTAATGGCTGCTTGTGGATTGACCCAGGCTATGACGAGGGTTGATTTTCTACCATCTGGATGAACAATAGCGATATTGTTCTAGACTTGCCACAGTTTTATTAAAAATGGATTTTTTCAGAAAACAGTAGTGGGAGTATGGTAGAACTGGAAGTGATTCCAGAACCACAAACGATTACTGAAGATTTGATAAGGAACCTAAAGATTCAATCTGGATTGACATTCCATTGGCCACTCCACAGATACGGTGGGTAACTTCAGGCACCCGAGAGGTACTCCGGTAGCCTCAAGGACGGTGACAGGGAAGTTCTTGTGTACCCACACTTACCATTGTTGTTGTTCCAGGCTGCGAGACCCGGCGGGAGGATGAGTATAGCGTCGTTCTAAACTGGCTTTAGAAGTGTGCGTCTATATGACTCTGCCAGAGGGTTGTCGTAGTAAGTGGGAGCAGCGGAAGCATTGGTGGATTGGTAGCTTATGTCTATTTATAGACTAAAGCAGATATAGCGGAGAGAGAGATCATCCATTTCTGATATGACAGTCATAGGTTTGACTTCATCAGAATAGGGGATGGATCTGTTGAGAAGGTAGTAGGGTGTGATGTTATGGTATTTGGATGACATATACAGAGTAGGAAAAGAAACTCCTATACTACGATCGGTTATACTTTGGTCGTCACACAGTGGTTTCTCCACATGGGACTTGGATATTATATCAGACATACTGATTACTAGATCTATGGTTTTAGATCTGGATTTGGGTGGTTTCCCAATCAGGGTACTTAGACAGCATTCTAAGAGTATTTAGAATGGACGACTCCTGGCACGGTAGTGTACCTGCAAGTGATGGAGTCACCCTCTCTTAAGGTGTCTTGTAGACTAAAGTAGAGAGGGATGTGCATGATTGGCAGATCATTTGCTTAGGCAATTGAGTCAATCATGAGATGTCAAGTACCACACCAGATGTTGCTCTTGCACTAGATGCAATAAGTTGACATTAATCCAATCCTGGAGAAACAATCGGAAGCAGCTTTAGAACATAAGTGGATGTTCTAGGGATATGTTAACGACAACCTAATTCAGAAGACAGTTATCATTCCAGGCTTCCAAGGTGACTTGGACGACAAGGAGGTTGTCAGAGTTATATTTTTCCTTCTGACGAGGGGCAGTATTTTGGACAGGTGGTCCAAGGCAATACTGAGGGAGGCATGACGCAGGATACTGATTAAGTTCAGTTGACGATACAGTCTAAGAAGTTTGGATTTGGAGTTCATTTATGGGCTAGGTCCCATCAGACATCCAGACACATTCTAAGACAGGTATTGCTCATTTCGGGAGATGGCTTTCTCCGCGAACTTGAGATATAGAGAGATATAGAAAGAAACATCAAAGCGGATCCACCCACTGAGGCTATTCCTCGAACGCAAGAGTTTCGCAAACAAGCTTTGTGAGACTGACTAGTAGAGGAGTTGGGTGTTCGGTATCACACAGGCTGTGAGTATGCGACATCGCAATAATTAGCCTTGAGTGCAAGTGGGAGATTGTTGGAGATAGTGCCCTCAGAGTCAATTATTAGTGGTCACAGGCACGTGATTGCAATGATTGAGGAAGGACCTGTCCCAGTAGGACAGTCTTACTCGAGATGATAGTATGCTATCTGGTTTATCTTTATCATCGTGTACTGCTTAGGTGACCTGACAGGTCTGTAGGGTTCCTAGGCACTCTCAAGAGGTCTCACAAGGCATCAATCATGCCAATTTCAAATTTTACGGTGCCGAGAAACCTTAAACTACGGATCGTAGGCTAGATGTCTAGGCGAAAAACAAACTAGTTAACACTTAACTAAGAGTACGGAAATACAACCTTTGTAGATCCGTTCCTCAACCTCCACGGCTCCGTGATGAAGTCCTCTCCGCTGTCCAAATGCAAGTCCCGGGCTCTAGCGTCGGCTTCATCGGAGAAAGAGCGGGCTAGGTCATCGACGACGTGCCGAAGATGATCTACGTCGAGGCATCGCTAGATCAAGCTCCACCTTCACCAAGCCATGAAAACTTGTGAAGAAAACACCCTATACTACTTGGCAAGAGGTAGAGGATGAAGAAATAGGAAGTGGGTTCACTTTAGAATTGGATTTCTCACTCATTTTCATCAATCACCATTGATGAAGAAAGGTTTTCTTCTTTGAAGATGAAGAAGAAGAAGATGAATAAGTTATGATAAGTTAATTTAAAATCAAAAGTAAATCAATACTTATCATAACATTAACTATAGTCAAGTGTAGAGAATTAACCAAGGTTAGTTGAATGATTAGGGTTAGGAGAAGAAGACAAGAATGGTAGCTTTGGTCAAACCTTCATGAAGTTTCAACTAGAAACAAAGAAAGCCACCATTCTTCTCTTTAATCCTTTCTAAAAATAAATAAATAAATAAATAAGATAAGGAAAACCCTAATCATTAACTTAACCATGGTTTAATCTTTACACTTAACCAAGTTAACATGCATCATCAAACATGATACAATTAAGTGCACAAAAATAGATCGCATATACAATGCGCACATCCGAGTGAGAAAATCTATCTTAAGTGAACCGATACTAGTTAATGTAAAGTGATATATCAAATATACAATTAGACATTAAATCATTAAATCAACACTTGATTTAACGATCCGGTCATATCGCATATAACCGACTAGTTTCTACAGTAACAACTTATCGAATCAACACTTGATCCGATAACCAGGCTATATCGCATATAACCGATCAATGTCACAAATCGCGAGAATCGTATACAGTATCACATACTGGTATCATTCTCGGTCCCGCACATATCTCATATGCGCTCCTATTTCGTTTCGCTTGAGCAAGGAAACCTCTGTGTAGGACTCTAAAGACTCGTCAATACGCCGGCAGCAGATGATGATCATATCAAACACCCACAAGCCGCAAGCGGTCTGCTAAACGTAACGGCCACCCGGGTATTGAGCGATCAGAAGATCGACGAGCAAGCCCGCTCACACTCCAGTGAATCCAACCAGTAACACTACCGTACAGTCCGGTCTGATCGTCTGATATGTCGCATATCTCGCCTAGGGGTGGTAAACGTCAGACCCCAATAGCTCGATAAGTCGTGTCGATATGAGGTCTATAACTGTTCGAGAAACTACTGGTAACACTTACCAGTAAATCTCAACAACCCTGGCCAGGGATTTCCTGTTATAGCCAATCGAACACAGCGCAACATCAACTCCCTATACCGGGAGAGACGAATCCCCTCCTATCGCTCATTGCCTCCATGTGACTCGGGACTGTACCCAAAAACCACCGTTTTGCACGCCCTCTTGGACATGGTAAGATGGAAATCAAAGCACAGTGGGAACCACACAAGACTCTATGACGATCTCGGGTCAACAGACTACTCTGTACCAGTGTCACCAGAGAACTGCCATCTGACGTGAGGTATAATACCATCTGGGAGTTCTCGGCGAGTCCGTCCAGTGTACCCAGTCTCTACTGAGCACCCGTATATCATCTCTGATGTCAAACACCAATGGATATGGGATCATTCATCGCCCATCTGTATGGGTCGAGAAGGTATACGCTAGTCTACTCTGGTATATCGATGCCCCGTCTCGATACACCCACGACTAGGGACTTTGAAGGATGTACTTACGGACTACCATGTCCCCACTAGTATGATCCGCATCATAATCCAGGTAGTTAAGTACACATCCTAGGGCTTTACCAACATGTAACAGAGAGACAATCAGTATACACGTTAAGGTAAAGAGTAACCAGATAGCATACTATCATGTCGAGCAAGAAAGTCTTCCCTATATATGTCCCAGCATCCACTACAATATACATCCAATGTACAGTAATGGCCTCTAGGGCATACATATAACTAACAAGCTCCCACTTGCACTAGGGCCATCTGTAGCAGTGGTTGTAGTATCTCATACTCAACCATCCCATAAAAGTCTCTCTCTGGGAACAGGCCTTTGTGAGTGGATCCGCTGTGTTGTCCTCTGAATCTACTCTCCAAACCTCGATCACCCTGGAGATCATCCATCTCCATGATCAGGTGACACTGCCTTACAATATGTCTAGATCACTGACGGGACCTGCGTTCCTTGGCATAAGCCACAACTCCATTGTCATACAATGTGAGGAACATAGTTCATCTCATGAACCAATATACACCCAAACAGCCTCTTTGGTAGCATCTTAAGTAGCGATGTATCCTGCCTTTATCGTCTAGTATGTCACGGTATCTATCTTGGAACTCTTCCAACATACCGTCCCTTTTGAGGGCAAAGACAATGCCTGTGACTGACATTCAGTCGTTCTTATCACTCTGGAACACTTCCAGCGATTCTCCCCAGGATCAATTGATATCATCTCACTACAACTAGTGATAATCCTAACATCCAATTAAATCTATCTCATAGATCCAAAATCCAGGATTTAGTAGGTATCACTTTGATCCTATATGGAGAATCCTAGTGATAAGCGGAGATTGACCGAGCGTAGCATAAGAAACTCTTTTCTTATCAAGATTATGTCATCCACGTACTCTAGGAGGATCGTCACCATACTCCCTACTACCTTTTTGTTTATACAAGGTTCATCTACCATTTTGATGATGTCAACTTCTTTGACTAATTCATCAAAACAGATGTTCCAACTCCGCGATGCCTGCTTTATCAAATAAAGCATCTTGCACACGTTTCCGCTGCTCCCACTGTCTACGAAGCCCTCTGGCTGTGTACTTATAGACGCTCTCTTCCAAATCATCATTTAGAAAAGCAGTCAAGACACCCAACCACCAGATATCGTAGTCATGGTATGTAGCCGTGGCAAGTAGGATCTGGATGGACTTAAGCATAGATCCTTAGAAAAGGTTTCAACATAATCCACACCTGGTCAATGATGCAAACCTTTAACAAGTCTAGCTTTGAAAGTCTCAACTTTTGCATCTACACCAAGTAATCTTCTCAAGATATACTTGCTCCTAATGGGGATTTAACCCTTCAGATATAGCAACCAAAGTCCATACTTTGTTGGTGTACATGGATTCCATCTCAGATCACTAAGCATCCAGCCATTCTTACAGAGTCTTACTCCTGATGGCCAGCTCGAAACTAGTTGGGTCATCATCTCATGATGCAATCCTCGCTCTCACTGTCATAGAGAAACAGAAGTATCTCTCAGGTGGGTGAGGAACCCTACTAGATCGGCGGAGAGGCTGAGGTTCGTTGGAATCTACTGAATCCTTTGGTTCTATCAAATCATCAGCTGCAATCTGTATAGCTGGAAATTTCCAGTTCTACATAACAGACCTTGCCTTGAGCTTGTCCGGATTTTGCTTTTAGACAAAGGCTGGACAACCCCAAATCTTAACTAGCTTAAGATATGGGCTCTTCCCTTTCCCTATCACATATGAAGTGGTAGGCATCTGATTTGATTCGAACCCTATTCAATAGGTATGCAACTTCTCAAGTGCATAACACCCAATAGGAAAAAGGTAACTCAGTAGTACTCATCATAGAGCACACCATATCATATAGGGTGTGATTGCTCCGCCCCGATATACCATCGTGCTATGGTGTATCCGGAAGAGTAATGCCGAGAGAGAATCTCATTCTCCTTTAGAATAGTCCAGGAATTTCGTGCTCAAGTATTCTCCTCCTTGATCTCATCAAAGGACATAATACTTATACCCGTATTGGTTCTCTACTTCTAACTTATATTCTGTGAATATCTCAAAAGGTTCGGACTTGTGTTTCAACAGGAACATATGTCTGAATCTTGAGAGATTATCAGAGAATGTATTGAAGTACAAAGAACCGGTCTTGGCATGTGTAGACAGGGGACCTTTATACATCAACATGTATCATCCCAAGAGTTCACTAACTCTTTCTCTGTTTCCAATAAACGGAGCTATGGTCATCTCATCTCTGTGACATGACTGGCAAGTTTCACAAGATGTAAATTCAAACTAATTTAAATATGCATCTTTATGAAACTCTGGCTAGTCGGGTCGTATTGATATGACCTAGTCTACAATACCTCAAGAAGAATTCGTTCATTTCTGAACTCTTCCTCTTTTGTGTGTTCCGTATACTAAGAACTGTAGTTTGATTTAGAACATTAATGCTTTTAGATAACGTGCCTGAACCGATCAACTTTTGATATAGGAAATGTTCAAAACATTATCCAACAATACAAAATTTTATCATTTCTTTACTAATAAAGAGACTGATATGATTTTGTATATCAGGTTCGGTATCTAACAACATTCGTTCAGAATCAATGTATTAGTAATACAGGGTGACAGTGACCAACAGACTTGGCTGCAACACTTGCCCCGTTTTCTGCCTCATGAAACTTATCATCCGTTCTCGGTTCTCTAACTTTCTGTAGCCCTATGTAACATATTACATATCTGGGATCCTGATCTGGTATCACATACCCAGGACGTAAAGGATACTGAGAAACAGTTCTCTGTAATGAACACACTCGAAGATGATGCATCAGCATGCACTCTCTTCGTTTGGGCGGCACGGGAATTCTGGTAATCCCCTATTTCCTGCTCTGTCTTATAACAATTATAAGTTGGAGCGGGACCAACGATCCCCAGCTCAGTATAACAAGCGGGTTCGGTCAATATTCCGTATTATTATCTTGATTAAGGCGTGATATGGTCGCTACCTGGAGAGAGAGAGAAGAGAACACTCAGCGTGCGCTCTGTCAAGAATAGATTGGTTATTATTTTATCTAATCAGGATGGCTCCCACTGCTTTTTATCAAATCTTCCTTCAAACCCTAAAAGGAAAGACTAGCCAGGATTAATTACACACTACAAGTTCGCCAATCTTTCAGCCAGGCCAGTGTCGGTACTTTGAGGGAGGTCCCCCGTGCTTTCGCACGAACCTAATTAATGTAAACCTCGTTTTCCCAGAGGCGTAACCCCGTTGACACCTATCTAGACACCTACTTGATCGGCTAATTGTAATGTATAAAACTCTCCCAGGAGTAACAATTACTCACAGCGGGTATCGGGATCCAACTATCTCATAGAAGGTATGCAATCTCATTGCAAATTTCAACACTTGAAATTCCCGATAATATTTTGCCCCTAGCATCCTATGACCTTGACGGAGGCCAAACAACCCATAGTCCGCTAGTCAAGTTCAACCCGTCATTTCCTGATTGAATTAAACCCACCCGCACGACCCTTGACGGAGGCCAAACAACGCCGTACGAATACCCTAATCCAATCGCATCATATGCTAGCAGATAAGCACTAGTTAGCTACCGTACACTACGCCTTGACGGAGGCCAAACAACCACAGCACGAATACTAACTAGTATGTATCTGAAATGACGGAGGGCTACGACAGGTTTTTCTGAAAACCTATTGCGTAATGAACTTGATATCGTTGTAGAATCAAATAATTTTAAAATGGTGTGCTTTTGAGGCTTTTCTAGTTTTGCTAAAGGAGTCACTCCCGGTGAAGGGATCATCGGTCCCTTCCTCGTCGAATGAGGTGCGGGATATATCATATATATCACTGTGCAAAGCAAAAACACTTAAAAGCAATCAAAAGACAAACCGAGTGTGTAGCATCTGCCAGTTATTGCTAAAGGAGTCACTCCCGGTGAAGGGATCTCGGTCCTTTCCTCATCGAATAAGGTCCAGGGTATATCATATATACCGCTATGCAAAGCAAGAACTGTAGCTACCTGTTTTATTTTTGAAATTCAATTCTACAACATCTTTAGGTTTCTTTTATTTCATTAATCACATTAATGAAGTCCCATCATATAAATACCTAAACATCACAGATAAATACGACGTACACTTATGCCATCCGCATTCGCCTCGATGTCCCCTCGTGCACCGTTAGGTTAGGTAACTAACGGCAGAGCGGGGCAGGGCTAGCGCGGGTGTAAAACATAAGTAACGCCTATATAATATATCATATATACTATATACAGTATCTATCACAGAACATCGCATGATCACATCACAGATATCGCAGCAGAAGAATCATATGAAATATTGGATATACTAGGACGTCCGTGTTTTCAATACGAGCCAGTATAAAACACGGATTCCACGGTCGTGATGAATAGCCAAACCCACACCCCCAGACCCCTACGAGAGCGGCAAGCAACCCTACCAATTCTAGAGTTAGGAGACCCGGACTCGACTCCTCGAGTTGGTCTCCCACTGGACTCCAGAACCCGGTTACTTGTGCTCCCCTCCTTGGGTCTATCCTAGTGCGGAAAAGTAAATAATATACAAAGGGTGACATCTTCCGCAACCTGGAAGTGCCCCAATAAAAGAATATTACATACAAGTTTTTACATGAATGAAAATGAAAAACACTCATCTCACATAAAAAACCCCGGCTATTCAAACACGACGATCCAATATAACATATCCAGCAACACATAACATCACATGTCATCAACGTAAGTAAATATGCGCATCATAATTGTTGTTGACATATAGCAACGAAACCGGCGATATCACACATTACACTTACGGTCACAGAAAAGAAAGTGTAAAACTACAACAGTTGAAATCCGCAACCTCTTTAGACATCGCATGCCTAATCAAATGAATTACTTAGACATCGCATGCCTAACAATTATAAACCCCGCATTTTAGTCCCATTATCGAAAACACTTTTCAATATCAAGTCGGGCAATTCAACAAGATTCCCGACATTCTGATCGAATGCTCGTCGCAAACTTTAGTAGGCGGCCGCACCCCCGATGCCGTCGACGAAGTGCACCAAGGCGGAACACCGCTGCCGCGAGCACCCGAACGGATGCTTTCGGCGACGGGGTTCTCCTACAGTCACTTGGTCGGGGCTATGGAGTGAGGTTGTCTATTAAGTTTACCCGGCGAGTATCTGCGTACGCTACGTGATTGCGACGGACTTTTGATCACATCAAAATTCCGTGGCAACCGATCAAGTGAGACTAAAGTGCTATGTTTATAACATTCATTCAGTTATCTCATAACTACTTGTGAATTCCAATTATTGTATCCCATTCCAGATAAATAGAAAATGTTAAACTTTTTGATCGAACAGTCAAACACCCAAGTTTTCCCGATACAGCTCAACACATGAAGCAAGTCTAACAACATTCAGTTCGTGCCTCAGTACCAATGGTCCAGCCGTAGAAAGGTCAAGCCAACGCCTCACATGTGGCACGCCGTACTGCCCCAAACCCGAAGGTTCAAAGGGCAGTTCAAGACGGTCACATAATCGAGTTAAGGTTTGTTGTCTTCTAGAGGGTCCATCGAGTTACTTGCACTACTTAGAACGTCGTTAAACTACGGAAAAATCCAACACTTGGAAATTTCCCGACAGGGGAAAAATTGGGTATTTATATCCGGTCGAACTTTTTAACATATTCTAAAATTTATCCGGAAAGCCACACAGACAAAATTTGATACTCCGATCGAAACACCGAATCCCCAAATCAACCCAGAAAATAAAACTCTGGAATAAATATTAAAATATTCCCAGGAAAACCAGCACTGACTATTATTGATAATGGTGCAAATTTCGATGAACAATACCACAAAACGGCCGCGGACCCGCCGCACGAGGCATGCTCGTGCCGCGGATCCGCGGCGTAATGATGGAATTGGGTCATCAAAATTCACCGTAACTCTTAGATATCCTTGCTGGTTTTTCTGCATATTTTTAATGTTGAAAAATCCCAGATTTTAGAAAAAGGACAGAGAGCATGTTTGGAATTGGGTTTCGGGTTCGTTCAGACTTCAAATTGCGTCTAGACTTCGCCTAAGGCTCTAGCTAGGCTCTGATACCACTGTAGGGTTCTTAGGCACTCTCAAGAGGTCTCACAAGGCATCAATCATGCCAATTTCAAATTTTACGGTGCCGAGAAACCCTAAACTACGGATCGTAGGCTAGATGTCTAGGCGAAAAACAAACTAGTTAACACTTAACTAAGAGTACGGAAATACAACCTTTGTAGATCCGTTCCTCCACCTCCACGGCTCCGTGATGAAGTCCTCTCCGCTGTCCAAATGCAAGTCCCGGGCTCTAGCGTCGGCTTCATCGGAGAAAGAGCGGGCTAGGTCATCGACGACGTGCCGAAGATGATCTACGTCGAGGCATCGCTAGATCAAGCTCCACCTTCACCAAGCCATGAAAACTTGTGAAGGAAACACCCTATACTACTTGGCAAGAGGTAGAGGATGAAGAAATAGGAAGTGGGTTCACTTTAGAATTGGATTTCTCACTCATTTTCATCAATCACCATTGATGAAGAAAGGTTTTCTTCTCTGAAGATGAAGAAGAAGAAGATGAATAAGTTATGATAAGTTAATTTAAAATCAAAAGTAAATCAATACTTATCATAACATTAGCTATAGTCAAGTGTAGAGAATTAACCAAGGTTAGTTGAATGGTTAGGGTTAGGAGAAGAAGACAAGAATGGTAGCTTTGGTCAAACCTTCATGAAGATTCAACTAGAAACAAAGAAAGCCACCATTCTTCTCTTTAATCCTTTCTAAAAATAAATAAATAAATAAATAAAATAAGGAAAACCCTAATCATTAACTTAACCATGGTTTAATCTTTACACTTAACCAAGTTAACATGCATCATCAAACATGATACAAATAAGTGCACAAAAATATATCGCATATACAATGCGCACATCCGAGTGAGAAAATCTATCTTAAGTGAACCGATACTAGTTAATGTAAAGTGATATATCAAATATACAATTATACATTAAATCATTAAATCAACACTTGATTTAACGATCCGGTCATATCGCATATAACCGACTAGTTTCTACAGTAACAACTTATCGAATCAACACTTGATCCGATAACCCGGCTATATCGCATATAACCGATCAATGTCACAAATCGCGAGAATCGTATACAGTATCACATACTGGTATCATTCTCGGTCCCGCACATATCTCATATGCGCTCCTATTTCGTTTCGCTTGAGCCAGGAAACCTCTGTGTAGGACTCTAAAGACTCGTCAATACGCCGGCAGCAGATGATGATCATATCAAACACCCACAAGCCGCAAGCGGTCTGCTAAACGTAACGGCCACCCGGGTATTGAGCGATCAGAAGATCGACAAGCAAGCCCGCTCACACTCCAGTGAATCCAACCAGTAACACTACCGTACAGTCCGGTCTGATCGTCTGATATGTCGCATATCTCGCCTAGGGGTGGTAAACGTCAGACCCCAATAGCTCGATAAGTCGTGTCGATATGAGGTCTATAACTGTTCGAGAAACTACTGGTAACACTTACCAATAAATCTCAGCAACCCTGGCCAGGGATTTCCTGTTATAGCCAATCGAACGCAGCGCAACATCAACTCCCTATACCGGGAGAGACGAATCCCCTCCTATCGCTCATTGCCTCCATGTGACTCGGGACTGTACCCAAAAACCACCATTTTGCATGCCCTCTTAGACGTGGTAAGATGGAAATCAAAGCACAGTGGGAACCACACAAGACTCTATGACGATCTCGGGTCAACAGACTACTCTGTACCAGTGTCACCAGAGAACTGCCATCTGACGTGAGGTATAATACCATCTGGGAGTTCTCGGCGAGTCCGTCCAGTGTACCCAGTCTCTACTGAGCACCCGTATATCATCTCTGATGTCAAACTCCAATGGATATGGGATCATCCATCGCCCATCTGTATGGGTCGAGAAGGTATACGCTAGTCTACTCTGGTATATCGATGCCCCGTCTCGATACACCCACGACCAGGGACTTTGAAGGATGTACTTACGGACTACCATGTCCCCACTAGTATGATCCGCATCATAATCCAGGTAGTCAAGTACACATCCTAAGGGCTTTACCAACATGTAACAGAGAGACAATCAGTATACACGTTAAGGTAAAGAGTTACCAGATAGCATACTATCATGTCGAGCAAGAAAGTCTTCCCTATATATGTCCCAGCATCCACTACAATATACATCCAATGTACAGTAATGGCCTCTAGGGCATACATATAACTAACAAGGTCGCTATTACACGTTGATAGAGCCCCTAGGATTCTTGCTTGACCACCAGCAGTATGAGGGCGATCATATAAGTGGGAGCTGGGGTCTATAAGCACATCCTTAAAAGGTCCCTAGTCGTGCGAGTTTCGAGACAGGGCATCGATACTCCAGAGTAGACTAGTGTATACAGTCGAGACCCCGACGAGGGGCGGTTGCCGGTCTCACAAGCCACTGGTGTCAGTTGGATCACCTAAGATGTATACAGGTGCTAATTGGGTTATGAGTACACCGGACAGGACTCGCCGGGAACATGCTAGTTGGTCTTATACCAGACGTTAGATAGCAGTTCCCAGGTGACATGTGTACAGGTTAGTACATCGACCTGAGGATCGTCATTTGTCTCGTGTGAGTTCCCACTGTACTTTGATTACTACCCTACCACGCTCAAAGGAGACGTGCAAACAGGTTTTAGTTGGGAACAGTCCCGAGCCACATGGAGGCAGTGAGTGTATCTTCAGGGGTTCGTCTCTCCCGGTATTGGGGGTGAGGTCGCGCTGTGTCTAGGAGAGCCATTACACGAAGTCCTTGGCCAAGACAGGAGATTTACTGGTAGGTATTCCAGTAGAATCTCAGGGTGTTCTGGGCTACACTCCGACACGACTTGTACCGCTTTTGGGGGTCTGACTTTTACCAACCCCCTAGGCCCGCCATGCGATGCTCATAGACGAACGGACCGGACTGTACGGATATTGTCACTGACAGGCTCAGTAGGGTGTTAGGCTGAGTTCGCTCACAGACGTCCCTTTTGGTCAATACCTGGTAGCACGTTATGTATTGGCTTATACCTCTGACGTGCTAGTGGTTAAATCCACAACCAAGGTGTTGATGAGTCTTTAGAGTCCCCCACATTCAGTTACTCAAGCTTTCGGGCGAAAAGCTGTAGAGGCCGTATGGAGATATGGCAAGGTCCGATCAGATACGTGCGGTATTGCACGGATCAGGATCGGACTGTTAGTACTAGAGGCCGTATGGATATATGGCAGGGTTCGATCAGATTCGTGCGGTATTGCACGGATCAGGATCGAACGGATATTACTAGCCGGCTTTGGTTTAAGCCGGATACTAGTATAGTACAGTGTAGATTTTGTCTCATTGCATTTGTATTGCGGTCGGAATACAAATGCGGGTGTGTATACACAGTATCGGGGTTTTCCTATAATTTATTACGGGACCAGTTTTCTGGAGTTGCCAGTTTGCTTTTCGTTTCGGCCATATTTCTTTGTATCCTTCATTGGCCGAAGATTGGTGGAGGAGGGCTTATTTGCATTCGTGCAAATAAGCTTTTGTGGAGGGGGTCTTTGCTTATTGCCATGTCATGATCACTTGACTTCTTGACTTCATGATGGTTCATCATGGCATGACTTTGGTGATGGTGATGGGTGTTGATGATGGTTGATTTGATGATGGAGTGTTGGATTAAGCTAGTGATCATTCCTTTTTGCATGATAGCCTTCTCTCTCTCTCCCTTGGATTATTGGATGGCTCTCTCATTCTTTGCTACACTCTCTCACTCTCTTGCAATTGCAAGGGCCGGCCACTTAAGGGGAGGGCTGCCCAATTTTGTATGTGTGGGTTTTTGCTTCATTTCATGCTCCAAAAATCCCCAAGTCCCTCCACATAGCTCTTGTATCATCCCTCCACCAAAATGGCAAACTCCATAACCCCAAATGAGACATGGTTCTTCACTACACATTCTACAGCAAACCTTGGGCACGTCGACTAGCCAGCTTCGTGCCCGAGTTGCCTCGGCATTGAGGTGGGAGCCCGTAAAAGATCTAGGCGATGTGGTGCACTTCCGGCGACGAGGTGGAGACAGGACATTCCGCGGGAGATCGGGACGATGACGAGAAGACCGGAGGACTCGGATCAGTCGGTATATCTCTATTCCCCATCTTGTAGTTAGCTAGGACTAGTTAATGGTTCGATCCGGGTGTTTAGTGCGCGGTGGTGCCAGTTTGCTAGTTTGCAAAATTAAAGTTCATCACCGCTTCCGCATTTGGCCTCGAGATGGAGGCCGGGGCGCCGCCGTGCACTTACAAGACGAACCCCTGCAGATCCGCTCACTGCCTCCATGTGGCTCAGGACTGTACCCAACTAAAACCTGTTTGCACGTCTCCTTTGAGCGTGGTAGGGTAGTAATCAAAGCACAGTGGGAACTCACACGAGACAAATGACGATCTCATGTCGATGAACTAACCTGTACACATGTCACCAGGAAACTGCTATCTGATGTCTGGTATAATCCCAACTAGCAGGTTCCCGGTGAGTCCTGTCCGGTGTACTCATAACCCAATGAGCACCTGTATACATCTTAGGTGAACCAACTGACAACAGTGGCTTGTGAGACCGGCCACCGCCCCTCATCAGGGTCTCGACTGTATACACTAGTCTACTCTGGAGAATCGATGTCCTGTCTCGAAACTCCCACGACTAGGGACCTTTTAAGGATGTGCTTATAGACTCCAGCTCTCACGTATATGATCGTCCTCATACTGTTGGTAGTCAAGCAAGAATCCTAGGGGCTCTATCAACGTGTAATAGCGACTCGTAAGGTCACCTAAAGCAGTACACGATGATAAAGATAAACCAGATAGCATACTATTATCTCGAGTAAGACTGTCCTACTGGGATAGGTTCTCCCCCCAATCATTGCAATCACGTGCCTGTGATCCAATAATTGACTCTGAGGGCACTATCTCCAACAATTTATGCTTCCTAAGCATCACAGATAAAGAAACAAAAATACAACGTATGCTTATGCCATCCGCATTCGCCACGGGGTCCCGTCATGCACCGTTAGGCTAGTTAACTAACGACAGAGAGGGAGGAGGACTAGTGCGGAAGCAAAACATAAGCAACGTTTATTATATATCATATATATAATATAAAGCATTCGTATTACGAGATTCCACGGTCGTGATAAATAGCCAAACCCATATCCCTAGACCCTTACGAGAGCGGCAAGCAACCCTACCAATTCTAGAGTAAGGAGACCCGGTCTCGACTCCTCGAGATGGTCTCCCACTGGACCCTAGAACTCGGTTACTTGTGCTTCCTGATCAGTCGAAAATATTGCATTTTTAACACATCAATTTCTTTACTCTTATTAATCATCTAAGGGTGCTTATTGTAAATATAACACGGATTACGAATTCGTCTGGAAAATACCAAATACCACGTGTTATAGTTATAATCGACATTCTAGAGTGAAATTGAGTGTTTATTGCTACACACATGATATTATATGGCTCAATACATTTTTTATCAAGATTGTGTGCAGAAAATTCTTCCGTTCAAAGAACCGGAATTGCAAAAGTGCCGATAAAATACAACAAGTCAAAGAATTCAAATCTGGCAGAGATTCAGAATGGATAAAAAGTTTCCAGACATCAGAAGAAAACCTTAAGACCAACACCAAACATCCCAGATGAAATGAGCCAGAGAACTCATCAATCAGCCGAGCTTCTTGATCTATTTTCTTTATGTTTCTTAAAATCAAATCTCATAAATCTTGAATCAATTCTTTTGAATTTTCTTTTATATTTTTAATTCGACTCAAATCTAGCGAAATCAAACAAGTACACACATCTCAGTGGACGATCCGCTCTCGCTAACGAAACTACAATAGACACCGTTATTGATTACGGTATAAATTTCTTTGATTGTGAACACTTTACATTTTATCACAACTTAGGCGATCAATCACTCCCCGCCTTGGGTCTATCCTAATGCGGAAAAGTAAGTAATATACATCAATGGTGACATCATCCTCAACCCGGAATTGTCCCAATAAAAGAATATTGCATACAACTTTTTACATGAATGAAAATGAAAACTCTCATCCCACGCAAAAACCCCGGCTATTCAAACATGACTATCCAATATAACATATCACAGCAACACATAACATCATATGTCATCAACGTAAGTAAATATGCGTATCATAATTGTTGTTGACGTATAGTAACGAAATCGGCGATACACCACATATTACACTTAGGGTCACAGAAAAGAGAGTGAAAACTATAATAATTAGAACCCACAACATCCTTCGACATCATAAACCCGAAATATCACATACTTCGGATTTCATGCTTAACCGTAAAAATTTCCTAGACATCATAAATCCGGAATATCACATATTCCAAATTTCATGCCTAACGTTATAAACCCGGCATTTTAGTCTCAAATTGAAAACACTTTTCAATATCCAGTCGGGCAATTCAACAAGATTCCCAACGAACGATCGAATGCTCGTCGGAAACATTAGTAGACGGCCGCACCCCCGATGCCATCGACGAAGCGCACTTAGGCAGAACACCGCGGCCGCGAGCACCCGAACGGATGCTTTTGGTTACGGGGTTCTCCTATAGTCACTTGGTCGGGGCTTTGGGGCGTGGCTATCCAGTAGTGTTACTCGGCGAACATTCACGTACTATACAAGATTGCGATGGAGTTTTCATTCGAATCAAAACCCCGCGGCAACCGATCAAAGAGACTAAATTGCTAAATTTACAAAATTCTAATTAGTTTTCATAAAACTAATTATTGTGGATTCCAAATATTGTATCACAAATCACAGATATCTAAACTATGTTAAACATTTCGATCGATTGATCAAACATCCATAATTCTCAGAGAACTCAACACTTGAGTCAGATTCAAACATACCCAGAGAGTGCCACTAGTACATACGGACCAGCACAAGAAGGCACGATCCTTGCTTCACCAACGGCGCCGCGGAACCGCCGCTAAAAGCATGTTTTTTCCGCGGTTCTGCGGTCGTTTAGTCGAGTAAGGAACTCGTTTTTCTTGGGCGTCCACAGAATACCCTGCACTATTTTCTGCATATTTTTAAACCTAAAAAGTCCAACTTTTGAAAAATTTCCAGAGAGCATGCAAAGAGAGGGTTTCGATGTTCGATCGAACACTTTAACGTCGTCTAGGCCACTCCTAATGCTCTACCTTGCCTCGGATACCACTGCTGGGTTCTCTTAGCACCCTTACTAGGTTTCGACAAGCATCAAGCATGCAATTTCAAAAAATCTAGAATGCTAAGTAACCAGAACCAAGGATCTAACTAGAGAATTAGGGTTTCTAAAGCATTTAAACAACTTTACACTAAGTGAAATAGGAATACAACCTTTGTAGACCGGTCCTTCACTTCTAAAGTTCCGTGTAGTAGTCCCTTTCCTCCAAGTAGTGGTCCCCCGAACTCTTGTTAGACTCCACTAGGCGAAAGGAACGAGCTTGCTTAAGGATCTTCCAGGCCGAAGATGATCTACGTTGAAGAATCTCTAACTCAAGTTACCATTCACTAATTAATGAATTAGTGAAGCAAACAACCTATACTAAATGGCTAGTTTGGTACAGATTGATGAAGTAAAAATTTTGCTTACATTAGAATTATTTTTCTCTTTTTCTTTTTCACCTCTCTCAAAAGCTAAAAGCAACGAAGAAGATGATCAAGATCAAGTGATGAACCATTGGGTGAAAATATCTCATATATCATTTGTAGAGACTTAACCATGGCTACAGATAATGGTTGGGTTAATAAATATCTAGAGTAAAACGAAATTAGTGGACTTAAGTCAAGGCTTATACATACTTCCTCAAGCATCTTTAGCCATGCTAATTTCCACCTAATTTTGATTTTTCCCTTAATAATTAAACACGCAAATTATCTTTAGTTAGGTATAAGTCTCATACACCCAAGTCCAAGTATCATCAAGCATGACACAAAATTAAATACATTAATATATATCACATATATATTTAAATATATTAGTAGAAAAGAAATTCTTAAGTGAGCTAATATTAGTTAATATATCAAATATATAATTATATATTAAATTATTAAATCAACACTTGATTTAATAATCCGTCTATATCACATATAACCGACTAATATCATTTATATCAAGTTATCAAATCAACACTTGATTCAATAACCCGACTATATCTTATATAACCGACTGATATCATATATCGCGAGATTAGAATACGATATCACATACACATATTAATCTCGGTCCAGCACATATCACATATGTGCCCTACTTCGTTTCGCTTGACCCAGGAAACCTCTGTGTAGGACTCTAAAGACTCATCAATTGTCACGACCCAAATTTAGGCACGTGACCGGCACTTAAAGCACGTGACGCCAACAGGTGTCACGCAATTTAAGTAAGCCGAAAACCCAGAAATCTAAACCATAAAAAGAAGTAAGTGATAAAACATTATTAAAAACATTTGGAAAGCTCAACTAAAAATCTTAAAGCTTAAGTGTAATACCCCAGGTGGAGTTGGGGCTGAATACCACCTACCCCGTGAAGAAGTGAGGTGTTATCCGGTATCGAGGTGGGGATGTAACCGATACGGATACACACGGGGAACCACTATAGAACAATGGGGAGTATCGAATTCCATTCCGAAAGAGGGCTCGACCTGTACTATAAATGGAATGAAACCCCTCTTCAATACAGAGGCGCCTTTTAAGTGAACCGGAACTACAGGAGCTTGAGAACTCCGTAGTTAAGCGTGCTCGGGCCAGGGAAGTCCTGGGATGGGTGACCTCCTGGGAAGTGGCCCCTGGTCGGGTCCGGTTCACACCGAAGGACAAAACCGTGCGGTTTCGGCCAGAGCGGACAATACTCTCTGTATTGGGGGCGGGGCATGACAGAATAGTTAGGATTTTTGGCCGAGGTCGTGCGCGTTAGATGCGCTAAGCGCGCAGTGTAATTTTCGGGGCATTATTCTTGCGTTTCGATGTCTTTTCGTCGATGTAGAATATATGCTTATGTGATGTGTTTGTGAAATTTTAGGTTCGCAAGCGGGAACTTCGGACGCTACGTCAAGGGAAAACAGGTGGTAGGCTTCACTTAGCCAGGAGCGTTGGTGAGTAGATTTAACATCTACAGGGGAATCGCCCGCATGGCGTTATGCGTCAGGGCTAGAGATTTTATTACTTGTTGCATATTCTACGTTATTGTTAGAATTGCGCCTTTACCCTATTACTTAGATGTAGTTGTGCCTGGACTAGTAGTAGTAGGACACTGCACATATTATTGACGATTCATGTTGCACGAGCACTGATTATATGCTACACACACCGTCAATAATTGCCATGTCACACACAAACCATTTATAGATGTTATATTGCTTGGTTAGGGACATTGTGACATTGATTCATACTGCTTATCATATATGGCATTTAGCGTACCTGTATTCCTATAGAGTATTGTACCATTAGTGATAGGTACATACACACTCCCTGTCATAGCTACAGGTATACCTTGCACATACTGTTCTTATACCCAGGGGGTATACTATATCATTGCTTATAAATAGACACATTATCTTGCTATACCTTATTGATTTCAAATACATCTGGTTTTAGCTACATGTTTACCTTCACTTGATGTTATTTAGAAGTGGATAAATAGGAACCGCATGATATTTGTATTAACTTGATGCAGTTAATTAGCGGTTTTTCCTTTATATGCTTGCATTTCAGATATGGCGCACATATTATATTCATGGATTTTCGCATGTTATATGGATTTTTCATGATGTTTTCTGGATTTGGGGACCGTGGTAGTTCATGAAATTATGCATTATTTGAAAGACCCGGTTTCCTTGATATTGATATTTTCGCAGCCACCATGAGATTTATCGGTTCCGATATATGCCCGATTCGAGGAGTGAGGAGGCACCGTCTGTGGGTACATGGTGGGGCCCGGGGGTACCCCGAAACAAGAACGATTTCGCGGTGCTAGGCGATGAGGCTTAGGGGAACCATACCATCCGGTGACAGGACCAATGACTCATCGGCTATCGAGTGGATACCGATGGGAGTCATGTGCGTATGGATACGTCGAGAGGCAAGGGTCAGAGCTAGGCACTCGAGCTCTCGGGATAGCGTATGATACGTACCCATCAGGGGGGCCAGTCATGGAGACAGCACCTGATGGATCAGCATTTCTGTGTCGATGCTTAGCACATTGGTTTCATGATATTTCCAATTACTCATTTGTATATATAACAGGGGATTGAGCCGCTGTTATATATAACCTTACACCAATATTAGGGGAATGGGACGCTAATATATGTGTATTGACCTCATCATATTTATTATGCCATTATATTTAGGACGTTAGAATTTTGCTGGAGATTTGATTCGGGATATAAGAGATTCATTTGAGATTGGATACTGGAGATATATGTGAGATGTACTTGATATGGTATATACGAGATATGTGAGATCCACTTGCTGTTGTACATTCGAGATATGTGAGATATACTTGATATGGTACATACGAGATATGTGAGATCCACTTGATGTTGTACATTCGATAAATGTGATATATACTTGATGTTGTACATTCGATATATGTGATATATACTTGATGTTGTACATTCGATATATGTGAGATATACTTGATGTTGTACATTCGGGATATACGAGATATACTTAATATTGTGAAATTGAGGAGAATGCGATACTTAGATGATATGAGAGCCAATTTGGGGGCTAATTTGAGGAATGGGATTTGATTCGTCTTGATGGATTGTGATCCTACCACGATATCAGGATTCCATGGAAATGACATATTTCACTCCATACCTCACTTTTATCTATTTGTGCACTGTTTCATGTATTAGGAATACCTGTTAGTGTACCTTTCATGAGTGTTGCACATTTACATTCTCATACCCCCATTGCATGATTATTGCATATTGTGTCATATCATTATTGCTTTATATATATTGGTTGTACTTGTTGGTGTACTTTCCATTATTCTACATTCATATGACCTGTTATTACTGTAAATTGCATATCTTAGATTCATGTTGTACGTACATTCCTGCGATTACCTGCATATGTTATTTACTATTCACGAGTTGGCAACTCACCCCCGTTGTGCCACAGGTGTTACAGAGTGTTCCCCACAGTAGTCGAGGCTGGCTATTCATCTATCATCTTTTGCTACAGATACCGCATCGGCTAACAGTGTGCTGTTTTGTTCAGGTGGGTTTTGGTGGTTATCTGTATTTGTAATGTATATTCGTTGTATCTTGTACTCTCCATCTACTATTATGTTGTTTACTTAGAGACTTGGTGAGGACGATATTGTATAAATTGTGGATTTGTTGTCTTTTATACAGTTTCCTTTCTATTGTCTTTTTTTTCTTCGCTACGGCGTCGTATATTTGTTGTGGTGGTTGTTTTCCGCCTTTGGGCGTGGATTTGCTCCCGTTGGGGATGATTTACATTATATTTATGTTGTACCCATTTTTGGGGTTGGTTTTTATAAAGGAGGTGCTGCCGAAATTTTCAAGAAAGAAAATTGGACTTAAAGAATTTATACTTGAGATTTTTTTTAAAGGTTTAAACAATGTTTCTTATCTTTTCTTGTCTTTTAATGGTTTAAATTTCTGGGTTTTGTCTTTCTTTTACTACGTTACGCCTGTAGACGTTGCATAGTATTAGGGCCGTCACGTGCCAATTTCGGTTCGTTACAAAGTTGGTATCAGAGCGTTATGTTTTTACCTTACGGAGTGTAGGATGACCTTTATATGATGGCGTAGGTAGTTTAAGCAGAGTAACGTAGTGTGTGTATGTCTGCAGCATACTCACGATGCAGTACTCCGCCTAAAATGACCTAAGTACAATTACTTGAAATTCCTTCCTTGATGATTCAAATCCTTGTGATTCGATTTCTGTGTTCATATCGAATCCTATTCCTATTTATAGCCTTTGCCGACGACGACTATGGGGACTCAGTGAGGTGCAGCGAGGGCCGAGATCAGTATTGACTCGGGGAGAGCGAGGACTGACCAGGATGGCACGCTCGTTGCACAGGTCCAGACGGATCCGCTTTTGACAGATAGTATCGTTAGGCTTGTGGCAGAGATGCAGGACATGCTCCAGATGATGAGTTCTTTGGTGGAGACCATTCGAGCGCAGCGACAGGAGGTTATCACCCCTGTTACCCAGTTGTTCCTTGCGATCAGCACACAGCTTTTCGTCACTTCATAGCACCAGTGGATGCAGCCCTAGTTAACGAGACTCGTATACCAGAGACTTCGGGAGTTCCGGAACCGTGGAGGACTCGTACTGGAGTATCAGCTCAGAGACAGAGGCTTAGTCGTCGAGACAGCTTTCATGACCGTTGCGGGAGTAGCAGAGGTTGGGAAGAGGGGATTCATGTTAGCTAGATCAGCCGTTTGTTGTGTTAACTTCTGTCAGCGATTCTTTTGTTGCGCGACACGTATTTCGGTCGTATGCCAATCGGTTAGGAGATTCATCCGTCACTGGATCCTTTTAGAGATGTTGGATTTGACGTTCTCCTGGGTACGGACTGGTTAGTTACGTGCTAGGCGTCTGTGGACTACTGCGAGGAAAACAGACAGGGTTTTTTTCCCATCGAGTCGGTTCTTGTTGTGCATAGGAAGGCAGTGGTGTCGCCTCACACAGCTTGAATTCAGCCTTTTTCGCTAGTCGGCTTTTGAGGAGGGGATGTCGAGGATTCTTTGCGTTCATTCATGATACCGGAGCCATAGTGGGTTTGTTGGACCGGGTTTTTATCGTGCGAGAGTTTTCCGACATTGTTCCAGATGAGCCGGCGGAGCTTATGAAGCTTAAGGATCAGCTGCAGAGTTGTTTGTTGGGGAGTTTGCGCGTCTGAGTGTTTCGCCTTGAGGAGCTCTTATTTCTGTTCGTTAAGGAGAAGGACGGCAGTTGAGGTTGTGTATTGATAGATCGTCAATTGAACCGGCTTACAGTGCGGATAGGTATCATTTACTTTGCATTGACGATTTCTTCGATCGACTCCTAAGTGCGAGACTTTTTCGAAGTTGTTGGGATCAGGTCATTACTATTGCGGGTTCGGAGTGATGGCATTCCGAAGGCTGCCTTGTGCATGCTACGGCTTTGTGTGTTTTGGTGGTGTCTTTGGACTCGCCAATGCCCTAGCAGCATTCGTAGACATGATACACCAGATTTCTTCAGGCCGTTCCTCGACCAGTTATTGTTGTGTTATTGACGACATTCTGGTCTATTCTAATGTGTCTTGAGGAACAGGAGCAGCACTTGAGGATTTGTTTTGCAGATATTGGGAGAGCCCAGCTGTTGCTAGATTCTCGGAGTGTTCCTTCACGCTTGTTTGTGTTGAATCCTAGGTCTTGTAGTTACGGGAGACGGTTTTCGTATGGTCCCAAGGAAGGTCGAGGTCGTACAGCTTTGGCCCAGGCTTGTGTACGGATGGAGGTCCGCAGATTTTGGGCTTAGCAGGTTTCGACCGCCATTTCGTGCAGGATCGTTAGTGTAGTGCTGCACAGTCGACTGAATTGACCGGAGTGGAGGTTTCTTTCTTTGGACTGAGGCATGCGTGCGGAGTTTTCGGCAGTTAGAGTTTTGGTTAGCAACTGCATCAGTTCTTGCTTTTGGTTCTGGCGACTTTGTGATTTAACTGTAATGTTCCACGAGAGTGGGTCGATTTTTTATGGTTGTGACACTGCTCGCCGATGCTCGTTCGTTAGAGATACTTGAGTGTACTCAGCTGGGTAATGATTCGGAGTCTTTGATTGTGATAAGGGTGTGCTAAGTTAGGAATACGTTTGTGTACCTGATTTTATCGGGTAGGGACGTGGAATCCTAGAGCAACCACATCAGTCAATTCTCTATGTTCATTCAGGTTCCGCCAACATTGACGTGACTTGTGAGATAGTTACGGGTGGACAGGAATGTAAAGAGAAATTTCAGGTTTCGTTTCAAGGTGTTCGTCTTGTTGTGTGTTTGTGATATTTGTTGTTGGCAGTTGGGATCGTCACTCGCCATTGTTGGGATACTTCTTTGATAGCTGTTATCAGGAGACATTCCAATTGGCAACCTTTAGGTTTAGACAGGTCGTGTCGATCACCAGTCTGTTTTTCTAACTCTGCGTAGTAGGATTTTTGGACCTCATCTAGTCTCTAGAATTCGGAGATGATCCAGTTGGTTCAGGTCAGGATGAGTAGCCCAGTGCAGACAGAGGTCTTATGTCGACCGTGTTGGTCGTAAACTTGAGTTCGCAGCGGGGAGATCATGTATTCCTACGGATTTTTCCGATGAATGACGTGTTGAGTTTTGGGAAGCTTATCCCAGAATTTTAGGTCCTTTTGAGATCCTTTAAGCGAGTTAGTTCGTTGCCTTTAATTTGGCACTTCCGCCCAGATTTTGATTATTCACCCCGTATTCTTTGTGTTGATTTTTGCAATTACCTTCTTGACTTCCCACATGATTCAGCATCAGACCATTTAGTTTTGACGCGATCATTTTGTTCACCGGCAGCCATTGGTGTAAATGGTTCGGCAGGTGAGGAAATTTCGGTCAAGGGTCTTGCTATCTGTGGAGGGTTTTTCTTGGACGTAGCCATTTTGTGAAGTGATCACTTGGGAGGTTGCGAGCGAGATTTGGGAGTTTTGTACTCATCTTCTTGAAGGTACGCGTAGATGAATTTTAATTCGGGGACCGAATTTTTTTTATAAGGGGGGAAGATTGTAACGTTTCAGAAATCGTTTTGCGAATTTTTCCGTTTTAGGGCAAAATTGTCGGTTTTTCCCGTTTTAACCCGATTTCGATCAAACGTCTATATAAACTTACCGGCACCTAGTTTAGCTAAAATAAAGCTTGTGCACGAACTTTAGGGGTATTTGGGAGGTTTTGATTCAGATAGATTTTTTCCCAAATAAAATATTATTTTAGCCGGTAAAATATGCACGTAAATCGGGAAATTTTCTTCTAAATGAAAATTCTTAGAAATTATCACCACAATTATTATAGAACCTTCTTTTTAAATATCTAGATTTTTATGGTGCAAGGAATTTTTTTTTAAAATAAAGAAAAAAGAAAATTAGTGCGAACATAAGCTTTGTTTTATTATCCAATTATTCCTTTTTTCTTCTAGAAAATTCTACCCTTCACCAAAATCACCCCCCTCCTTGATTTGGCCGGCCCCTCTCTCCCCTTTGCTTCCCTTGTTCTTCCTCACTCATTTTTCATCATTTATTTTACAATTAAATCATGAAAAATCAATTTAAATTCATATAAATTCAAATAAAATCCAAAAGCTTCTTTCTTTTTCACAAAAGTTGCTTGGATCTTCATTCTAGTGAGGATTTTGGAGGCTAAAGTTTGGTTTTATCCTTGATTCAAGTGGTGTTCTTGAAGGTATAAAACCCTAACCCTAATCTCTAATTGTTAAGTTTAAATCTTTATGCTAGCTTAATTAGATGTTAGTTTAAGCTTTAAATTTCATGTTTCAAAATTCTAGAAATGGTTTTAGAAATTCAAGTTAAGGTTAAAGCTTAATTTAAGTTTTTAATATTTAATTGAAGTGTTAATTTGTGAATTGTAAAAGTTTAACCTGGTAGAAAATGCTAATTTTTGTTAATTACTACTTTGTCTAATTAAGGGTTTTTGCTTACTAGGTTTTTGCTAAAGCTTAATTAAGCAAGTTTAAAAATATAGAAATGGTTTAAATGGTTTAACCTTGCTATTTGAAGATGTTTGTAAATTATAGTTTTGGTAAAACTTGTAGTTTTATGCTAAAAAGATAAATACTGTTTACTAGATTTTGGTAACTTTTAGGCGTGTGTTTCTTTTGACGTTGCGACGTTATTTATATTGAGACCACGTTTATTGTTGTGTTTTGAATGCGCGATCGGGACGATCGGAATCTAGACTAGGTGTTTCGTAGTTTGGCGACCCTAGTTAGGATTTTTGGCCGAGGTCGTGCGCGTTAGATGCGCTAAGCGCGCAGTGTAATTTTCGAGGCATTATTCTTGCGTTTCGATGTCTTTTCGTCGATGTAGAATATATGCTTATGTGATGTGTTTGTGAAATTTTAGGTTCGCAAGCGGGGACTTCGGACGCTACGTCAAGGGAAAACAGGTGGTAGGCTTCACTTAGCCAGGAGCGTTGGTGAGTAGATTTAACATCTACAGGGGAATCGCCCGCATGGCGTTATGCGTCAGGGCTAGAGATTTTATTACTTGTCGCATATTCTACGTTATTGTTAGAATTGCGTCTTTACCCTATTACTTAGATGTAGTTGTGCCTGGACTAGTAGTAGTAGGACACTGCACATATTATTGACGATTCATGTTGCACGAGCACTGATTATATGCTACACACACCGTCAATAATTGCCATGTCACACAAAAACCACTTATAGATGTTATATTGCCTGGTTAGGGACATTGTGACATTGATTCATACTGCTTATCATATATGGCATTTAGCATACCTGTATTCTTATAGAGTATTGTACCATTAGTGATAGGTACATACACACTCTCTGTCATAGCTACAGGTATACCTTGCACATACTGTTCTTATACCCAGGGGGTATACTATATCATTACTCATAGGTAGACACATTATCTTGCTATACCTTATTGATTTCAAATTCATCTGGTTTTAGCTACATGTTTACCTCACTTGATGTTATTTAGAAGTGGATAAATAGGAACCGCATGATATTTGTATTAACTTAATGCAGTTAATTAGCGGTTTTTCCATTATATGCTTGCATTTCAGATATGGCGCACATATTATATTCATGGATTTTCGCATTGTTATATGGATTTTTCATGATGTTTTCTGGATTTGGGGACCGTGGTAGTTCATGAAATTATGCATTATTTGAAAGACCCGGTTTCCATGATATTGATATTTCCGCAGCCACCATGAGATTTATCGGTTCCGATATATGCCCGATTCGAGGAGTGAGGAGGCACCATCTTTGGGTACATGGTGGGGCCCGGGGGTACCCCGAAGCAAGAACGATTTCGCGGTTCTAGGCGATGAGGCTTAGGGGAACCATACCATCCGGTGACAGGACCAATGACTCATCGGCTATCGAGTGGATACCGACGGGAGTCATGTGCGTATGGATACGTCGAGAGGCAAGGGTCAGAGCTAGGCACTCGAGCTCTCGGGATAGCGTATGATACGTACCCATCAGGGGGGCCAGTCATGGAGACAGCACCTGATGGATCAGCATTTCTGTGTCGATGCTTGGCAAATTGGATTCATGATATTTCCAATTACTCATTTGTATATATAACAGGGGATTGAGCCGCTGTTATATATACCCTTACACCAATATTAGGGGAATGGGACGCTAATATATGTGTATTGACCTCATCATATTTATTATGCCATTATATTTAGGATGTTAGAATTTTGCTGGAGATTTGATTCGGGATATAAAAGATTCATTTGAGATTGGATACTGGAGATATATGTGAGATTTACTTGATATGGTACATACGAGATATGTGAGATCCACTTGCTGTTGTACATTCGAGATATGTGAGATATACTTGATATGGTACATACGAGATATGTGAGATCCACTTGATGTTGTACATTCGATATATGTGATATATACTTGATGTTGTACATTCGATATATGTGATATATACTTGATGTTGTACATTCGATATATGTGAGATATACTTGATGTTGTACATTCGGGATATACGAAATATACGTAATATTGTGAAATTGAGGAGAATGCGATACTTAGATGATATGAGAGCCAATTTGGGGGCTGATTTGAGGAATGGGATTTGATTCGTCCTGATGGATTGTGATCCTACCACGATGTCAGGATTCCATGGAAATGACATATTTCACTCCATACCTCACTTTTATCTATTTGTGCACTGTTTCATGTATTAGGAGTACCTGTTAGTGTACCTTTCATGAGTGTTGCACATTTACATTCTCATACCCCCATTGCATGATTATTGCATACTGTGTCATATCATTATTGCTTTATATATATTGGTTGTACTTGTTAGTGTACTTTCCATTATTCTACATTCATATGACCTGTTATTACTGTAAATTGCATATCTTAAATTCATGTTGTATGTACATTCCTGCGATTACCTGCATATGTTATTTACTATTCACGAGTTGGCAACTCACCCCCGTTGTGCCACAGGTGTTACAGAGTGTTCCCCACAGTAGTCGAGGCTGGCTATTCATCTATCATCTTTTGCTACAGATACCGCATCGGCTCACAGTGTGCTGTTTTGTTCAGGTGGGTTTTGGTGGTTATCTCTATTTGTATTGTATATTCGTTGTATCTTGTACTCTCCATCTACTATTATGTTGTTGACTTTGAGACTTGGTGAGGACGATATTGTATAAATTGTGGATTTGTTGTCTTTTATACAGTTTCCTTTCTATCGTCTTCTTTTTCTTCGCTACGGCGTCGTATATTTGTTGTGGTGGTTGTTTTCCGCCTTTGGGCGTGGATTTGCTCCCATTGGGGATGCTTTATATTATATTTATGTTGTACCCATTTTTGGGGTTGGTTTTTATAATGGAGGTGCTGCCGAAATTTTCGAGAAAGAAAATTGGACTTAAAGAATTTATACTTGAGATTTTTTTTAAAGGTTTAAACAATGTTTCTTATCTTTTCTTGTCTTTTAATTGTTTAGATTTCTGGGTTTTGTCTTTCTTTTACTACGTTACGCCTGTAGACGTTACGTAGTATTAGGGCCGTCACGTGCCAATTTCGGGGGCGGGTCGTGACATTAAGTTTATTTTATTAAAAAATTTGGCAGCACCACCTTTGAAAAACTAGCCCCGAAACGGGTATAAACACAGGATATAAATGCAGCATCCCCAAACGGGCGTAAATCATGCCCAAAGGTGGAAACAACCTGTAACGCCATAGATTTCGGTTAGTGTAAGTTTAGACGGTAATGCGGGTTTACTGTAAAAAGTTTACCAATTCGGGTTCCTCACATTTTATAACATTTAATTATTATTTTAATATTATTTTTTATGGGCATGCATGCACGTGTGCACGTAAATGTGAGGGTTTGTTCGTGCTAAAATAGTATTAGCAACCATGACACTTAACCCTAATTCCAATCCTTGCTTTAATCTTTTCTTTGCTTTAACCCTAACCTTAATCCTCTTGTTAATTATTGTGAGAAGGAGAGAGATATTTGCTTTGGGTTTTGTTTGTGTGAAGAGGTGGCATGGTGAGTAGTATGAATGCATTAATGCTGAGTTAAGGCAAATGGTGCATTCACCTCTCACTCTCACCCTACACTCACATCCCTCTCTCTTTTCCTTACACTCTCTCATTCTTTCTCACTTAATTCTTTTATATTTCTCCATCTCCCTCAACTCTAAACTGAACACTTCACCAATTCAACACAAATCCATCACAAAATTCACAAAATCAAACCATTTTCTTGGTCTTTTCCTCTTGGATGCATAGGAGCTTGCAAGCTTGGATCTTTGAGTTCTTTTGGTTAGGTAATGATTCCTATCTGTTCTTTATATAGTTTTTGGTGCTGTGTAGACTTTTAGTTCAGTTTAGATGGTATATAGTTATGTTTTGTGCGTAATATCGTATTTTAGTATCGATTTGTGATATCTGTGACCTGCTGTGACCCCGAGATTTTACTAGAAAACCAAACAATTTAGTTGTGTTGTACCTGAGACCATAGGCCTTCACCTGGAGCACGAACCTACCTGCTCGGACCATGGCCGGCGACACTCCAGGGAATTCTGGCGACATCGGCCATGGGGTTGTGTTTTGGGTTTGGGTTTTTGTTGGTAGGTGTCTGCAGTGGTTTAGGTGTGTTTGGTTCTGTTTGATTGTTTAGTTTTCTCTATATGAAAAATATGGGATCACATAGGTAATTTCTAGTGATACGACTACGCGCGATACGTTATCCGACACGGTCCATGCACTTTGTGCGGTTTTTGCTCTTGGGTTGGTTTCGTCGTGTCGCTATGTACGTTAGCCACAATACGAACACTTGGGAGTAGGTTTGGAGTTGGTGTGTCAGTAAAACGTAGTTTGTACGTGTTTTTGGTCGTTTGCTAATATACACTTATGTTATCGTTTTGTTGTTTTAGGTTCGCAGGCGGGGACTTCAGACACTACGAAGGAGGGGGAAATAGGTGGTTGGCTTTGCTTAGCCAGGACGGTTAGTGAGTAGATTTAACATCTACAGGGGAATCGCCCGCATGGCGTTATGCGTCTGGGCTAGAAATGACTTAACCTTGTCGCATATTCTATATCATATTTAGAGTTGCGCATACACCCTATTGTTTAGTTACTTGTTGTGCCTAGACTAGTATCCTTAGGACACTGCACTATTATTGACGGCTTATGTTGCACGAGCACTGATTGTATGCCACCCACACAGTCAATAATTGCCATGTTATGCACAACACATTGATAGATATGATATTGTCTGGTTAGGGACATTGAGACATTGATTCATATTTCTTTATGCATATGATACATAGCATACATGTATACATGCTTACACATATGCCGTGACTTGCTTACATGCTAGTTACCTGTATACCTATAGAGTATTGTACCACTAGCAATAGGTATATACACACATAATGACATAGCTACGTGTGTACCTTGCTTGTATACCATGCTTATACCTGGAAGGTATATTACATCATTACTGATAGGTAGATACTTATACCTTACTATACCTACATGTTACCCATATTTCTGGTTATAGCTACATGTGCACTTTTATTTGATGTTATATTGGACTTGGAGAATTAGGAACCGCATGATTTATATTTTAACAGGTTGTAGTTAAATAGCGGCTTTTCCTTTATACGCTTGCATTTCAGTTTCATGTTGCGTATATTATATTCATGGATTTTCGCATTGAGATATGGATTTTTCATGATGTTGTATGGATTTGGGGACTGTGGTAGTTTCATGAAATTATGCATTATTTGAAAAACCCGGTTTCTCTTGATATGATATTTCTGCAGCCACCATGAGTTTTATCGGTTCTGATTATATACCCGATTCGAGGAGCGGGAGGCACCGTCTGTGGGTACATGGTGGGGCCCGGAGGTAACCCGGGGCAAGAGTCGATGCAACATGCCCATGAGCCTGGCAGAGGAACCATACCATCCGGTGACATTAGCCATGACTCGGCGGTTATCGTGGGGATACCGACGGTAGTCATGTACGTATGGATACGTGGAAAGACGAGGGTCAAAGCTAGGCACTCAGGCTTTTCGGTATAGCGTATGATACATACCTATCAGGGGGCCAGTCGTGGTGACAGCACCTGATAGATCAGTATTTCGGTGTCGATGCTTGACACTTGTTTCATGATATTTTGGGTGTCGAGGTTAGACACTCACCTTATATGAAACTTACTTTATACTGATATTGTAAACACAGGATATGTGGGATATACTGATATTGTTCACACAGGATATGTGGGATATACTGATATTGTTCATACAGGATATGTGGATATACTGATATTGTTCACACAGGATATGTGGGATATAATGATATTGTACATTCTGGATATATGTGATATACTTGATGTTGGATATTCATGATATATGAGATTTACTTGATGTGGTACATTAAGGATATATGATACTTACATGATATGAGAGCCAATTTGGGGGCTCATTTGTGGAAATGGGGAAGTTGATTCTCTTGTTGGATTTTGGTCCTACCTCGAGGTTAGGATTTCCGTGTGGTGACATGTTTTATTCCATGCTCCACGTTTATTGTTTATGTACTGTTTCATGTATTAGCAGTACCTGATAGAGTACTTTCCATGACTGTTGCATTTACATACCTTGTTTTATATGCATTGCTTCATGTATTAGTAATACCTGATAGTGTACCTTATATGATTGTTGCATTCAGATTGTCATATTACTGCTTCATGTATTAGTTGTACCTGCTAGTGTACCTTTCATGACGGTTGCATTACATATGACCATTCATTGTTGTTAGATGCTTATGTTAGATTCGCGTTGTACGTGCATACTCGCGATTACCTGCATATGTTATTTGCTATTCACGAGTTGGCAACTCACCCCCGTTGTGCCACAGTGTGTTGCGGGTGTTCTTCAGGATAATCAGAGGCAGGGCTATTTTCATCCATCGTATCATCTTTTGCTGCGGATACCGCTTTGCCTGACAGTGTGCAGTTTTGCTTAGGTAGGTTTTGCGGTTATCCGATTTTGCTTGTTGTATATTCGTTGTATCGTATACTCTCCATCTACCATTATCTTGTATGACTTAGAGACTTAGTGTGAGTACGATATTGTATTTCATTTTATGACTTGGAGGTCTTTTATGAAATTTAATTTTATTTATATCGTCTCTTTCTTCGCTACGGCGTCGTATATCCGTTGTGATGGTTGTTTTCCGCCGTTGGGCGTGGATTTTGCTCCCGTTTGGGATGATTTTACTTATATTATGTTTTACCCATTTTTAGGAGCTTTTTTTACAAAAGGAGGTGCTGTCAAAATTTATAAAGGAAGAAAAGCTGGACTTTAAAGAATTTGGTTTGAGATTTCAAAAGTTTTAGCAATATTCTTATTTCTTACTACTTTTGATGGTTTAGATTGCTGGGTTTTCGGCTTACTTAAATTGCGTTACACCTATAGACGTTGCGTAGTTTCAGGGCCATCACGTGCCATTTTCGGGTCGTGACAAAGTTGGTATCAGAGCGCTAGGTTTTACCTTTCGGAGTGTATGATGACCTTGGTATGATGGAGTAGGTAGCTTAAGCAGATAACATAGTGTGTGTATGTCCGCGGCATACTCACGACGCGGTACTCCGCCTAAAGTGACCTAAGTACAAATTGCTTGAAATTCCTTCCTTGATGATACATATCCTTGTGATTCGATTTCCGTGTGCATATCGAATCCTTCTTCCATTTATAGCCTTTGCCGCCGATGACTATGAGGACTCAGAGTGATGCAGCGAGGGCCGAGGTTAGAGTTGACTAGTGTTGGATGAGGACTGACCAGGATCGCACGCTCGTTGCATCGGAGCAGATGGATCCGCCTTCGATAGATCAAATTGATAGGCTTGTTGCAGAGATGCAGGACTTGCGCCAGACGATGAGTTATTTAGTTGAAGCCTTTCGAGCACAGCGACAGAAGGTTGTCACACCTGTTACCCAGTTGTTCCTATCAGTCAGCACTCAGCCTTGTGTTACTTATACAGCACCAGTGGACGCAGCCCATTTTGACGAGGAGCGTCTTTCCGAGACTTTGGGAGTTCCGGAACAGAGGAGGGCTCGTACAGGTGTACCAGCCGAGAAACAAAGGCTTAGGCGTCGAGACAGATTTCGTGACCATCGCGGGAGTAGTAGAGGCTTGAGACGAGGACAGTCGTTCAGCTCTCATCCCCAGGAGGGTAAGCAGCCATCGTATGGATGTTTTCGATGCGGGAGCCTTCATCACCACATCAGGAGTTGTTCCCTAACGCCGCTTCAGGGTCGATTTCAGAGAGGTCATGGATGCGGAGGGTTCGCTCTGAGGGGACAGTTTGGCAGAGGAGGAGTTCAGTCAGTTCCGGGTAGAAGGCAGACACGAGAGTTTACTTCTACTCATCGGGACGCATGGGCATCCAGTGCAGAGTTTTTAGGTATTCTTAATTTGTATGTTCTTTTGATTCATAGGTTGGTTTTGTTCGAGATCTATGCACTTGTTGTTCTATACACTTTGTGCCTTGGTTGGGCTGAGAGTTGTGTATGCTAGATCAGCCGTTGTTGTGTTAACTTCTGTCAGCGATTCTTTTGTTGCGCGACACGTGTTTCAGTCGTGTGCCAGTCGGATAGGAGATAGAGATTCGTCCGTCGTTGTGATCCTTCTAGAGATGTTGGATTTGACGTTCTCCAGGGCACGGACTGGTTAGCTACGTGCTAGGCCTCTGTGGACTGCCGCGAGAAACAGTTAGGTTGTGTTTTCCCGGCGAGTAGTTCTTGTTGTGCAGAGGGGCGGTGGTGCCGCCTCTTACAGCTTGAATTCAACCTTTTCGCTAGTCGGCTTTTGAGGAGAGGATATCGAGGATTCTTGGTTTTCATTCATGATACCGGAGCCATAGTGGGCTGGTTGGACAGGGTTCCTTTCGTGCGAGAGTTTTCCGACGTTGTTCCAGATGAGCCGGCGGAGCTTAGGGAGCTTAAGGATCAGCTGCAGAGTTGTTTGTTGGGGGACTTGTGCGTCCGAGTGTTTCGCTTTGGGGAGCTCCTTTTCTGTACGTCAGGGAGAAGACGTCAGTTTGAGGTTGTGTGTTGATTAATCGTCAATTGAACCGGGTTACGGTGCGGATAGGTATCCTTTACCTCACCTTGACGATTTCTTCGATCATCTCCAGTGTGCGAGACATCTTTCTAAGTTTGTTTGGGATCAGGTCATCATTGTTTGTGTGTTCGGAGTGATGGCATTCCGAAGACTGCTTTTGTGTGTGCTGCGTGCTTTATGTGTTTTGGTTGTGTCGTTTGACTCACCAGTGCCCTAGCAGCAATCGTGGATATGATGGACCAGATTTCTTCAGGCCGTTCCTCGACCAGTTTATTCTTGTGTCATTGATGACATACTGGTCTATTCCAAGAGTCGTAAGGAACATGAGCTGCACTTTAGGATTTGTTTTGCAGATACTGGGAGAGCACCAGCTGTTTGCTAAATTCTCGGAGTGTTCTTTCTGGCTTTATTGTGTTGACTCCTAGGTCTAGTAGTTACGGGAAACGGTTTTCGTATGGACCCGAGGAGGATCGTGGTCGTACAGCTTTGGCCCATACTTATATCCGGGACAGAAGTCCGCATATTTTGGGCTTAGCAGGTTTTTACCGCCGTTTCGTGCATGATTGTTGGTGTATCGCTGCACCGTTGAATGAACTGACCGGGAAGGAGGTTCTTTTTCGTGTGGACTGAGGCCTGTGTGCGGAGTTTTCAGCAGTTGGAGATTCGGTTGACAACTGTACCAGTTCTTCCTTGTTTTCTGGTTCGGGCGACCTTGTTGTTTTACTGTGATGTTTCGCGAGTAGGGATCGATTTTGCGCTGATGTGGCATTATAGAGTAATCGCTTTTGCTTCCCTACAGTTGTAGGAAGTACGAGCAGGATATCCCACTCATGATTTAGAGATGGCCGCGGTGGTCGAGCGTTGGAGATTTAGGGACACTACTTCTGTGGAGAGTTGTGTCAGATTTTCACGGACCACCAGAGCCTAATGTACATCTTCCTGCAGCGGGTTTTGATTGTTGAGACAGTGCCGTTGGATGGAGCTTGTAGAGGATTGTGTTTTGTGAGATCCTTTGGTTACCCGTGGCAAGGCGATTGTGGTAGCTGATGCTTGAGTCGTAGGCCCGGGGTTAGGTTATTCCAGTTGTGCGTAGTTCAGAGCCAGTCTTCGGCAAATTTACGGTTCTTGTGTGATCGTGGAGTATAGCTTGGTTCGCTTCTTCTAAAGGGGGGAACAACTTGCTTATGTCCGCGCCCGATCGCTTTATCATTAATCGTTTTCGTGAGGCACAGCCTACCGATGCTCGTTGTCTGTGATACTTGAGCATGTTCGGCAGGGTAAAGATTCGGAGTCCTTGATTTGTGACCAGGATGTGCTACGTTTAGGGACGCATTTGTGTGTACCTATTACTGTTGGGTAGAGACGCGAAATCCTAGAACAGGAACATCAGTCAGCTTTCTGCGTTCATTCGAGTTCCACCATTGTGTGACGCGACATGTGGGGTAGTTAGGGGTGGACAGGGATGAAGTGTGATGTTTCGGATTTTGTTTCAAGGTGTCTGTCTTGTTGTGAGCTAGGGTTGAGCATTTGAGACCGGCTGGAGAGTTGCAATCTATAACCGTTCCGGAGTGGGAATGGGAGTAGATCTCTCTATGAATTTTCATGGTGGCATCTACCCAAGTTTTGTCAGGGCGTGACTCCAGTTAGGTGTTTGTTGTCAGGTTATTCTCAGTTTGCTCAGATGTTCTTTGTTAAAGTTTGTACGTTTGCACGGAGTTCCTTCATGCGTTGTATCCAATTGAGACACCCTGTTCGCTAGCCGAAATTGGCAGAAGCTTCAGGAAGCCTTAGGTACTGGTTGAGCTTTAGCTCCGCTTTTCCATCTGTGGGACGATGGTCAGTTGAGCGGACTATACAGACTCTGGAGGTTATGCTTGTGCGTACGTACTAGGTGTTTGTTGGCAGTTGGGATCGTCACTTGCCATTGTTAAAGTTCTCCTTCGAGAGCTGTTATCAGGGGACACTCTAATTGGCAACCTTTAGGTTTTGTTGTTAGGTTGTGTCGATCGCCGGTTTGTTTTTCTGACTCTGTGCGAGTAGGATTTTTGGACCCCAGCTAGTCTAGAGACTTCGGAGATGATCCAGTTGGTTCAGGTCAGGATGAGGACAGCCCAGTGCAGACAGAGGTCTTATGTCGATCGTGGTGGTCGCAGACTTGAGTTCTTAGTCGAAAATCATGTTTTCCTACGGAATTTTCCGATAAGTGACGTATTGAGTTTTGGGGAGCTTATCCCAGGATTGTAGGTCCGTTTGAGATCCTTTAAGCAACTTAGTTCCGTTGCCTTTGTTTTGGCACTTCCGCCCAGATTATTGAGTTTCCACCCCGTATTCCTTGTGTCGATACTTTGCAAATACCTTCATGACCTTTCTCACATGATTTAGCATCAGACCATTTAGCTTGGACGCGATCTTTTCGTTCACCGGCAGCCATTTGTGTTAGTGGTTCGGCGGGTGGAGAAACATCGGTCAAGGGTCTTGCCATCTGTGGAGGGTTCTCTTGGACGTAGCCGTATAATGAGGTAATCACTTGGGAGACTGCGAGCGAGATTTGGGAGTTTTATACTTATCTCTTTGAAGGTACGCTTAGTGAGAATTTTAAATTCGGGGACGAATTTTTTTTATAGGGGGAGATTGTAACGCCTTAAATTTCGGTTAGTGTAAGTTTAGACGGTAATGCGGGTTTACTGTAAAAATTTTACCAATTTGGGTTCCTCACATTTTATAACATTTAATTATTATTTTAATATTATTTGTTATGCGCATGCACGCATGTGTGCATGTAAATGTGAGGGTTTGTTTGTGCTAAACTAGTATTAGCAACCATGACACTTAACCCTAATTGCAATCCTTGCTTTAATCTATTCTTTGCTTTAAACCTAACCTTAATCCTCTTGTTAATTGTTGTGAGAAGGAGAGAGATATTAACTTTGGATTTTGTTTGTGTGAAGAGGTGGCATGGTGAGTAGTATGAATGCATTAATGGTGAGTTAAGGCAAATGGTGCATCCATCTCTCACTCTCACCCTACACTCACCTCCCTCTCTCTTTTCCTTACACTCTTTCATTCTTTCTCACTTAATTCTTTCATATTTCTCTATCTCCCTCAACTCTAAACTGAACACTTCACCAATTCAACACAAATCCATCACAAAATTCACGAAATCAAACCTTTTGCTTGGATTTTTCCTCTTGGATGCAGAGTAGCTTGCAAGCTTAGATTTTTGAGTTCTTTTGGTTAGGTAATGATTCCTATCTGTTCTTTATATAATTTTTGGTGTTGTGCAGACTTTTAGTTCAGTTTAGATAGTGTAAAGTTATGTTTTGTGCGTAATATCGTATTTTAGTGCTGATTTGTGATATCTGTGACCTGCTGTGACCACGAGATTTTACTAGAAAACCAAACAATTCAGTTGTGTTGTACTTGAGACCATAGGCCTTCACCTTGAGCACGAACCCACCTGCTCGGACCATGGCCGGCAATACTCCAGGAAATTCCGGCGACATCGGCCGTGGGGTGAAGTTTTGGGTTTGGGTTTTTGTGGGTAGGTGTCTGCAGTGGTTTAGGTGTGTTTGGTTCTGTTTGATTGTTTAGTTTTCTCTGTATGAAAAATCTGGGATCACAGTGGTAATTTCTAGTGATACGACTACGCACGATACGTTATCCGACACGGTCCGTGGACTTTGTGCTGGTTTTGCTCTTGGGTTGGATTCGTCGTGTCGCTACGTACGTTAGCCACAATACGAACACTTGGGAGTAGGTTTGGAGTTGGTGTGTCGGTAAAACATAATTTGTACGTGTTTTTGGTCGTTTTCTAATATACACTTTTGTTATCGTTTTGTTGTTTTAGGTTCGCAGGCGGGGACTTCGGACGCTTCGAAGGAGGGTGAAACAGGTGGTTAGCTTTGCTTAGCCCGGACGGTTGGTGCGTAGATTTAACATCTACAGGGGAATCGCCCGCATGGCGTTATGCGTCTGGGCTAGAATTGACTTTACCTTGTCGCATATTCTATTTCATATTTAGAGTTGCGCATAAACCCTATTGCTTAGTTACTTGTTGTGCATGGACTAGTATCCTTAGGACACTGCACAATTATTGACGGCTTATATTGCACGAGCACTGATTGTATGCCACCCACACTGTCAATAATTGCCATGTCACGCACAACACATTGATAGATATGATATTTTCTGGTTAGGGACATTGAGACATTGATTCATATTTCTTTATGCATATGATACATAGCATACCTGTATACCTACATGCTTACACATATATCGTGACTTGCTTACATGCTAGTTACCTGTATACCTATAGGGTATTGTACCACTAGCAATAGGTACATACACACATAATGGTATAGCTACGTGTGTACCTTGCTTGTATACCTTGCTTATACCTGGAGTGTATATTACATCATTACTGATAGGTAGATACTTATACCTTGCTATACCTACATGTTACCCATATTTCTGGTTATAGCTATATGTGCACTTTTATTTGATGTTATATTGGACTTGGAGAATTAGGAACCACATGATTTATATTTTAACTGGTTGCAGTTAAATAGCGGCTTTTCCTTCATACGCTTGCATTTCAGTTTCATGTTGTGTATATTATATTCATGGATTTTCGTATTGAGTTAAGGATTTTTCATGTTGTTGTATGGATTTAGGGACCGTGGTAGTTTCATGAAATTATACATTATTTGAAAAACCCGGTTTCTCTTGATATGATATTTCTGCAGCCACCATGAGTTTTATCGGTTCTGATTATATACCCGACTCGAGGAGCGGGAGGCACCGTATGTGGGTACATGGTGGGGCCCGGAGGTACCCGGGGCATGAGTCGATGTAACATGCCCATGAGCCAGGCAGGGGAACCATTCCATCCGGTGACATTACCTATGGCTCGGCGGTTATCGTGGGGATACCGACGGGAGTCATGTACGTATGAATACGTGGAAAGACGAGGGTCAGAGCTAGGCACTCGGGCTTTTCGGTATAGCGTATGATACGTACCTATCAGGGGGCCAGCCGCGGTGACAACACCTGATAGATCAGTATTTCGGTGTCGATGCTTGACACAAGTTTCATGATGTTTTGGGTGTCGAAGCTAGACACTCACCTTATATGAAACTTACTTTATCCTGATATTGTATACACAGGATATGTGGGATATACTGATATTGTACACACAAGATATGTGGGATATACAGGATATGTGGGATATACTGAAATTGTACATTCGGGATATATGTGATATACTTGATGTTGGACATTCATGATATATGAGATTTACTTGATGTGGTACATTAAGGATATATGAGACTTACATGATATAAGAGCCAATTTGGGGGCTGATTTGTGGAAAATGGAAATTTGATTGTCTTATTGGATTTTGGTCCTACCACGAGGTTAGGATTTCCATGGGGTGACATGTTTTATTCCATGCTCCACGTTTATTGTTTATGCACTGTTTCATGTATTAGTAGTACCTGGTAGAGTTCTTTCTATGACTGTTGCATTTATAAACTTATTTTATATGCATTGCTTCATGTATTAGTAGTACCTGATAGTGTACCTTACATGATTGTTGCATTCAGATTGTCATATTACTGCTTCATGTATTAGTTGTACCTGCTAGTGTACCTTTCATGACGGTTGCATTACATATGACCATTCATTGCTGTTAGATGCTTATGTTAGATTCGCGTTGTACATGCATACTCGCGATTACCTGCATATGTTATTTACTATTCACGAGTTGGCAACTCACCCCCGTTGTGCCACAGTGTGTTGCAGGTGTTCTTCAGGATAGTCAGAGGCAGGGCTATTTTCATCCATCGTATCATCTTTTGCTGCGGATACTGCTTCGCCTGACAGTGTGCAGTTTTGCTTAGGTAGGTTTTGCGGTTATCTGATGTTGCTTGTTGTATATTCGTTGTATCATGTACTCTCCATCTACCATTATCTTGTATGATTTAGAGACTTGGTGTGAGAACGATATTGTATGTCATTTTGTGACTTGGAGGACTTTTATGAATTTTATTTATATCGTCTCTTTCTTCGCTACGGCGTCGTATATCTGTTGTGATGGTTGTTTTCCGCCGTTGGGCGTGGATTTTGCTCCTGTTTGGGATGATTTTACTTATATTATGTTGTGCCCATTTTTGGGAGCTTGTTTTACGAAGGAGGTGCTGTCAAAATTTTTAAAGGAAGAAAAGAGGGACTTTAAAGAATTTGGTTTGAGATTTCAAAAGTTTTAGCAATATTCTTATTTCTTACTACTTTTGATGGTTTAGATTGCTGGGTTTTCGGCTTACTTAAATTGCATTACGCCTATAGACGTTGCGTAGTTTAAGGGCCATCACGTGCCATTTTCGTGTCGTGACACAAACACCACAAGCATATATATGACGACGTTGCGAAGAGATAGACAATAAAAATGCAAAACAACATAAAGAGATAAAACTACATAAGAAAGGCCGGCTCACACGAGCACGACACCCAGAGTCACAAAATATATAATACCGGTCATCACAAACTCGTCTCTTAATCAATACATGAAAGTGGTAGATGTAGAGTACTAGATACAATGAGATATACAATGTATATACTCGGATAACGCAAACCCGCCTACAGCAAAAAGGCCTCACAACCAACCGTAGCGGTATCCGCAAAAATAGATACAATAAGGAGCCCTGCCGCGACTACTCTGAGGGTCAAGCCTGCAAAACACTATGGCACAACGAGGGTGAGTTGCCAACTGGTGAATAGTAAGTAACATCATACATATAATCGCAAGTATGCACGAACAGCGATGATCTATCACATGCAATCTGATAGCATAATTATGGCAATATGGATATGCAACAATCATGATCAAGGTACACCATCAGGGTATTACTACTACATGAAACAATGCATATCTAACAAATCCTGAGTGTGGGATAAAACATAACATCATCAGTGAATCATCATCGTGGAAAATCCCGGTGTTTATCAACGACACCCCAAATCCCAATACCTCAGGCACCATCACTCTGATCGGTCTTCATATCCGTAAATCTCATGGAACCTGAGTGCCCAACAACGACACTTGAAACATCATGAAAAACCCTTGTCCAACATCGACACGTAAATCCACATAACTCGGGCTCCGTCATTCCGGATCGGCCCATAGGCTCCGTCAATCTGGATCGGCCCATATCTATCTCACGACTCCGGTCGGTATCCTTCGGATAACCGCCGGGTCCAAACTATCACCGGTAGGTAGTAGCCCCTCTGCTAGGCTCATCGTTTACTGCACAACATACCTTTCTTGCCCCGGGGTACCATACCGGGTCTACCATGAACCCGTAAACGGATCATCCATCTCCTCGAATCGGGTTTCTAACATAAATCTCAGAACCGAGAAAACTCATGGTGGACGCATCGAAATATCATATCAAGAGAATCCAGGTTTTCAAAACAATACATACTTTCTTGAAATAGAACCACGGTTCTCAAATCCATAAATCACATGAAATTCGTATCTCAATGCGTAAATCCATGAAATATGATGTATGCAACATAGAACAGTAATATGAGCATATCAAGGGAAAACCGCTCTTTTAAATGAATCAAGTTTTAAAAGATATCATGCGGTTCCCAAATTCTCCAAAGTCAAATACAACATCATATAAAGGTGTATATGTAGTTATAGCAAGGTATGTGTGTATGAATGTAGGTATGTATGCATGATGCATTTCATATGCGCAATAGAACAAGAATCAACGTCTCAATGTCAATAACGAATGCAGTACCACATATGTGTACATGTAGTGTGTGTCATGGCAATTACCAACGGTGTGTTTGTAGAATATAATTTAGTGCTCGTGTAACATGAACCGTCAGTAATGGTGCAGTGTCCAATAGGTACTAAGTCAAGGTATAACAAGTAATGGTATGCAATGATGCTAATGCACAATCAACTCATATGCATGTACATGTGGTTATAACATCATATCTTGCCCTCGACGCTTAACGCCATACGGGCGATTTCCCCGTAGTGTAGGGTTCTTTAGCACAACCAAAAGGTTTCATAAGGCATCAAACATGCTATATTAAAAAATTTAGCGTGCCAAACAAACCTAACCAAAGATCTAACTAGAATTTTAGGAGCTAAACTTGAAAGTAAACTACTTTACATCTAAGTGATAACGGAATACAACCTTTGGAAACCGGTCCTTCACTTCAATAGCTCCTTGTAGTGGTCCCTTCGCCGCGATCATGGAACTCCCGGACTCTTGCATGATCTTGCTTGAAGTCTTCGAGGCCGAAGACGATTTTAGTTTTATTTTTCTCACAATATTTTCTCACTTGAACAAAACCTAGAGAGCTCTTGAGCTTTGAGGAAGAAGATGATGTCAAGAGATGAGAATGAACTAATGAGGTAAGAGAATCAACCATGGGTGAGTTTGTATCATATAGCTAACTCATGTAGAGACATAACCATGGCTAAATTATAATGGTTAGGTTAATAAATAACTTAAGTAAAACAAAATGAGTGGACTTAGTCAATGCATCCATAAGCATCTACAAGCTTCATGCATGTGAGCAATTATCCACTAATTTGGATTTACTTTAAATATTTAAACCCTACATTATAATTAGTATGGTGTAAGTCTCATACACCCATGTAGTGTGTATCAACAACCATGACACAAAAGAAAACACAATTAATATATATCACACATATATTAAGTGTGCACATGTGAGAAAATAAATGCTTAAGTGAGCCAATATTAGTTAATGTAAACTAGTATATCAAATATACAATTATACACTAAATTATCAAATCAACACTTGATTTAATAATCCGGCTATATCTCATATAACCGACTAATATAATATATACCAACTTATCGAATCAACACTTGTTTCGATAACCCGGCTATATCACATATAACCGACCGATACAAATATCGTGAGAATAGAATATGGTTTCACATACTCGTATTATTCTCGGTCCCGCACATATCACATATGTTCTCCTACTTCGTTTTCCCTGAGCCAGTAAAACCTCTATGTAGGACTCTAAAGACTCATCAATACACCGACAGTAGGTGATGATCACATCAAGCACCCACAAGCCGTCAGCGGTACTAGCTTGATGTAACGACTACCCGGGTATTGAACGATCAGAAGATCAGCAAGCAAGCCCGCTCTAACTCCTGCAAAAGCCTGACAGTAACACTACCGTACAGTCCGGTCTCCTCGTCTGATATGTCGCATATCCAGACTAGGGGTGGTAAACGTCAGACCCCAATAACCGATAAGTCATGCCGATATGAGGCTCATAACGGGTCGATAAACTACTGATAACACTTATTAGTAAATCTCTAAATCAGCCCTGGTCAGGGACTTCCCTTTTATGGCCAATCGAGCACAGCGCAACATCAACCCCCAATACCGGGAGAGACAAAACCCCTCCTATCGTTCATTGCCTCCATGTGACTCGGGACTGTACCCAAAAACCACCATTTTGCACATCCTCTTGAACGTGGTAAGGTGGAAATCAAAGCACAGTGGGAATCACTCTATGACGATCTCGGGTCTATAAACTAACCTGTACCGGTGTCACCAGAGAACTGCTATCTGAGGATAGGTATAATACCAACTAGGAGTTCTCGTCGAGTCCGTCCAGTGTACTCAGTCTCTAATGAGCACCCATATACCATCTCCGATGTCAAACATCAATGGATATGGGATCATCCATCGCCCATCTCATGGGTCGAGAAGCGTATACGCTAGTCTACTATGGTATATCGATGCCCTGTCTCGATACACCCACGACTAGAAACATTAAAGGATCAACTTATGGACTACCACGGCCACACTAGTATGATCTATATAATATATCATATATACTATATACAATATCTATCTGAACATATCACATGATCACATCACAGATAACGCAGCAGAAAATATCATATGAAATATTGGATATACTAGGACGTCCGTGTTTTTAATACGAGCCAGTATAAAACACGGATTCCACGGTCGTGATGAATAGCCAAACCCACACCCCTAGACCCCTACGAGAGCGGCAAGCAACCTTACCAATTCTAGAGTTAGGAGACCCGGACTCGACTCCTCGAGTTGGTCTCCCACTGGACTCCAGAACCCGGTTACTTGTGCCCTCCTCCTTAGGTCTATCCTAGTGCAGAAAAGTAAATAATATACAAAAGGTGACATCTTCCGCAACCTGGAAGTGCCCCAATAAAAGAATATTACATACAAGTTTTTACATGAATGAAAAAGAAAAACACCCATCTCACATAAAAACCCCCGGCTATTCAAACACGACGATCCAATATGACATATCCAGCAACACATAACATCACATGTCATCAACGTAAGTAAATATGCGCATCCCAATTGTCGCTGACATATAGCAACGAAACCGGCAATATCACATATTATACTTACGGTCACAGAAAAGAAAGTGTAAAACTACAACAGTTGGAATCCGCAAACACATTAGACATTGCATGCCTAATCAAATGAATCCCTTAGACATCGCATACAACAACAACAACTGAGCCTTTTATCCCAAGCATATGGGGTAGGCTACATGAACCAACATGAGAATCACGCCGGGTCCAGCACATGAATCCTCTGTCTCCACTCACTTCTATCGAACAATATACTTTCATTGAGTCCTTTGGCAACCATATCGTTTCGTATCACCTCCATCCATGTTTTCTTCGGTCTCCCTTTTGCCCTTTTGCCATTACCCATATCGAGAGTATCTATTTGTCGAACCGGTGCTTCCATAGGTCTGCGTCGCACATGACCAAACCACCTAAGCCAGTTTTCCCGCATCTTCTCCTCCACGGGTGCTACACCAAATTTTGCACGAATATCCTCATTTCGCACCTTGTCTTTTCTAGTGTTACCGCACATCCAACGAAGCATGCGCATCTCCGCTACGTGCATCTTCTGTGTATGATGCTTCTTAGGAGCCCAGCATTCTGTACCATATAATAAGGCAGGCCGAATAGCGCTCCGATAAAACTTCCCTTTCAATTTTAACGGAAAGTTACGATCACACAAAATCCCTGTTGCACTCCTCCATTTCAACCAACCAGCTTGGATCCTTTGATTAACATCACTATCGATCTCGCCATTCCTTTGGATGATGGAACCTAGATATCTAAACTGGTCGCTCGGTGATATCTCTTGCCCTTCCAATGTTATACCAATATGGTTTTGACTTCTCTGGCTACTAAATTTGCAGTGCATATATGCTGTCTTGGACCTGCTCAATCTGAATCCCCGAGATTTCAATGTTTGTCTCCATAATTCCAATTTGGCATTAACCCCTGCTTTCGTCTCATTTACTAGAACAATATCATCAGCGAATAGCATACACCATGGGACCTCATCTTGGATAGTTCTAGTAAGCTCATCCATCACGATGGTAAACAGGAAAGGACTTAATGCAGATCCTTGATGTAAACCAATAGTAATCGGAAAATCACTTGTTAAGCCACCGCAAGTTCTGACATTTGCCACTACTCCGTCGTACATATCCTTGATTATGTCAATATACTTGACGGGGACCCCCTTTTTCATCATTGTCCCCCATAATACCTCTCTAGGTACCTTGTCGTACGCTTTTTCTAAATCAATAAATATCATATGCAAATCTCTTCTCCTCTCTCGAAAGCGCTCGACAAGTTGACGAAGCAAATGAATCGCCTCTGTCGTCGATCGTCCAGGCATGAACCCAAATTGGTTCTCTGTTATCTTAATATCCTTCCTTAGCCTATGTTCAATCACTCTCTCCCAAAGTTCTCTGTTATCTTAATATCCTTCCTTAGACATCGCATGCCTAACAATTATAAACCCCGCATTTTAGTCTCATTATCGAAAACTCTTTTCAATATCAGGTCGGGCAATTCAACAAGATTCCCGACATTTTGATCGAATGCTCGTCGCAAACTTTAGTAGACGGCCGTACCCCCGATACCGTCGACGAAGTGCACTAAGGCGGAACACCGCTGCCGCGAGCATCCGAACGGATGCTTTCGGCGACGGGGTTCTCCTACAGTCACTTGGTCAGGGCTATGGGGTGTAGCTGTCTATTAAGTTTACCCGGCGAGTATCCGCGTACGCTACGTGATTGCGACAGACTTTTGATCACATCAAAATTTCGTGGCAACCGATCAAGTGAGGCTAAACTGCTATGTTTATAACATCTAAATCAGTTATCTCATAACTACTTGTGGATTCCAAATATTGTATCACATTCCAGATAAATAGAAAATGTTAAACTTTCCGATCCAACAATCAAACACCCAAGTTTTCCCGAAACAGCTCAACACAAGAAATAAGTTTAAGAACATTCACTTCATGCCACAGTACCAACAGTCCAGCCGTAGAAGGGTCAAGCCAACGCCTCACATGTGGCACGCCGTACTGCCCCAAACCCTAAGGTTCAAAGGGCAGTTCAAAGTGGTCACATAATCGAGTTAAGGTTTGTTGTCTTCTAGAGGGTCCATCGCGTTACTTGCACTACGCAGAACGTTCTCAAAGTACGGAAAAGTCCAACGGTTGGAAATTTCGCGGCAGGGGAAAAATTGGGTATTTATATCCGGTCGAACTTTTTAACATGTTCTAAAATACCCGGAAAAACACATAGAAAAAATTAGACAATCTGATCGAATCTACGAACTCCCAATACAACCCAGAAAACTCAACTCTTGAGTATAAAATAAAAATGCCCATAAAACACAGCAAGTACAGAAAGATATTACTGTGCAAACAGAAATGAACAAGGTGATAGTACGGCCGCGGAACCGCCGCATGAGGCATGCTCATGCCGCGGTTCCGCGGTGATCTGGAAGAGTTATGCTCACGTGCTGCACAGTAATCCTTAGAAATGCCTGCTGATTTTTCTGCATATTTTTAATTTGGAAAAACCCACTGTTTGGAAAAATGTACAGAGAAGGATTTTGGATTAGGGTTTCGGGTCCGATCGGGTTTCTAACTTCGTCTACTCATCGCCTAAGGCTCTAGCTAGGCTTTGATACCACTGTAGGTTCCTAGGCACACCCAAGAGGTTCTACAACTGATCAATCATGTCCAATTCAAAATTTTCTATGTGCCAAAGAACCCTAAACTAGATCGTTACTAGAGGTAAAGGCGAAACTACAAGCAAGTTAACAACTTAACTAAAAAGTGAAAGGGGCTACAACCTTTGTAGATCCGGTCCTCCACTTCCATAGCTCCATGACGATGTCCCTTCGCTGCGATCATCGGATCCCGGACTCTAGCATCGGCTTCATCGTAGAAATGGGCGGGCTAGGTCATCGACTTCGATGCCGAAGATGATCTACGTCGAGGCAACTCAAGATAAAGCTCCATCTTCACTTGGTCATAGAACTTGTGAAGATAACACACTCTACTACATGGCAAGTGGTAGAGGATGAAGAAATAGGATATGGGTTCACTTTGGATTTGGATTTCTCACTCTTTTTCTCATGGCACCATTGGAGGTAGCAAGGTTTCTTCTTCTTGAAGAAGAAGAAGAAGAAGAAAGAATATGATAAGAATTATCCTTTTTAAAAAGAAAATCCAAGTAATTCTTATCATAATGCAACCATGGGTGAGGTAACTAGTGTAGAGACTAAACTAGGGTTTAGGTGAATGGTTAGGTTAAGGAAAAAACAAAATGGTAGATAAAGCTAAGAAGCTTCATGAAGCTTAAGCAAAAAACAAAGTTAGCCACCATTTCATTTTTGCCAAAAGTAAATAAAATGAATAAAAGAATAATTTAAAATCCTAACCATTAACCTAAACATGGTTTAAAGCATACACACACCCAAGTTTGCATGTGTCATCAAACATGATACAAACTAGTGCACAAAAATATATCATATATACAATGTGCACAATCAAGTGAGAAAATCCATCTTAAGTGAACAAATACTAGTTAATGTAAAGTAATATATCTAATATATAAGTATACATTAAATCATTAAATCAACACTTGATTTAATGATCCGGTCATAGTGCATATAACCGACTAATATTAAGTGTATCAATGTCTCGAATCAACACTTGATTCGGTAACCCGGCTATATCTTATATAACAGTCCAATGATACAAATCGCGAGAATAGAATACAGTATCACATACTGTATTATTCTCGGTCCCGCACATATCTCATATGCGCTCCTATTTTGTTTCGCAGGAAACCTCTGTGTAGGACTCTAAAGACTCGTCAATACGCCGGCAGCAGGTGATGATCATATCAAACACCCACAAGCCGCAAGCGGTCTGCTAAACGTAATGGCCACCCGGGTATTGAGCGATCAAAAGATCAACGAGCAAGCCCGCTCACACTCCTGTGAATCCAACCAGCAACACTTACCGTACAGTCCGGTCTGTTCGTCTGATATGTCGCATATCTTGCCTAGGGGTGGTAAACGTCAGACCCCAGTAGCTTGATAAGTCATGCCGACGTAAGGTCCATAACAAGCGTGATACTACTGATAACTCTTACCAGTAAATCACAGCAACCCTGGCCAGGGATTTCCGGTTATGGCCAGTCGAGCATAGCGCAACATCAACCCCCAATACCGGGAGACACGAATCCCCTTCTATCACTTATTGCCTCCATGTGAATCGGGACTGTACCCAAAAACCTCCTGTTTGCACAAATCAGTAGAGCCGTGGTAGGGTGGAAATCAAAGCACAGTGGGAGACACACAAGACTCTATGACGATCTCGGGTCAACGGACTAAGCTGTACCAGTGTCACCAGAGAACTGCTATCTGACGTGAGGTATAATACCATCTGGGAGTTCTCGGCGAGTCCGTTCAGTGTACCCAGTCATCACTGAGCACCCGCATACCATCTCTGATGTCAAACACCAATGGATATGGGATCATCCATCGCCCATCATATGGGTCGAGAAGATATACGCTGGTCTACTCTGGAATATCGATGCCCCGTCTCGATATTCCCACGACTAGGAACATTGAAGGACGTACTCATGGACTACCCAGGCCCCACTAGTATGATCTACATCATAGTCCTGGAAGTCGAGTACACATCCTAAGGGCTTTTTCAACATGTAACAGAGAGACAGAAAGTATACATGTTAAGATAAAGAGCAACCAGATAGCGTACTATCATGTCGAGCAAGAAAGTCCTACCTATATATGTCCCAGTATCCACTACAATATACATCCTATGTATAGTAATGGCCTCTAGGGCATACATATAACTAACACTATCTCTGTAGATCTTAATCCCCAAGATGTAGGAGGCATCCCCTAGATCTTTCATTGAGAATCTTTGTGATAAGAAGAGCTTGACCGATTGCAGCATAGGAATGTCATTTCCTAGTAAGAGTATGTCATCTACGTACAATACGAGGATGACAACCTTACTCTCTGCCACCTTCTTGTATATACAAGGTTCATCTACGTTTTTGACGAAATCAAACTCTTTGATACTGACATCAAAACAGATGCTCCAACTCCGTGATGCTTGCTTTAACCAATAGATGGATTTAAGCAGCTTGCACACCTTTCCGCTGCACCCACTGTCTACGAAGCCTTCTGGCTGAGTCATGTACACGCACCCTTCCAAATCACCATAAAGAAAGGCGGTCTTAACATACATTTGCCAGATTTCGTAGTCATGGTATGCAGCAGTGGCAAGTAGGATCCGGATGGACTTAAGCATAGCCACTGGAGAAAAGGTTTCATCATAGTCCACACCTGGTCTTTGACGAAAACCCTTTGCAACAAGTCTAGCTTTGAAAGTCTTAACTTTTCCATCTACACCATGTTTCTTCTTAAAGATCCATTTGCCCCCAATGAGATTTACCCCTTCAAGAGCAACTTCCAAAGTCCATACTTTGTTGGTGTACATGGATTCCATCTCAGATCGCATTGCATCAAGCCACTTTACAGAGTCCCTACTCGTGATGGACTGCTCGAAGCTAGTTGGATCATCATCCTCCATAATGCAATCCTCACTTCCACCATCAATGAGAAAACCTTAGTATCTCTCAGGTGGATGAGGAACCCTACTAGATCGGCGAAGAGGCTGAGATTCGTTGGGAACTACCGAATTCTCTGGTTCCACCAAATCTTCTGTCGTGGTTTGTATAGATGGAACATCTTCCAGTTCTACCTCCTTGTCACTAATTTCCATTGCAAGAAATTCCTTTTCTAAAAAGGTTGCATGCCGGGAAACAAACACCTTTTATTCCTCGGGGTGGTAGAAGATATACCCTTTGGAGTTTTTGGGATATCCTACAAACTTGCACAGAACAGACCTTGCCTCGAGTTTGTCCGGATTATGCCTTTTTACATAGGCTGGACAACCCCATATCTTAACATAATTAAGACATGGTCTCTTCCCTTTCCATATCTCATATGGAGTGGTAGGCACAGATTTGGTAGGGACCATATTCAATAGGTGTATGGCTGTTTCAAGCGCATACCCCCAAAAGGAAATAGGTAACTCAGCGGTGCTCATCATAGAGCGTACAATATCCAATATGGTGCGATTCCTCCGTTTCGATACACCGTTGTGATGTGGTGTATACGGAGGAGTAAGCTGAGAGAGAACCTCATTCTCTTTTAGAAAGTCCAGGAACTCCGTGCTCAGATATTCACCTCCTCGATCAGATCGAAGGATTTTAATACTTTTACCCGTTTGGTTCTCGACTTCGTATTTATATTCCTTGAATTTCTCAAAAGCTTCAGACTTGTATTTCATCAGGAACACATGTCCGTATCTTGAGAGATCGTCAGTGAATGTAATGAAGTACGAAGAACAATTCCTAGCATGTGTAGACATGGGACCACATACATCACTATGTATCAGTCCTAAAAGTTCCGTAACTCTTTCTCCGTGTCCTGTAAACGGAGTTTTGGTCATCTTGCCTTTGAGACATGACTGGCAAGTGTCATAAGATGAAAATTCGAACGGATTCAAATATCCATCCTTATGGAACTTAGCTAGCCGTGTCGCATTGATATGAACCAGTCTACAATGCCACAAGAAGAATTCGTTCATTTATGAACTCTTCCTCTTGTGTGTGTTTTGTACATTAAGAACTGTAGTTTGATCTAGAACGTATATGCCATTATATAACGAGCCTGATCCAATCAACTTTTGATTCAGGAAGATGTTCATAACATTATCCTGTACTATAAAATTATATCCTTCTTTACTTAATAATGAAGCTGATATAAGATTACATATCAGGGTCGGAATATAATAACATTCGTTCAGAATCAATGTATTACCATTTGGCAATACACGGTGATATTCGCCAACAGCTTTGGTTGCAACATTTGCCCTATTCCCTACTCTTACGGAATGATCAACCATTTCCAGTTCTCTATCTTTCCGTAGCCTATGTAACATATTACATATGTGAGATCCTGATCCGGTATCTAATACCCAGGACGTAGATTGAACTGAGAAACAGTTCTCAATAACTAACACACCCGAAGAAGGCGCATCAACATGCTTATTCTTCGTTTGGGCGGCATGGGAATCCGGATATTTCCCTATTCCCTGTTCAGTCTTATAACAATTACAAGAAATAACGGAACCAACGTTCCCCTGCACAGTATAACATGCGGGTTCGGTCAATACATCCATATTATTATCTTGATTAAGACGTGACATGGCCGCTACCTAGAGAGAGAGAGAAGAAACCACTTTAGTGTATGCTCTTGCAAGATCAAATTGATTATTATTTTATCTAATCAGGATGGCTCCCACTGTTTTTATCAAATCTTCCTTCAAAGCCTAAAAGGAAAGACTAGCCGGGATTAATTACACCCTACAATTTCGCCAATCTTTCAGCATGGCCAATGTCGGTACTTTGAGTGAGGTTCCCTGTGCTTTCGTACGGACCTAATTAAAATAAACCTCATTTTCCCAGAGGGATAACCCCGTAAACACCTTTCTAGACACTTACTTGATCGGCTAATTGTCTTGTGTAAAACTCTCCCAGGAGTAACTCTTACTCGCAGTGGGCATCGGGATCCAACTATCTCATAGAAGTTATGCAATCTCATTGCAAATTTCAACACTTGAAATTCCCGATAATGCTTTTTCCCCTAACCCCCTATGACCTTGACAAAGGCCAACAAACCATAGGATGCTAGTCAAGTTCAACCCGTACATTTCTTGATTGAATTAAACCACCCGCACGACCCTTTACGAAAGCCAACAAAGCCGTACGACTACCCTAATCCAATCGCATCATATGCAGCAGATAAGCAGTAAGTAGCTACCGCACACTACGCCTTGACGAAAGCCAACAAACGTAGCATGAATACTAAATATTACTTATCTGAAATGACGGAGGGCTACGACAGGTTTTTCAGAAAACCTATTGCGTAATGAAGTTGATATCATTGTAGAATCGAGTGATTTTTAAAAGGAGTGTTTTTGAGGGTTTTACTAGTTTCGCTAAAGAGGTCACGCCCGGTGAAAGGATCTCGGCTCTTTCCTTTTCGAATAAGGTGCAGGATATTTCATAAATACCGCTATACAAAACAAAAACTATAAAAGCAATCAAAAGACAAACCGAGTGCTGTAGCATCTGCTAGTTTCGCTAAAGATGTCACTCCTGGTGAAGGGATCTCGGCTCTTTCCTTATCGAATAAGGTGCTGAATATTCTATAAAGAATACCGCTATGCAAAGAAAAAACTAGAGCTACCCTTGTTGAAAATTTGATTCAACAACATCTTTTATGTTTCTTTTCTTTCATTAATCATATTAATGAAGTCCCATTATTTATGCTTCCTAAGCATCACAGAAGAAACGAAAATACAACATACACTTATGCCATCCGCATTCGCCACAGTGTCCCGTTATGCACCGTTAGGTTACTTAACTAACGACATAGCGGGACGGGACTAGCGCGGGTGCAAAACATAAGAAACGTCTACTATATATCTCATATATAATGTATATCCATTCGTCTCAGAATCCACAGTGATCACATCACAAAGCAGCAAAAGAAACATATGAAATATTGGATATACTATGAGGTCCGTATTTTATTTTGAGCCTGTATAGAACACTGATTCCACGGTCGCGATGAATAGCCAAACCCATATACCTAGACCCCTACGAGAGCGGCAAGCAACCCTACCAATTCTAGAGTTATAAGACCCGGACTCGAATCCTCGAGTTGGTCTCCTATTGGACTCTAGAATCCGGTTACTTGTGCTCCCCTCCTTGGGTCTATCCTAATGCGGAAAAGTAAATAATATAGAACAATGGTGACATCATCCTCAACCCGAAAGTGCTCTAATAGAAGAATATTACATTCAATTAATTTTACATGAATGAAAATAAAAACTCTCATCTCACATAAAACTCCCGGCTATTCAAAACATGACGATCTAATATAACATATCACATCAACACATAATATCGCATGTCATCAACGTAAGTAAATATGCGTATCCCAATTGTCGTTGACATATAGCAACGAAATCTACGATACACCACATATTACACTTACGGTCCCAGAAAAGAAAATGTCAAACTACAACATTTTGAATCCATAATAACCTTAGACATCATAAACCCAAAATATCACATACTTTAGATTTCATGCCTAACTATAGGAATTCCACATATTGTATCACATTCCAAAAATGGCTAGACGATATTAAACCTTTTAATCGAATCAACGAATTCCCAAAATTCCCAGAAAGCTCAACACTTGAACAGCATTAAAAATACCCAGAAACATGAACCGGTACATACGGACCAACCGTAGAAGGGCCGACCCATGTCTCACACATGGTGCCGCGAAACCGCCGCAAAATAGCCTATTTGGCCGCGGTTCCACGGTGATGTTGTCGAGATTGGGTATCGTTCTTCTAGAGGGTCCATAGTTTTACCTGCATGATTTTATGAGGATCTTTAATGTGAAAAATTCCAACATTTTGAAAAATTTCCAGAAAGTGGGCAATATCGGGTTTTCGGAGTTCGTTTGAACTTCTAACTTCGCCTAGACAACTCCTAATGCTCTAGCAAGGATCTGATACAACTGTCGGGTTTTTTGGCACAACCACAAGGTTTCACAAGGCATCAAACATGTTATATTTAAAAATTTAGTGTGCCAAACAACCCTAACCAAGGATCTAACTAGAGTTTTAGGAGCTAAACTACTTTACATCTAAGTGATAACGGAATACAACCTTTGTAGACCGGTCCTTCACTTCAATAGCTCCTTGTAGTGGTCCCTTCGCCGCGATCATGGAACTCCCGGACTCTTGCATAGCTTCTTAAGGTAAAAGGAACGATCTAGCTTGAAGTCTTCGAGGCCGAAGACAATTTTAGTTTTATTTTTCTCACAATATTTTCTCACTTGAACAAAACCTAGAGAACTCTTGAGCTTTGAGGAAGAAGATGAAGTCAAGAGATGAGGATGAACTAATGAGGTGAGAGAATCAACCATGGGTGAGTTTGTATCATATAACTAACTCATGTAGAGACATAACCATGGCTAAATCATAATGGTTAGGTTAATAAATATCTTAAGTAAAACAAAATGAGTGGACTAAGTCAATGCATCCATAAGCATCTACAAGCTTCATGCATGTGAGCAATTATCCACTAATTTGGATTTACTTTAAATATTTAAACCCTACATTATAATTAGTATGGTGTTTGTCTCATACACCCATGTAATGTGTATCAACAACCATGACACAAAAGAAAACACAATTAATATATATCACATATATATTAAGTGTGCACAAATAAGAAAATAAATGTTTAAGTGAGCCAATATTAGTTAATGTAAACTAGTATATCAAATATACAATTATACACTAAATTATCAAATCAACACTTGATTTAATAATCCGGCAATATCTCATATAACCGACTAATATAATATGTACCAACTTATCGAATCAACACTTGATTCGAGAACCCGGCTATATCACATATAACCGACCGATACAAATATCGCGAGAATAGAATACGGTATCACATACTCGTATTATTCTCAGTCCCGCACATATCACATATGTGCTCCTACTTCGTTTTGCCTGAGCCAGTAAAACCTCTACGTAGGACTCTAAAGACTCGTCAATACGCCGGCAGCAAGTGATGATCACATCAAGCACCCACAAGACGTCAGTGGTACTAGCTGGACGTAACGGCTACCCGGGTATTGAACGATCAGAAGATCAGCAAGCAAGCCTGCTCTAACTCCTGCAAAAGCCTGACAGTAACACTACCGTACAGTCCGGTCTGCTCGTCTGATATGTCGCATATCCAGTGTAGGGGTGGTAAACGTCAGACCCCAATAACCGATAAGTCATGCCGATATGAGGCTCATAACGGGTCGAGAAACTACTGATAACACTTACCAGTAAATCTCTAAATCAGCCCTGGCCAGGGACTTCCCTGTTATGGCCAATCGAGCACAGCGCAACATCAACCCCTAATACCGGGAGAGATGAAACTCCTCCTATCGCTCATTGCCTCCATGTGACTCGGGACTGTAGCAAAAAACCACCGTTTTGCACGTCCTCTTGAATGTGGAAAGGTGGAAATCAAAGCACAGTGGGAATCACACAAGACTCTATGACGATCTCGGGTCGACTGACTAACCTGTACCAGTGTCACCAGAGAACTGCTATCTGACGATATGTATAATACCAACTAGGAGTTCTCGGCGAGTCCGTACAATGTACTCAGTCTCCACTGAGCACCTGTATACCATCTCCGATGTCAAACACCAATGGATATGGGATCATCAATCGCCCATCTCATGGGTCGAGAAGCGTATACGCCAGTCTACTCTGGTATATCGATGCCCTGTCTCAATACACCCTAGACTAGGAACATTAAAGGATGAACTTATGGACTACCACTGTCACGACCCGAAATGGCAAGTGACTGGCACTTGAATCATATGAAGTTTATAGAACCCTATCTAATAGAAGTAAGCCAAAAATCCCAGAAATCTAAACCATTTTAAATAATAAGTAAAGGAAAACTTGTTTTAAAACAAGTGGTTTTAATAGCATAAGCCGAAGTATGCGTTTTTAAAACATCAAGTCATTTCTGAAAATTTCGGCGGAGTTTCCTTTGTAAATACTGGCCCCAAACGGGGTACAACATAAATAATATATACATCAATGATAAAAGGCATCCCCAAGCGGGAGCTAGCTCTTCGTCAATCGACGGCCACAACCACGCAAGCAATATAATATACAACGCTGAAGGGCGAGGATCAAAACTCAAAAGGAAACTCAATCAACATGAAAACCATAATAATACAACGGGCGACTCTAAGGTCGAAATAATAAACAACCGGTCTTCTAAGTCTAATAAATATACATGTCTGGTTGATAGAGTTTACTAGATACATAAAATATAAATAAAGTACAATGGTGGTCACGAATGCAAGTGAACCCACCTACCAAAGCAATCACCCGGAATGAAAATAGTGTGACGGCGAAGCCGCTAAGGGAAAAACCTGTACGGCAAAATCTGCAAGAACTGTGGCACAACAGGGGTGAGTTGCAACCTCGTGAGTAGAAAACATCACCGAGCAGAAATCGTATGTATGACTCAATCCTAGGTCAATACGATCAGTAAAAAACATTCTCAAATGATAAAGTCTGAAGCATGAAAAGGTGGCAAGGATAAATATCTATACAAAAGTGTAATCCCATGTGCTCGTGTCAGTGCCTCAGGTAGCAAGATATCATATGTATGAGGTGTGAATGCATGAAAACATAATACATCTAAATGATAAAACTGTTTTTCTTGTTTTAGTGAGATATCTGTATATAAATCGAAATATCATCAATGAAATCAACATTAATCAGTGTCTAGCATCGATACAAAATATATCTCAGTATCTGGGACTCCGGCTATCTGGACTGACCCCTGGGCTCCGGCTATCTGGACTGGCCCAAACTCCGATCGGTATCCTGCGGATATCCGACGAGTCACAAAACAATCACCGGTCGGTAGTGTTCCCCTGCCAGGCTCAACGCCATCATCTGCGAACTTCTCTCCCTGGGGTACCGCACCGGGTCCACCATGCACCCACAGACGGTTCCTCCTCCTCCTCGAATTGGGTGTAAGATATCGCTCAAGAGCCGAGAAAAGTCATGGTGGACATATCTCAAATCATATCATGAGAAAACCGTAACTTTCATTTAAAACGATAATAACTTTATAAAATCTTGCGGTTCTCCAAATCCATAAATCCTATGGAAAATCTGAATCTCGAAAGTAAATAAACAATGAATGTAACATGTATTGGGCTCCGGCAATCCGGACTGGCCCTAAAAATGCATCACAATGAGTATGTAAATATGCATGCAAATCATAGTAATAAATGCAATATCTAAGCTATCAAATAAAAGCAAGTACACTAATACCATGTCGAAACTATCAGCTAACAATTTGTACTATTGACTAGTATTTTTCAATGTGTACATGACATGGCAATTACCGATGATGATGTGCGTGAGCCGGAAAGCAAGTGTATGAGGAACATACGCATCATCGGTAATGGTGCTGGTGTCCTGACAGCATGGTTTCATAACAACAATAAAAGCACAGTATAAGCATGCAATGCGATATGAACAATCATGAATGTGCAGAAAATGAGTAATAAACGCTGCAATAAGGAATTTGCAATAATATAAACGAATCATACAGTTTTGTCGTTCGAAATAATACGAATCGTGGTGTTTAGAAAATAGGGGCTACAGTGCTTTTAAGAAAAGGTACGTCCTTTGAAATATCCGTAGCATCCCTTGGCCTGTCATTTAAATATTCACGATTCGTTAGTTTTGAAATATGTATGACCCGGGTCAAATTTAACATCTACTAAGTAAACTACAGGTCAAACTAACAGACTGATCGAAAAAGTAAGGAAACCACCTAAATCTGAGTCGATATATATATATATATATATATATATATATATATATATATATATATATATATATAATAGTCGGAGATCCCCCTCAATAGTATCACATATGATACAATATATATATATATAACATGACATTCTCGAGTCAAGAGTGCGGATCAATCATCAATATATAGCTCGTACGGTAAATCCATCGTACGGCATCCCAAATCTGGGAACGGGTCAATATCACATTATCACCTTATTCATCTGGTATCCTTTTTATCATATATCATGATCTGGGGGTACTGATCTACGTCTATTACAATACTGATACCATCTACATAATATATATGCGTGAGTTTGAAAACACCACGCCTAAATACCCGCTAAACATCATGTCGTATCTCAAATACGAACCATGTCACAACACCGATCATATGGCCTCAAGCCCAATCTCATCGACTCATCTCCAAGTGTCATATACTATCCTCATAATCCATGTATACGTATAAGTATATATAAATACATAGTCCCATACCTGTGTGTGTGTGTATACATATCCCCATATACGCACAAGTATAAAATGAATGCATGTGTATGCGTGTGCGTGTGGGTGTAATCTTACTCTAGGGTTTCGCGTCTAGAAAGCTAAACAAGTTGCACCTAATTACACTACACTATAACATGTACACCTATAAACCATCTTGATCGACAAATAATCTTGCAATACACATAAATATATCAAATATATAACGAATATCATATTCTATACTATGAACTGCGGGGGTGCTATACGTCATTCACCCGACTTCCCCCGTAGATATATATCTACTCACCTTGATCTTCGCTTGCCGATGCCGACATCGCCACGCGCATGCTTGTCGTCTCCAAGTCCTCGTCGGGGTACCTACATATCATAATACATCATTTCGCATTAAAATCCAATTCGCAATCGAAACGACACACGAAACACTCATAGGTTAAAACCTATGGTCTGCTCGCGCAAATCAACCAAACAACACCCGATATAGACGTACAAACGTCAAGTAATCGATACCAAACACAAATATTAAAACTTAAATTCATAAATATTAAGGAATACAAAGCAGCAACAAAAGAAACTGGTCCCAGATTTTGTTTATTGTGAAAACAAGGTGCACAAACAATACTGGGGTGAAGTATATATGGTATATGACCTACAGAAGTAACCTGGGCACCAAATTCGCCAAAGTGGCCGGCCAGAAGCCCTATTTTTCCCGCTTGCTAGGTTTTCCAGGTGAGTTAGGGTCTCGTCTTGGTAGGGTGGTCTCATGGTGTCTTAATTTGGTCTTTGGAGTTGTTTACTTTTCCAATAAAAGTCCCAGGTTATACCAGATTCCCCTGCACACCCTATTTAGTCACAAACCGACAAAACAAGTTTCTATTTTCTGTATTTTGGGTTTCAGGTTTTATTTTTTGTTTGCTCTGGGTTTATAACACCATGGGGGAGGTTGTAGTCACCAAATACACTCAAGTTCACCAACACAACTCAAAGAAAACCCTAACCCACTCTAGAAATTCTCAAAGTCCACTAATCTACAATAAAACATTTCTAAACATGTATTTATGCTAAAGTGAATGAAAAACGACACAAATGGTGAAGAGATTACCTTATTTGGCACTCATGAATCCCCTAGAACATCAAAATCTGATTTTTCTTTGTCTAAAGTGCTTGTGAGGAGCTTATGCATGTTTTTAATGAAATGGAGATGGACTTTTAATGTTGTTTTAGGGTTGATTTGAGGGTTGTAGTGGAGGAGGGAGATGGGGGCAGCAGCCATGGGAGTGAAGGGGAGAGAGATGATGAGAGTGATGAAGTGAAGAAGAATGCCCAAGGTCAAAGGAACCCCTCTCCTTCTCTTTCTCATGCCCATGCTTCTTTTTCTATACTTTTCTTTTTGTTTTGTTTTGTTTTGTTTTCTTTTCTTTTCATTTCTTATTTAAAACTAAACACAGTAAATCCCAAATGAAACCATGGTTATAAAATGTAACACAAGTGTAAAATACGACACGGTGCATGTCATGTGCACAAAACTAGCTTAATGCGCGATTAGCGATATTTAATCGCGATTAGCGTTAAAATTGTGTATAATAATTATAAAAATCTATAATTTGCCTAAATCATATAAAAGCACCCTCATTTCAGTAATTTCTAAAATTTTCCAAATTTCTCCCAGTTTATCGGTATTTAATTATACCTAAATATTGAAATATTCATTATATTTATTATTTAATCATAAAAATTCCTAAAAATAATATTTTATTTTTCTGAAATGTTACAGCCTTCCCCTTAAAGAAATTCAGTCCCCGAATCTAAATTTAAACACCTCAAATACTAAAACATTTCAGTAAAATGTCCAAGTCGTCGGTGCTCCGAAATCACAAATACATAAAACACATTTTAGCGCAATGCATGCGCATGAAAAATGTGTATATAAACCAAAATCAAAACCCCGTCAAGCATCCCGCAATCATTGGAGTTATGATGAAGACACCAATGTCAAATCCAATACGAAAACCAATATGATATACGTCAAAACTATACATGTAAACATCAGAAGGAAATGCATGCCAAACCTTTTTAATTGTTTTGCGATGAGCATAACACTGCACAGTGGCGGATTTCTATTGTACGAAATAACTATATATATATACCCTTGGTTTAACATACACGTCCCGCTGTTTTGAAAAATATTTAGAAGGGTTTCCTTGTTTTAAACGTTTCGTGTCATCTCAGACACGTAGGTAAATACTGAGACTATAGCTCTTTTTTGGATATCCCTTCGGTAACTATAAATGCATGCAAATATATTCAGGTATTGTCCTCTGACTAGTCCTGCTCAGTACTAGAACCAATAGTAAATATCATAAAACATACCGCTCCAAAAGAAATCAATCACAAAATGTGTATAAAACTGCTACGTGCGTCTGGTGCGCACGGAAATCGAAATCCATAAATGTGCCATACATGTGCACAGAACAAAATCTAATTGCAACGATTATGCACGAAACACCTGTCAAGGGCAACGGTGTGTGCCTGACAGCAATAATCAGGTGCATCTGATATGCATGAAGAATCCCGATTTATTACATCTGGTGTGCACCAAAATCGCATCTCATATCATGCGCCCCACATGCGTGAAAATCTAAATCAAGTGCATCCATCATGCACAAATAAAATCTAAATCAAGTGCATCCAACATGCACGAAATCCAATATCAAGCACCAAACATGCGCAAAAATCCAATCCAAGCGCGTCAAATAAGCGCAAGAATCCAATCAAGTGCACAAGGTGCACAAAACAAATATCGAGTATAACAATCGAAATCGACGGTATACAACACATTTCAATCCAAATCCAAATCAAGTATACCGTGGTATATAATCTCACAACCAGGTGCATCAGCGTGCACAGAAGCAAATCAAAATACTAAAAGTGCATGAAAACTATGCTGAAAGCATAAGTCAAATCATTTGCATGCCATAGGCATGGAATCAAAATCAACATCTCGAATGACATCAAATCGAAGTCAAGTGCAACCCCGGTGCACAAAATCTCAATCATGCAAATAAATCGCCCAAAATACCGAAATCAATATGGCGGAAATAGTCCCGCTCAAGCACATCCTCTAAAATCTCTGGCCAACTGTCATGGTCACTCATAACATGCCTCGTCGACGCTGCCGAACTCTGTCCTACTGGGTGTGCGCAATATGACCGCTCCTGGGTCTAAGTATTTTCTTATAGTATTCCAAAAAGGTCCTGTCGAGGTCTCTCCCTAATCTCATTTCTTCCGAACTGCCCGGAAGTCATCATCCTTTACTAAAACTATTTCTTGTTCCGGAACGGCTACATACCCATCGCGACACCTTCTGGAAGATATATCCTTCTACAACGCCTCTGCATGCGTATCACATCTCTGATTTTAGCGGAGTGGAACGTCATCTTATCAAGATCTCGCACGAACCTCTTGCTCCACCTTTCTCTAATGTCGACTGATTCGGACTCGTCTCTTCGTGGCCGCATAGACTGCGCTCCAACGGCTATACTCGTATCTGGAGTCTTCCAAGCAATGTATCCCATCACATGATATCCGAATGATGTCGAACTTTTCGATCAATTTGTCAAAGTTCCATAATCCCCAAAGAGCTCAACATCTTGAGTACAGTTTAATAGTATCGAGTATATACCACAGTACCTATGGACCAGCCGTAGAAGGGCAAACCCAAGCCTCATTAATGGCACCGCTGAACTGCTACAAACCGTAAGGTTTCGAAGCGTTCTCATGGTCATTATATCGAGTAAGGTTTCATTCTTCTAGAGGGTCCATGGAATTACTTGCATGTTTCTCCGAATACTTTAAACTTGGAAAAATGGGTTTCTGACATTCGATCGTCTTCTATCGACCCCCAACGTACCTGCGTGAAGTTGTCTCTAGCTGGAATCAATCAATCTGATGACCTCGCATCGGGGTAGGCAACGAATCACATTTCCTAGACATTCCTCCTTGGGTGACTAGCGATCTTCTATCATATCTCTAAGTACAACTCTTACGGCAATAGCTCCAACATCTGGGGCGGTATCTTGTCATTCGCAGCAGCAACTGAATCTGTCGTCCGCACGCTGAACAGTGCCTCAATCATCAAGAGTAATCAGTGCATTGACGGTCATCACATTCTGGTTGGCCTCTATCAGTGGCTCAATTCTCTGGTGCTGATCTACACGTCCGAGAAATCTTGTAAGGCGATCCATCAAACGCTCCTGGCGCGAAAACACAATAAAACGATGCCTCTATACAATCGTATGTCTCTGGAATCACGTCCTGGTCAGTCCTCGTCCGTGACGACCTCGTGCTGACCGCAACTCTATCCGTATCTCTCTCTGCCTGTGTAATCATGGCATCAAAACTATAAACCGATATCGATGAGGATGGGTCATGAATGAATATAATGTTATGCAAGGAAATGTACATCCTAAGGCTTCTTAAGCGGAGTAGCGTATCGTAAGTATGCCGCGGAACATACACACGGCACGTCACTCTCCTTAAGTCACCGACTCCATCAACCATGGTCAACATACGCGACGAAAGTTCGGGTCTAATACCCCCTCGACTAAGTCTAAGTTCCGTAAGGTCAAGCCTAGATTCCGTAAATATGCAAACGCCCTAGGCTCCGCATAGTCAAACATAGACTCGAACCATGATTAACCTAGCGCTCTGATACCAACTTTGCCACGACCCGAAATGGCACGTGACTGGCACTTAAATCATATGAAGTATATAGGACCCCATCTAATTCAAGTAAGCAAAAAATCCCAGAAATCTAAACCATTTTAATAATAAGTAAAGGAAAACTTGTTTTAAAACAAGTAGTTTTAATAGCATAAGCCGAATTATGCGTTTTTAAAACATCAAGTCATTTCTGAAAATTTCGGTAGAGTTTCCTTTGTAAATACTGGCCCCAAACGGGGTACAACATGAATAATATATACATCAATGATAAAAGGCATCCCCAAGCGCGAGCTAGCTCTTCGTCAATCGATGGTCACAACCACGCAAGCAATATAATATACAACGCCGAAGGACGATGATCAAAACTCAAAAGGAAACTCAATCAACATGAAAACCATAATAATACAACGCGCGACTCTAAGGTCGAAATAATAAACAACCGGTCTTCTAAGTCTAATAAATATACATGTCTGGTTGATGGGGTTTACTAGATACAATAAAATGTAAATAAAGTACAATGGTGGTCACGAATGCACCTGTACGGCAAAACCTGCAAAAACCCACCTACCAAAGCAATCACCCAGAATGAAAATAGCGTGCAAGCAAAGCCGCCAAAGGAAAAACCTGTACGGCAAAACCTGCAAGAACTGTGGCACAACAGGGGTGATTTGCAAATTCGTGAGTAGAAAACATCACCGAGCAGAAATCGTATGTATGACTCAATCCTAGATCAATACGATCAGTAAAAAACATCCTCAAATGATAAAGTCTGAAGCATGAAAATGTAGCAAGGGTAAATATCTATACAAAAGTGTAATCCCATGTGCTCCTGTCAGTGCCTCAGGTAGCAATATATCATATGTATGAGGTGTGAATGTATGAAAACAGAATACATCTAAATGATAAAACCGTTTTTCTTGTTTTAGTGAGATATCTGTATATAAATCGAAATATCATCAATGAAATCAACATAAATCAGTGTCTACCATCGACACAAAATATATCTCAGTATCTGGGACTCCGGCTATCCGGACTGGCCCCTGGACTCCGGCTATCCGAACTGGCCCAAACTCCGATTGGTATCCTCCAGATATCCGACGAGTCTTAAAATAATCACCGGTCGGTAGTGTTCCCCTGCCAGGCTCAACGCTATCATTTGCGACCTTCTCTCCCCGGGGTACCGCACCGGGTCCACCATGCAGCCACAGACGGTTCCTCCTCCTCGAATTAGGTGTAGGATATCGCTCAAGAGCCGAGAAAACACATGGTGGACATATCTCAAATCATATCATGAGAAAACCACAACTTTCATTTAAAATGATAATAAGTTTATAAAATATTGCGGTTCTCCAAATCCATAAATCCCATGGAAAATCTAAACCTCGAGAGTAAATAAACAATGAATGCAACATTTATTGGGCTCCGGCAATCCGGACTGGCCCTAAAAATGCATGACAGTGAGTATGTAAATATGCATGCAAATCATAGTAATAAATGCAATATCTAAGCTATCAAATAAAAGCAAGTACACTAATACCATGTCGAAACTATCAGCTAACAATTTGTACTTATGACTAGTATTTTTTAATGTGTACGCGACATTGCAATTACCGATGATGATGTGTGTGAGCCGGCAAGCAAGTGTACGTGGAACATACGCATCATCGGTAATGGTGCTTGTGTCCTGACAACATGGTTTCATAATAACAATAAAAGCACAGTATAAGCATGCAATGCGATATGAACAATCATGAATGTGCAGAAAATGAGTAATAAACTCAGCAATAAGGAATATGCAATAATATAAACGAGTCATACAGTTTTGCCGTTTGAAATAATACGAATCGTAGTGATTAGAAAATAGGGGCTACAGTGCTTTTAAGAAAATGTACGTCCTTTGAAATATCCGTAGCATCCCTTGGCCTTTCTTTTAAATATTCACGATTCGTTAGTTTTGAAATATGTATGACCCGGGTCTAATCTAACATCTACTAAGTAAACTACAGGTCTAACTAACAGACTGATCGAAAAGGTAAGGAAACCACCTAAATCTGAGTCGATATATATATATATATATATATATATATATATATATATATATATATATATATATATATATATATATTTATAATAGTCGGTGATCCCGCCTCAATAGTATCACATATGATACAATATATATATAACATGACTGTAGGGTTACTAGGCACTCTAATAAGGTTCTACAAGGCATCAACCATGCCCGTTTAAACTTTTAGCCGTGCCGAATAACCCTAAACATGATCTTTGCTAGATAATTAGGGTATCACATGCATGTAAATTACATTTACCACTAAGTGAATACGAAATACAACCTTTGTAGATCATCGGTCCTTCACTTCAAAAGCACCTTGTTGTAGTCCCTTCTCTGCGATCATGGTTCTCCCGAGCTCCTGCTTGGCTTCACGAGGCGAAAGAAGCGTCCTTGCTTGAAGTCTTCGAGGCCGAAAATGATCTACGTCGAAGGAATATCAACTCAAGCTACTACTTCACTAACTAGAGAATTAGTGAAGCAAATACCCTATACTAAAGTGCTAGTCTAGTAGAGGATGGAGAAATAGGAAGTGGGTTCTCTTTAGAATTTTATTTCTCAAAATCTTTCACTCCCTTTTTAAAACCCTAGCAAGCTTTTTCTTTTTGCTCAAAGAAAAAGAAGATGAACAAAAGAAAAGGATGATGATAATGATCAAGTCGAGAGAGCTAACCATGTTGAGTGAGTATCATATACTAACTCATGTAGAGACATTACCATGGCTAATCCTAAATGGTTAGGTTAATAAAAATCTAAAGAAAAACAAAGTTAGTGGACTTTGTCAAAACATCCATATGCTTCTACAAGCTTCATGCTTGTGACAAAAGCTCCACTAATTTGCAATTACCTTATATAATTATTAACCACCATTTAAAATAGAATGGTTTATGTCTTGCACACCCATGTATGATGTATTATCAACTATGATACAAAAAAATGAAAACACATTTTAATATATATCACATATATATTAATGTTGTGCACATGTGAGAAAAATCCTTAAGTGAACAAATGTTACTTAATGTAAATTAGTATATCAAATATACAATTGTGCACTAAATTATTAAATCAACACTTGACTTAATAATCCGGTTATCTTTCATATAACCGACTAACATCCAATGTATCGTCTTATCGAATCAACACTTGATTCGATAACCCGGCTATATCACATATAACCGACTGATACATAAAGTCGTGAGAATAGAATACGGTATCACATACATGTATTATTCTCGGTCCCGCACATATCACATATGCGCTCCTATTTCGTTTTGCCTGAGCCAGTAAAACCTCTATGTAGGACTCTAAAGACTCGTCAATACGCCGGCAGTAGGTGATGATCGTATCAAGCACCCACAAGCTTTCAGCGGTCCTAGCTGGACGTAACGGCTACCCGGGTATTGAGCGATCAGAAGATCAGCAAGCAAGCTCGCTCCAAATCCTGTAAAAGCCTGACGGTAACACTTCACGTACAGTCCGGTCTCCTCGTCTGATATGTTGCATATCAAGTCTAGGGGTGGTAAACGTCAGACCCCAATAACCGATAAGTCATGACGATGTGAGGCTCATAACGGGTCGAGAAACTACTGGTAACACTTACCAGTAAATCTCTAGATCAGCCTTGGCCAGGGACTTCCCTGTTATGGCCAATCGAGCACAGCGCAACATCAACCCCCAATACCGGAAGAGACGAAACCCCTCCTATCGCTCATTGCCTCCATGTGACTCGGGACTGTACCCAAAAACCACCGTTTTGCACGCCCTCTTGGACGTGGTAAGGTGGAAATCAAAGCACGGTGGAAATCACACAAGACTCTATGACGATCTCGGGTCTACAGACTAACCTGCACAAGTGTCACCAGAGAACTGCCATCTGACATGAGGTATAATACCATCTGGGAGTTCTCGGCGAGTCCGTCCAGTGTACCCAGTCTCCACTGAGCACCCGTATACCATCTCTGATGTCAAACACCAAAGGATATGGGATCATCCTGTTGGAGATAGTGCCCTCAGAGTCAATTATTAGGTCACAGGTACGTGATTGTAATGATTGAGGGAGGACCTATCCCGGTAGGACAGTCTTACTCGAGATGATAGTATGCTATCTGGTTTACCTTTATCATCGTGTACTGCTTTAGGTGACCTGACACGTCGCTATTACACGTTGATAGAGCCCCTAGGATTCTTGCTTGACCACCAGCAGTATGAGGGCGATCATATAAGTGGGAGCTGGGGTCTATAAGCTTATCCTTAAAAGGTCCCTAGTCGTGGGAGTTTCGAGACCGGGCATCGATACTCCATTAGTAGACTAGTGTATACAGTCGAGACCCCGACGAGGGGCGGTGGCCGGTCTCACAAGCCACTGGTGTCAGTTGGATCACCTAAGATGTATACAGGTGCTCATTGGGTTATGAGTACACCGGACAGGACTCGCCGGGAACATGCTAGTTGGTCATATACCAGACGTCAGATGGCAGTTCCCTGGTGACATGTGTGCAGGTTAGTTCATCGACCTGGGGATCGTCATTTGTCTCGTGTGAGTTCCCACTGTACTTTGATTACTACCCTACCACGGCTCAAAGGAGTCGTGCAAACAGGTTTTAGTTGGGTACAGTCCCGAGCCACATGGAGACAGTGAGCGTATCTTCAGGGGTTCGTCTCTCCCGGTATTGGGGGTGAGGTCGTGCTGTGTCTAGGAGAGCCATTACACAAAGTCCTTGGCCAAGGCAAGGAGATTTACTGGTAGGTATTCCAGTAGTATCTCAGGGTGTTCTGGGCTACACTCCGACACGACTTGTACCGCTTTTGGGGGTCTGACTTTTACCAACCCCCTAGGCCCGCCATGCGATACTCATAGACGAACGGACCGGACTGCACGGATATTGTCACTGACAGGCTCAGTAGGGTGTCAGGCTGAGTTCGCTCACGGACGTCCCTTTTAGTCAATACCTGGTAGCCCGTTATGTATTGGCTTATACCTCTAACGTGCTAGTGGTTAAATCCACAACCAAGGTGTTGATGAGTCTTTAGAGTCCCCCACATTCAGTTACTCAAGCTTTCGGGCGAAAGGTTGTAGAGGCCGTATGGAGATATGGCAAGGTCCGATCAGATACGTGCGGTATTGCACGGATCAGGATCGGACAGTCTGTACTATAGGCCGTATGGATATATGGCAGGGTTCGATCAGATACGTGCGGTATTGCACGGATCAGGATCGAACAGACATTACTGGCCGGTTTTGGTATAAGCCGGATCCTGGTATAGTACAGTGTAGATTTTGTCTCATTGCATTTGTATTTCGATCGGAATACAAATGCGGGTGTGTATGCACAGTATCGGGGTTTTCCTGTAATTTATTACGGGACCAGTTTTCTGGAGTTGTCAGTTTGCTTTCCGTTTCGGCCAATTTCCATTGTTCCGTTCATTGGCCGAAGATTGGTGGAGGAGGGCTTATTTGCATTGTTGCAAATAGGCATTTGTGGAGGGGGTCTTTGCATTTTTGTTGTATCATGATAGCACCATCCTTTGACTTGATTTCTTCATGATGACTTGACTTCATAACCTCATCATGGCTTGACTTATGTATGATGATGGAGGGACATGATGGTTGATGATGATGAGGGGTGAGGTTGGTGGAGTGTTAGTTTACACTTGTGATCATTTCCTTTTTGCATGATAGCCTTCTCTCTCTCTCCCTTTTTTTGGATTATGAGAATGGCTCCCTCTTTTGTTACACACTTGACTCTCTCATTCTCATTTTTCTCTCCTCCCCCTCTAGTTATGGCCGGCCAAGCTTGGAGGAGGGGTTGCCCATTTTTGTAGTGGGGATTTTTGCTCTCTTGATGTTAGAAAAATCCCCAAGTTCCTCCACATTGTTCTTGTATCATCCCTCCACCTAAAATGGCATCTCCATGAACCCCAAAGTGAGACTTGAGGACTACATATTCTACAGCGAATCTTGGGCACGTCGAGTAGCCGGCTTCGTGCCCGAGTTGCCTCGGCATTGAGGTGGGAGCCCGTAAACAAAGTAGGCGATGTGGTGCACTTCCGGCGACGAGGAGGAGACGGGGCTTTTCCGCAGGAGATCGGGACCATGATGAGAAGACCGGAGGACTTAGATCGTCGGTATATCTCTATTCCCTTTCTTGTAGTTAGCTAGGACTAGTTAATGGTTCGATCCGGGTTATAGTGCGCGGTGGTGCCGGTTTGCTAAGTCCGCAAAATTTAAGTTATTCACCGCTTCCGCATTCCGGCGTCGGATCGACGGCCGGGGCGCCGCCGTGCACTTACAGTGGTATCAGAGCCTCGCCATTAACTTAGTCTAACTTTGTGTAATGTGTTTGCATTTCCGATCGATCAAAAAGTTCCAAAACTGCATTTTAGTTCGCATCAGTTTCTGTTGAAAATTTTTGGTCTCGAAAAATTTTTCAGGTTATAAAATATTGATGTACTGGAAAATCTAAGAGTTCTGTAAAAATTTGACGAAGTAACTCCACAGTTGGAGCGCGGAACCGCCACGAAAACCACCTTTGTGCGGCCCTTCCGCCGCGCACTATTCACATCACTTCACCATTTTTTTACAGAGGCCTTCTGGGCTTAAAATATGGGCTTTGGAATATTAAAGTTGGGCCAATTGTTTCTGTGAGTGCTACAGTTTTCTTTGGGGCCCACTTGTTAATTATTTGATCAATCGGAAATTTTTTAAACACATTTTTCACAGTATTTACATTATATCTGCGACCGTGAATGTCACTCGATCGGTAAATCCGGTCTAACTGCTATAGCCCGGTTAGACGGATTTGCGAACGTGACTTTCACGTTGATGTTCTATGTATTTGCTGTGATGTTGCGGATCGGTCGTGGGGGATAGCCTGGATGCAATGCTAGTACAGTTTTGTTGTATTATGTACATTTGATATTGCGGGGCGAGCGTCCGACATGTGGACTGCCGTCACTGCCTGATTGTATTATTATTTTGGGGCACGACCTGGTTGCGGTCGATGTACCCGTTGTATGTATATTTTACTTTCTGTACTAGGATTGCCCCGCGGAGGGGTGCACGGATAGCCGGGTTCTGGAGGGCAACAAGCCCGCATCTCATGGCATTGAGACGGAGGGGGCTTCACTCTAGGATTGGCGGGCTATTCGCCGCACTCGTAGGGGGTACAGGTTGACCCAGGAGGGGTGCCCAAGTTGCCGGATTCCGTGAAGTGCTGGGTGGTCCATTCACGGGGCTGAAGGGGGCTGCCTCGCTTCAGGTTTTGGCGGGTGACTTGCCGCGCCCGTAGGGGTCTAGGATTTCATTGCACAGGCTATCCACACGACCAGGGGAACGTCGGGTTTCAGTAGTGGCTCTGTGAAACCCGGGGATCCCAGATATCTGTATTGTTTCTGTGATGCTGTTCATTCTCTGTGATGTTGCATTTCTTTCACGCCTTGAGCGAAATATAATATATTGGTATATATATTAGTAGATGTCGTATATGTTTTGCATCCGCGCTAGTCCAGTCCCCGCTCTGTCGTTAGTAAGCTAACCTAACGGGTAATGACGGGACCCAGTGGCGAATGCGGATGGCATATACGTACATCAGTATATTTTCGTTCTTTTTGGTGTGATCAATTGATGGGACTGCATTGATTCGGATCAATGCAAGTTAAAACAAACCTAATCTGATGTTGTTGGAACACTTTTCAAAAAGCTGTTATTGCAAGGACGTTTACTTTTGTTTTGCATCGTGGTATTCATTGGAATATCCTGCTCCTCAGTCGACGAGGCAAGGGCCGAGATCCCTTCACCGGGAGTGACCCCTTGGACAGAAGTTTGCGTCAGGGCATTAACTTCACTATAGCCGATTACTTTTGCTTTGCATCGCGGTATTCATTTGGAATATCCTGCACCCAATTCTACGGGGAAAGAGCCGAGATCCCTTCACAGGGAGTGACCTCTTTAGCAACGGTTTTCGTCACTATATTTTTAAAAGCTATCCGTTCCTTCGACGATATCAAGTTCATTACGTTAAAGGTTTTCGCCAGAAACCATTCGTAGCCCTCCGTCATTTCAGTTAAATATTCGGTAGTATTCAAGCTATGTATTTTGACCTCACGCCAAGGCATAGTGTTTGGTAGCTGCCGGTTATTTATCTGTTGCATAGATAGATGCGTTGGTTTGGGACAGTCGTACTACTATTTTGGCCTACGTCAAGGGTATGTACGGGTGGGTTCAAATTAATCTGGATAATGACGGGCAGAACTTGACATGTGACTTATGATATTTTGACCTCACGCCAAGGTCATAAGAGCATGGGGCAGAAATCACATCGGGAGTTTCAAAAGAACTGAAACTTGCCAGATATGCGCATACCTTCTGGAGTGTGATACCGTGAGCGGATTCCGTCACGTTATCATGCGATGATAGTTGGATCCCGATTCCCACTGATGAGTTAGTTTACTCCTCGGGTGACCCCGACTAATTCTTCTTTCAGGTTTGGAGGAGAATTTGAGGTACAGTGGGAGGTTTCCAGATTAGATAAATTGGTAACCATTCTGATCTAGGTTAGAGTGCACGCTGAGTGTTTCTTTTCTCTCTCTCTCTGGCAGCGACCATTGACCCGACCCTAAGACTATGACTCAGTGACCAAGTTGACCGAACCTTCTTAAACACTGGCTTTTTGGATTGTCAGAGTTGCAAACCTCATTGCCACTCCTACTTTTACCCTTTTCTCCAGGACACCCCGTTTTACTACGAACGTCCACTTCCATTGGACAAAACCATCGTATGGTTAGATACGAACTCGAAAGAATTTATTCGAGGATGGTTTCCGGTTCTGGAGAAAACGGATAGGATTATTCAGTTGTCTTTTCCTTTTTCCTTCTCTCAAGTTGTGAGTACTCCTTGGTTTAGGAGATAGTACACCTATTACGCAAATTGGATAGTCTTCTTCCAAACCTTAGGCTGGTGCCGACCGGTAGGGAATGAAGAAAACCAATTAGCATAACGATGGTGTGCAGAAGGTATTAAGTTCAGACAAAGCAAGGGATTAGTAAGAGGGCAAAGTAAATTGCAACAGATATTCACGACCAAACCAAATATTTCGTTACCACTCCCACATCACCTTTGTATTTCTCCAGGACACTCCGTATCACTACGAAGATCCACAGGTTATTTGGATACTCCATCGTATGGTTATATACGAACTCGAATGGAACTTGTTCCAGTTCGGGGATGGATTCTGGTTCAGGAGAAATAGGAATAAGGTTTATTCGGTTGTCTTTTATCTTCACCCTCTCTCATTGCGAGTGTTCCTAGGATTGGGACAGTACACCCATTATGCTTATTGGATAGTCTTCTTCCAAACCATAGGCTGGTGCCGAACGGTAGGGAAGGAAGAAAACCATTTGGCCTAAAAGGGTGTGCAGAAGGTAAAGACTAAAGACATATGAAGGGATTTGGAGAGGTGGCAAAGAACTATACGGTTACAGTCGTGAATCTGGAAGAGGCATTACTAGGAATACCAGAATACCCCATCGGAACATTTCAATGTTTCAGTTTCACTGTGTAATGTTAAAGGAAAACTGATTTCCCGATTAGATATTTACTCCAGGGTATGTATTTACCAGGTACGATTCTCACATCTGGATGGTTTTACAGATTATGAGTGGGAGTAAGTTATTGGGAATTGGGTGATTATCCTCATTATATCGGGATTCGTTGTAATCAGTGATATTTGAGGAAATCACCTGAGCTGTTTGCCGGTCGGCAAATATTTGGTTTTGAATATCCGCTGTTATGCACCAATTTCAAATTGATATATCTGTACGTCTATTTTCATAGAGTGAGATATACCTTTCTGAAATTATGTCTACGACATTTACCTATATCAGTGGATGGTTAGGTAAGGAGCATTAAACAGCGGTGTAATTCTTCTTAACCATAAGTACAGTTTTCAACCTACGACACACAGTGAATGAGTAATCAGACTCAAGGGACTTTTACAGAGTATTGTATGTTGTCCAGAGTCCATCAGGACAGAGGGGATGGTCCTCGTACTATATTCGGTTTACTTATGACTCCTCTAATTTTTAGACAGGTGTTTCGTGGAAACACAGGGTCCGAATTTGGAGAAGTTATATGTATTTGAATAGAGTAGAGAACCAGGTATAGCAAGTATCGGGATTCCTCAAAGAGATCGAAGATGTAGATACTTGTGTATGGTGTTCAGTTGATAGTAATGATTAAGAGAAATTGCTTCTCTTTCAGGTTACTCATAATTGGAAGTATTCCTAAGTTGAGTAACGCTGATCTGGCCTCCTTCCATTTAGTTGACATGCACTGGAGACAGTTGCATGATTTGGATCTGGTTCAATTAAATCAGTGCCTCTGGTCCTATATGGGATATAGAACAGTTCATATCTTAACGATGTTAAGGTACGGGGAGTTGTCCGGTTTATGATTAAAACCAGACACTGGACAACTCAAGGCACGTTTCTGTAATGGCTGTTTGTGGGTTGACCCAGGCTATGACGAGGGTTGATTTTCTACCATCTGGATGAACAATAGCGATATTGTTCTAGACTCGCCACAGTTTTAATAAAAATGGATTTTTTCAGAAAACAGTAGTGGGAGTATGGTAGAACTGGAAGTGATTCCAGAACCACAAACGATTACTGAAGATTTGATAAGGAACCTAAAGATTCAATCTGGATTGACATTCCATTGGCCACTCCGCAGATAAGGTGGGTAACTTCAGGCACCCGAGAGGCACTACGGTAGCCTCAAGGACGGTGACAGGGAAGTTCTTGTTTACCCACAATTACCATTGCTGTTGTTCCAGGCTACGAGACCCGGCGGGAGGATGAGTATAGCGTCGTTCTAAACCAGTTTTAGAAGTGTACGTCTATATGACTCTGCCAGAGGGTTGTCGTAGTCAGTGGGAGCAGCGGAAGCATTGGTGGAAAGGTAGCTTATGTCTATTTATAGACTGAAGCACAAGTAGCGGAGATAGATCATCTATTTCTGACGTGACAGTCGTGGGTTTGACTTCATCAGAATAGGAGATGGATCTGTTGAGAAGGTAGTAGGGTGTGATATCCTGGTATTTGGATGATATACACAAAGTAGGAAAAGAAACTCCTACACTACGATCGGTTATACTTTGGTCGTCACACAGTGGTTTCTCCACAAAGGAAATGGATTTTGTATCAGACATACTGGTTACTAGATCTATGGTCTTAGATCTAGATTTGGGTGGTTTCCCAATCAGGGTACTTGACAGCATTCTAAGAGTATTTAGGATGGACGACTCCTGGCACGGTTGTGTACCTGCAGGTAATGGAGTCACCCTCTCCAAAGGTGTCTTACAGACTAAAGGGGAGAGGGACGGGCATGATTGGCAGATCACTTGCTCAGGCAATTGAGTCAATCGTGAGATGTCAAGTACCACACCAGATGTTGTTCTTGCACTAGATGCAATAAGTTGACATTAATCCAATCCTGGAGAAACAGTCGGAAGCAGTTTTAGAACATAACTGGATGTTCTAGGGAGATGATAACGACAGCCTCATTCAGGAGACAGTTATCATTCCAGGCTTCCAAGGTGACATGGACGACAAGGAGGTTGTCAGAGTTATAGTTTTCCTTCTGATGAGGGGCAGTATTTTGGACAGGTGGTCCAAGGCAATACTGAGGGAGGCATGGCGCGCAGGATACTGATTAAGTTCAGTTGACGATACAGTCTAAGAAGTTTGGATTTGGAGTTCATTTATGAGCTAGGTCCTATCAGACATCCAGACATATTCTGAGACAGGTATTGCTCTTTTCGGGAGATGGCTTTCTCCGCGAACTTGAGATATAGAGAGACATAGAAAGGAACAACTAAGCGGATCCACTCACTGAGGCTATTCCTCGAACGCAATAGTTCCGCAAACGAGCTTTGTGAGACTGACTAGTAGAGGAGTTGGATGTTCGGTATCACACGGGCTGTGAGTATGCGACATCGTAATAATTAGCCTTGAGTGCAAGTGGGAGATTGTTGGAGATAGTGCCCTCAGAGTCAATTATTAGGTCACAGGTACGTGATTGTAATGATTGAGGGAGGACCTATCCCGGTAGGACAGTCTTACTCGAGATGATAGTATGCTATCTGGTTTACCTTTATCATCGTGTACTGCTTTAGGTGACCTGACACGTCGCTATTACACGTTGATAGAGCCCCTAGGATTCTTGCTTGACCACCAGCAGTATGAGGGCGATCATATAAGTGGGAGCTGGGGTCTATAAGCTTATCCTTAAAAGGTCCCTAGTCGTGGGAGTTTCGAGACCGGGCATCGATACTCCATTAGTAGACTAGTGTATACAGTCGAGACCCCGACGAGGGGCGGTGGCCGGTCTCACAAGCCACTGGTGTCAGTTGGATCACCTAAGATGTATACAGGTGCTCATTGGGTTATGAGTACACCGGACAGGACTCGCCGGGAACATGCTAGTTGGTCATATACCAGACGTCAGATGGCAGTTCCCTGGTGACATGTGTGCAGGTTAGTTCATCGACCTGGGGATCGTCATTTGTCTCGTGTGAGTTCCCACTGTACTTTGATTACTACCCTACCACGGCTCAAAGGAGTCGTGCAAACAGGTTTTAGTTGGGTACAGTCCCGAGCCACATGGAGACAGTGAGCGTATCTTCAGGGGTTCGTCTCTTCCGGTATTGGGGGTGAGGTCGTGCTGTGTCTAGGAGAGCCATTACACAAAGTCCTTGGCCAAGGCAAGGAGATTTACTGGTAGGTATTCCAGTAGTATCTCAGGGTGTTCTGGGCTACACTCCGACACGACTTGTACCGCTTTTGGGGGTCTGACTTTTACCAACCCTCTAGGCCCGCCATGCGATACTCATAGACGAACGGACCGGACTGCACGGATATTGTCACTGACAGGCTCAGTAGGGTGTCAGGCTGAGTTCGCTCACGGACGTCCCTTTTAGTCAATACCTGGTAGCCCGTTATGTATTGGCTTATACCTCTAACGTGCTAGTGGTTAAATCCACAACCAAGGTGTTGATGAGTCTTTAGAGTCCCCCACATTCAGTTACTCAAGCTTTCGGGCGAAAGGTTGTAGATGCCGTATGGAGATATGGCAAGGTCCGATCAGATACGTGCGGTATTGCACGGATCAGGATCGGACAGTCTGTACTATAGGCCGTATGGATATATGGCAGGGTTCGATCAGATACGTGCGGTATTGCACGGATCAGGATCGAACAGACATTACTGGCCGGTTTTGGTATAAGCCGGATCCTGGTATAGTACAGTGTAGATTTTGTCTCATTGCATTTGTATTTCGATCGGAATACAAATGCGGGTGTGTATGCACAGTATCGGGGTTTTCCTGTAATTTATTACGGGACCAGTTTTCTGGAGTTGCCAGTTTGCTTTCCGTTTCGGCCAATTTCCATTGTTCCGTTCATTGGCCGAAGATTGGTGGAGGAGGGCTTATTTGCATTGTTGCAAATAGGCATTTGTGGAGGGGGTCTTTGCATTTTTGTTGTATCATGATAGCACCATCCTTTGACTTGATTTCTTCATGATGACTTGACTTCATAACCTCATCATGGCTTGACTTATGTATGATGATGGAGGGACATGATGGTTGATGATGATGAGGGGTGAGGTTGGTGGAGTGTTAGTTTACACTTGTGATCATTTCCTTTTTGCATGATAGCCTTCTCTCTCTCTCCCTTTTTTTGGATTATGAGAATGGCTCCCTCTTTTGTTACACACTTGACTCTCTCATTCTCATTTTTCTCTCCTCCCCCTCTAGTTATGGCCGGCCAAGCTTGGAGGAGGGGTTGCCCATTTTTGTAGTGGGGATTTTTGCTCTCTTGATGTTAGAAAAATCCCCAAGTTCCTCCACATTGTTCTTGTATCATCCCTCCACCTAAAATGGCATCTCCATGAACCCCAAAGTGAGACTTGAGGACTACATATTCTACAGCGAATCTTGGGCACGTCGAGTAGCCGGCTTCGTGCCCGAGTTGCCTCGGCATTGAGGTGGGAGCCCGTAAACAAAGTAGGCGATGTGGTGCACTTCCGGCGACGAGGAGGAGACGGGGCTTTTCCGCAGGAGATCGGGACCATGATGAGAAGACCGGAGGACTTAGATCGTCGGTATATCTCTATTCCCTTTCTTGTAGTTAGCTAGGACTAGTTAATGGTTCGATCCGGGTTATAGTGCGCGGTGGTGCCGGTTTGCTAAGTCCGCAAAATTTAAGTTATTCACCGCTTCCGCATTCCGGCGTCGGATCGACGGCCGGGGCGCCGCCGTGCACTTACACATCCATCGCCCATCTCATGGGTCGAGAAGCGTATACGCTAGTCTACTCTGGTATATCGATGCCCTGTCTCGATACACCTACGACTAGGAACATTAAAGGATGTACTTATGGGCTACCATGGCCCTACTAATATGATCTACATCATAGTCCTGGTAGTCAAGTACACATCCTAAGGGCTTTACCAACATGTAACTATAAGACAGTATCAAGAGACAAGTATACATGTTAAGATAAAGAGCAACCAGATAGCATACTATCATATCGAGCAGGAAAGTCCTCTCTATATATATCCAAGCATCCATTATAATATGCATCATCTGTACAATACTGGCCTCTAGGGCATACATACAACTAACAATCTCCCACTTGCTCTAGGGCCAGCTGCTGTAGTATCGCATACCAAGCATCCCGAAGAGTCTCTCAAACTGTATCTGGGGAATGGCCTTCGTGAGTGGATCCGCAGTGTTGTTCTCCGTGTTAACCCTCCTGACCTCGATCTCTCGGTGATCTACTATCTCCCGGATCAGGTGATACCGCCTTAGAATATGCCTGGATCGCTGATGGGACCTGGGTTCCTTGGCCAAAGCCACCGCTCCATTGTTATCACAATACAAAGTTATTGGATGCCCAATGGATGGAACCACTCCAAGTTCAGTAATGAACTTCTTGATCCAGACAGCCTCTTTGGCAGCATCGTTGGCAGCGATGTATTCAGCCTCCATCGTCGAGTCTGCCACGGTTTCCTGCTTGGAACTCTTCCAGCTAACCGCCCCTCCGTAAAGGGTAAAGACAAATCCCGAGTGCGACTTAGAGTCGTCCTTATCACTCTGGAAGCTCAAATCGGTAAAGGACTCCACTTGGAGTTCTCCGTTACCATATACCAAGAGCATCTCTTTAGTCCTTCGCAAGTACTTGAGAATGCTCTTCACAGCTGTCCAGTGACTCTCTCCAGGATCAACTTGATATCTACTCACTACACTTAGTGAGTGTGCTACATCGGGTCTGGTACATAGCATCGCGTACATGATAGAGCCTACAGCCGAAGCATAAGGTATCCCTTGCATGCGAGCTCTCTCCAAATCAGTCTTGTGAGACATCTCTTTGGAGAGAGTGAGTCCAGAGGTCGTGGGTAAGTTCCCATGCTTGGACTCGTCCATACTAAACCTCTTTAGTATGGTGTCAATGTACCTGGATTGGGACAATCCCAATATCCTTTTAGATCTATCTCTATAGATCATAATTCCCAGTATGCAAGAGGCATCACCTAGATCTTTCATTGAGAATCTTTGTGATAAGAAGAGCTTGACCGATTGCAGCATAGGAATGACATTTCCTATCAAGAGTATGTCGTCCACGTACAATACGAGGAAGTCAACCTTACTCTCTGCCACCTTCTTGTAGATACAAGGTTCATCTACGTTTTTGACGAAATCAAACTCTTTGATAACGACGTTAAAGATGTTCCAACTCCGCGATGCTTGCTTTAATCCATAAATGGATTTAAGCAGCTTGCACACCTTCCCGCAGCTCCCACTAGCTACGAAGCCCTCTGGCTGAGTCATGTACACGCTCTCTTCTAAATCACCGTTTAGAAGGGCGGTCTTAACATCCATTTGCCAGATTTCATAGTCATGATATGCAGCGATGGCAAGCATGATCCTGATGAATTTAAGCATAGCCACTAGAGAAAAGGTTTCGTCATGGTCCACACCTGGTCTTTGACGAAAACCCTTTGCAACAAGTCTAGCTTTGAAAGTTCCACTTTCCCATCTACACCAAGTTTTTTCTTGAAGATCCACTTGCTTCCAATGAGTTTTACCCCTTCAGGAGCATCTTCCAAAGTCCATACTTTGTTGGTGTACATGGATTCCATCTCGGACCGCATTGCATCCAGCCATTTCACTGAGTCCCCACTCGTGATAGCCTGCTCGAAGCTAGTTGGGTCATCATCAACCATGATGCAATCCTTGCTCCCACCATCCATGAGAAAACCGTAGTATCTCTCAGGTGCGTGAGGAACCCTACTAGATCGGCGGAGAGGCTGAGATTCGTTGGGAACTATCGAATCCCATGGTTCCACTAAATCTTCAGTTGTAGTTTGTGTATCTGGAACCTCTTCCAGCTCTACCACTTTGCCACTAATTTCTTTTACAAGAAATTCCTTTTCTAAAAAGGTGGCATGTTGAGCAACAAACACCTTTAGTTCCTTGCTGTGGTAGAATAAATACACATATGAGTTCTTTGGATATCCCACAAACTTGCAAAGAACTGACCGCGCCTCGAGTTTGTCCGGATTTTGTCTTTTGACATAGGCCGGACAACCCCATATCTTAACTCGTTTAAGATATGACCTCATCCCACTCCATATCTCATATGGTGTGGTAGGTACAGATTTAGATAGAACCTGATTCAATAGATATGCTGCTGTCTCCAGCGCATACCCCCAGAAGGAAATAGGTAACTCAGCTGTGCTCATCATAGAGCACACCATATCTAATAGGGTGCGGTTCCTCCGTTCCGATACACCGTTGTGCTATGGTGTATATGGAGGAGTTAGCTGAGAGAGAATCCCATTCTCTTTTAGGAAGTCCAGGAATTCATTGCTCAAATATTCACCTCCTCGATCAGATCGAAGGATTTTAATACTTTTTCCTGTTTGGTTCTCTAGTTCGTGCTTATATTCCCTGAATTTCTCAAAAGCTTCAGACTTGTGTTTCATCAGGAACACATGTCCGAATCTTGAGAGATCGTCAGTTAATGTAATGAAGTAGGAAGAACCGTTCCTGGCGTGTGTAGACATGGGACCGCATACATCACTATGTACCAGTCCTAAGAGTTCAGTAACTCTTTCTCCGTGTCCACTAAATGGAGTTTTGGTCATTTACCTTTGAGACATGAATGACAAGTATCATAGGATGATAATTCGAACGGATTCAAAAATCTATCCTTATGTAACTTAGCTAGCCGTGTCGCATTTATATGACCAAGTCTACAATGCCACAAGAAGAATTCGTTCATTTCTGAACTCTTCCTCTTGTGTGTGTTTTGTATATTAAGGACTGTAGTTTGATTGAGAATGTATATGCCATTAAATAACGAACCTGATCCAATCAACTTTTAATTCAGGAATATGTTCTTAACATCATCCTGTACTACAAAATTATATCCTTCTTTGCTCAATAAAGAAACTGATATAAGATTGCATATCAGGGTCGGAATGTAATAGCATTCGTTCAGAACCAATGTATTACCATTTGGTAACACAATGTGATATTCGCCAACTGCTTTAGCTGCAACATTTGCACCATTCCCTACTCTTACGGAATGATCACCCTCTCCCTGTTCCCTACCTTTACGTAGCCCATGTAACATATTACATATATGGGATCCCGATCCGGTATCTAATACCCAGGACGTTGAGTGAACTGAGAAACAGTTCTCTGTAACGAACACACCCGAAGAAAATGCATCAACATGTACTTTCTTCATTCGGGTGGCATGGGAATCCTGGTAATCCCCTAATTCCTGTTCAGTCCTATAACTCTTATAAGAAAGAACGGAACCAACGTTCCCCAGCACAGTATAACATGCGGGTTCGGTCAATACATCCATATTATTATCTTGATTAAGGCATGATATGGTCGCTACCTGGAGAGAGAGAGAAGAAAAACACTTTAGCGTATGCTCTTGCAAGATCAGATTGGTTATTATTTTATCTAATCAGGATGGCTCCCACTGTTTTTATCAAATCTTCCTTCAAACCTTAAAAGGAAAGACTAGCCGGGATTAATTACACCCTACAATTTCGCCAATCTTTCAGCCAGGCCAGTGTCGGTACTTTGAGGGGGGTTCCCCGTGCTTTCGCACGGACCTAATTAAAGTAAACCCAGAGGCGTTTACCCAGAGGGGGGTTCCTCGTTTTCCCAGAGGCGTAACCCCATTTTCCCAGAGGCGTAACCCCGTTGACACCTTTCTAAACACCTACTTCATCGGCTAATTGTCCTGTGTAAAACTCTCCCAGGAGTAACAATTACTCGCAGTGGGTATCGGGATCCAATTATCTCATATAAGGTATGCAATCTCATTGCAAATTTCAACACTTGAAATTCCCGATAATATTTTGCCCTAAACGATCTATGACCTTGACAAGGTCAACAAACCATAGACTGTAAGTCAAGTTCAACCTGTCATTTCTTGATTGAATTAAGCCCACCCGCACGACCCTTGACAAGGTCAACAAGGCCGTACGACTACCCTAATCCAATATGCATCATATGCATAAACAGATAAATACTGGTCAGCTACCGCACACTACGCCTTGACAAGGTCAACAAACGCAGCACGAATACTAAGCAGGACTTATCTGAAATGACGGAGGGCTACGACAGGTTTTTATGAAAACCTATTGCGTATCGAACTTGATATCGTTGTAGAATCGAGTGAATTTTGAAATGGAGTGATTTCGAAGCTTTTATTAGTTTTGCTAAAGAGCTCACTCCCAGTGAAGGGATCTCGGCTCTTTCCTTATGGAATAAGGTGCAGGATATATCATATATATCGCTATACAAAGCAAAAACTCCAAAAGCAATCAAAAACAAACCGAGTGTTGTAGCATCTGCCAGTTTTGCTAAAGAGGTCACTTCCGGTGAAGGGATCTTGGCTCTTTCCTCATCGAATAAGGTGCAGGATATATCATATATATCGCTATGCAAAGCAAAAACTGTAGCTACCCTTTTTGAAAATTTGATTCTACAACATCTTTTAGGTTTCTTTTCTTTCATTAATCATACTAATGAAGTCCCATCATTTAAATCACCTAAACATCACAGATAAATACGACGTACACTTACGCCATTCGCATTCGCTTCGATGTCCCCTCGTGCACCGTTAGGTTAGGTAACTAACGGCAGAGCGGGGCAGGGCTAGCGCGGGTGTAAAACATAAGTAACGTCGATATAATATATCATATATACTATATACAGTATTTATCACAACATATCAAATGATCACATCACAGATATCGCAGCAGAAGAAACATATGAAACATTGGATATACTAGGACGTCCGTGTTTTATTTTGAGCCTCTATAAAATACGGATTCCACGGTCGCGATGAATAGCCAAACCCACACCCTTAGACCCCTACGAGAGTGGCAAGCAACCCTACCAATTCTAGAGTTAGGAGACCCGGACACGACTCCTCGAGTTGGTCTCCTACTGGACTCTAGAACCTGGTTACTTGTGCTCTCCTCCTTGGGTCTATCCTAGTGCGGAAAAGTAAATAATATACAAATGGTGATATCAACCTCATCCCGGAAGTGCCCTAATAAAAGAATATTACATACATTTAATTTTACATGAATGAAAATAAAAACCCTCATCTCACATAAAAACCCTCGGCTATTCAGAAACGCGACGATCCAATATAACATATCCAGCAACACATAACATCACATGTCATCAACATAAGTAAATATGCGCATCCCAATTGTCGTTGACATATAGCAACGAAACCGGTGATATCACATATTACACTTACGGTCGCAGAAAAGAAAGTGTAAAACTACAACATTTGGAATCCACATTCTCTTTAGACATCATAAATCCGAAATATCACATACTTCGCATTTCATGCCTAACTATATGAATTCCACATATTGTATCACATTCCAGATAAATAGACGGTATTAAACTTTCCGATCGAATAATCAAATACCCAAGATTTTCTAAATAGCTCAACACTTGAAATTAGTTTTAAAACATCCATCACATGCCACAGTACCAATGGTCCAGCCATAGAAGGGTCAAGCCAACGCCTCACATGTGGCAGCGCCGTACTGCCTTAAACCCTAATGTTCAAAAGGCAGCTCAAGACAGTCATATAATCGAGTTAAGGTTTGTTGTCTTCTAGAGAGTCCATTGCGTAACTTTCACGATTTAGAACGTTCTTAAACTACGGAAAAATCCAACACTTGGAAATTTTCCGGCAGGGGAAAAAGTGAGTTATTGATATCCGTTCGAACTTTTTAATACTTCCTAAATTATCCGGAAAACATAACGAAATTAAATTTTCCGATCGAATCAACGAACACAAAATAAACCCCAGAACACTCAACACTTGAGTCAAATTAAAAATACCCAGAAATTAGCAATTTTGCCTACGGATGTTACTGTGTCAAAACGAGGCAGTAAGTCTTATGTACGACCGCGGATCCACGGTGCAAGTAGGGTATAGCCACGGTTCCGCGACCAATTGTATGGCTTACAGTCTCGTTTTTCACAGTGTTTCTTATATTTCCCTACTGAATTTTTTAGGTATTTTTAATACAGAAAAATCACAGTTTTTAAAAAATGTCCAGAGAGGGGTTCAAATCATCGTTTCGTGGTTCGTTCGGAGTTTTAACTTCGTATACACGTCACCTAATACTCTAGCTAGGCTCTGATACCACTGTAGGGTTACTAGGCACTCTAATAAGGTTCTACAAGGCATCAACCATGCCCGTTTAAAATTTTAGCCGTGCCGAATAACCCTAAACATGATCTTTGCTAGATAATTAAGGTATCACATGCAAGTAAATTACATTTACCACTAAGTGAATACGAAATACAACTTTTGTAGATCGGTCCTTCACTTCTAAAGCTCCTTGTTGTAGTCCCTTCGCTGCGATCATGGTTCTCCCGGGCTCTTGCATGGCTTCACGAGGCGAAAGAAGCGTCCTTGCTTGAAGTTTTCGAGGCCGAAGATTATCTACGTCGAGGGAATATCAACTCAAGCTACTACTTCACTAACTAGAGAATTAGTGAAGCAAACACCCTAAACTAAAGTGCTAGTCTAGGAAGTGGGTTCTCTTTAGAATTTTATTTCTTATAATTTTTCACTCTCGTTTTAAAACCCTAGCAAGCTTTTTCTTTTTGCTCATAGAAGAAGATGAACAAAAGAAAAGGATGAGGATAATGATCAAGTCAAGAGAGCTAACCATGGTGAGTGAGTATAATATACTAACTCATGTAGAGACGTTACCATGTCTAATCCTAAATGGTTAGGTTAATAAAAATCTAAAGTAAAACAAAGTTAGTGGACTTTATCAAAGCATCCATAAGCTTCTACAAGCTTCATGCTTGTGACAAAAACTCCACTAATTTGTAATTACCTTATATAATTATTAATCACCATTTAAAATAGAATGGTTTATGTCTTGCACACCCATGTATGATGTATCATCAACCATGATACAAAAAAATGAAAACACATTTTAATATATATCACATATATATTAATGTTGTGCACATGTGAGAAAAATCCTTAAGTGAACAAATGTTAGTTAATGTAAATTAGTTTATCAAATATACAATTGTACACTAAATTATTAAATCAACACTTGACTTAATAATCCGGTTATATCTCATATAACTGACTAACATCCAATGTATCGTCTTATCGAATCAACACTTGATTCGATAACCCAGCTATGTCACATATAACTGACTGATACATAAAGTCGCGAGAATAGAATACGGTATCATATACACGTATTATTCTCGGTCACGCACATATCACAAATGCGCTCCTATTTCGTTTTGCCCGAGCCAGTAAAACCTCTATGTAGGACTCTAAAGACTCGTCAATACGCCGGCAGTAGGTGATGATCGTATCAAGCACCCACAAGCCGTCAGCGGTACTAGCTGGATGTAACGGCTACCCGGGTATTTAGCGATCTGAAGATCAGCAAGCAATCCCGCTCTAACTCCTGTAAAAGCCTGACGGTAACACTTCCCGTACAATCCGGTCTCCTCGTCTGATATGTCACATATCAAGTCTAGGGGTGGTAAACGTCAGACCCCAATAACCGATAAGTCGTGCCGATGTGAGGCTCATAACGGGTCGAGAAACTACTGGTAACACTTACCAGTAAATCTCTAATTCAGCCCTGGTCAGGGACTTCCCTGTTATGGCCAATCGAGCACAGCGCAACATCAACCCCCAATACCGGGAGAGACGAAACCCCTCCTATCGCTCATTGCCTCCATGTGACTCGGGACTGTACCCAAAAACCAAAGTTTTGCACGCCCTCTTGAACGTGGTAAGATGGAAATCAAAGCACAGTGGGAATCACACAAGACTCTATGACGATCTCGGGTCTACAGACTAACCTGCACAAGTGTCACCAGAGAACTGCCATCTGACGTGAGGTATAATACTATCTAGGAGTTCTCGGCGAGTCCGTCCAGTGTACCCAGTCTCCACTGAGCACCCGTATACCATCTCTGATGTCAAACACCAATGGATATGGCATCATCCATCGCCCATCTCATGGGTCGAGAAGCGTATACGCTAGTCTACTCTGGTATATCGATGCCCTGTCTCGATAGACCTACGACTAGGAACATTAAAGAATGTACTTATGGACTACCATGGCCCCACTAATATAATCTGCATAATAGTCCTGGTACTCAAGTACACATCATAAGGGCTTTACCAACATGTAACTATAAGACAGTATCAAGAGACAAGTATACATTTTAAGATAAAGAGCAACCAGATAGAATACTATCATATCGTGCAAGAAAGTCCTCTCTCTATATGTCCAAGCATCCAATATAATATACATCATCTGTACAATACTGGCCTCTAGGGCATACATACAACTAACAATGACATCCTCGAGTCAAGAGTGCTGATCAATCATCAATATATAGCTCGTACCGTAAATCCATTGTACGGTATCCTAAATCTGGGTATGGGTCAATATCACATTTATCACCTTATTCATCTGGTATCCTTTTTATCATATATCATGATCTTGGGGTACTGATCTACGTCTAGTACAATACTGATACCATCTATATAATATATATGCGCGTGTATGAAAACACAACACCTTAAGACCCGCTAAACATCATGTCATATCTCAAATACGGACCATGTCACATCACCGATCACATGGCCTCAGGCCCAATCTCATCGACTCATCTCCAAGTATCATATACTATCCTCATAATCAAAGTATATACGTATACGTATATATATATATACAGAGTCCCATACCTATGTTTGTATATATATATATATATATATATATATATATATATATATACAAATCCCCATATACGCACAAGTATAAAATGAATGCATGTGTGTGCGTGCGTGTGGGTGTAAACTTACTCTAGGTTTTCACGACTAGAAAGCTAAACAAGCTACTCCTAATTACACTAAACTATAACATGCACACCTATAAACCATCTTGATCGACAAATAATCTCGCAATACAAATATATAGATCATATATATAATGAATATCATATTCTATACTACGAACTGCGGGGGTGTTATACGCCATCCACCCGACTTCCCCCGTAGATATATATCTACTCACCTTAATCTTCGCTTGCCGATGCCGACGTCGCCGCGTGCTTGCTTGTCGTCTCGAAGTCCTCGTGGGGGACCTACATATCATAACACATCGTGTCGCATTAAAATCCAATTCGCAATCGAAACGACACATGAAACACTCATAGGTTAAAACCTATGGTCTACTCACGCAAATCAACCAAACAACACCCGATATAGACGTACAAACATCAAGTGATCGATACCAAACACAAATATCAAAACATAAATTCATAAACATTAAGGAATACAATGCAGCAACAAAAGAAACTGGTCCCAGATTTTGTTTAAGGTGAAATCAAGGTTCACAAACAATACTGGGGTGAAGTATATAGAGTATATGACCTACAGAAGCAACCTGGGCACCCAATTGCCTAAAGTGGCTGACCAGAAGCCCTATTTTCCCGGCCTGCTCAGTTTTCCAGGTGAGTTGGGGTCTCGTCTTGGTAGGGTGGTCTCGTGGTGTCTTAATTTGGTCTCTGGAGTTGATTGCTCTTCCAGTAAAAGTCCGAGGTTATACCAGATTCCCCTGCACACCCTATTTAGTCACAAACCGACATAACAAGTTTCTGTTTTCTGTATTTTGGGTTTCAGGTTTTATTTTTTGTTTGCTCTGGGTTTATAACACCATGGGGGGTTTGTAGTCACCAAATACACTCAAGTTGACCAACACAACTCAAAGAAAACCCTAACCCTCTTTAGAAATTCTCAAAGTACACTAATCTACACTAAAACACATCTAAACATCTATCTATGCTAAAGTGAATCAAAATCTACACAAATGGTGAAGAGATTACTTCATTTGGCACTCATGAATCCCCAAGAAGATAAAAATCTGATTTTTCTTTGTACAAAGTGCTTGTGAGTAGCATGTGCATGTTTTTCATGAAGTGGAGAAGAACTTTTAATGTTGTTTTGGGAGTGATTTGAGGGTTGTAGTGAAGGAAGGAGATGGGGGCAGCAGCCTTGGGAGTGAAGGGAGAGAGATGATGAGAGTGATGAAGTGAAGAAGAATGCCCAAGGTCAAAGGAACCCCTCTCCTTCTCTCTCTCATGCCCATGCTTCTTTTTCTATTTTTTCTTTTTGCTTTGTTTTCTTTTGTTTTCTTTTCATTTCTTATTTAAAACCAAACACAATAAATCCCAAATGAAACCATGGTTATAAAATGAAACACAAGTGTAAAATATGACACGGTGCATGTCATGTGCACAAAACTAGCTTAATGCGCGATTAGCGATATTTAATCGCGATTAGCGTCAAAATTGTGTATAATAATTATAAAAATCTATAATTTGCCTAAATCATATAAAAGGACCCTCATTTCAGTCATTTCTAAAATTTTCCAAATTTCTCCCAATTTATCGGTATTTAATTATACCGAAATATTAAAATATTCATTATATTTATTATTTAATCATAAAAATTCCCAAAAATAATATTTTATTTTTCTGAAATGTTACAACCACGGCCCCACTAGTATGATCTGCATCACAATCCTGGTAGTCAAGTACACATTCTAAGGGCTTTACCAGCATGTAACAAGAAGACAGTATCAAGAGAAAAGTATACATGTTAAGATAAAGAGCAACCAGATAGCATACTATCATGTGGAGTAAGAAAGTCCTCTCTATATATGTCCAAGCATCCACTATAATATACATCATATGTACAATAATGGCCGCTGAGGCATACATACAACTAACACGTAGATGTTAAATCTACTCACCGATGATCTCGAGCTAGGTAAATCCAACCACCTTCTTTCCCTTCTTTGTAGCGTCTGAAGTCTCCGTACTCGTTCCTAATATCATACAAAACATAACAAATGCAACTTAGAAACCGTTTAATAATACATACAAACTACGTTTAGATCGATGCACCGACTCCAACAAACTCTCAAGTGTTCGCTTAGTGGCTAACGTGTGTAGCGACATTCTAAATCAAACCTAAGTGCACCAAGATACACCAAGAACGCGAACCGTGTCGGATACCGTAACGCGCGTAGTCGAAACACTAGAAACTAGCGAAATGGTCCCAGATTTTGCCTACAGTCAACACAGAAAAATCAAGCAGTACCAAAACCCCAGTATAACATACAGACAGCTACCCTCAAAACACCAACTCCCTAATCCCCAAAAAATCCGGCGACGCCGGAATATCACCGGTTTTACTCGGTTGGGTAGGGTTCGGGCTTCAAGTGAACACTCAGGGGCTTTAACACGACACTACTACATTGCTAGATTAGTAAACTATCATGGTGATAGCAGATACTCCACTATAGCACTAAAAATACGATATTACACAAAAACTATATCTTTAGGGTTCTAAACTGCAACTACTAGGCAACACAATATTATAAAGACCTAATTAACAGTTAGGGATCACTACCTTACCACACTTGCTCAAAAACCTTAGCTTTCCATGCTCCAAGACATCTTTAGTGGCTTAACTAGGCTTGTGAAGGGTTTTAGTGAGGTTTAGTGAGGATTTTGCTTGGTTTAGTAATGATTTAGGTAGGGTTTCAGTTGAGGGGAAAGGAGAAGGAGAAAATAAGTGAGAATGAGAGAATGAGAAAAAGAAATAGGGAAGGTGAGGTGAGAATGAGTGAATGAGAGGGTGAGAGTAGCCATGCCCTTTCTCTCTCTTCATTAAATGCTTCCAATGCTTGCCATGCCTCATCATTCCCATTGTCAACTCTCTCTCTTCCATTCTCTCTCAAGTCAACCCTAATTCAAACCGTTTATTTTTAAAACTAAATAATTAAGTAAATACATATAACATAATGGCATGAGGGTTAAGGTGCCATGACTACTTAAGCGTGGTTAACACTTCCCTAATCCCCTAGTTAACATGCACAAGTGTGTGCAATCCAAACAAATAATAATAAAATATTAATTAATTTTTATAAAATATGTGAAAACTATTTTGGTTAACATTTTAGTAAAAACCCGCATTATCGCTTAGTTGACACTAATCGCATTCTAAGGTGTTACATCAATACACCAGCAGTAGGTGATGATCATATCAGTCATCCACAAGCCGTCAACGGTATTAGATGGACGTAACAGCTACCCAGGTATTGAGCGATCAGAAGTTCAACAAGCAAGCTTGTCCATACTCCCATGAATCCAGTAAGTAACACTACCGTACATGTTGGGTTCGCTTAGCACCCCGACACGGTTTCGGCAAGCATCAAGTATGCTATTTTTAAAATTTTAGGGTGCTGAGCTAGCCCGAACCAAGGATCTAACTAAAGAATTAGGGTTTAATTAAGCAAGTAAACAACTTTACTCTAAGCGAACAAGAAATACAACCTTTGTAGACCGGTCCATCACTTCTAAAGCTCCGTGTTGTAGTCCCTTGGCTCCAAGTATGGTCTTCCGGACTCTCGTTAGGTTCCACTAGACGAAAGGAACAAGCTTGCTCAAGTATCTTTGAGGACGAAGATGATCTACGTCGAAGAATCTCTAACTCAAGCTACCTCTTCACTAATTGATGAACTAGTGAAGAAACGACCTATACTAAATGGCTAGTTTGGTATAGATTAGTGAAGTAGGAATTTTGCTCACTTTAGAATTATTTTTCTCCTTTTTCTTTTTCTTCTCGCTCAAGAGCTAGAGGGAAAGCAAGGAGATGAAGAAAAGATAACACAAGTGATCATGTGTGAACCATGGGTGAGAAAATATCTCATATAAACTCATGTAGAGCCTTAACCATGGCTAAAGATAATGGTTAGGTTAATAAATATTCAGAGTAAAACAAAATTAATGGACTAAGTCAATGGTTTCCACATACTTCTACAAGCATCTTCAACCATGATAATTTCCACCTAATTTTGTTTTTCCCTTAATAATTAAATCCCCACATTATCTTAAGTATGGTATGAGTCTCATACAACCAAGTCCAATGTATCATCTAGTATGACACATAAATAAATACATTAATATATATCACATATATATTTTTATGTATTTTGGGAAAACGATTTCTTAAGTGAGCTAATATTAGTTAATGTACATTAATATATTAAATATATAATTATACATTAAATTATTAAATCAACACTTGATTTAATAATCCGGCTATATCACATACAACTGACTAATATCATATAATAAATTATTGAATCAACACTTGATCCAATAATCCGGTTATATCACATATAATGTATATCGCGAGATTAGAATACGGTATCACATACACGTATTAATCTCAGTCCCGCACATATCACATATGTGCCCTACTTCATTTCGCATGAGCTAGGTGTTAGTTATATGTATGCCCTAGAGGCCATTATTGTACATGTGATGTATATGATAGTGGATGCTTGGATATATATAGAGAATACTTTCTTGCTCGACATGATAGTATACTATGTGGTTGCTCTTTGTCTTAACATGTAGACTTGTATTGTGATACTGTCTTGCTCTCACATGTTGATAAAGCCCTTAGGATGTGTACTTGACTACTAGGACCATGATGGAGATCATACTAGTGGGGCCAGGGTAGTCCACAAGTACATCCTATAATTGTTTCTAGTCGAGGGTGTATCGAGACAGGGCATCGATATTCCAGAGTAGACTTGCGTATACGCTTCTTGACCCATATGACGGGCGATGGATGATCCAACATACATTGGTGTTTGACATCAAAGATGGTATACGGGTGCTCAGTGGAGACTGGGTACACTGAACAGACTCGCCGAGAACTTCTAGTTGGTATTATACCTATCTTCATATAGCAGTTCTCTGGTGACACTGGTACATGTTAGTCTGTAGACCCGAGATCGTCATAGAGTCTTGTATGATTCCCACTGTGCTTTGATTTCCACCTCACCACGTTCAAGAGAACGTGCAAAATGGTGGCTTTTGGGTAAAGTTCTGAATCACATGGAGGCAATGAGCGATAGGAGGGGATTCGTCTCTACCGGTAATGAGGGTTGATGTTGCGCTATGCTTGATTGGCTATAACAGGAAGTAGCTGGCCAGGGCTGATACGAAGATTTACTGGTAAGTGTTATCAGTAGTTTCTCGACCCGTTATGAGCCTTAGATCGGCATGACTTATTGGTTACTGGGGTCTGACATGTACCACCCCTAGACTAGATATACGACATATCAGACGAAAAGACCAGACTGTACGGTAGTGTTACTAACAGGCTTTACAGGAGTAAGAGCAGGCTTACTTGTTGATCTTCTGATCGATCAATACCTGGGTAGCCATTACGTCCAGCTAGTACCGCTGACGGCTTATGGGTGCCTGATATGATCTTCCCCTACTGTCGGCGTATTGATGAGTCTTTAGAGTTCTACACAGAGGTTTACTAGCTTAGGCAAAACGAAGTAGGAGCACATATGTGATATGTGCAGGACCAAAATTAATACGAGTATGTGATACCGTGTTCTATTCTCACGATTTATGATATCGGTCGATTATATGAGATAAAGCCGGGTTATCGAATTAAGTGTTGATTCGATAAGTTGATACAAATAATATTAGTTGGTCATATGAGATATAACCGGATTATTAAATCAAGTGTTGATTTAATGATTTAATGTATAATTATATATTTGATATATTAATTTATATTAACTAATATTAGCTTGGTTAAGTTTTTCTTTTTCTCACTTATGCATTTAATATATATGTGATATATATTTATTGTATTTCTTATTGTGTCATGCTTGATTCCACCTGCTACATGGGTGTATGAGACTCACACCAAGCTCATGATAATGTAGGGTTTATTTATTTAGAGTAAATCAAATATTAGTTGGAAATTAGTCACATGGGTTAGTTTAGTAGAAGCTTGTAAAACCATTGACTTAGTCCACTAGTTTTGTCTTACACTAGATATTTGTTAACCCAACCATTAACTTAAGCCATGGTTAAGTCTCTACATGAGTTATATGAGATATTTCTCACCCATGGTTACCATTCACCGTCTCATCCATTATTTTCTTCATCTTCTTCATTGAGCTCTCTAGCTTTCTCAAGGTGAAGTAAAAGAGTGAGAAAATTAATTCTAAAGTGAGCAAAATTCCTACTTCATCATCCTCTACTAGATTAGCCATTTAGTTTAGAGTGTTAGCTTCAGTAATCCCTAATTTGTGAAGATGTAGCTTAGGTTGGTGTCTCCTCGACGTAGATCATCTTCGGCCTCGAAGACTTCGTGCAAGCTTGTTCCTTTCATCTTGGGGAGACGTTCTAGAGTCCGGAAGATCACTACTTAGAGCAAAGGGACTACCACACGGAGCTATTGAAGAGAAGGACCAGTCTACAAAGGTTGTATTCCAAATTCACTAAGATGTAAAGTTGTTTACATGTTGTATTGTCTAAATTTCTAGTTAAGATTCTAAGGTTAAGGTTGTTTAGCATGGAAAAATTTTGAAAATGGTATGGACGATGCCTCCCGAAACCTTGCTGTCGTGCTAGGCATTCCTACAGTGGTATCAGAGCAAAGCTAGATAATTAGACGATGTTTGTAGAATTACGAAACTGAAACAACTCCGAAACAGTTGAAACTAAAACCCAGTTTCTATCAAATTTTTTAAGTCATCGAGAATTCTTTTAAGCAACCGCAGAATGTTATATGAGATGTAACATGAACACTGAAAATATTCAAACCCATTCCACCGGTTTTCACCCAGCGAGATGCCTCTGAAATCTGAGCTGGCTGGCCCCACAGTTTCATTTCGGGTTCGTATTTGTTGGGTGTTCTGGTCTCTGGGTTTTGGTGTTTCAGGCGTTGCATGTTTTTGCTGAATTGCATGAGATGTTAACTTTCTGTAAAGTCAATTCCGAGTGTTTCGTAGTCTTAATTTTAACTTTATTTCGGGTTATTTAGACGACGTTAAAAAGTTCGAACAAATATCAAATACCCACTTTTACTTTCGCTGGAAATTTTCCAAGAGTTGGATTTTTCGAAGTTAAAGAACTTTCAAAAATCATGCAAGTAATGCGATGGACCCTCTAAAAGAACGAAACCCTAACTTGATTCTATGACCATAATGTTAGTTATATGTATGCCCTAGAGGCCATTACTGTACATAAGATGTATATTGTAGTGGATGCTGGGACATATATAGGCAGGACTTTCTTGCTCGACATGATAGTACGCTATCTGGATGCTCTTTATCTTAACATGTATACTTATTGTCTCTCTGTAACATGTTGATAAAGCCCTTAGGATGTGTACTCGACTTCTAGGACTATGATGTAGATCATACTAGTGGGGCCTGGGTAGTCTATGAGTACATCCTTCAATGTTCCTAGTCGTGGGAATATCGAGACGGGGCATCGATATTCCAGAGTAGACTAGCGTATATCTTCTCGACCCATGTGATGGGCGATGGATGATCCCATATCCATTGGTGTTTGACATCAGAGATGGTATGCAGATGCTCTGTGGAGACTCGGTACACTGAACGGACTCGCCGAGAACTCCCAGATGGTATTATACCTTGCGTCAGATGGCAGTTCTCTGGTGACACTGGTACAGCTTAGTCTGTTGACCCGAGATCGTCATAGAGTCTTGTGTGTCTCCCACTGTGCTTTGATTTCCACCCTACCGCTCTACTGAGTCGTGCAAACAGGTGGTTTTTGGGTACAGTCCCGATTCACATGGAGGCAATGAGCGATAGGAGGGGATTCATCTCTCCCGGTATTGGGGGTTGATGTTGCGCTATGCTCGACTGGCCATAACTGGAAATCCCTAGCCAGGGTTGCACTGATTTACTGGTAAGTGTTATCAGCAGTTTCATGCTTGTTATGGACCTTACATCGGCATGACTTATCAAGCTACTGGGGTCTGACGTTTACCACCCCTAGGCGAGATATGCGACATATCAGACGAACAGACCGGACTGTGCGGTAAGTGTTACTGATTGGATTCGCAAAGAGTGTGAGCAGGCTTGCTCGTTGATCTTCTGATCGCTCAATACCCGGGTGGCCGTTACGTTTAGCAGACCGCTTGCGGCTTGTGGGTGATTGATATGATCACCTCTTACTGCTAGCGTATTGACGAGTCTTTAGAGTCCTACACAGAGTTTTCCCGGCTCTAGAGAAACGAAATAGGAGCGCATATGAGATATGTGCGGGACCGAGAATAATACCTGTATGTGATACTGTATTCTATTCTAGTGATTTGTATCATCGGACGGTTATATTAGATATAGCCGGGTTACCGAATCAAGTGTTGATTCGATACATTGATACACTAGATATTAGTCGGCTATATGCGATATGACCGGATCGTTAAATCAAGTGTTGATTTAATGATTTAATGTATAATTATATATTTGATATATTACTTTACATTAACTAGTATTGGTTCACTTAGGATTGATTTTCTCACTTGATGTGCACAAGTTGAATATGTGATATATGTTTGTGTACTAGTTTGTATCATGATTGATGATACATGCAAACATGGGTGTGTGTGTGATGTACACCATGTTAATTATAATTTAGGTTTTTATTTATCTTAATTATTCAAAATGGTGGCTTCTTTTGTCATGGCTTGAAGCTTCATGAAGCATGAAGCAACTTTGACAAAGTCCACTCATTTTGTCTTGATTAAGATATTCATTAACCAAACCATTATAATTAACTATGGTTTAGTCTCTACAAAGGTTAGCTCACCCATGGTTGCATTATGATAGACTTCACTTGATTATTCTTTTCATATAATTCAATTTCTTTTCTTTTTTCTTCTTCTTCTTCTTCAAGAAGAAGAAATTCTTGCTAGAAAAATTTCAAGTGAAGAAAAAGAGTGAGAAACCCAAATCCAAAGTGAACCCACTTCCTATTTCATCATCCTCTACTACTTGCCATTTAGTTTAGGGTGTTCTCTTCACAATGTTCTTGACCTAGTGAATATGGAGCTTGAGTTTGAGTCTCCTCGACGTAGATCATCATCGGCCTCGAAGTCAACGACCTAGCCCGCTCATTTCTCCGAAGAAACCATCGCTAGAGTCTGGGATCCCGATGATCGCAGCGAAGGGACGTCAACACGGAGCTTTAGAAGTTAAGGACCGTATCTACAAAGGTTGTAATCCCTTTCACTTAGTGTTAAAGTTGTTTACTTGCTAGTTTTCGCATAATCTCTAGTATACGATCTTGGTTAGGGTTGTTCGGCACGGCTAATTTTTTGAATCGGACATGGTTGATGCATTGTAGAACCTTGTTAGAGTTCCTAAGAACCCTACAGTGGTATCAGAGCCAAGCTAGAGCTTTAGGCGAACTCTAGGTGAAGTTTAAATTCCGATCGAACCCGTAAACCCCGACGAATACCCTTCTCTAGATATTTTTTAAAAATGTTCTTTCTTATGAATTAAAAATGCTCAGAAAATTAAGCAGGAAAATCTAAGAATTACTGTGAAGTAAGGCCCACTAATGCTTTTATATGACCGCGGAACCGCGGCCAAACCAAGGGTGTGGCGGCGATTCCGCGGCCAAAATTATGACGTAGTCCCTCATACTTCATATATTTATTCTTAGGTCATTTCTTGTCATTTTTTTCTGGGAATTTTTTAATTCCACTCAAGTGTTAAGTTTTCCAGGGTTGTATTGGGGACTCGTTGATTCGATCGGATAATTTAACTTTGTTTATGTTTTTTCGGGTAATTTTAGAAAGTGTTAAAAAGTTCGACCGGATATCAATAACTCACTTTTTCCCCGGCCGGAAAATTTCCAAGTGTTGGATTTTTCCGTAGTTTAAGAACGTTCTAAATCGTGCAAGTAACGCGATGGACCCTCTAGAAGACAACAAACCTTAACTCGATTATGTGACCGTCTTGAACTGCCTTTTGAACCTTAGGGTTTGGGGCAGTACGGCGTGTCACATGTGAGGCGTTGGCTTGACCCTTCTACGGCTGGACCATTGGTACTGTGGCATATGATGGATGTTTTTAAAATCCCCTCAAGTGTTGAGAACTATTTGGGAAATCTTTGGTGTTTGTTTATTCGATCGGAAAGTTTAACATTGTCTATTTATCTGGAATGCGATACAATATTTGGAATCCACAAGTAGTTATGAGATAACTAATTTGAATGTTATAAATCTAGCAGTTCAGTCTCAAATGATCGGTTGCCACGGGATTTTGATGTGATCAAAAGTTCGTTTCAATCACGTAGCGTACGCGAATACCCGCCGGGTAAACTTAATAGATAGCCACGCCCCATAGCCCCGACCAAGTGCTTGTAGGAGAACCCCGTAGCCAAAAGCATCCATTCGGGTGCTCGCGGCAGCGGTGTTCCGCCTTAGTGCACTTCGTCGACGGCATCCGGGGGTGTGGCCGTCTACTAAAGTTTGCGACGAGCATTCGATCAGGATGTCGGGAATCTTGTTGAATTGCCCGACTTGATATTGAAAAGAGTTTTCGATGATGAGACTAAAATGCGGGGTTTATAATAAGCTAGGCATGCGATGTCTAAGGAATTCATATGGTTAGGCATGCGATGTCTAAACAGGTTGCGGATTCCAACTGTTGTAGTTTTACACTTTCTTTTCTGCGACCGTAAGTGTAATATGTGATATTGCCGGTTTCGTTGCTATACATCAACGACAATTGGGATACGCATATTTACTTACGTTGATGATATGTGATGTTATGTGTTGTTGGATATGTTATATTGGATCGTCGTGTTTGAATAGCTGGGTTTTTTTATGTGAGATGAGTGTTTTTCATTTTCATTCATGTAAAAACTTGTATGTAATATTCTTTTATTGGGGCACTTCCGGGCTGAGGATGATGTCACCATTGTATATTATTTACTTTTCCGCATTAGGATAGACCCAAGACGGGGAGCACAAGTAACCGGGTTCTAGGGTCCAGTGGGAGACCATCTCGAGGAGTCGAGTCCGGATCTCCTAACTCTAGAATTAGTAGGGTTGCTTGCCGCTCTCGTAGGGGTCTAGGGGTGTAGGATTGGCTATTCATCACGACCGTGGAATCCGTGTTTTATATAGGCTCAAAATAAAACACGGACGTCCTAGTATATCCAATATTTCATATGATGTTTTCTGCTGCGTTATCTGTGATGTGATCATGTGATATGTTCAGATAGATATTGTATATAGTATATATGATATATTATATAGACGTTGCTTATGTTTTACACCCGCGCTAGCCCTGCCCCGCTCTACCGTTAGTTACCTAACCTAACGGTGCAGACGGGACATCGGGGCGAATGCGGATGGCATAAGCGTACGTTGTATTTATCTGTGATGTTTAGGTGGACTTAAATGATGGTACATTCATTAATGAGATCAATGAAAGAAAATAAACCTAAATGATGTTGTGGAATCGAATTTCAAAATTAGGAAGCTCTAGTTGTTGCTTTGCATAGCGGTGTTCCTTGTAGAACATCCAACACCTTATTCGATAAGGAAATAGCCGAGACCCCTTCACCGGGAGTGACCTCTTTAGCAATAACTAGCAGATTCTACAACCTTCGGTTTGTCTTTTGATTGCTTTAATAGTTCTTGCTTTGCATAGTAGTATTGTAAATATCCTGCACCTCATTCGGCGAGGAAAGAGCCGAGATCCCTTCACCGGGAATGACCTCTTTAGCGAAACTAGTAAAAGCCTCAAAAACACTCCATTAAAAAACATTTGATTCTGCAGCGAGATCAAGTTCAAAGCGTTAAAGATTTTCTTAAAAACCATCCGCAACCCTCCGTCATTTTAGGAAGCAGAGTACTTAGTATTCGTGCTGTGTTTGTTGACCATAGTCAAGGCACAGTGTACGGTAACTAAGTGATGTCTTCCTACACCGCATATGAGGTGATTAGTTAGGACAGTCACGTGACTTTGTTGACCTTAGTTAAGGCTCATGTGGGTGGGTCTAATTAATCACGAAATGACGGGTAGAACTTGACTAGTGCTTATGATTTGTTGAGCATAGTTAAGATCATACGTGCTAGGGGTAAAAACCATTATCGGGAGTTTCAAGTGTTGAAATTTGCAATGAGATTGCATACCTTCTATGAGATAGTTGGATCCCGATACCCACTGCGAGTAATTGTTACTCCTGGGAGAGGTTTTGCACTTTATAATTAACCGATCAAGTAGGTGTCTAGAAAGGTGTCAACGGGGTTACGTCCCTGGGAAAACGAGGTTTATTTTAATTAGGTCCGTGCGAAAGCACGGGGAACCTCCCTCAAAGTACCGGCACAGGCCTGGGTGAAAGATTGGCGAACTTGTAGGGTGTAATTAATCCCGGCTAGTCTTTTTCCTTTTAGGGTTTGAAGGAAGATTTGATAGAAACAGTAGGGGCCATCCTGATTAGATAAAATATATAACCAATCTAATCTTGCAAGAGCGCACGCAGAGTGTTTTCTTCTCTCTCTCTCTCCAAGTAGCGACCATGTCACGCCTTAATCAAGATAATAATATGGATGTATTGACCGAACCCGTTTGCTTACTGAGCTAAGGAAGGTTGGTCCCGCTCCAACTTATAATTGTTATAAGACAGAGCAGGAAATTGGGGAATACCAGATTTCCCATGCCGCCCAAACGAAGAAAGTGCATGATGATGCATCTTCTTCAGGTGTGTTCTTTACAAAGAACGGTTTCTCAGTATCCTCTACGTCCTGGGTACTAGATACCGGATCCGGATCCCATATATGTAATCTGTTACATGGGCTACAGATAGGTAGAGAACTGAGAACGGGTGATAGGTTTCATGAGATAGAAACGGTGCAAGTGTTGCAGCCAAGTCTGTTGGTAGTTATCACCCTGTATTACTAGAATACATTGATTCTGAACGAATGTTATTAGATACCGAACCTGATATACAACATCATATCAGTCTCTTTTTATTAAAGAAGGATATGATTTTGTATTGTTGGATAATGTTTTGCACATTTCCTATATCAAGAGTTGATCGGTTCAGGCACGTTATCTAAAAGCATAAACGTTCTAAATCAAATCACAGTTCTTAATGTACAGAACACACACAAGAGGAAGAGTTCAGAAATGAACGAATTCTTCTTGAGGCATTGTAGACTAGGTCATATCAATGCGACCCGACTAGCTAAGTTACATTTAGATGCATATTTAAATCAGTTTAAATTTACATCTTATGAAACTTGCCAGTCATGTCACAAAGATAATATGACCATAGCTCCGTTTACTGGAAACAGAGAAAGAGTCAGTGAACTCTTGGGACTGATACATAGTGATGTATGAAGGTCCCCAGTCTACATATGCCAGGACCGGTTCTTTATACTTCCTTACATTCAATGAGAATCTCTCAAGATTCGGACACATGTTCCTGTTGAAACACATGTCTGAAACTTTTGAGAAATTCAAAGAATGCAAGATAGAAGTAGAGAACCAAAACCGGATAGAAGTATTATGTCCTTTGATGTGATCAAGGAGGAGAATACTTGAGCACGGAATTCCTGGATTATTCTAAAGGAGAATGAGATTCTCTCTCGGCATTATTCCTCCGCATACACCACAGCATGTCGGTGTATCGGGGCAGAGCAATCACACCCTATTTGATATGGTGCGCTCTATGATGAGTACTACTGAGTTTCCTTTTCCTTTTAGGGAGTTATGCACTTGTGAAGCTACATACCTATTGAATAGGGTTCCAATCAAATCCATTGCCTACCATTTCATATGTGATATCGTATGGGAAGAGCCCATCTCTTAAGCAAGTTAAGATTTAGGGTTATCCGGCCTATGTCTAAAAGCAAAATCCGGACAAGCTCGAGGCAAAGTCAGTTCTGTAGAAGTTTGTTGGATATCCCAAGCATTCGCAAGGGAATATCTTCTACCTAACAGAGGAACAAAATATGTTTTGTTTCTCAACATACCACCTTTGTGAATGGGAATTTATTATGAAGAAATTAGTGGTCATAAGGTAGAACTGGAAGGAGTTCCAGCTATACAAACTACAGCAGATGATTTGGTAGAACCAAAGGATTCAATAGATTCCGATGAACCTCAGCCTCTCTGCCGATCTAGCAGGGTTCCTCATCCGCCTGAGAGATACTTCGGTTTCTCGATGACAGTGGGAGCGAGGATTGCATCATGAGATGATGACCCCACTAGTTTCGAGCAGGCCATCGAGAGTAGGGACTCTGTAAGAATGGCTGGATGCTTAGCGATCTGAGATGGAATTCATGTACACCAACAAAGTATGGACTTTGGTTGCTATATCTGAAGGTTTAAATCCCCATCAGGAGCAAGTATATCTTGAGAAGATTACTTGGTGTAGATGGAAAAGTTGAGACTTTCAAAGCTAGACTTGTTAAAGGTTTTCGTCATCGACCAGGCGTGGATAATGATGAAACCTTTTCCAGTGGCTGTGCTTAAGTCCATCCGGATCCTACTTGCCATTGCTGCATACCATGACCGCGATATCTGGTGGTTGGGTGTCATGACTGCTTTTCTAAATATTGATTTAGAAAAGAGCGTCTATAAGTACACAGCCAGAGGGCTTCGTAGACAGTGGGAGCAGCGAAAAAGTGTGCAAGATGCTTTACAGGATAAAGCAGGCATCGCGGAGTTGGAACGTCTGTTTTGATGTGGTAGTCAAAGTGTTTGACTTCATCAAAATGGTAAATGAACCTTGTACATACAAAAAGGTAGTAGAGAGTAAGGTGGTCATCCTCGTATTGTACGTGGACAACATACTCTTGATAGGAAAAGAGTTTCTATGCTACGCACGGTCAATCTCCTCTTATCACAAGGATTCTCCAAATAGGATAAAGGTAATACCTCCTAAATCCTGGATTTTATATCTATAAGATAGATCTAAATGGATATTAGGATTCTCACTAGGTATAGTAGGACGGTATCAATCGATCCTGGCGAGAATCACTGGACAGCTTCCAGGGTGGTAAGGTTGACTGAATGTCAGTCACAGGCATTGTCTTTACCCTCAGTGGAGGGACGGTATGTTGGAAGAGTTCCAAGCTAGATATCGTGGCAAACTAGACGATAAAGGCTGGCGTCATCACTATCAAAGATACTACCAAAGAGGCAGTTTGGGTGTATATTCATTCATGAGATGAACTAGGTTCCTACCATTGTATGACAATGGAAGTGTGGTTTTGACCCAGGAACCACGGTCCCATCAGTGACCCAGACATATTCCAAGGTAGTATCACCTGATCATGGAGATAATTGATCTCCAGGGTGATCGAGGTTAGGAAAGTAGACTCAGAGGACAACACGGCGGATCCACTCACAAAGGCCTTTTCCCAAAGAGAGACTTTTATGGGATGGTTGAGTATGAGATACTGCAACCACTGCTACAGATGGTCCTAGTGCAAGTGGAAGATTGTTAGTTATATGTATGCCCTAGAGGCTATTACTGTACATGAGATGTATATTGTAGTGGATGCTGGGACATATATAGGCAGGACTTTCTTTCTCGACATGATAGTACGCTATCTGGTTGCTTTTTATCTTAACATGTATTGTCTTTAGGTTACATGTTGATAAAGCCCTTAGGATGTTTACTCGACTTCCAGGACTATGATGTAGATCATACTAGTGGGGCCTGGATAGTCTATGAGTACATCCTTCAATGTTCCTAGTCGTGGGAATATCAAAACGGGGCATCGATATTCCGGAGTAGACTAGCGTATATCTTCTCGACCCATGTGATGGGCGATGGATGATCCCATATCCATTGGTGTTTGACATAAGAGATGGTATGCGGGTGCTCAGTGGAGACTGGGTACACTGAACGGACTCGCCGAGAACTCCCAGATGGTATTATACCTTACTCCAGATGGCAGTTCTCTGGTGACACTGGTACAGCTTAGTCTGTTGACTCGAGATCGTCATAGAGTCTTGTGTGTCTCCCACTGTGCTTTGATTTCCACCCTACCACGGCTCTATTGAGTCGTGCAAACAGGTGGTTTTTGGGTACAGTCCCGATTCACATGGAGGCAATGAGCGATAGGAGGGGATCCGTCTCTCCGGGTATTGGGCATTGATGTTGCGCTATGCTCGACCGGCCATAACTGGAAATCCCTGGCCAGGGTTGCACTGATTTACTGGTAAGTGTTATCAGGAGTTTCATGCTTGTTATGGACTTTACATCGGCATGACTTATCAAGTTACTGGGGGCTGACGTTTACCACCCCTAGGCGAGATATGCGACATATCAGACGAACAGACCGGATTGTGAGTGTTACTGATTGGATTCGTAAGGAGTGTGAGCAGGTTTGCTCGTTGATCTTCTGATCGCTCAATACCTGGGTGGCCGTTACGTTTAGCAGACCGCTTGCTGCTTGTGGGTAATTGATATGATCACCACCTACTGCCGGCGTATTGACGAGTCTTTAGAGTCCTACACAGAGGTTTCCTGGCTCAAGAGAAACGAAATAGGAGCACATATGAGATATGTACGGGACTGAGAATAATACCAGTATGTGATACTGTATTCTATTCTCGCGATTTGTATCATCGGACGTTTATATGAGATATAGCCGGGTTACTGCTCGGTAAGCTTTCTACCTTCGCATTCATTTGTATATTCTGCATTTGCATACTTACTTAAAAAACCATAAAAATCAGAAAATTTTCTAAAAACATAAAAACTTTATCGTCAAGTTAGCTAGTGGGAGAACTTAGATTCAATATTTCGACGGTTTGTTTGATAAGATAAGAATAACTAAATCTTATTTTTAGATTTTGAAAACCTGAAAGATAACTCTCCTTTGAAGTTAACTATAGCTGATATACGTCTTTACATCACACTACACGTGTCGTGAGTTTTGAAAATTAGTTGACAAGTCTATTATGTCTGAAAACTTTTAAATGGATAAATTATTTTCTGAGGATCAAATAGGTTTGTTCTGAAATAAGTAATATCTAGAATAGTTTATGAAGTGAAGCGGATATGAAGGGATATTATTGACGCCTTAATTGGAACTAATTCTGAAGAATAACCCATCTGAATCTTGATTGGAATGATTACACACCTAACCCACTAAACACGTCTTATATCCAAAAATAATTGAACTACCGGTTATATCTCCGTTCACATTAAATCATCATTCTCTTTTGTTTTTGGGCCTAGGTAACTTGAGTAATTAAGTCCGCTGGGGTGTCTCTACACCTAATGCCCTAAAACCAACTGGTTTGGGAGCATTGGCCCAAAGCTCGCTAAGAAGCCTGGAAAGTCCAAATTAAAACAAAATCAAGCAAGCGTTCTCTCCGAGTTAAAATTCCTAACTGTTTTTTGTGTGAGAATAATCTTGACAAAAGACAGATTTTTATAAAAAATTATTTCTAGCGGAGATATGAAGGTTTCATTCTATGATAAAGACTATTGCACGTTCACAAAGGTGTGTATGAAATGAAAACATGAAAAAGGTGGAGTGAAAAATAAGACCTAGTTTCCTGTTAAGGAAGATAGAAATTCTGAATTTGAAACCTAACTGGAAAACGAAACTTGAGAAATACTTAACTCTTTATAAAACTTATGAGATCCTTTTAAAATTTTTATGTGGGCTTTATTTTGTGACATGACGACTTTAATCGATCCTTCTGAAACGTAACGACACTATTTGCACTGCACGTAAAGACATATAAAATCTTAACTTAAATGAGAAGCGAGGTGTGAAAAATAAAGATTCGATAATTCTAAATTTAGGATAATAGAATTGCTATCTTTTAAAAAAACCTTAGGGTTTGAATCATAGTTATTTCGCAAAACTAGCTTGACGGGATTTTGTGGGTAGTATCCGCTGAAAACCCTCAGGAGACAACACTCCTCCTACTAGGGACACCTAGAGGTTTAACGGCTTGTTGCACACGCTCAGTGCAATCGCGTTCCCTGCGAAAGTGCGGTTAGGATTTTCTTTTGTGAATAAATGGTTTTGCTCGGGACGAGCAAAAGATAAGTTTGGGGGTATTTGTTTTTATCAGAAAACTTCATTCTAATACCGCCCATTCATTATTTATTTGTTGTATTTATCGGTACTATTAACCAATGTCTGCTCAGTAATACAGATTACAGGTATCCGTGATAAAATACTGGAAATACATTTAAAAGCATGGATATATCAATTGAGAGCCGACACTGAAACCAGAACCGCAATCCGACCGATACTTCAGGAGTCCCTTTTTGCAACAAGTTTGTGTACACATTTTTCTATCTAAATGGTCCAACACAACAAATGTGTACACAAGACTTTTAGGCACATGTGGATATGCATTCAAGGCAAAATATTATATGCATTCAAGGCTAAACATCATGTGTTGATTTTTTCCTTCCAAAACTGAAATCAAATCAAAGTCAATCAAACAAATCAGCATAAGCCATAATGGGGCAGCCATGAATCAAGCCACATGTGGGAATGAAGTAATGAGCATTTAATGGTGAAGATTATGTGTGTGATTTAAAGATTCAAATTTCCTTCCAAAACTGAGTGCAAATCAAATTCAAATAGACAAATCAGCATATACCATGATGGGGAAGACAAGAATCAAGTCACAAATGGACATGAAGTAATGAGCATTCAATGCTAAAGATTTTGTGTTGATTTAAAAATTCGAATTTCCCTCCATTCTTTGGAGCCTATAAATACAGACCATGGGGCAAAGATTCAAAGATCATTCTTTAGTCTTGGATTGTCATTCTTTGTCCAAGTTTTTTATTCTCCTTTCTTGTAAATAGCTTAGTCCCCTTGAGTTCTTAACCTTCTCTTGATCCTTCAACCTCTTCATTGAGCTTGAAAGTTTAAGGGTTGGTTATTGATCTCAAGGGGTTGTATCATTCTTGAAGTTTAATAAAGTGTTCTTTTGTGCTTCCTTCATCATGAGTTCTTTGCCCTCTCTTGATCTTGCAACCTCTTTATTGAGCTTGCAAGTTTAAGTTTGGGTTATTGAACCCATGTCTTGCAATATGTTCTTTGGTTCCTAATCTTTTACTTACTTGCATTTTATTCTTGCCCTTTTAATTCTCGCACTTAAATTCCATGCACTTTAATTACTTACTTGTAATCTTTTCTTCTCTTTGTTCTTCTCTTTTTGGTTTGTTTTGTGAATGGTGTGAATATTGTTGTTAGGAAAAGAGAAAGATTTTGTAAGTTAACATTTCGCTCCTCATTTCCTTTTCCCGTCTTTTCCATTTGAAACTCTGACGGGAAAAGGAAATGACGGCAACGGCGCCAGAGTTTCAAATGGAAAAGACGGGAAAAGGAAATGAGGAACGAAATGTTAACTTACAAAATCTTTCTCTTTTCCTAACAACAATATTCACACCATTCACAAAACAAACCAAAAAGAGAAGAACAAAGAGAAGAAAAGATTACAAGCAAGTAATTAAAGTGCATGGAATTTAAGTGCGAGAATTTAAAGAGCAAGATTAAAATGCAAGTAAGTAAAAGATTAGGAACCAAAGAACATATTGCAAGACATGGGTTCAATAACCCAAACTTAAACTTGCAAGCTCAATAAAGAGGTTGCAAGATAAAGAGAGGGCAAAGAACTCATGGTGAAGGAAGCACAAAAGAACACTTTATTAAACTTCAAGAATGATACAACCCCTTGAGATCAATAACCAACCCTTAAACTTTCAAGCTCAATGAAGAGGTTGAAGGATCAAGAGAAGGTTAAGAACTCAAGGGGACTAAGCTATTTACAAGAAAGGAGAATAGAAAACTTGGACAAAGAATGACAATCCAAGACTAAAGAATGACTAAAGAATGATCTTTGAATCTTTGCCCCATGGTCTGTATTTATAGGCTCCAAAGAATGGAAGGAAATTCGAATTTTTAAATCAATACAAAATCTTTAGCATTGAATGCTCATTACTTCATGTCCATTTGTGACTTGATTCTTGTCTTCCCCATCATGGTATATGCTGATTTGTCTATTTGAATTTGATTTGCACTCAGTTTTGGAAGGAAATTTGAATCTTTAAATCACACACATAATCTTCACCATTAAATGCTCATTACTCCATTCCCACATGTGGCTTGATTCATGGCTGCCCCATTATGGCTCATGCTGATTTGTTTGATTGACTTTGATTTGATTTCAGTTTTGGAAGGAAAAAATCAACACATGATGTTTAGCCTTGGATGCATATAATATTTTGCCTTGAATGCATATCCACATGTGCCTAAAAGTCTTGTGTACACATTTGTTGTGTTGGACCATTTAGATAGAAAAATGTGTACACAAACTTGTTGCAAAAAGGGACTCCTGAAGTATCGGTCGGATTGCGGTTCTGGTTTCAGTGTCGGCTCTCAATTGATATATCCATGCTTTTAAATGTATTTCCAGTATTTTATCACGGATACCTGTAATCTGTATTACTGAGCAGACATTGGTTAATAGTACCGATAAATACAACAAATAGATAATGAATGGGCGGTATTTGTTAGTGTATATGCCCTAGAGGCTATTACTGTATCATACTAGTTTGTATATTACTTAATGGAAGCTTGGGATATTCACCTTGTATATACAATCTTGCTCAAAATAGTAGTATGCTACTTGGTTTGTTTCTACTTCAATGTGTACATGTGTTTATTTTAGTATATCACCTATGCACATTAGTGGAGCCCTTAGGATCTTTGCTTGATTACCAGCGTTGTGATGGCAGTCACACTAGTGGGGGATGGGTAATCTATAAGCACATCCTTATGCAGGTCCCTAGTCGTAGGACTATCGAGACAGGGCATCGATACTCCGGAGTAGACTAGCGCATGCGCTTCTCATCCCAGAGTGGGAGATGGTCTGTCCCACAGCCATCAGTACGTCGTACTGGAGATAGTATACGGGTGCTCGTTTGGTTACGAGTATACTGGACAGGACTCGTCGGGAACTGACCGGTTGGTATTATACCTATCTGTGACATTTTGAAAATCGTTTCGGTGAAATTTCGAAAAAAACGGTAAAATAAGGGGGTTTTCTGTAAAAAGTCAAAATGCAAATATCTTTATTATAAAATTAAATATACATATTCTAGCTATATAATTGCTAGTATTTTGTGTTTATTGAGCCACTGCTGAAATTTCAAATTTTCTGAAAATTTTTCCGAAATTAATTATTTTAATATTATTTTAAGCCGGTAAGAAAATACATTAAATTAGCGATAAATACAAATTTAAATGGGCTAATTTTAATCTTTAAAATCATGTTAATTAAAATCTAGTTGTAATATTATTTTTTAGTATTTTATTTCAAGTTTTAATTGATTTATTTTATGGAAAACAAAAATATAGTTATTTTGAACTAAAACTTGCAAATATTGTATCGTGGGGGGTCTTTTTGCATAGAAATATTTTGTAAAGTCTCTCACACTCACCCTCTCTCCCCTTGGCCGGCCTCACACTATTGTAGCAGTCCAAGAATTTTATTTCCCTCTTTTTGACCTTAAATCATGTGAGAAATGGGTTAAAATAAGGTTTTTTTATATAGTAAAGTAGGTGGGGGTATTATGGTAATTGGGAGGGGCTTTGACTTGGATCTTTTTGGCACCATTCCCTCACATTTTCCCCACTTCCCTTTGGCTGAACCTGGACCAGCAGCAGCTCCCCCTTTCTCCTTCTCTTTTCTCTTCAAAACTCCATCAAAAAATCATCCAAAATGCTTCAAAAATCCCACAAAATCAAAATCTAATTCCTACCCATTTTCCCTTGGCTACCATAGCATGGATCTAGGGATTTAGATTTCAATTTGGGAGGCTAAGTGTGCTTGTGGGATCTTCAAATTTATTTGGGTATAATTCTAACCTTATTCATATATTGTTGTTTAATTGCTTCTATGTTAACAAATTTGATGTTTAATTGGGTTTTATTGCAACTTTAGGAAATTCAAGACTAGGGTTTGAATTTAATTAGGGTTTTATCATTAGTTTATGGTTGTAATGAGGAGATTAACATGTAATTGTATGAAAAATCTAAGTTGGTTGCTACTTGCTAATTTGTTAAATTAAAATGGTGATAATTTTGCTAAATTGCTAACTAGGTTTTAAAAAATTGTTTAAATATTGGGTTTAAAAATGTGATTAGGTTTTTCATGACTTCATTAACATTATAAAATATAGTTTAATACTTTAGTTCATGAAAATCAAAGCTAAATTGTTGTTTGTGCATTTTTGCTATAAAATTGTTAAATTTGGGTATATTGTAAACCAGAATTTTGGAATTTATGGAAATTGATGAGAATAAATTATAGGAATGGTTTATATGATTTTGTTATGATATTTAGTGAATATTGTGGCCGCTAGATTCGTTTAAACATCAAGAGGTTGTATTAAAGCGGCTAATTTTGCTTATTACGTTTTCGGAAAAATAGCTTTAAAGCGAATTTGAAGTTTTGGTGATTTTAACCCTATTATATATATATAATTAAGGTGTTGTGAAACCACGATTGATACGTTTGAGTTTTTCTCGATGGTTTGGCGTTTGTACGCCGACGTCGAGGGTTTTTGGGTTGATTTGTGAAAGCAACCATAGGTTTTGACCTATGTGGGATTCACGTGTCGTTTTTGGGTCATGAGTCGGATTTTAATACGACACGGTGCGTTATGATATGTAGGTACCCCATGTGGACTTCGAGACGACGTCGGCACCGGCGAGCGAGGACCAGGTGAGTAGATTTATATCTACGGGGAGAAGTTGGGTGGATGGCGTATAGCACCCCCGCAGTCCGTGGTGGTGTATACGGATGCGTATACACACCAACAATTATTATATGTTATTTGGTATTAATAACGATGTTTAGGATGGATATTGATGTGTTGGATGATTTTAGTGTTGCGAACCCTAGGGTAGTGTTGCACTACACATACACACATACATACTTGCATACATTCCTATTTATGTGTGCTTATGGGATTCCTTATAGTTGTGTGTTCACATGGGCATGGGACTATGTGTTCACATACGGATTCGAGGATGATACTTGGGATTGAGCTGAGTCGATGAGATTTGTTTTGTGGTTGTGATATCAGTGATATGGCAGGATTCGTACTTGAGGTACGTCCTGGTGTTATAGCGGATCTTGGGACGACGATACGGGTGAATAGTGTTTTTAAATAAAATGGTCGACATGTGATCGTGATATAAGATATGATATGCTAGGATATTGATACTAGGCCGTATTGGGCGATGTATACCCCTTGATGATGATATGTGCTAATGATATCGGTTTGTACGAGATTGTCGATCAGTAGTCAGATCATCAGTATATTGAGGATATTAGTATTGTACTAGACATAGGTCAGTACCCTAGACTATGATCTTGGATAAAGTGGATACCAGAGAAATAGTGTGAGGAATATGATATTAACCCGTATCCAGATTTGGGGATGCCGTTCGACGGATTTACGTACGAGCTATAATTTGATGATTGATCCGCACTCTTGACTTGGGATGTCTGATTATAGATATGGTATCGGATATGATATTATTGAGGCGGGATCACCGACTAATATATATACAGGTATGTATATGGATCGACTCAGATGTTAGGCGGTTTCCTTACCTGTAGTCCAGCTTGTTAGCTTAGCCCTTGTGTTTAGTTTAGTTGTTAGACTTGAGTCGATTCTTACCTATTTCAAAAAACTAACGAATCGTGGGTATTTTAAAAGACAGCCCAATGGATCCTACGGATATTTCAAAAGACGTATTCTTTCATAAAAACACCGTAGCCCCTATTTTCAAAACCCCATGATTCGTGTTATTTCAAAAGGCACCATTTATAGGACTTATATTAGGGTAATGCAGATTAGTTATAGTTGCGTCTAGTATTCAGCTCCCGCTCATTATTGTGGTTCGCTTCGCATCGCATGCTTATATTATGTTTCATACTCCATTATTGATATCATGCTGTTAGAACACCAGCACCATTACCGATGATGCGTATATACCACGTACACTTATTTGCCGGCTCACACACATCTTCATCGGTAATTGCCATGTCACGCACACCTTAGAGAATATTATTGCTTGACTTAGCTTGTTAGTTAGTAATTTGACATGATATTAGTGTACCTGCCTTATATGCCAGCTTAACATTGTAGTTATTACTTGTCCCTTCATGCATACTGTTATTCATTGTTATGCCTATATTCATGGTTTTACATGCTATTGATGATTTGGATTCGGATTTCCATGAGATTTTCCGGATTTGGGGGGAAAACCGCAAAACTTATATAAACTGATTTCTCTGTTTTTAAATAAAAAAAAAGTGCGGTTTTTCCCATGATGTATGAGTCGTCCACCATGAGTTTGCTGATGGATTTCAAGACCCGATTTGAGGAGACGGATGAACCGTTTCGGGTACATGGTGGACCCGGTAAGGTACCCCGGGGCAAGAAGCGCGTGGTGATGACGATGTGAGCCTGGCAGGGGGAGACTACCTACCGGTGATGTTACCCGACGCGTCGGATATCCGGAGGATACCGTCGTGGTCTTGAGATGGATGGTAGGGGCCGGTCTGGACTGACGGCGCCCTATATATTGTGATTGAGACATTGAGATTTCGAGATATTGAGGTACAGAGACTGTGATACAGAGATATTGAGATATTGGGATTACGTTTTGTGCCGATGCTAGGCACTGTTTTATGCAGATTTCATTATGATATCTCATTTTAAAAATACAAAGGAAATCTCACTAATTTATGAAAACAGTTCTTCATTTACATGTATTCTGTTTTCATGCATTCATACCTCATTCATATGATATATTGCTACCTGAGGCACTGACACGGGCACATGAGATTACACTCGGGTTAGATATTTACCCTAGCCTTGTTATAGGTTGCATGTTATATATATAATTGAGGATATATTATGATCATTGACCTAGGTTGCGTTATTTATGCGATTTCTTTCCGTAGATGTTTTTCTATTCATGAGTTGGCAATTCACCCCCGTTGTGCCCCAGTTTCTTGCAGGTTTGCCGTACAGGTTTCATTACGGCTTTGTGGGCATAGTTTCCTTCGGGTGATTTGCTAGTAGGTGGGTTATTTGTATCGCACCCATCATTATATCTTGTATATCATTATTCTATTGTATCTAGAAGTTCCATCAACCAAACATGTATTTATTTTTGAGATAGAGACCAGTGATGTTATTCTTTCGACCTTAGAGTCGCGCGTTATATTTCTTTGGATTTCTTGTTGTTTTGAGTTTCCTTTTGAGTTTTGATCCTCGCCGTTGGCGTTGTATATTATATTGCTTGTGTGGTTGTGACCGTCGATTGACGAAGAGCTAGCTCCCGCTTGGGGATGCCTGTTTATTGATTTCGTATACTATTCATGTTGTATCCCGTTTGGGAGCCAGTATTTTCAAAGGATACTCTGCCGAAATTTTCGGGAAATATTGATATTTTTTTAAAACCGCATAATTCGGCTTATGCTATTAAAACTACTTGTTTAAATTGGTTTTCCTTCACTCTACTACTTTTCTTGGTTTGCATTTCTGGGTTTTCGGCTTACTTAGATTACGTACGCCTCGAGACGTTCGTAGTTTAAGTGCCGGTCATATTCCGTACTTTCGGAACGTGACAAAGTTGGTATCAGAGCGTTAGATTTGTAGGGTTCCTAGGCACTCTTGTGAAGGTTCATAAGACATCAAACATGCCCGGATAAAAATTTAGACGTGCCGAACAACCCAAAGCCGGGATCTTTGCTAGATTATTAGGGTTTAACATGCAAGATGATAACTTTTTATCTAAGTGTGAGGGATTACAACCTTTGTAGTCCGCTCCTTCACTTCACAAGCTCCGAGTAGAAGTCCCTTTGCCGCGATCCACGATCTCCCGGACTCATGAGAGGCTCCACGACTCGAACGATCCATGCTAGCTTGAAGTATTCCAAATCTCCGATGATCTACCTCGAAGTTGCAAAGACTTAAGCTTTCTCACTCTAAAGAGATGAACACACTAATCTCATGGGCTAGATGAGATGAGGATGAGAGAGTAGTATTTTTGCTTTCTTTTTAAATCATTTTCTCATATTTATTCATCACATAAAGAAAATCTAGTAAGCTTTCTTCAAGAGAGAAGAAGATGATAATGAAAAGATAATGAATTATTTTCTTTTGTGATGAATAGAAAGAAAGACTATATGATTGATTATAAACCATGGTCAAGGATGAGTGGCTAGGATTTAGTAGAGAATAAACTAGAGTTAGGGTTTGGTTGGGTTAAGAATGTGTCATCCTGAAATATCTTTACAATGACAAAAGAAAAAGCTTCTAGAAGGTGCATGAAGCATCTAACCCAAATCAAACCCTAACCTCAATTAATCATCCTTAAACATGTTTAACAATTAATCATATCATGTCACAATAATATATATCACATATATATTATATATTTGCAACAAAAGAAAATAATACAATTAACATATATCGCATATATATCAATGTATCATCCAATGAGAAAATGAAATAATAAAGCGAGCCAATATTAGATAATGTAATACAATATATCATATATATTATTATACATTAAATCATCGAATCAACACTTGATCCGACGATCCGGCTATATCGAATATTACCGACTAATATATCATGTACCGATTCATCGAATCAACACTTGATCCGATGACCCGGTTCATATCTAAATATCGTGAGAATATAATACGGTATCTCATATCGCATTATTCTCGATCCTGCACATATCACATATGTGCCTCTACTCCGTTTCGCCTGAGCTAAGAAACCTCTGTGTTGGACTCTAAAGAATCGTCAATACGCCGGTAGAAGGTGATGATCATATCAAACACCCACAAGCTGCAAGCGGTCAGCTAAACGTAACAGCCACCCAGGTATTGAGCGATCAGAAGATCAACAAGCTAGCCTGTGCGTTCTCTTGTGAATCCAATCAGTAACACTCCCGTACAGTCCGGTCTGTTCGTCTGATATGTCGCATATCAAGTCTAGGGGTGGTATACGTCAGACCCCAGTAACCGATAAGTCGTGTCGATGTGTGGCTCATAACGGGTCGAGAAACTACTAGTAACACTTACCAGTAAATCTCTATATCAGCCCTGGCCAGGGACTTCCAGTTATAGCCAATCGAACACAGCACAACATCAACTCCCTATACCGGGAGAGACGAATCCCCTCTTATCGCTCATTGCCTCCATGTGATTCGGGACTGTACCCAAAAGCCACCGTTTTGCACGCCCTCTTGGACGTGGTAAGGTGGAAATCAAAGCACAGTGGGAATCACACAAGACTCTATGACGATCTCGGGTCTACAGACTACCCTGTACCAGTGTCACCGGAGAAATGCCATCTGACGTGTGGTATATCACCATCTGGGAGTTCTCGGCGAGTCCGTCCAGTGTACCCAGTCTCCACTGAGCACCCGTACACCATCTCTGATGTCAAACACCGATGGATATGGGATCATCCATCACCCATCATATGGGTCAAGATGCGTATACGCTAGTCTACTCTGGTGTATCGATGCCCTGTCTCGATATACCCTCGACTAGGAACAGTTATAGGATGTACTCATCGACTACCGCGGCCCCACTAGTATGATCTCATCATAGTCCCAGTAGTCGAGTACAGATCCTAAGGGCTTTATCAACATGTGAGAGTAAAACAGTAAACCAATACAAGTCAACATGTTAAGATAAAGTGAAACCAAATAGCATACTATCATGACGAGCAAGAAAGTCATCTCTATATATATCCAAGCATCCATTATAATATACATCATATGTACAACAATGGCCTCTAGGGCATATACATAACTAACAATCTCCCACTTGCACTAAGGCCAGCTGCTGTAGTATCGGATACCTAGCATCCCGAATAATCTCTCAAACTGTATCTGGGGAATAGCCTTCGTGAATGGATCCGCAGTGTTTTCCTTCGTATCTACTCTCCTGACCTCGATCTCCCGGCGATCAACTATCTCCCTGATCAGGTGATACCGCCTCAGAATATGTCTGGACTTTTGATGGGATCTGGGTTCCTTGGCTAAAGCCACAGCTCCATTGTTATCACAATACAGAGGTATTGGATGCTCAATGGATGGAACCACACCAAGTTCACTAATGAACTTCTTTATCCAGACAGCCTCCTTGGCAGCATCGTTGGCAGCGATGTATTCAGCCTCCATCGTCGAGTCTGCAACGGTATCCTGTTTGGAACTCTTCCAACATACCGCCCCTCCATTGAGGGTAAAGACAAAACCCGAATGCGACTTAGAGTCGTCCTTATCACTTTGGAAGCTGGAATCGGTAAAGGACTCCACCTGGAGTTCTCCGTTTTCCATACACCAAGAACATCTCCTTAGTCCTTCGTAAGTACTTGAGAATGTTCTTCATAGCTGTCCAGTGACTCTCTCCAGGATCTGCTTGATACCGACTCACTACACTTAGTGAGTATGCTACATCGGGTCTGGTACATAGCATCGCATACATGATAGAGCCTACTGCCGAAGCATAGGGTATCCCTTGCATGCGAGCTCTCTCCAAATCAGTCTTGGGAGACATCTCTTTGGAGAGAGTGAGTCCAGAGATCGTGGGTTGGTTCCCACGCTTGGATTCTTCCATACTAAACCTCTTTAGTATGGTGTCAATGTATCTGGATTGGGACAATCCCAGTATCCGTTTAGATCTATCTCTATAGATCATGATTCCCAATATGCAGGAGGCATCACCTAGAGGCCATTGTTGTACATATGATTGCAGCATAGGAATATCATTTCCTATCAAGAGTATGTCATCCACGTACAATACGAGGAAGACAACCTTACCCTCTGCTACCTTCTTATAGATACAAGGTTCATCTATATTTTTGATGAAGTCAAACTCTTTGACTACAACATCAAAACAGATGTTCCAACTCCGTGATGCTTGCTATAACCCATAAATGGATTTAAGCAGCTTGCACACCTTTCCGCTGCTCCCACTATCTACGAAGCCCTCTGGCTGAGTCATGTACACGCTCTCTTCTAAATCACCGTTTAGAAAGGCGGTCTTAACATCCATTTGCCAGATTTCGTAGTCATGGTATGCAGCAATAGCAAAGATCCGGATGGACTTAAGCATAGCCACTGGAGAAAAGGTTTCGTCATAATCCACACCTGGTCGTTGACGAAATCCCTTTGCTACAAGCCTAGCTTTGAAAGTCTCAACTTTTCCATCTACACCAAATTTCTTTTTAAAAATCCACTTGCTCCCAATGGGTTTTACCCCTTCAGGAGCATTTTCCAAAATCCATACTTTATTGGTGTACATGGATTCCATCTCAGATCGCATTGCATCCAGCCATTTCACAGAGTCACCACTCATGATGGCCTGCTCGAAACTAGTCGGGTCTTCATCATCCATGATGCAATCCTCGCTTCCACCATCAATGAGAAAACCGTAGTATCTCTCAGGTGGACGAGAAACCCTACTAGATCGGCGGAGAGGCTGGGGTTCGTCGGGTACTACTGAATCCTCTGGTTCCACTAAATCTTCAGTTGCAGTTTGTGGTGCTGGAACCTCTTCCAGTTCTACCTCTTTGCCACTAATTTCTTTTTCAAGAAATTCCTTTTCTAAAAAGGTGGCATATTGAGAAATAAACACCTTTTGTTCCTCAGCGTGATAGAAAATATATCCTTGAGAATTCTTAGGATATCCCACAAATTTGCAAAGAACTGATCATGCCTCGAGTTTGTCTGGATTTTGTCTTTTGACATAGGCCGGACAACCCCATATCTTAACTCTTTTAAAATATGGTTTCTTCCCACTCCATATCTCATGCGGTGTGGTAGGCACAGATTTAGACGGAACTTGAATCAATAGGTATGCTGCTGTTTCAAGCGCATAACCCCAGAAGGAAATAGGCAACTCAGCTGTACTCATCATAGAGCGTACCATATCTAATAGGGTGCGATTTCTCCGCTCCGAAACACCGTTGTGCTGTGGTGTATAAGGAGGAGTAAGCTGAGAGAGAATCCCATTCTCTTTTAGATAATGTAAAAACTCACCGCTTAAGTATTCACCTCCTCGATCAGATCGAAGAATCTTAATACTTTTGCCCGTTTGATTCTCTACTTCGTGCTTATATTCTCTGAATTTCTCAAAAGCTTCAGACTTGTGTTTCATTAGGAACACATGTCCGAATCTAGAGAGATCGTCAGTGAATGTAATGAAGTAGGAAGAACCGTTCCTGGCATGCGTAGACATGGGACCACATACATCACTATGTATTAGTCCTAAGAGTTCTGTAACTCTTTCTCCGTGTCCACTAAACGGAGCTTTGGTCATTTTTCCTTTGAGACATGAATGGCAAGTATCATAAGATGATAATTCGAACGGATTCAAATAACCATCTCTATGTAACTTAGCCAGTCGTGTCGCATTGATATGACCAAGTCTACAATGCCACAAGTAGGATTCGTTCATATCTGAACTTTTCCTTTTGTGTTTGTTTTGTATATTCAGCACTGTATTCTGATTTAGAATGAATATGCCATTATGTAACGAGCCTGATGCAATCAACTTTTGATCTAGGAATATGTTCATAACATTATCCTGTACTACAAAATTATATCCCTCTTTACTCAATAAAGAAACTGATATAATGTTGCACATCATGTTCTGTATATAATAGCACTCATTTAGAATCAGTGTATTACGACTTGGCAATACAAGGTGATATTCGCCAACTGCTTTGGCTACAATACTTGCACCGTTCCCTACTTGAACGGAATGATCACCTTTTCCTAGTTCTCTACCTTTTCGTAGCCCATGTAACTGTTTACATATGTGGGATCCTGATCCGGTATCTAATACCCAGGACGTAGGGTGAACTGAGAAACAGTTCTCAATAACTAACACACCCGAAGAAGATGCATCAACATGTATGTTCTTTTGGGCGGCGTGAGAATCCAGATATTCTCCTGTTTCCTGTTCAGTCTTATAACTCTTATAAGAAAGAATGGATCTAACGTTCCCTTGTTCAGTACAATAATTAGGTTTAGTCAATACATCCATATTATTATCTTGATTATGGCCTGACATGGTCGCTACCTGGAGAGAGAGAGAAGAAAACACTTTTAGCGTATGCTCTTGCAAGATTAGATTGGTTATTATCTTATCTAATCAGGATGTCTCCCACTGTTTTTATCAAATCTACCTTAAAACCCTAAAAGGTAAGATTAGCCGGGATTAATTACACCTTACAATTTCATCAATCTTTCAGCCAGATCAGTGTCGGTACTTTGAGGGAGGTTCCCCGTGCTTTCGCACGGACCTAATTAAAGTAAACCTCATTTTCCCAGAGGCGTAACCCCGTTAACACTTTTCTAGACACCTACTTGATCGGCTAATTGTCCTGTGTAAAACTCTCCCAGGAGTAACACTTACTCGCAGTGGGTATCGGGATCCAACTATCTTATAGGAGGTATGCAATCTCATTGCAAATTTCAACATTTGAAATTCCCGATAATACTTTTACCCCTAGCAATTTATGACCTTAACATAGTCAACAAATCATAATTGCTAGCCAAGTTCAACCCGTCATTTCCCGATTGAATTAAATCCACCTGCACGACCCTTAACATAGTCAACAAAGTCGCACAACTACCCTAATCCAATCACATCTCATGTTTTAGCAGATAACTACTAATTAGCTACCGCACACTACGCCTTAACATAGTCAACAAACGTAGCACGAATACTAACTAGTCTTTATCTGAAATGACGGAGGGCTACGCAGGTTTTTCAGAAAACCCTAAGCGTAATGAACTTGATATCGTTGTAGAATCATGTGTTTTTGTTTTGAAAAGGAGTGTTTTTGAGGCTTTTCTTAGTTTCGCTAAAGGGGTCACTCCCGGTGAAGGGATCGTCGGCCCTTTCCTCATCGAATAAGGTGCAGGATATATTATGTATACCGCTGTGCAAAGCAAAACACTAAAAGCATTCAAAAGACAAACCGCGTTTTGTAGCATCTGCCAGTTTCGCTAAAGAGGTCACTCCCGGTGAAGGGATCGTCGGCACTTTCCCCATCGAATAAGGTGCAGGATATATCGTATATATCACTGTGCAAAGCAAAACTGTAGCTACCCTTTTTATAAAGTTTTTGATTCTACAACATCTTTAGGTTTCTTTTCTTTTTATTAATCTCATTAATAAATATCCCATCAGCTTATGCTTCCTAAGCATCACAGAAGAAACGAAAGCAGTAATATTTATATATCAGCATATATATATAGTATAAGCATTCGTCTCAGGCAGTAATATGATCTCATCACAGAACATTGCAGCAGAAGAACATATATGAAATATTGGATATACTAGGACGTCCGTGTTTTCAATACGAGCCTGTATAAAACACGGATTCTACGGTCGCGACGAATAGCCAAACCCACATCCCAAGACCCCTACGAGAGCGGCAAGTAACACTGCCAATTCTAGGGTTAGGAGACCCGGTCTCGACTCCTCGAGATGGCCTCCCACTGGACCCTAGAACCCGGTTACTTGTGCTCCCCACCTTGGGTCTACCTAATGCGGAAAAGTAAATAATATACGCTGGTGACAGCAACCGCAACCTGGAAGTGCCCCAAATAAAAGAATATTACATTACAAATGAATTTTACATGAATGAAAATAAAAACCCTCATCTCACATAAAACCCCCGGCTATTCTGAACGCGACGATCCAATATAACATATCACAGCAACACATAATATCTCATATCATCAACGTAAGTAAATATGTGCATCCCAATTGTCGTTGACATATAGCAACGAAACCGGCGATATCACATATTACACTTACGGTCACAGAAAAGAAAGTGTAAAACTACAATATTTGGAATCCACAATCACTTTAGACATCATAAATCCGAAATATCACATACTTCGCATTTCATACCTAACTCTATGAATTCCATATATTGTATCACATTCCAGATAAATAGACAGTATTAAACTTTCCGAACAGATAATCAAATACCCAAAGTTTCCCAAAGTGCTCAACTCTTGAGCGGAGTTCAAATAATCCCAGAATATGTCACAGTACCGGTGATCCAGCCGTAGAAGGGTCAAGCCAACGCCTCACATGTGGCACGCCGTACTGCCCTAAACCCGAAGGTTCAAAAGGCAGTTCAAGACGGTCACATAATCGAGTTAAGGTTTGTTGTCTTCTAGAGGGTCCACCGCTTAACTTGTACAATTTTTCCGAAAGATTTAAACCCGAAAAAATTTCAACACTTGAAAGTTTGCCGTACCGGGAAACAGTGAGTTAACGATATCCGTTCAAATAGTTTAACAGTTTCTAAATATCCGGAAAGAAATACGAATTTAAAATTTCCGATCGAGTCTACTATTACAAAACAAACCCCAGAATATTCAACACCTGAAACAGATTAAAAATACCCAGAAGCATCAACAAGCACCTACGGATATTACCATAAAAGCCACGTGTCGCCAATCCATTAATCCGCCGCGGAACCGCCGTGCAAGCATGCTTGCGCCGCGGTTCCGCCGCCGTTTGGACGAATTGGGGGCTCGGGTTTTATGGTAATTCTTAGAATTCCCTGCTGATTTTTTTTTACATATTTTTAATTCAGAAAAATCCCAAAATTTAAAAAATTTCCAGAGAGGGGTCTAATTTTGTCGTTTCGGGTTCGATCGGAGTTTTAACTTCGTAAACACATCGCCTAATGCTCTAGCCAGGCTCTGATACCAATGTAGGGTTCCTAGGCACTCTTGTGAAGGTTCATAAGGCATCAAACATGCCCGGATAAAAATTTAGACGTGCCGAACAACCCAAAGCCGGGATCTTTGCTAGATTATTAGGGTTTAACATGCAAGATGATAACTTTTTATCTAAGTGTGAGGGATTATCACCTTTGTAGTCCGCTCCTTCACTTCACAAGCTCCGAGTAGAAGTCCCTTTGCCGCGATCCACGATCTCCCAGACTCATGAGAGGCTCCACGACTCGAACGATCCATGCTAGCTTGAAGTATTCCAAATCTCCGATGATCTACCTCGAAGTTGCAAAGACTCAAGCTTTCTCACTCTAAAGAGATGAACACACTAATCTCATGGGCTAGATGAGATGAGGATGAGAGAGTAGTATTTTTGCTTTCTTTTTAAATCATTTTCTCATATTTATTCATCATATAAAGAAAATCTAGTAAGCTTTCTTCAAGAGAGAAGAAGATGATAATGAAAAGATAATGAATTATTTTCTTTTGTGATGAATAGAAAGAAAGACTATATGATTGATTATAAACCATGGTCAAGGATGAGTGGCTAGGATTTAGTAGAGAATAAACTAGAGTTAGGGTTTGGTTGGGTTAAGAATGTGTCATCCTAAAATATCTTTACAATGACAAAAGAAAAAGCTTCTAGATGGTGCATGAAGCATCTAACCCAAATCAAACCCTAACCTCAATTAATCATCCTTAAACATGTTTAACAATTAATCATATCATGTCACAATAATATATATCACATATATATTATATATTTGCAACAAAAGAAAATAATACAATTAACATATATCGCATATATATCAATGTATCATCCAATGAGAAAATGAAATAATAAAGCGAGCCAATATTAGATAATGTAATACAATATATCATATATATTATTATACATTAAATCATCGAATCAACACTTGATCCGACGATCCGGCTATATCGAATATTACCGACTAATATATCATGTACCGATTCATCGAATCAACACTTGATCCGATGACCCGGTTCATATCTAAATATCGCGAGAATATAATACGGTATCTCATATCGGATTATTCTCGGTCCTGCACATATCACATATGTGCCTCTACTCCGTTTCTCCTGAGCCAAGAAACCTCTGTGTAGGACTCTAAAGAATCGTCAATACGCCGGTAGCAGGTGATGATCATATCAAACACCCACAAGCTGCAAGCGGTCAACTAAACGTAACAGCCACCCAGGTATTGAGCGATCAGAAGATCAACAAGCTAGCCTGTGCGTTCTCTTGTGAATCCAATCAGTAATACTCCCGTACAGTCCGGTCTGTTCGTCTGATATGTCGCATATCAAGTCTAGGGGTGGTATACGTCAGACCCCAGTAACCGATAAGTCGTGTCGATGTGTGGCTCATAACGGGTCGAGAAACTACTAGTAACACTTACCAGTAAATCTCTATATCAGCCCTGGCCAGGGACTTCCAGTTATAGCCAATCGAACACAGCACAACATCAACTCCCTATACCGGGAGAGACGAATCCCCTCCTATCGCTCATTGCCTCCATGTGATTCGGGACTGTACCCAAAAGCCACCGTTTTGCACGCCCTCTTGGACGTGGTAAGGTGGAAATCAAAGCACAGTGGGAATCACACAAGACTCTATGATGATCTCGGGTCTACAGACTACCCTGTACCAGTGTCACCGGAGAACTGCCATCTGACGTGTGGTATATCACCATCTGGGAGTTCTCGGCGAGTCCGTCCAGTGTACCCAGTCTCCACTGAGCACCCGTACACCATCTCTGATGTCAAACACCGATGGATATGGGATCATCCATCACCCATCATATGGGTCAAGATGCGTATACGCTAGTCTACTCTGGTGTATCGATGCCCTGTCTCGATATACCCTCGACTAAGAACAGTTATAGGATGTACTCATCACCTACCACGGCCCCACTAGTATGATCTCATCATAGTCCCAGTAGTCGAGTACAGATCCTAAGGGCTTTATTAACATGTTAGAGTAAAACAGTAAACCAATACAAGTCAACATGTTAAGATAAAGTGAAACCAAATAGCATACTATCATGACGAGCAAGAAAGTCATCTCTATATATATCCAACCATCCATTATAATATACATCATATGTACAACAATGGCCTCTAGGGCATATACATAACTAACAAGGTTTTACCTTCGGAGCGTAGGATGACCCTTGGTTGATGGAATAGGTGACTAAAGTAGAGTGACGTACCGTAGGTATGTTCCGCGGCATATTTACGATACGCTACTCCACTTAAGAAGCCTTAGGATGTACATTTCTTTGCTCAGTATTATATTCATTCCGATCTAGCCTCATCAGTACCAGTTATGGTTTTGCTGCCACGATTACGGGCAGGGAGAGCTACGGCTAGAGTTGCGGTCAGCATGAGCTCGTCAAGAACGAGGACTGACCAGGGCATGATTTCGGCGACACACGATTGCAGAGATGTGTCTTTTCATTGTGTCTCCACGACACGAGCGTTGGGTGGATTGCTGTATGAGATTACTCGGACGTGCCGATTTGCACTAGAGGATTGAGCCAATGATAGAGGCCAGCCAGATTTTTGATGACCGTTGGTGTATTGCTTACTCATGATGATTGAGGCACGGTTCAGCGTGCAGACGAGTGAGCCCGTTATTGCTGCAAACGACGAGATATCGCCCCAGATGCTGGAGTTAGTGCAGAAGGAGTTGTACTAAGAGATGATAGAAGGTCGCTAGTCATCGAGGATGAATGACTAGGACATTTGGATCGTTCGCCTACCCCGATGCGAGTTCATCAGATAGATTGATTCCAGCTAGGGACGACTTCACACGGAGACGTTGGGAGTCGACAGAGACGATCGAATGTCAGAAACCTATTATTCCAAGTTTAAAGTAGTCGGAAAGACATGCAGGCAATTCTATGGTCCCTCTAGAAGAATGAAACCCTAACTCGACTTAATGACCGTGTGAAAGCCTTTGAACCTTCGGGTTTGCGGCAGTTCTACGGCGCCGTTAGTGAGGCTTGGGTTTGCCCTTCTACGGCTGGACCATCGATGCTGTGGTACGTACTCGATACTGTTAAACTGTACCCAAGATGTTGAGCTTTTGGGGGATTATGAGGTTCTGACGAATCAATCGGATGGTTCGACTTCAATCAGATGCTAGGTGGTGAGATGCATTCTTGGGAGACTCCAGATACGAGGATAGCCGTTGGAGCTCAGTCCATGCAGCCACGACGAGACGAGTCCGAAGCAGTCGACGTTAGAGAAAAGTGGAGTAAGAGGTTCGTACGAGATCTTGATGAGACTACGTTCCACTCTGCCGACATCAGAGATGCGATGCGCATGCCGAGGCATGGTACTTGGATTTACCTTCCAGAAGGAGTCGCGATGAGTATGCAGTCGTTCCAGAGCAAGATGCAGATATAGGAAAGGACGATGACTTCCGGACAGTTCGGCTGAGACGAGATTTAGGAGAGATCTCGATAGGACCTTTCTGGAATAAATTACGAAAAGACTTGGACCCAGTAGTGGTCATGTTATGCACACCGGCAGGCCAGAGTTCAGGATCGTCGACGAGACATGCTATGAGTGACCACAGCAGTTGGCCAGAGATTCTTGGAGGATGTGCTTGAGCGGTACTATTCCGCCATTATTGATTTTGATGTTTTGGGTGATTTATTCGCATGATTTGATTTTGATGATTGAGGATTTACGATCTTTGCACAGTGTTGCACTTGATATCGTTTTCGTGCTTTGGTTTCACATGTTTGTGATTTTACGGTTTTAGACATTTGAGTTGATTTTGTGCGTATGCACGCATACGATTTGGTTTTGCACTCGGTATGATTCACATATACTTACAGTGCAGTGATTCGCATTTGGTGCACTTAGATGCACTGGATTTCGACTACGATTGTGATGTTCGATATTTGTTTTGTGCACCTTGTGCACCTGATTGAATTTTGCGCATGTTCGGCACTTGATATTGGATTTCATAATTTCGTGCACGATGGATGCACCCGATTTGGATTTTCACGCATATTGGGCGCATGTTTTGAGGTGCGATTTTGGTGCACACCAGATGCACTAAATCGAGATTCTTCGTGCATGTCAGATGCACCTGATTTTGCTGTCAGGCACACACGTTGCCTACGACAGATGCTTTGTGCACACCCGATGCACTTAGATCTTGTTTCTGTGCACTTATATGGCACGTATATGGATTTTGATTGTCGTGCGCATCAGACGCACGTAGTATTCATACGCGTATTTTGGGATTGATTTCTTATAGAGCAGTATGTTTTTTTAATGATAATTGCGATGTGTTTTCGTACTAAGCAGGACTAGTCAGAGGACAGTACCTGAATATATTTTGCATGCATTGATAGTTATTGAAGGGATTTCCAAAAAGCGAGCTATAGCCTCAGTATTTACCTACGTGTCTGATATGACACGAAATGTTTAAAACAAGGAGTCCCTTCTAAATTGTTTCCAAAATGGCGGAACGTACATTTCAAACAAAGGTATATATGTATATAGTTATTTTCTTATGATAGACGTCCGCCACTGTGCAGTGTTATACGCGTTGCACAGAGACTTAAAGAGATTTGGCATGAATTTCCTTAAGATACTTACATATATAGATTCGATATTTACATGTATAGTTTCGAGTTATATCATATTGGTTTTGCTTTGGATTTGGCATTGATGTCTTCCCCATGACTCCGATGATTGCGGGATGCTTGACGGAGTTTTGATTTGAGTTATATGCTCATTTTTTCATGCGCATGCGCTGCGCTACGACTTATTTTACGTATTTATGAATTTGGAACCCGACGACTTGATGGTTTTGCTTAGATGTTTTAGTTTTGGGGGAGTTTTTAATTTAAATTCGGGGACCGAATTTCTTTAAGGGGGAAGATTGTGACGTTTTGAAAATCGTTTCGGTGAAATTTCGAAAAAACGGTAAAATAAGGGGGTTTTCTGTAAAAAGTCAAAATTCAAATATCTTTATTATAAAATTAAATATACATATTCTAGCTATATAATTGCTAGTATTTGGTGTTTATTGAGCCACTGCTGAAATTTTAAATTTTCTGAAAATTTTTCCGAAATTAATTATTTTAATATTATTTTAAGCCGGTAAGAAAATACATTAAATTAGCGATAAATACAAATTTAAATGGGCTAATTTTAATCTTTAAAATCATGTTAATTAAAATCTAGTTGTAATATTATTTTTTAGTATTTTATTTCAAGTTTTAATTGATTTATTTTATGGAAAACAAAAATATAGTTATTTTGAACTAAAACTTGCAAATATGGTATTGTGGGGGGTCTTTTTGCATAGAATTTTTTTGTAAAGTCTCTCACACTCACCCTCACTCCCCTTGGCCGGCCTCACACTATTGTAGCAGCCCAAGAATTTTATTTCCCTCTTTTTGACCTTAAATCATGTGAGAAATGGGTTAAAATAACGTTTTTTTATATAGTAAAGTAGGTGGGGGTATTATGGTAATTGGGAGGGGCTTTGACTTGGATCTTTTTGGTACCATTCCCTCACATTTTCCCCCACTTCCCCTTGGCTGAACCTGGACCAGCAGCAGCTCCCCCTTTCTCCTTCTCTTTTCTCTTCAAAACTCCATCAAAAAAATCATCCAAAATGCTTCAAAAATCCCACAAAATCAAAATCTAATTCCTACCCATTTTTCCTTGGCTACCATAGCATGGATCTAGGGATTTAGATTTCAATTTGGGAGGCTAAGTGTGCTTGTGGGATCTTCAAATTTATTTGGGTATAATTCTAACCTTATTCATATATTGTTGTTTAATTGCTTCTATGTTAACAAATTTGATGTTTAATTGGGTTTTATTGCAACTTTAGGAAATTCAAGACTAGGGTTTGAATTTAATTAGGGTTTTATCATTAGTTTATGGTTGTAATGAGGAGATTAACATGTAATTGTATGAAAAATCTAAGTTGGTTGCTACTTGCTAATTTGTTAAATTAAAATGGTGATAATTTTGCTAAATTGCTAACTAGGTTTTAAAAAATTGTTTAAATATTGGGTTTAAAAATGTGATTAGGTTTTTCATGACTTCATTAAGATTATAAAATATAGTTTAATACTTTAGTTCATGAAAATCAAAGCTAAATTGTTGTTTGTGCATTTTTGCTATAAAATTGTTAAATTTGGGTATATTGTAAACTAGAATTTTAGAATTTATGGAAATTGATGAGAATAAATTATAGGAATGGTTTATATGACTTTGTTATGATATTTAGTGAATATTGTGGCCGCTAGATTCGTTTAAACATCAAGAGGTTGTATTAAAGCGGTTAATTTTGCTTATTAGGTTTTCGGAAAAATAGCGTTAAAGCGAATTTGAAGTTTTGGTGATTTTAACCCTATTTTATATATATAATTAAGGTGTTGTGAAACCACGATTGATACGTTTGAGTTTTTCTCGATGGTTTGGCTTTTGTACGCCGACGTCGAGGGTTTTTGGGTTGATTTGTGAAAGCAACCATAGGTTTTGACCTATGTGGGATTCACGTGTCGTTTTTGGGTCATGAGTCGGATTTTAATACGACACGGTGCGTTATGATATATAGGTACCCCATGTGGACTTCGAGACGACGTCGGCACCGGTGAGCGAGGACCAGGTGAGTAGATTTATATCTACGGGGAGAAGTCGGGTGGATGGCGTATAGCACCCCCGCAGTCCGTGGTGGTGTATACGGATGCGTATACACACCAACAATTATTATATGTTATTTGGGATTAATAACGATGTTTAGGATGGATATTGGTGTATTGGATGATTTTAGTGTTGCGAACCCTAGGGTAGTGTTGCACTACACATACACACATACATACTTGCATACATTCCTATTTATGTGTGCTCATGGGATTCCTTATAGTTGTGTGTTCACATGGGTATGGGACTATGTGTTCACATACGGATTCGAGGATGATACTTGGGATTGAGCTGAGTCGATGAGATTTGTTTTGTGGTTGTGATATCAGTGATATGGCAGGATTCGTACTTGAGGTACGTCCTGGTGTTATAGCGGATCTTGGGACGACGATACGGGTGAATAGTGTTTTTAAATAAAATGGTCGACATGTGATCGTGATATAAGATATGATATGCTAGGATATTGATACTAGGCCGTATTGGGCGATGTATACCCCTTGATGATGATATGTGCTAATGATATCGGTTTGTACGAGATTGTCGATCAGTAGTCAGATCATCAGTATATTGAGGATATTAGTATTGTACTAGACATAGGTCAGTACCCTAGACTATGATCTTGGATAAAGAGGATACCAGAGAAATAGTGTGAGGAATATGATATTAACCCGTACCCAGATTTGGGGATGCCGTACGACGGATTTACGTACGAGCTATATTTTGATGATTGATCCGCACTCTTGACTTGGGATGTCTGATTATAGATATGGTATCGGATATGATATTATTGAGGCGGGATCACCGACTAATATATATACAGGTATGTATATAGATCGACTCAGATGTTAGGCGGTTTCCTTACCTGTAGTCCAGCTTGTTAGCTTAGCCCTTTTGTTTAGTTTAGTTGTTAGATTAGAGTCGATTCTTACCTATTTCAAAAAACTAACGAATCGTGGGTATTTTAAAAGACAGCCCAAGGGATCCTACGGATATTTCAAAAGACGTATCCTTTCATAAAAACACCGTAGCCCCTATTTTCAAAACCCCATGATTCGTGTTATTTCAAAAGGCACCATTTATAGGACTTATATTAGGGTAATGCAGATTAGTTATAGTTGTGTCTAGTATTCAGCTCCCGCTCATTATTGTGGTTCGCTTCGCATCGCATGCTTATATTATGTTTCATACTCCATTATTGATATCATGCTGTTAGGACGCCAGCACCATTACCGATGATGCGTATGTACCACGTACACTTATTTGCCGGCTCACACACATCTTCATCGGTAATTGCCATGTCACGTACACCTTAGAGAATATTATTGCTTGACTTAGCTTGTTAGTTAGTAATTTGACATGATATTAGTGTACCTGCCTTATATGCCAGCTTAACATTGTAGTTATTACTTGTCCCTTCATGCATACTGTTATTCATTGTTATGCCTATATTCATGGTTTTACATGCTATTGATGATTTGGATTCGGATTTCCATGAGATTTTCTGGATTTGGGGGGAAAACCGCAAAACTTATATAAACTGATTTCTCTCTTTTTAAATAAAAAAAAAGTGCGGTTTTTCCCATGATGTATGAGTCGTCCACCATGAGTTTGCTGATGGATTTCGAGACCCGATTCGAGGAGACGGATGAACCGTTTCGGGTACATGGTGGACCCGGTAAGGTACCCCGGGGCAAGAAACGCGTGGTGATGACGATGTGAGCCTGGCAGGGGGAGACTACCTACCGGTGATATTACCCGACAAGTCGGATATCCGGAGGATACCGTCGTGGTCTTGAGATGGATGGTAGGGGCCGGTCTGGACTGACGGCGCCCTATATATTGTGATTGAGACATTGAGATTTCGAGATATTGAGGTACAGAGACTGTGATACAGAGATATTGAGATATTGGGATTACGTTTTGTGCCGATGCTAGGCACTGTTTTATGCAGATTTCATTATGATATCTTATTTTAAAAATACAAAGGAAATCTCACTAATTTATGAAAACAGTTCTTCATTTACATGTATTCTGTTTTCATGCATTCATACCTCATTCATATGATATATTGCTACCTGAGGCACTGACACGGGCACATGAGATTACACTCGGGTTAGATATTTACCCTAGCCTTGTTATAGGTTGCATGTTATATATATAATTGAGGATATATTATGATCATTGACCTAGGTTGCGTTATTTATGCGATTTCTTTCCGTAGATGTTTTTCTATTCACGAGTTGGCAACTCACCCCCGTTGTGCCCCAGTTTCTTGCAGGTTTGCCGTACATATTTCATTACGGCTTTGCGGGCATAGTTTCCTTCGGGTGATTTGCTAGTAGTTGGGTTATTTGTATCGCACCCATCATTATATCTTGTATATCATTATTCTATTGTATCTAGAAGTTCCATCAACCAAACATGTATTTATCTTTGAGATAGAGACCAGTGATGTTATTCTTTCGACCTTAGAGTCGCGCGTTATATTTCTTTGGATTTCTTGTTGTTTTGAGTTTCCTTTTGAGTTTTGATTCTCGCCGTTGGCGTTGTATATTATATTGCTTGTGTGGTTGTGACCGTCGATTGACGAAGAGCTAGCTCCCGCTTGGGGATGCCTGTTTATTGATTTCGTATACTATTCATGTTGTATCCCGTTTGGGAGCCAGTATTTTCAAAGGAGACTCTGCCGAAATTTTCGGGAAATATTGATGTTTTTTTTAAAACCGCATAATTCGGCTTATGCTATTAAAACTACTTGTTTAAATTGGTTTTCCTTCACTCTACTACTTTTCTGGGTTAGCATTTCTGGGTTTTCGGCTTACTTAGATTACGTACGCCTCGAGACGTTCGTAGTTTAAGAGCCGGTCATATTCCGTACTTTCGGGACTTGACACTATCGTCAGTTATCAGTTCCCAGGTGACATGAGTACAGCTTAGTCCGCTGACTTGACACTGTCACTTCACCTCGAGTGTGTTCCCACTGTACTTTGATTACTACCCTACCACGGCTCAAAGGAGTCGTGCAAACAGGTAGTAGTTGGGTGCAGTCCCGAAGCACTTGGAGGCAGTGATGGTTAGACAGGATTCGTCTCTCCCGGTATTGGGGGTTGACATCGCGCTGTGTCTAGGAGAGCCATTACACGAGTAGTCCCTGGCAAGGGCAAGCGAGATATACTGGTAGGCTTCCAGTGTTATCTCAGGGTGTGATGGGCTTCACTCCGACACGACTTGTACCGCTATTAGGGGACTGACGTTTAGCGCCCCCTAGGCCCGCCAATGGATGTATCAGACGTACAGACCGAACTGTACGGAGACTGTCACATTCAGGTTCAGTAGGAGTTCAGATGGGTTTCACCTCGTCAGTCTTCTTGTCGGCATCTACCTGTGGACCGTTACGTACAGCTAGTGCCGCTTGCGGTCCGTGGTTAAACCCACTGCCAGCGTAGTGTCGAGTCTTTAGAGTCCCATACAGAAAGCTATTCTCCTTTAGGCAAAAGAGTAGAGGTCGCATGGTTTTGCGACAGGGTCCGGTCACATCCGTGCACTTGTGCACGTACAGTGTCCGGACAGTTAACACTAGCGGGCTTTGGTTTAAGCCAGATCCTAGTGTGCGTTTTGGGATTGGTTTTATCCAGTATGTATTCGTGTTCCTCAGAATGCGGATGCGGGTGTGTATGCACAGTTGACGGAGAGACAGAGACAGAGGATTCTCATTAGGGTTGTTGACCGTTGACTGATGACTATTGACTTTTTGCTCAACCCTAATGAGAATATGATATGTAATTAACAATAATATTAATTAAGTATTATGGTGACATGGTTGTTGAGGGGTTGACTTTGTTGACTTGTTGACTTTGTTGACCGGTTGACTAGGTTGGACTAGTTGACCATCATGATGACAATGGCTATCATTTCATGCAAAGACTTTTGCTTGCTTGTTCTCTTGTGCAAAATGAGTGCATGAAATGATATGGCTATTGTAGCTTAAATCATCACTAATACTTTATTGCTATTATGGGTTATGATGGTTTTGGATTATGAGAGCCAAAAGAGAAAAGTCTTTCTCATTCTTTCATTTCTTTTCTCTCTCTTGTGTTCTTGAGCTCTCATCTTCTTCCTCTTGTTCTCCCTCTCTTTAGTCTATGGTTCACTTGTCTCATGTGTTGAGAACCAAGAACCATAGAGAAAATCCCAACACACTCTCCTCTACTCACTCTAGTTCACAAGGTTTAGCAAACCGAGTGAACTAGTTTCTTCAAAGTTCGAAGAAGAAGCCAAAGGTAGAAGCTTTCAGGTGGATCGATCTTCGGCGCAAAGGAGACGACGGGGTGAAGCCGATCCGAACAACCATCGAAGCTTGAAGACGAAGGAGTTCAAGAAAGAAAGGTATAACCCCCTGACCGAGTAGTTAACAACTCCTAGTTAGGTTGTTAGTTAGATGTTTAACAAAGATCCGGTTTTGAGTCCATGTTACCGCCTCTAGAAAAATTGTTTTTCACCAAATTCCGCATGCCCGAAAGTACCGGGAGAGGTAGCATGGACTTACAGTGGTATCAGAGCCTAGTTAAACTCTATCTAACATGTTAGCAAAGTAATTAGAAGATCGATCAAAGAAAAAGTCACGAAATACACCAAAAATTCATGCTTGCTGTCGATTTTCAAAGTACTGTAAAAGTAATAAATCATGCTTCAAAAATCGACTCAGGGTTTTTAGAGTATACTGTAGAAAGACGGTCCTCTGATCTCATCAAAGCGCCGCGGAAACGCGGCAATAGCTTGCTATTGTCGCGGTTCCTCGGCCGTATTGGATCCTCTCTGGATCTTCTGTGCTACAGTATATTCAGTGGGGTATTTTGGGAATTTTGGTATATGTTTTTTCAGCCCAGATTTTCCAGAAAGAAAATTTAGTTTTTGGGGCTTTAAAAACCGTATTTTGATCGAGTTTCTTATGACTTAAGCTGACGGGTTTTTATCTGTGATGTGATATTTGTATTGAACGTCTGCTAATCGCTATATGTCGATTAGTGGGGGTTATACAAATCTGTGATCTGTAATGTTGCTGGAATGTGTATATGAATTCATTGGATTGTCGCGGGTGAATAGCCGGGGGTTGTGAGACGAGAGTTTTCTTTTCTTTCAATTCATGTAAATTTGTAAATTGATGTAATAATTATTTATATGGCCGCACAACCGGGTCGGGGTTGTAGCCGTCATTGTATAATTTCTTTTTACTGTTTTTGCTCCTAGGATAGACCCATGGAGGGGGTGCACAAACTACCGGGTATGCCGAAGTGCCGAGTGGCCTACTCACGGAGTTGAGGGAGGTTGCTTCGCTTCGGGTACTTGGCGGGTAGTTTGCCGCACCCGTAGGGGTCTTGGGTGGGGTATTGGCTATTCACCGCGACCGTGTAATCTGCTTTTCGTTACAGGCTCGTACGAATTGCGTATTCCTAGTATATCCAATGTGTTCATCTGTGATCTGAAATGGCTATCATTGCAATATATCTATATATGATATTATTTAGGCGTTGCTTATGTTTTACAGCCGCGCTAGCCCAGCCCCCGCTCTGTCGTTAGTTAAGTAACCTAACGGGTAATGATAGGGCCCCGTGGCGAATGCGAATGGCATAAGCGTACGTCATATTTTGGTTGTTTTCTGCAATGGTAGGATTAAATGATGGGACGCATTAAAAGAACTAATGCAAGAATATCACGCATTAAAAGAACTAATGCAAGAAAAATAAACCAAGTAAAAGTCGTTGGAACACTTTCGAAAAACCACTACGTTCTTTTCAAAACTAACTTTTAAATGCTGAGCTTGAGCCACTCCTTTTAAAAGCTATCTCGTTCCATCGATTATATCAAGTTCACTACGTTCACGGTTTTGCCAAAACCATCCGTAGCCCACCATCATTTTAGTTAAATATTCAGTAGTATTCAAGCTATGTATTTTGACCTCACGCCAAGGCATAATGATTGGTAGCCGCCGGATATTTATCTGTTGCATAGATAGAATGCGTTGGTTTGGTACAGCCGTACTGCCATTTTGGCCTACGTCAAGGGTAGGTACGGGTGGGTTCAAATTAACCTGGATAATGATGGGAAGAACTTGACATGTGACTTATGACATTATGACCTCACGCCAAGGTCATAAGAGCATGGGGCAAAAATCCACATCGGGAGTTTCATAAGTACTGAAACTTGCTAGCGCTGCATACCATTTGGAGTGTGATGATTCTGGTAGGATTCCTTCAGTTTCGTCACACGATGATATTTAGATCCCGATCCTACTGTGAGTATATGCTACTCCTCGGGAAATTTCTCACTTAACGATCAATGCTATAAACCTAGTAGGTGTCTAGAAAGGTGTTAGCGGGGCTATGCCCCCAGGGAAAAGAGGTTATTTAATTAAGGAACTTCGCGAAAGCGTTGGAAAACCTCCCTCGAAGTACCGACACTGGCCTGGCTGAACGGTTAAGCAAGAATTGTACGGTGAGATTGATCCTGACTAATTCTTCCTTTTTGGTTTGAGGAGGGATTCGAGAAACAGTGGGAGCCATCCTGTTTAGACAAACTAAAAACCACTCTAAACTTGCAAGAGTATCATGCTGAGTGTTTCTTCTCTCTCCTAATTGCAGCGACCAATCGACATGACCGGACTTAAGTTACTTCTAGATAAAAACATACTGACAGGGCCAAACTACAAAGATTGGCTTAGGAATGTCAAGATGGCAATCACTTACGACAAGCTGGGGTATCTTCTTACCACCAAAGCTCCCCCTGTTCCAGGTCCCAAAACCAGTGTCGCGGATAAGGAAATACGTAAGACCTGGGAAATTGATTGCGCGAAGGCCAAGTTCCTCGTGCTTGCCTCTATGGACAACGAACATCAGAGGAGGCATGAGAATATGGACCTCGAATCCATATTTCTCCATACAAAAGAATTGTATGGAGAGCAGTCTCGTATCGCAAGATACGAAGTGTCGAAGAAGTTATTTTCGGTAAGGTTGGCCGTCGGATCATCGGTAGCGGAACACGTGCTTAAGATGATTGGCTACATAGAAGAGCTCGCGGACCTTGGGACCACGTTGGAGAATGTGCTCTATACGGACTTGATTCTCCAGTCCCTTCCTTCCACTTACGCCCAGTTTATCCTGAACTTCAACTTACAAGAAAAGGAAGTTGAACTTTCAGAACTCCTCAACATGCTGAGGAGCGCAGAGGGCACCCTACAGAAAGGTAGGGAAACATCCACTTTGTTTGTAGGAGGATCTTCCTCTTCTAGGTCCAAGGCGAAAGCCAAGGGAAAGAAGAAGAAAGCCCCCGCCAAACCAAGGGGCTGTGTTAGTAAAGTGGATACGAAGGGAAAGGCAAAAGCAACAAAGAAAGTGGGAAAGCTTGTGGATAAGGAAGAATGATTCTATTGTCATAAGAAGGGACACTGGAAGAATGATTCCAGGGCTTGGAAGGCCAGAACACAGGAACTGAAGCAGGTTGCGGCTTCAGCTTCAGGTGTGTATGTTATTGAAAACTGTCTTTCAATAAACTCTACTTCCTGGGTATTGGATACCGGATCAGGATCTCATATCTATAATTCTTTGCAGGCGTTGAGAAACCGTAGGGTTTTGAAGGCAGGCGACATGACCCTCAAAGTTGCAAACGGAGCTGGCATGGATGCTAAGGCCGTGGGGGACTATCACCTGGGATTATCAGATGGACACGTTTTGGTTTTGCGTAATTGCTATTTTGTACCCAACGCAACTTGTAATATCATTTCTGTATCTTTGACTTCTAAAGAAGGTTATGAATTTGCGTTTGTAAGTAATGTTGTAAAAATTCACCTTAATCAAGTTCTGATTGGGTCAGGTACATTGAGCAATGGTATATACGTATTAAACCAACCACAGATTTTCAATGTCCAGAATACACACAAAAGAAAGTCTCCGGAAATAAATCAGACTTTCTTATGGCATTGTAGACTGGGTCACATCAATGAGAGAAGGTTGACGAAGTTGCATACAGAAAGATATTTGAATCCGTTCGAATATCAATCGTATGCCACTTGTCAATCCTGTCTCAAAGGAAAGATGACAAAGACTCCGTTCACTGGACACGGAGTAAGAGCGAGCTCGCTCTTGGGACTCGTACACAGCGACGTGTGCGGTCCAATGTCTACACATGCGCGAAGCGGTTATTCTTACTTCATTACTTTTACGGATGACTTTTCAAGGTACGGTTATGTCTTCTTAATGAAACATAAGTCCGAAGCCTTTGGAAAATTCCAGGAATATAAGAATGAAGTAGAAAAACAAACAGGCAAAAGTATCAAGATTCTAAGATCGGATCGAGGTGGTGAATACTTGAGTGCCGAGTTCCTGGACTATTTAAAAGAGAACGGAATTCTATCTCAGCTTACTCCTCCATACACTCCGCAACATAACGGTGTATCGGAGAGACGGAACCGAACCCTATTGGATATGGTACGGTCCATGATGAGTAACACTGAGTTACCGCGATCATTCTGGAGGTATGCGCTAGAATCAGCTGCATACCTTTTGAACCGAGTTCCGACTAAGACTGTGCCTACCACACCATATGAAATATGTAGTGGGAAGAAACCCTATCTTCAATATCTGAAGATCTGGGGATGTCCGGCTTTTGTCAAAAAGCAGCATGCGGACAAACTCGAGGCACGCTCAGTACTGTGTAAGTTTGTGGGATACCCAAAGAACACCAGAGGGTATCTTTTCTACCACGCAGAGGAACAAAAAGTCCTTGTTTCTCGTAATGCCCACTTTCTAGAACACCAGTTCTTGGAAAAGGAAACAAGTGGGAGCGAAATAGAATTGGAAGAAATTCCAGAACCACAGACTATTACTGAAAGCTTAGTAGAACCAGAGGGTTCAAAAGAAAAGGACATTCCTACGCCGCTCCGCAAGAGTGGTAGGCAGTCTCATCCGCCCGAGAGATACTACGGTTTTCTCATAGACGGGGATAGAGAGGATTGCATCATAGATTATGATGAGCCTACTAGCTTCCAGCAGGCCGTTCAGAGCGTTGACTCGGTAAAATGGCTGGATGCAATGCGGACCGAAATGGAGTCCATGTACACCAACAAAGTATGGACGTTGGACATTGCTCCAGACGGGGTAAAACCCATAGGATGCAAGTGGATCTTCAAAAGGAAGATTGGTGTAGATGGACAGGTTGAGACCTATAAAGCTAGACTGGTTGCAAAGGGTTTTCGTCAAAGACCTGGTTTGGACTATGACGAGACCTTTTCTCCAGTAGCTATGTTGAAATCCATTCGGATCCTTCTTGCCATTGCTGCCTTCCACGATTATGAGATTTGGCAGATGGACGTAAAGACCGCTTTTCTAAAAGGAAATTTAGAGGAGTGTGTCTATATGGACCAGCCAGAGGGTTTCATTCAGAGTGGGAGCAGTGGAAAGGTGTGCAAGTTGCTTAAGTGCATCTACGGACTAAAGCAGGCATCGCGGAGTTGGAACATCTGTTTTGATGAGACGGTCAAGGAATTTGGCTTTATCAAAAATCCAGATGAACCATGCATCTATAGTAGATATGTAGCGAGAAGTGTAGTATTCCTCGTTTTATACGTGGATGACATTCTCTTAATAGGAAATGACATTCCTATGCTACAATCTATCAAGGGGTTCTTGTCACACAGGTTCTCCATGAAAGACCTGGGTGATGCCTCATACATCCTGGGGATCCGGATCCATCGTGATAGATCCAAGAGGATATTAGGACTTTCACAGTCCAGGTACATCGACACCATACTGAAAAGATTCAGTATGGAAGATTCCAAGCGCGGTAACCTACCGGCTTGTCACGGGATCACCCTCTCTAAAGAGATGTCTCCCAAGATTGATTTGGAGAGGGATCGCATGTCTATTATACCCTACGCTTCTACGATAGGCTCTATAATGTATGCGATGTTGTGTACCAGACCGGATGTAGCTTATGCACTGAGTGTGGTAAGCCGGTATAGTCAAACCCTGGGGAGAAACACTGGATAGCGGTAAAGAACATTCTCAAGTACCTGAGAAGGACTAAGGAGATGTTCTTGGTGTATGGCGGAAAATTCCTCCAGATCGAGGCCTTTGCTGACTCCAGCTTCCAGAGTGACAAGGATGATTCCAAGTCCATGTCGGGTTTTGTCTTTACCCTCAATGGAGGGGCGGTGTGTTGGAAGAGTTCCAAACAGGAAACCGTTGCAGACTCGACGATGGAAGCGGAATACATCGCTGCATCTGATGCCGCAAAAGAAGCTGTCTGGATGAGGAAGTTCTTGAAAGAACTTCAGGTGGTTCCGTCCATTGTTGATCCAATACCTCTGTATTGCGACAGCAACGGGGCTATAGCTTTAGCGAAGGAACCCAGGTCCCATCAGAGATCCAGACACATCTTGAGGCGGTATCACCTGATCAGGGAGATCGTGGATCGCCAGGAGATCGAGGTTCGGAGGGTTGCTTCAGAAGATAACACTGCAGATCCATTCACCAAGGCCTTGCCCCAGACTCAGTTCGAGCGGCTGATCGAGATGATAGGTCTTCGATACGCCAGTACATGGCCTTAGTGCAAGTGGGAGATTGTTAGTGTATATGCCCCAGAGGCCATTACTGTATCATACTAGTTTGTATATTACTTAATGGAAGCTTGGGATATTCACCTTGTATATACAACCTTGCTCAAAATAGTAGTATGCTACTTGGTTTGTTTCTACTTTAATGTGTACATGTGTTTATTTTAGTATATCACCTATGCACATTAGTGGAGCCCTTAGGATCTTTGCTTGATTACCAGCGTTGTGATGGCAGTCACATTAGTGGGGGCTGGGTAATCTATAAGCATATCCTTATGCAGGTCCCTAGTCGCAGGACTATCGAGACAGGGCATCGATACTTCGGAGTAGACTAGCGCATGCGCTTCTCATCCCAGAGTGGGAGATGGTCTGTCCTACAGCCATCAGTACGTCGTACTGGAGATAGTATGCGGGTGCTCGTTAGGTTACGAGTACACTAGACAGGACTCGTCGGGAACTGACCGGTTGGTATTATACCTATCGTCAGTTATCAGTTCCCAGGTGACATGAGTACAGCTTAGTCCGCTGACTTGACACTGTCACTTCGCCTCGAGTGTGTTCCCACTGTACTTTGATTACTACCCTACCACGGCTCAAAGGAGTCGTGCAAACAGGTAGTAGTTGGGTGCAGTCCCGAAGCACTTGGAGGAAGTGACGGTTAGACAAGATTCGTCTCTCCCGGTATTGGGGGTTGACATCGCGCTGTGTCTAGGAGAGCCATTACACGAGTAGTCCCTGGCCAGGGCAAGCGAGATATACTGGTAGGCTTCCAGTGTTATCTAAGGGTGTGATGGGCTTCACTCCGACACGACTTGTACCGCTATTAGGGGACTGACGTTTAGCGCCCTCTAGGCCCGCCAATGGATGTATCAGACGTACAGACCGAACTGTACGGAGACTGTCACATTCAGGCTCAGTAGGAGTTCAGATGGGTTTCACCTCGTCAGTCTTCTTGTCGGCATCTACCTGGGGACCGTTACGCATAGCTAGTGCCTCTTGCGGTCTGTGGTTAAACCCACTGCCAGCGTAGTGTCGAGTCTTTAGAGTCCCACACAGAAAGCTATTCGCCTTTAGGCAAAAGAGTAGAGGTCGCATGGTTTTGCGACAGGTCGCATGGTTTTGCAACAGGGTCCGGTCACATCCGTGCACTTGTGCACGTACAGTGTCCGGACAGTTAACACTAGCTGGCTTTGGTTTAAGCCAGATCGTAGTGTACGTTTTGGGATTGGTTTTATCCAGTATGTATTCGTGTTTCTCGGAACGCGGATGCGGGTGTGTATGCACAGTTGACGGAGAGACAGAGACAGAGGATTCTCATTAGGGTTGTTGACCGTTGACTGATGACTATTGACTTTTTGCTCAACCCTAATGAGAATATGATATGTAATTAACAATAATATTAATTAAGTATTATGGTGACATGGTTGTTGAGGGGTTGACTTTGCTGACTTGTTGACTTTGTTGACCGGTTGACTAGGTTGGACTAGTTGACCATCATGATGACAATGGCTATCATTTCATGCAAAGACTTTTGCTTGCTTGTTCTCTTGTGCAAAATGAGTGCATGAAATGATATGGCTATTGTAGCTTAAATCATCACTAATACTTGATTGCTATTATGGGTTATGATGGTTTTGGATTATGAGAGCCAAAAGAGAAAAGTCTTTCTCATTCTTTCATTTCTTTTCTCTCTCTTATGTTCTTGAGCTCTCATCTTCTTCCTCTTGCTCTCCCTCTCTTTAGTCTATGGTTCACTTGTCTCATGTGTTGAGAACCAAGAACCATAGAGAAAATCTCAACACACTCTCCTCTACTCACTCTAGTTCACAAGGTTTAGCAAACCGAGTGAACTAGTTTCTTCAAAGTTCGAAGAAGCAGCCAAAGGTAGAAGCTTTCAGGTGGATCGATCTTCGGCGCAAAGGAGACGACGGGGTGAAGCCGATCCGGACAACCAACGAAGCTTGAAGACGAAGGAGTTCAAGAAAGAAAGGTATAACCCCCTAACCGAGTAGTTAACAACTCCTAGTTAGGTTGTTAGTAAGATGTTTAACAAAGATCCGGTTTTGAGTCCATGTTACCGCCTCTAGAAAAATTGTTTTTCACCAAATTCCGCATGCCCGAAAGTACCGGGAGAGGTAGCATGGACTTACAGTATTAGAGTGCAGTTTTCTGATATGAACAGTACCGAATCAAGTGTTGATTCGATACATTGATACACTATATATTAGTCGGTTTTATGCGATAGTGTTGATTTAATGATTTAATATATAATTATATATTTGATATATTATTTTACATTAACTAGTATCGGTTCACTTAAGATTGATTTTCTCACTTGATGTGCACAAGTTGTATATGTGATATATGTTTGTGCACTTGTTTGTATCATGATTGATGATACATGCAAACATGGGTGTGTGTGTGACATACACCATGTTAATTATAATTTAGGTTTTTATTTATCTTAATTATTCAAAATGGTGGCTTCTTTTTTCATGGCTTGAAGCTTCATGAAGCTTGAAGCAACTTTGACAAAGTCCACTCATTTTGTCTTGATTAAGATATTCATTAACCAAACCATTATAATTAACTATGGTTTAGTCTCTACAAAGGTTAGCTCACCAATGGTTGCATTATGATATACTTCACTTGATTATTCTTTTCATATAATTCAATTTCTTTTCTTTTTTCTTCTTCTTCTTCTTCAAGAAGAAGAAATGCTTGCTAGAAAAATTTCAAGTGAAGAAAGAGAGTGAGAAACCCAAATCCAAAGTGAACCCACTTCCTATTTTATCATCCTCTACTACTTGCCATTTAGTTTAGGGTGTTCTCTTCACAAAGTTCTTGACCTAGTGAAGATGGAGCTTGAGTTTGAGTCTCCTCGACGTAGATTATCTTCGGCCTCGAAGTCAACAACCTAGCCCGCTCATTTCTCCGAAGAAACCATCGCTAGAGTCCGGGATCCCGATGATCGGAGCGAAGGGACGTCAACATGGAACTTTAGAAGTGAAGGACCGGATCTACAAAGGTTGTAATCCCTTTCACTTAGTGTTAAAGTTGTTTACTTGCTAGTTTTCGCATAATCTGTAGTATACGATCTTGGTTAGGGTTGTTCGGCACGGCTAATTTTTTGAATCGGCCATGGTTGATGCCTTGTAGAACCTTATTAGAGTGCCTAGAAACCCTACACGTAAGAACCGCAGCCAAACCCTAGGGTTTGCGGAAGTTCCGTGGCGCCATAGGTGAGGCAAGGGTTGACCCTTGTACGGTTGGTCCATAGGTACTGTGGCATGTTCTGAGTATTTTTAAACCGCGCTCAAGTGTTGAGCTTTTTGGGAAATTTTGGGTGTTTGTTGATTCGATCGGAATATTTAACATCGTTTAGCTATCTGTGAAATGTGATATAATATTTGGAATCTACAATGATTAGTTTTATGAAAACTAATTTGAATTTTATAAATCTAGCAATTTAGTCTCAAGTGATCGGTTGCCATGGGATTTTGATATGGATCAAAATTCCGTCGCAATCACGTAGTGTATGTGGATACTCGCCGGGCAACCTTACTAGATAGCCACGCCACAGCCCCGACCAAGTGACTGTAGGAGAACCCCTTCGCCAAAAGAATCCGTTCAGGTGCTCGCGGTCACGGTGTTCCGCCTATGTGCACTTTGTCGACGGCATCGGGGGTGCGGCCGTCTACTAAAGTTTCCGACGAGCATTCAATCAAGTTGTTAGGAATCTTGTTGAATTACCCCACTGGATGTTGAAAAGTGTTTTCAATATCGAGACTAAAATGCTGGGTTTATAATTGTTAGGCAGGCGATGTCTAAGGAATTCATTCGGTTAGGCATGAAATCCAAAGTATGTGATACATTGGGATTATGATGTCTAAGGTGGTTGCGGATTCTAATTGTTGTAGTTTTTCTCTTTCTTTTCTACGACCGTAAGTGTAATATGTGGTGTATCGCCGGTTTCGTTGCTATATGTCAACGACAGTTGGGATACGCATATTTACTTACGTTGATGACATGTGATGTTATGTGTTGCTGGGATATGTTATAATGGATCGTCGTGTTTTGAATAACTGTTTTTTTTATGTGAGATGAGAGTTTTTTATTTTCATTCATGCAAAACTTGTATGTAATATTCTTTTTTTGGGGCACTTCCGGGTTGAGGATGATGTCACCATTGTTGTATATTATTTACTTTTCCGCATTAGGATAGACCCGAGGAGGGGAGCACAAGTAAACAGGTTCTAGGGTCCAGTGGGAGACCATCTCGAGGAGTCGAGACCGGGTCTCCTAACTCTAGAATTGGTAGGGTTGCTTGCCATTCTCGTAGGGGTCTAGGGATGTGGGTTTGGCTATTCATCGCGACCGTGGAATCCGTGTTTTTTACTGGCTTAATTTAAAACACGGAATTCCTAGTATATCCAATATTTCATATGTTATCTTCTGCTGCTAATATTCTGTGATGTGATCACTTTATATGCCTGAGACGAATGCTTTATTATTATATATATGATATATAATAAAATTTGCTTATGTTTAGCACCCGCGCTAGTCCCACCCCGCTATGTCGTTAGTTAAGTAACCTGACGGTGCATAACGGGACACTGTGGAGAATGCAGATGTCATAAGCGTACGTTGTATTTTCATTTCTTCTGTGATGATTCAGAAGAATAATTGATGGGAATTCATTAATGAGATTAATGAAAGAAAAGAAACCTAAAAGATGTTGTAGAATCAAATTTTCTAAAAGGTTAGCTCTATTTTTTGCTTTGCATAGCGGTATTCCTTGTAGAATATCCAGCACCTCATTCAATGAGGAAAGATCCGAGATCCCTTCACCGGGAGTGACCTCTTTAGCAAAAGCTAGCAGATGCAACAACCCACTCAGTTTTTTCTTTTGATTGTTTCTTTGGTTCTTGCTTTGCATAGTGGTATTTGTGAAATATCCTGCAACTTATACGATAAGGAAAGAGCCGAGATCCCTTCACCGGGAGTGACCTCTTTAGCAAAACTAGTAAAATCCTTAAAAACACTCCTTTTCAAAATCACTCGATTCTACAACGATATCAAGTTCGTTACGCAAAAGATTTTCTTAAAAACCTGACGTAGCCCTCTGTCATTTTAGATAAGCACTATTTAGTATTCGTGTTACGTTTGTTGGCCTCTGTCAAGGCGTAGTGTGCGGTAGTTGATTAGTGCTTATCTGTAAAGCATGTGATTGATTGGATTAGGATAGTCGTACGACCTTGTTGGCCTCTTGTTCAGTCGAAAATATTGCAATCTTGAACATATCAATTTCCTCACTGTTCTAATCATTTAATGATAGTTGATATAAATATAACACATATTACCAGTTTGTCTGCAAATTATCAAATACCACGTGTTATATATATAATCAACATCTTTTTAGGGAAATTGTATGTTTAGCATGTCATGCATAATATTCTATATCTCCAACACTTTTCATTGAGATTTTGTGCAGAAAATTTTTTCAGGACAGATATCGGAATCACAAATTTGCCGATAAAATACAGCAAGTCAAAGAGTTAAAATCTGGTAGAGATTCAGAAGAGATAAAAAAATTTCCAGATATCAGAAGAAGACCCAAATGCCAACATCAGAACAACCCTGAAATATCATGCAGTGATATCTTCAAACGGCTGCGGAACCTCGGCCGAGTCAGCCCGATCCGCCGCGGATCCACGGCCGAGTTGTGGGCTCCAGTGACGACACTTCTCCAGAGGCTCCCATACTACTCCTTAGCTTGTTGAAGACGCTTTGAACCACCTAGCTTACTCCAAAAGCTTCCCTACAACAGCCTAGCTTCTTATGCAAGCTTGATAAGTACCTTACTCTAGAAGCTTCCTTACAACTACCTAGCTTCTTTAGGAAGATTAACCTAGCTTCTAGTGGAAGATTAGTGAAGAGAAATATAAAAGGACCTGGGGCTACATTGTTGAGGTTTTTCATCAAGTGACAAAACTTACAGCCAATTTGGGGACACAATTTGAGTGACACAACTTGTGATCCCAACACCAAATCCAATTCAAGATCCAAATCCAAATCAAGATTCGTTGAGAACAACATCAACCGAAGACATCGAAGATCCTTTACGCGAAGCCGATCGTCATCAAGAGCATGAGATCCGCGACAGGTCCAAGTCTCATGAAGATCGAGCAACGCGAATTTCGACGGAATTAGTTACCTCTTCAAGGGAGCGATCGAGAGCAATTCTTGTAACCTCGGATTGAGGGAAAGTGTAATTGGACGTCGATTTAATAAAGGTGATCGTTTGTTAATTCTCTCTTTCTTTAAATTCTCGTATTATGAAATTTTTAATTCTTGATTCTTTTATGTTCATGATGAGTGAGTGAAATCTCCGCTTGTTAAGGATTCAAAGGGATTCGGAAGATCAAATGGTGATGAAATCCTAAACTAGTCTTAAGTCTTATGAGAATTTTGAACTTTAGGAAAATAGAATCGTCAATGACCAAATTTGTAGCGAGATCACCATTCTTGATAATTTCGTTGCAATTTGGGATTAAATGATTGATGATTATATTTGCTAAAGGCTAGATTTGAATGATGATCAATGAAAAGACAAGGGATAGTGAAGGAGAGTTTCTTCAATAGATCCATAATCTTCATTCATCGCCATCGTTCAAGCTATAATTCATCAATAGATAAGATAAGTCATTATTAGTATTCATCATTGATCCTAATTCCTATCGAATTCTACAAGCTATTCTTCATTTTCTTGATAACTAAAATTGATATTGACGCTTTCATGATTTCTAATTCTTGAACATTTTCTTGATTTTCTTGAAATGACGACTCAATTAAATCTTGAATTACTTTCTTGAATTTTCTTTACTGTTTTCTTTCGACTTATCTAAAGCAAGATTGAATAAATACACGAATCTCAGTGGACGACCCGTTCTCATTAACGACTACATCGACACCGTTATTGATTGCGGTTATAAATTTTTTGATTGTGATAACACTTTTCATACCACATCGAGTTTGATCAATCAAATGGCGCCGTCGCCGGGGATGCGTGCGTTATTTATTCGTTCTTGCTATTTGAGTTGAAACATTATTATTCCATCAAATTTTAATTCAAGAATCGCATCGTGTGCTTAACGATCAGTGTTTTGAATTTTTTTGCGAGGGAATATGGAATTATTGTAGCAGTGATATCAAGATTCAGAGAAGTTATACAAATTCCAGAGGATCATAGGTGTAGGGTTCCTAGGCACACTCAAGAGGTTCAACAAGGCATCAAACATGTCCTATTCAAATTTTATGTGCCGAAAAACCCTAATATAGATCGTTAACTAAAGGATAGGCGAAAACAAATGCAAGTAAACTACTTTGCTACTAAGTGAAACGGATTACAACCTTTGTAGATCCGGTGCTCCACTTCTTTAGCTCCGTGATGACGTCCCTCCGCTGCGATCATCGGGATCCCGGACTCTAGCGATGGTTTCGTCGGAGAAATGATCGGGCTAGGTCGTTGACTTCGATGCCGAAGATGATCTACGTCGAGGAGACTCAAACTCAAGCTCCATCTTCACTTGGTCATGAACCTTGTGAAGAAAACACCCTATACAACATGGCAAGTGGTAGAGGATGAAGAAATAGGAAGTGGTTTCACTTTGGATTTGGATTTCTCACTTGATTTCAACACTTGAAATTTTTCAAGAAAGCTTTCTTCTTTTCTTCATGAAGAAGAAGAAGAAGAAGAAGAAGAAGAAAAGAATAAATCAATTCTCTTTAAAAAGAAATTCAAGTGAAGTCTATCATTTAGCAACCATGGGTGAGTTAACTTGTGTAGAGAATAAACTAGGGTTTAGGTTGATGGTTAGGTTAAGGCATAAAACAAAATGGTTAGAATTTTCAAAGATGGTTAAAAGAAACTTCATGAAGCTTCAAGCAAGAAAACAAATAAAGCCACCATTTTGGTTTTTGCCAAATTAATTAAATAATTAAATAAATAAAACCTTAACCATTAACCTAAACTATGGCTTAAAGCATACACACCCAAGTTTGTATGTATCATCAAACATGATACAAACTAGTGAGAAAAAATAATCTTAAGTGAACCAATACTAGTTAATTTAAAGTAATATATCAAATATATAATTATACATTAAATCATTAAATCAACACTTGATTTAACGATCCGGTCATAACCGACTAATATCATGTGTATCAATATATCGAATCAACACTTGATTCGGTAACCCGGCTATATCACATATAACCGTCCGATGATACAAATCGCGAGAATAGATTACAGTATCACATACTGGTATTATTCTCGGTCCCGCACATATCTCATATGCGCTCCTATTTCGTTTCGCTTGAGCCAGGAAACCTCTGTGTAGGACTCTAAAGACTCGTCAATATGCCGGCAGTAGGTGATGATCATATCAAACACCCACAAGACGCAAGCGGTCTGCTAAACGTAACGGCCACCCGGGTATTGAGCGATTAGAAGATCAAAGAGCAAGCCCGCTCACACTCCTGTGAATCCAACCAGTAACACTTACCGTACAGTCCGGTCTCATCGTCTGATATGTCGCATATCTCGCCTAGGGTTGGTAAACGTCAGACACCAGTAGCTCGATAAGTCGTGTCGATATGAGGTCTATAACAGTTCGAGAAACTACTGGTAACACTTACCAGTAAATCTCAGCAACCCTGGCCAGGGATTTCCGGTTATAGCCAATCGAACGCAGCGCAATATCAACTCCCTATACTGGGAGAGGCGAATCCCCTCCTATCGCTTATTGCCTCCATGTGATTCGGGACTGTACCCAAAAACCACCGTTTTACACGCCCTCTTGGACGTGGTAAGGTGGAAATCAAAGCACAGTGGGAATCACACAAGACTCTATGACGATCTCGGGTCTACAGACTAACCTGTACCAGTGTCATTAGAGAACTGCCATCTGACGTAAGGTATAATACCTTCTAGGAGTTCTCAGCGAGTCCGTCCAGTGTACCCAGTCTCCACTGAGCACCTGTATATCATCTCTGATGTCAAACACCTATGGATATGGGATCATCCATCGCCCATCTGTATGGGTCGAGAAGGTATACGCTAGTCTACTCTGGTATATCGATGCCCCGTCTCGATATACCCTCGACTAAGGATCGTGAAGGATGTACTTATGGACTACCATGTCCCCACTAGTATGATCTGCATCATAGTCTAGGTAGTTAAGTACACATCCTAAGGGCTTTACCAACATGTAACAGATAGACAATCAGTGTACACGTTAAGGTAAAGAGCAACCAGATAGCATACTATCATGTCGAGCAAGAAAGTCCTCCCTATATATGTCCAAGCATCCACTACAATATACATCTTATGTACAGTAATGGCCTCTAGGGCATACATATAACTAAGAATCTTCCACTTTCACTAGGGCCATCTGTAGCAGTGGTTGTAGTATCTCATACTCAACCATCCCATAAAAGTCCCTCTCTGGGAAAAGGCCTTTGTGAGTGGATCCGCCGTGTTGTCCTCTGAGTCTTCTCTCCCAACCTCGATCCCCTGGAGATCAACCATCTCCAGGATCAGGTGATACTGCCTTAGAATATGTCTGGATCACTGTCGGGACGGGTCTTCCTTGGCATAAGCCACAACTCCATTGTCACACAATGGGAGGAACGAAGTTCATCTCATGAACTAATATACACCCAGACTGCCTCTTTGGTAGCATCTTAAGTAGCGATGTATCCAGCCTTTATCGTCTAGTATGCCACGGTATCTAGCTTGGAACTCTTCCAACAAACCGTCCCTTTACTGAGGGTAAAGACAATGCCTGTGACTGACATTCAGTTGTCCTTATGACCCTGGAACCTTTCCAGTGATTCTTCCCAGGATCAATTGATACCATCTCACTACAACTAGTGAGTATCCTAATATCCAATTAGATCTATCTCATAGATCCAAAACCCAGGATTTAGTAGGTATCATTTTGATCCTATATGGTGAATCATTGTGATAAGCGGAGATTGACCGAGCGTAGTATAGGAAACTACTTCCCTATCAAGAGTATGTCATCCACGTACTCTACGAGGATTACCACCGTACTCCCTACTACCATTTTGTATATACAAGGTTCATCTACCATTTGGATGACGTCAAACTCTTTGACTAACACATCAAAACAGACGTTCCAATTCCGCGATGCCTGCTTTAATCTGTAAAGCAACATGCACACGTTTCCGCTGCTCCCACTGTTTACGAAGCCCTCTTGCTGTGTACTTATAGACGTTCTCTTCTAAATCAATATTTAGAAAAGCAGTCTTGACACCCAACCACCAGATATCGTAGTCATGATATGCAACAATGGCAAGTAGGATCCGGATGGACCTAAGCATAGCCACTGGAAAAGGTTTCATCATTTTCCACGCCTGGTTGATGACGAAAACCTTTAACAAGTCTAGCTTTGAAAGTCTCAACTTTTCCATCTACACCAAGTAATCTTCTCAAGATATACTTGCTCCTGATGGGGATTTAACCCTTCAGATATAGCAACCAAAGTCCATACTTTGTTGGTGTACATGGATTCCATCTCAGATCGCTAAGCATCCAGCCATTCTTACAGAGTCCCACTCCTGATGGCCAGCTCGAAACTAGTTGGGTCATCATCTCATGATGCAATCCTCGCTCCCACTGTCATAGAGAAACCGAAGTATCTCTCAGGTGGGTGAGGAACCCTACTAGATCGGCGGAGAGGCTGAGGTTCGTTGGTAACTATTGAATCCTTTGGTTCTATCAAATCATCAGCTGCAGTTTTTATAGCTAAAACATTTCGAGTTCTACATAACAAATCTTGCCTCGAGCTTGTCCGGATTTTGCTTTTAGACATAGGCCGGACAACCCCAAATCTTAACTATCTTAAGATATGGGCTCTTCCTTTTCCATATCTCATATGAAGTGGTAGGCAACTGATTTGATTTGAACACTATTCAATAGGTATGCAACTTCATAAGTGCATAACTCCCTAAAAGGAAATAGGAAACTCAGTAGTGCTCATCATAGAGCGCACCATATCATATAGGGTGTGACTGCTCCGCCCCGATACAACGAGGTGCTGTGGTGTATTCGGAGGAGTAATGCTGAGAGAGAATCTCATTCTCTTTTAGAATAATCCAGGAATTTCGTGCTCAAGTATTCTCCTCCTTGATCACATCAAAGGACATAATACTTATACCCGTTTTGGTTCTCTATTTCTAACTTATATTCTGTGAATATCTCAAAAGCTTCGGACTTGTGTTTTAACAGGAACATATGTCTGAATCTTGAGAGATTATCAGAGAATGTAATAAAATACAAAGAACCGGTCTTGGCATGTGTAGACAGGGGACCTACATATATCAACATGTATCATCCCAAGAGTTTACTAACTCTTTCTCTGTTTCCAGTAAACAGAGTTATGGTCATCTTATCTCTGTGACATGACTGGCAAGTTTCACAAGATGTAAATTCAATCTAATTTAAATATGCATCTAAATGTAACTTCAGCCAGTCGGGTCGCATTGATATGACCTAGTCTACAACGCCTCAAGAAGGATTCGTTCATTTTTGAACTCTTCCTCTTGTGTGTGTTCCGTATACTAAGAACTGTAGTTTGATTTAGAACATCAATGCTTTTAGATAACGTGTCTGAACCGATCAACTTTTGATATAGGAAATGTTCAAAACATTATCCACCAATACAAAATTTTATCATTTCTTTACTAATAAAGAGACTGATATGATTTAGTATATCAGGTTCGGTATCTAATAACATTCGTTCAGAATCAATGTACTAGTCATACAGGGTGACAGTGACCAACAGACTTGGCTGCAACACTTGCACCGTTTTCTGTCTCATGAAACTTATCACCCGTTCTCAGTTCTTTACCTATTTATAGCCCATGTAACGGATTACACATGCGGGATCCTGATCCGTCATCACATACCCAAGACGTAAAGGATACTGAGAAACAGTTCTATGTAACGAACACACCCGAAGATGATGCATCAACATGCACTTTCTTCGTTTGGGCGGCACGGGAAATCTGGTATTCCCTAAAATCCTGCTCTGTCTTATAACATTTATTAGTTGGAGCGGGACCAACGTTCCCCAGCTCAGTATAACAAGTGGGTTCGGTCAATACATATGTATTATTATCTTGATTAAGGCATGACATGGTCTCTACCTAGAGAGAGAGAGAAGAAAAACACTCTGCTTGCGCTCTTGCAAGATCAGATTGGTTATTATTTTATCTAATCAGGATGGCTCCCACTGTTTTTATCAAATCTTCCTTCAAACCCTAAAAGGAAAGACTAGCCGGGATTAATTACACCTTACAACTTCGCCAATCTTTCAGCCAGGCCAGTGTCGGTACTTTGAGGGAGGTTCCCCGTGCTTTTGCACGGACCAAATTAAAGTAAACCTCGTTTTCCCAGAGGCGTAACCACGTTGACACCTTTCTAGACACCTACTTGATCGGCTAATTGTAATGTGTAAAACTCTCCCAGGAGTAACTCTTACTCGCTGCGGGTATCGGGATCCAACTATCTCATAGAAGGTATGCAATCTCATTGCAAATTTCAACACTTGAAATTCCCGATAATTTTGCCCCTAACGTGCTATGACCTTGACGAAAGCCAACAAACCATAGCGCGCTAGTCAAGTTCAACCCGTACATTTCTTGATTGAATTAAACCCACCCGCAAGACCCTTGACGAAAGCCAACAAAGCCATACGACTACCCTAATCCAATCGCATCATATGCAGCAGATAAGCAGCATATAGCTACCGCACACTGCACCTTGACGAAAGCTAACAAATGCAGCACGAATACTATATACAACTTATCTGAAATGACGAAGGGATACGACAGGTTTTTCTAAAAACCTATTTCGTAATGAACTTGATATCGTTGTAGAATCAAATGATTTTAAAATGGAGTTCTTTTGAGGCTTTTCTAGTTTTGCTAAAGGGGTCACTCGCGGTAAAGGGATCGTCGGCCCTTTCCTCGTCGAATGAGGTGCAGGATATATCATATATATCACTATGCAAAGCAAAAATTCCAAAAGCAAGCAAAAGACAAACCGAGGGGTGTAGCATCTGCCAGTTATTGCTAAAGGGGTCACTCCCGGTGAAGGGATCTCGGCCCTTTGCTTATCGAATAAGGTGCAGGATGTTCTACAAGGAACACTGCGATGCAAAGCAAGAGTTGTAGCTACCTGTTTTTGAAAATTCGATTCCACAACATCATTAGGTTTCTTTTATTTCATTAATCTCATTAATGAAGTCCCATCATTTTAGTCACCTAAACATCACAGATAAATACGACGTACACTTATGCCATCCGCATTCGCCTCGATGTCCCCTCGTGCACCGTTAGGTTAGGTGACTAACAGCAGAGCGGGGCAGGGCTAGCGCGGGTGTAAAACATAAGTAACGTCTATATAATATATCAAATATACTATATATAGTATCTATCACAACATATCAAATGATCACATCACAGATATCGCAGCAGAAGAAACATATGAAATATTGGATATACTAGGACGTCCGTGTTTTCAATACGAGCCTGTATAAAACACGGATTCCACGGTCGCGATGAATAGCCAAACCCACACCCCTAGACCCCTACGAGAGCGGCAAGCAACCCTACCAATTCTAGAGTTAGGAGACCCAGACTCGACTCCTCGAGTTGGTCTCCCACTGGACTCCAGAACCCGGTTACTTGTGCCCTCCTCCTTGGGTCTATCCTAGTGCGGAAAAGGAAATAATATACAAAAGGTGACATCTTCTGCAACCTGGAAGTGCCCCAATAAAAGAATATTACATACAAGTTTTTACATGAATGAAAATGAAAAACACTCATCTCACATAAAAAAAACCCGGCTGTTCAAACACGACGATCCAATATAACATATCCAGCAACACATAACATCACATGTCATCAACGTAAGTAAATATGCCCATCCCAATTGTCGTTGACATATAGCAACGAAACCGGCGATATCACATATTACACTTACGGTCGCAGAAAAGAAAGTGTAAAACTACAACAATTGGAATCCGCAACCTTTTTAGACATCGCATGCCTAACAATTATAAACCCCGTATTTTAGTCTCATTTATCGAAAAGTCTTTTCAATATCAAGTCGGGCAATTCAATAAGATTCCTGGCATTTTGATCGAATGCTCGTCGCAAACTTTAGTAGGCGGCCGCACCCCCGATGCCGTCGACGAAGTGCACCAAGGCGGAACACCGCTGCCGCGAGCACCCGAACGGATGCTTTCGGCGATGGGGTTCTCCTACAGTCACTTGGTCGGGGCTATGGGGTGTGGCTGTCTATTAAGTTAACCCGGCGAGTATCCGCGTACACTACGTGATTGCGACGGACTTTTGATCACATCAAAATTCCGTGGCAACCGATCAAGTGAGACTAAACTGCTATGTTTATAACATCCAAATCAGTTATCTCATAACCACTTGTGGATTCCAAATATTGTATCACATTCCAGATAAATAGAAAATGTTAAACTTTCCGATCGAACAATCAAACACCCAAGTTTTCCCGAAACAGCTCAACACATAAAATAAGTTTAAAACACATTCACTTCATGCTACAGTACCAACGGTCCAGCCGTAGAAGGTCAAGCCAACGCCTCACATGTGGCACGCCGTACTGCCCCAAACCCTAAGGTTCAAAGGGCAGTTCAAGACGGTCACATAATCGAGTTAAGGTTTGTTGTCTTCTATAGGGTCCATCGCGTTACTTGCACTACTTAGAACGTTATTAAACTACGGAAAAATCCAACAATTGGAAATTTCCCGGCAGGGGAAAAATTGAGTATTTATATCCGGTCGAACTTTTTAACATATTCTAAAATTACCCGGAAAAACACAGACGAAGTTAAACTTTCCGACCAAAACATCGAGTCCCCAATACTACCCAGAAAACTCAACTCTTAAGTAAAATTTAAAAATTCCCAGAAAACACAGCACTTGCTGAAAGACATTACTGTGCAAATCACGTGCTATGAATCATCATTATGGCCGCGGAACCGCTGCGTAACCCAGGGTGGGGCCGCGATTCCGCGGCGCTTTAAACTATCTGGGGGCACATGAAGCACAGTAATTCCTAGAACAGCCTGCTGAATTTTTTGGATATTTTTAATATGGAAAAATCCACATTTTCAGAAAATGTACAGAGAAGGGTTTGAGTTAGGGTTTCGGGGTTCGATCGGATTTCTAACATCGTCTACACTTTACCTAAAGCTCTAGCTAGGCTCTGATAACACTGTAGGGTTCCTAGGCACACTCAAGAGGTTCAACAAGGCATCAAACATGTCCAATTCAAATTTTATGTGCCGAGAAACCCTAATATAGATCGTTAACTAGAGGATAGGCAAAAAAAAATGCAAGCAAACTACTTTGCTACTAAGTGAAACGGATTACAACTTTTGTAGATCCGGTGCTCTGCGATCATCGGGATCCCGGACTCTAGCGATGGTTTCGTCGGAGAAATGATCGGGCTAGGTCGTTGACTTCGATGCCGAAGATGATCTACGTCGAGGCGACTCAAACTCATGCTCCATCTTCACTTGGTCATGAACCTTGTGAAGAAAAAACCCTATACAACATGGCAAGTGGTAGAGGATGAAGAAATAGGAAGTGGGTTCACTTTGGATTTGGATTTCTCACTTGATTTCAACACTTAAAATTTTTCAAGAAAGCTTTCTTCTTTTCTTCATGAAGAAGAAGAAGAAGAAGAAAAGAATAAATCAATTCTCTTTAAAAATAAATTCAAGTGAAGTCTATCATTTAGCAACCATGGGTGAGTTAACTTGTGTAGAGAATAAACTAGGGTTTAGGTTGATGGTTAGGTTAAGGCATAAAACAAAATGGTTAGAATTTTCAAAGATGCTTAAAAGAAACTTCATGAAGCTTCAAGCAAGAAAACAAATAAAGCCACCATTTTAGTTTTTTCCAAATTAAATAAGTAAATAAATAAATAAATAAAACCTTAACCATTAACCTAAACTATGGCTTAAAGCATACACACCCAAGTTTGCATGTATCATCAAACATCATACAAACTAGTAAGAAAAAATAATCTTAAGTGAACCAATACTAGTTAATGTAAAGTAATATATCAAATATATAATTATACATTAAATCATTAAATCAACACTTGATTTAACGATCCGGTCATAACCGACTAATATCATGTGTATCAATATACCGAATCAACACTTGATTCGGTAACCCGGCTATATCACATATAATCGTCCGATGATACAAATCGCGAGAATAGAATACAGTATCACATACTGGTATTATTCTCGGTCCCGCACATATCTCATATGCGCTCCTATTTCGTTTCGCTTGAGCCAGGAAACCTCTGTGTAGGACTCTAAAGACTCGTCAATACGCCGGCAGTAGGTGATGATCATATCAAACACCCACAAGCAGCAAGCGGTCTGCTAAACGTAACGGCCACCCGGGTATTGAGCGATCAGAAGATCAACGAGCAAGCCCGCTCACACTCCTGTGAATCCAACCAGTAACACTTACCGTACAATCCGGTCTCGTCGTCTGATATGTCGTATATCTCGTCTAGGGGTGGTAAACGTCAGACCCCAGTAGCTCGATAAGTCGTGTCGATATGAGGTCTATAACAGTTCAATAAACTACTGGTAACACTTACCAGTAAATCTCATCAACCCTGACCAGGGATTTCCGGTTATAGCCAATCGAACACAGCGCAACATCAACTCCCTATACCGGGACAGACGAATCCCCTCCTATCGCTCATTGCCTCCTTGTGATTCGGGACTATACCCAAAAACCACCGTTTTGCACGCCCTCTTAGACGTGGTAAGGTGGAAATCAAAGCACAGTGGGAATCACACAAGACTCTATCACGATCTCGGGTCTACAGAATAACCTGTACCAGTGTCACCAGAGAACTGCCATCTGACGTAAGGTATAATACCATCTGGGAGTTCTCGGCGAGTCCTTCCAGTGTACCCAGTCTCCACTGAGCACCCGTATATCATCTCTGATGTCAAACACAAATGGATATGGGATCATCCATCGCCCATTTGTATGGGTCGAGAAGGTATAACGCTAGTCTACTCTGGTATATCGATGCCCCGTCTCGATACACCCTCGACTAGGGATCTTGAAGGATGTACTTATGGACTACCATGTCCCCACTATTATGATCTGCATCATAGTCCAGGTAGTCAAGTACACATCCTAAGGGCTTTACCAACATGTAACAGAGAGACAATCAATGTACACGTTAAGGTAAAGAGCAACCAGATAGCATACTATCATGTCGAGCAAGAAAGTCATCTCTATATATGTCCAAGCATCCACTACAATATACATCCTATGTACAGTAATGGCCTCTAGGGCATACATATAACTAACAATAGGAAGCTACAGGAAAATTTTCAAAACTTAATTCCCACATTGAACCGCGGATCCGCGAATGAAGTGGTTTTTTTTGCGGCGGTTTTGAAAGGTTCCTAGGCACTCTAGTGAGGTCTCACAAGGCATCGAACATGCCAATTTAAAAAAAATGGTGCCGAGAAACCCTAGACTACGGATCTTAGACTAGATGTTTAGGCGAAACAAGAAACTAGTTAACTATTTAACTAGAAGTTAGATGCTACAACCTTTGTAGATCCGGTTCCCCACTTCCTTAGCTCCACGTGGGTGTGCTCTCGCAGTCCATCATGAATCCTAGACTCATTCGTCGGCTTCATCGGAAAAACGGGCGAGCAAGGTCGTCGGCTTCGTGTCAAAGACGATCTACGTCGAGGTTGCACTAGTTCAAGCTCCGACTTCACCAAGTAGTGAAACTTGTGAAGAAAACACCCAAAACCACTTGGCAAGAGGTAGAGGATGAAGAAATAGGAGGTGGGTTCACTTTAGATTTGGATTTTACTCACTAGAACTCAAGTTGCCATTAATGGCATCAAGGTTCTTACTTGAAGAAGAAGAAGAAAATGATAGAATTATTATGATAAGTTGTATGTAAAATGAATAATAAATCAATTCTTATCATCTTCTTACCATGGTCAAGTGTAGAGAATAGACCATGGTTAGTGGGAGTGGTTAGGGTTAAGCAAGGAGACAAAATGGCATCATTAGTAAAAGCTTCATGAAGCTTCACCACTCTTCATGATAAGATGAAACCATTTTGTTTTGATAAATCCATTTAAATAAATAATAAATGGATAAAATAATAAGTGAATAAAATATAAACCCTAACCACTTGCATAACCATGGTTGCATTCTATACACAAAGCCAAAACAACATGAATCATCAAACATGATACATTCAAGTGTACACAAAACATATCACATATATAATGTGCACATCAAGTGAGAAAAATCCGTTTAAAGTGAACCAATACTAGTTAATGCAAAGTAATATATCAAATATATAATTATACATTAAATCATTAAATCAACACTTGATTCAATGATCCGGTCATGTCACACACGACCGACTAGTATTCAATGTATCGGCTTATCGAATCGATCTTCGATTCGATAACTAGGTTATATCGCATACAACCAATCGAAACATTTATCGCGAGAATCAAATACGGTATCACATACACGCATCATTCTCGGTCCCGCACATATCTCATATGCGCTCCTATTTCGTTTCGCTTGAACCAGGAAACCTCTGTGTAGGACTCTAAAGACTCGTCAATACGCCGGTAGCAGATGATGATCATATCAAGCACCCACAAGCCGCAAACGGTCTGCTAAACGTAACGGCCACCCGGGTATTGAGCGATCAGAAGATCGACGAGCTAGCCCGCTCACACTCCTGCGAATCCGATCAGTAACACTTTCCGTAGAGTCCGGTCTCTTCGTCTGATATGTCGCATATCAAGTCTAGGGGTGGTAAACGTCAGACCCCAATAACCCGATAAGTCGTGCCGATGTGAGGCTCGTAACGGGTCGAGAAACTACTGGTAACACTTACCAGCAAATCTCTGATCAGCCCTGGCCAGGGACTTCCCTGTTACGGCCAATCGAGCACAGCGCAACATCAACCCCCAATACCGGGAGAGACGAAACCCCTCCTATCGCTCATTGCCTCCATGTGACTCGGGACTGTACCCAAAGACCACCGTTTTGCACGCCCTCATGGACGTGGTAAGGTGGAGATCAAAGCACAGTGGGAATCACACAAGACTCTATGACGATCTCGGGTCTACAGACTAACCTGTACAAGTGTCACCTGAGAACTGCCATCTGACGTGAGGTATAATACCATCTGGGAGTTCTCGGCGAGCCCGTCCAGTGTACCCAGTCTCCACTGAGCACCCGTATACCATCTCTGATGTCAAACATCAATGGATATGGGATCATCCATCGCCCATCACATGCGTCGAGAAGCGTATATGCTAGTCTACACTGGTATATCGATGCCCCGTCTCGATACACCCACGACTAGGGACCTTGAAGGATGTACTTATGGACTACTATGTCCCCACTAGTATGATCTGCATCATAGTCCAGGTAGTCAAGTACAAATCCTAAGGGCTTTACCAACATGTAACTATAAGACAGTATAAAGAGACTAGTGTACATGTTAAGATAAAGAGCAACCAGATAGCATACTATCATGTCGAGCAAGAAAGTCATCTCTATATATGTCCAAGCATCCAATATAATATACATCATCTGTACAATACTGGCCTCTAGGGCATACATACAACTAACAGGTTTCACCGCCGTTTAGCTGATTAAGTGCCTAAAAATTCTGTGGTATAATCTCTGCTCTTTTCTCTCTTCTGTGATCTTGTCCAATAACAAATTTTTTGCAGGATTCTTTGCAAAAATTCGCAGCGCCGCTTAACAGAATTTTTTTGCGGTTCTTGAAATTGGTTGTTTGTGCATATTTTAATACGGAAATTAAGGGGCAAAGATCAAAATCAGATTAGGTGGGGTTTTCATTACCTTTCCTAAGCCCCAAAAATCACAAAACTAGCATCCGCATCACCCTTCATTAACTAAAAAATATCTAGACAAGACTCTAAGAACCGTTACGCACAATTAGGACAGAAGAAGGTCGTGGGTAATCTATTGCTTATCCGCATTTCTTTTGTGGTGTCTAAGGAAAGTGTGTCTAAGGTAAGTGGTTACTTAATTAGGCCCGCTACTTACGTAGCGGAGAACCTCCCAGTTACCTGGCCACAGAAGTGATAAAGAGGAAGTAGAGGATTTATCCTGCGATTTGTCTTCTGGAAGTCTAGGAGCGGTCTGGTGACTTGACCTAGGTGACTATTAGATCTAGGGTTGCGTGTGCATATTTTTGTGATTTTTCAAAATCCGTCTTTTTCAAACACCAAACCAACTTTTCTCTAATTATCACAACGCTGCCACTTATGTTAAACTGTTTAGTGCATGCTCGGCTAGACACGGGATTTTAGTGCCCGTCTTGTCCGTGTTCCTCCTATCGACTCCGAAGTCGGTAATTGTACATCTGTCACGACCCGAAAGTACGGAACATGACCGGCACTTAAACTACGAACGTCTCGAGGCGTACGTAATCTAAGTAAACCGAAAACCCAGAAATCCAAACCAAGAAAGATGTAGAGTGCAGGAAAAAACAACTTAAAGCAAATAGTTTCAATAGCATAAGCCGAATTATGCGGTTTTAAAAACATCAAAAATTTCCCGAAAATTTCGGCAGAGTCTCCTTTGAAAATACTGGCCCCCAAATGGGATACAACATGAATACTATACGAAACAATAAAAAGGCATCCTCAAGCGGGAGCTAGCTCTTCGTCAATCGACGGTCACAACCACACAAGCAATATAATATACAACGCCAAGGGCGAGGATCAAAATTCAAAAGGAAACTCAAAAACCACAAGAAAACCACATAAATACAACGCGCGACTCTAAGGTCGAAAGAATAAACATCACTGGTCTCTATCTCAAATAAATACATGTTTGGTTGATGGAACTTCTAGATACAACAGAATAATGATATACAAGATATATAATGGGGGTACGATACAAGTAAACCCACCTACTAGCAAATCACCCGAAGGAAACTATGCCCGCAAAGCCGTAATGAAACCTGTACGGCAAACCTGCAAGAAACTGGGGCACAACAGGGGTGAGTTGCCAACTCATGAATAGAAAAATATCTACGCACAGAAATCGCATAAATAACGCAACCTAGGGCAATGATCATAATATATCCTCAAATATATGAATAACACGTAGCCTATAACAAGGCTAGGGTAAATATCTAACCCGAGTGTAATCTCATGTGCCCGTGTCAGTGCCTCAAGTAGCAATATATCATATGAATGAGGTATGAATGCATGAAAATAGAATACATGTAAATGAAGAACTGTTTTCATAATTTAGTGAGATTTCCTTTGTATTTTTAAAATGAGGTATCATAATGAAATCAGCATAAAACAGTTCCTAGCATCGGCACAAAACGTAATCCCAATATCTCGATATCTCTATATCACAGTCTCTGTACCTCAATATCTCGAAATCTCAATGTCTCAATCACAATATCTAGGGCGCCGTCAGTCCAGACCGGCCCCTACCATCCATCTCAAGACCACGACGGTATCCTCCGGATATCCGACGCGTCGGGTAAAATCACCGGTAGGTAGTGCTCCCTTGCCAGGCTCACATCGTCATCATCAGGCGCTTCTTGCCCCCGGGTACCTTACCGGGTCCACCATGTACCCGAAACGGTTCATCCGTCTCCTCGAATCGGGTCTCGAAATCCATCAGCAAACTCATGGTGGACGACATAAACATCATGGGAAAAACCGCACTTTTTATTTAAAAAGAGAGAAATCAGTTTATATAAGTTTTGCGGTTTTCCCCCCAAATCCAGAAAATTTCATGGAAATCCGAATCCAAATCATCAATAGCATGTAAAAACCATGAATATAGGCATAACAATGAATAACAGTATGCATGAAGTGACAAGTAAATACTACAATGTTAAGCTGGCATATAAGGCAGGCACACTAATATCATGTCAAATTACTAACTAACTAGCTAAGTCAAGCAATAATATTTTCTAAGGTGTACGTGACATGGCAATTACCGATGAAGATGTGTGTGAGCCGGCAAGTAAGTGTACGTGGTACATACGCATCATCGGTAATGGTGCTGGTGTCCTAACAATATGATATCAACATTGCAATAAGAAATTATAACATAAGTATGCGATGCGAAGCGAACCACAATAATAAGCGGGAGCTGAATACTAGACGCAACTGTAACTAACCTGCATTAATCTAGTATAAGTCCTACAAATGGTGCCTTTTGAAATAACACGAATCATGGGGTTTTGAAAATAGGGGCTACGGTGTTTTTATGAAAAGATACGTCATTTGAAATATCCGTAGGATCCCTTGGGCTGTCTTTTAAAATACCCACGATTCGTTAGTTTTTGAAATAGGTAAGAATCGAATCTAATCTAACAACTAAACTAAACTAAAGGGCTAAGCTAACAAGCTGGACTACAGGTAAGGAAACCGCCTAACATCTGAGTCGATCCATATACATACCTGTATATATATTAGTCGGTGATCCTGCCTCAATAATATCATATCCGATACCATATCTACAATCAGCCATCCCAAGTCAAGAGTGCGGATCAATCATCAAGATATAGCTCGTACGTAAATCCGTCGTACGGCATCCCCAAATCTGGGTACGGGTCAATATCATATTCCTCACACCATTCCTCTGGTATCCTCTTTATTCAAGATCATAGTCTAGGGTACTGACCTATGTCTAGAACAATACTAATATCCTCAATATACCCATGATCTGACTACAGATCGACAATCTCGTACAAACCGATACCGTCAGCACACAGCATCATCAAGGGTATACATCGCCCGATACGGCCTAATATCAATATCCTAGCATATCATGCCTCATATCACGATCACATATCGACCATTTTATTTATAACACTATTCACCCGTATGGCCGCCCCCAAGATCCGCTATAACACCAGGACGTACCTCAAGTACGAATCCTGCCATATCACCGATATCACAACCACAAAACAAATCTCAACGACTCAGCTCAATCCCAAGTATCATCCTCAAATCTGTATGTGAACACATAGTCCCATACCCATGTGAACACATAACTATAAAGAATCTCATGAGCACATATAAAAAGGAATGTATGCAAGTATGTATGTGTGTATGTGTAGTGCAACACTACCCTAGGGTTCGCAACACTAAAGTAATCCAACACACCAATATCCATCTTAACATCGTTATTAATCCCAAATAACATATACTAATTGTTGGTGTGTATACGCATCCGTATACACCACCACGGACTGCGGGGGTGCTATACGCCATCCACCCGACTTCTCCCCGTAGATATAAATCTACTCACCTGGTCCTCGTTCGCCGGTGCCGACATCGCCACGCGCTTGCTTGTCGTCTCGAAGTCCACATGGGGTACCTATATATCATAACGCACCATACCGTATTAAAATCCGACTCATGACCAAAACGACGCACGAATCCCACATAGGTCAAAACCTATGGTTGCTTTCGCAAATCGACCCAAAAACCCTCGACGTCGGCGTACAAACGCCAAACCATCGAGAAAACTCCCAACACACTCATTTGCACATTCACGAACACTAATTTTAATATAAAATAGGTTAAAATTCATAAAAACCCCAATTTCACTTAAAAAGTCATTTTTCCGAAAATCTAGCAAGCACAATTCGCCGTTTTTGTACAAAACATGATGTTTTAACAATTCTAGTGACCAAGATGATAACTTAATATCTTAATTATGCCATAGAAACCATTACGTAAATTTTAAACCCACAATTTAATTCGATTTCGAAAACCTAGTTTGCAATATTAACCAATTTTAACAATTTTATAGCAAAATGCACAAACTATAATCTAGCTTGGATTTTCATGAACTAAAGTATTAAAATACACTTAATAATGTTAATGAAGTCATGAAAAAACCTAATTATATTTTTCTCATAATCAAATTCATGGTTTACAAAAACCTAGCTAGCAATATAGCTTAAATATTACAATTCCAAACTAACAATTTGCAACTAGAAATTTGATTAGGTTTTCATTTCACAATATGAAGAACTACAATTGCAACCACAATTACATACACAAAAACCTAACTTGAATTTCATAAACCCTTACTAAGTTTTTCCAAACATACAATTAAACCCAAATTAATAACTAATAATGCTTGATTTAAGGTATTCAAACAACAATTTAACAAAAGGTCTTGATTTATACCTCACAAGATCAAGGATCTTGAATGCAAATTCTAGCCTCCAAAAGCAGCTTCCATGCTCCTAGATCCATGTAAGTTTGGCTAATGAGAAATGGGTAGGAGTTGGATTTGGATTTTGGGATTTATTTGATGGATTTTGAGGCAATTTTTGAAGCAAAAGAGATGGAAAATGGGGGGAAAAGATGGGGGCTGTTGTAGCAGAATTTCGGCTGAGGAGGGAGTGGGGAGAGGTGTGGGGGAGTTGTGGAAAAAAATCCAAGTCAAAGCCCCTCCCAAATTACCATAATACCCCCACCTACTTTACTATATATAAAAACCTTATTTTAACCTATTTCTCACATGATTTAAGGTCAAAAAGAGGGAAATAAAATTCTTGGGCTGCTACAATAGTGTGGGGCCGGCCAAGGGGAGTGAGGGTGAGTGTGAGAGACTTTACAAAAAAATTCTATGCAAAAAGACCCCCCACAATACCATATTTGCAAGTTTTAGTTCAAAATAACTATATTTTTGTTTTCCATATAATAAATCAATTAAAACTTGAAATAAAATACTAAAAAATTATATTACAACTAGATTTTAATTAACATGATTTTGAAGATTAAAATTAGCCCATTTAAATTTGTATTTATCGCTAATTTAATGTATTTTCTTACCGGCTTAAAATAATATTAAAATAATTAATTTCGGAAAAAATTTCAGAAAATTTGAAATTTCAGCAGTGGCTCAATAAACACCAAATACTAGCAATTACATAGCTAGAATATGTATATTTAATTTTATAATAAAGATATTTGCATTTTGACTTTTTACAGAAAACCCCCTTATTTTACCGTTTTTTCGAAATTTCACCGAAACGATTTTCAAAACGTTACAATCTTCCCCCCTTAAAGAAATTCGGTCCCCGAATTTAAATTAGAACTTCCCCCAAATACTAAAATATTTCAGCCAAAACCATCAAATCGCCGGGGCTCCGAAATCATATATACATAAAGCAAATCGTAGCGCAACGCATGCGAATGAAAAATGAGCATATAACTCAAACCAGAACTCCGTCAAGTATCCCGCAATCATCGGAGTCATGGGGAAGACATCAATACCAAATCCAAAGCAAAACCAATATGATATAACTCGAAACCATACATGTAAAATATATTCAGGTACTGTCCTCTGATTAGTCCTGCTCAGTACGAAAACACATAGCAATATCATAAAAACGTACTGCTCTATAAGAAAAATCAATCCCCAAAATACGCGTATGAATACTACGTGCGTCTTGTGCGCACGAAAATCAAAATCCAAATATGTGCCATACATATGCACAGAAACAACATCTAAGTGCATCGGGTGTGCACGAAACATCTGTCATAGGCAACATGTGTGCCTGACAGCAAAATCAGGTGCATCTGACATGCACGAAAAATCTCGATTTAGCGCATCTGGTGTGCACCAAAATCACACTTCAAAACATGCGCCCAACATGCGCGAAAATCCAAATCAGGTGCATCCATCGTGCACGAAATCATGAAATCCAATATCAAGTGCCGAACATGCGCAAAATCAAATCAGATGCACAAGGTGCACAAAACAAATATCGAACATCACCATCGAAATCAAAGTCCAGGGCATCTAAATGCACAATATACGTAACACTGCACTGCAAGCATATATGAACTATACCGCGTGCAAAAACCAAATCGTGTGCGTATATACGCACAAAATCAACTCAAATGTCTAAAACCGTAAAATCGCAAACATGTGAAACCAAGCACGAAAACGATATTAAGTGCAACACTGTGCAAAGATCGTAAATCCTCAATCATCAAAATCAAATCATGCGAATAAATCACCCAAAACATCAAAATCAATAATAGCGGAATAGTACCGCTCAAGTGCATCCTCTAAGAATCTCGGGCCAACTGTCGCGGTCACTAGTGGGAGGTCTCGTCGATGATCATGAACTCTGGCCTGCTGGTGTGCGTAACACGACCACTCCTGGGTCCAAGTCTTCTCGTAATTTGTCCCAGAAAGGTCCTGTCGAGGTCTCTCCCAAATCTCGCCTCTGCCGAACTATCCGAAAGTCATCGTTCCTTACTAGATCTGTTCTCGTTCCAGAACGGCTGCATACTCATCACGACTCCTTCTGGAAGGTAAATCCAAGTACCATGCCTCGGCATGCGCATCGCATCTCTGATGTCGGCGGAGTGGAACTCATCTCATCTAGATCTGGTACGAACCTCTTACTTCACTTTCCTCTAATGTCGTCTTCTTTGGACTCGTCTCGTCGCGGCTGCATGGACTGAGCTCCAACGGCTATCCTCGTATCTGGAGTCTCCCAAGAAATGCATCTCACCACCTAGCATCCGAATTAAGTCGAGCCATCCGATCGAGTCGTCAAAACCTCATAATCCCCCAAGAGCTCAACATCTTGGGCACTGTTTAATAGTATCGAGTACATACCACAGCATCGGTGGTCCAGCCGTAGAAGGGCAAACCCAAGCCTCACTAATGGCGCCGTAGAACTGCCCCAAACCCGAAGGTTCAAAGGCTTTCACACGGTCATTAAGTCGAGTTAGGGTTTCATTCTTCTAGAGGGACCATAGAATTGCCTGCATGTCTTTCCGACTACTTTAAACTTAGAATAATAGGTTTCTGACATTCGATCGTCTCTGTCGACTCCCAACATCTCCGCGTGAAGTCGTCTCTAGCTGGAATCAATCTATCTGATGACCTCGCATCGGGGTAGGCGAACGATCCACATGTCCTAGTCATTCATCCTCGATGACTAGCGACCTTCTATCATCTCTTAGTACAACTCGTTCTGCACTAACGCCAACATCTGGGGCAATATCTCGTCGTTCGCAGCAATAACTGGCTCGCTCGTCTGCACGCTGAACAGTGCCTCGACCATCATGGATAAGCAACACACCAACGGTCATCAAAATCTGGCTGGCCTCTGTCAGTGGCCCAATCCTCTGATACTGATCGGCACGTCCGAGAAATCTCATAAAGGTGATCCGCCAAACGCTCGTGGCGCGGAAACACAGTAAAAAGACACATCTCCGCAATCGAGTGTCACCGGAATTTCGCCCTGGTCAGTCCTCGTTCGTGACGAGCTCGTGCTGACCGCAACTCTAGCCATAGCTCTCCCTGCCCGTAATCGTGGCAGCAAAACCATAACTGGTACTGATGAGGCTAGATCGGAATGAATATAATACTGAGCAAAGAAATGTACATCCTAAGGCTTCTTAAGTGGAGTAGCGTATCGTAAATATGCCGAGGAACATACCCACGGTACGTCACTCTACTTTAGTCACCTATTCCATCAACCAAGGGTCATCCTACGCTCCGAATGTAAAACCTAACGCTTTGATACCAACTTTGTCACGACCCGAAAGTACGGAACATGACCGGCACTTAAACTACGAACGTCTCGAGGCGTACGTAATCTAAGTAAACCGAAAAACCAGAAATCCAAACCAAGAAAGATGTAGAGTGCAGGAAAAACCAACTTAAAGCAAGTAGTTTCAATAGCATAAGCCGAATTAGGCGGTTTTAAAAACATCAAAAATTTCCCGAAAATTTCGGCAGGGTCTCCTTTGAAAATACTGGCCCCCAAATGGGATACAACATGAATAGTATACGAAATCAATAAAAAGGCATCCCCAAGCGGGAGCTAGCTCTTCGTCAATCGACGGTCACAACCACACAAGCAATATAATATACTACGCCAAGGGCGAGGATCAAAATTCAAAAGGAAACTCAAAAACCACAAGAAAACCGCATAAATACAACGCGCGACTCTAAGGTCGAAAGAATAAACATCACTGGTCTCTATCTCAAATAAATACATGTTTGGTTGATGGAACTTCTATATACAACAGAATAATGATATACAAGATATATAATAGGGGTACGATACAAGTAAACCCACCTACTAGCAAATCACCCGAAGGAAACTATGCCCGCAAAGCCGTAATGAAACCTGTACGGCAAACTTGCAAAAAACTGGGGCACAACGGGGGTGAGTTGCCAACTCGTGAATAGAAAAATATCTACGCACAGAAATCGCATAAATAACGCAACCTAGGTCAATGATCATAATATATCCTCAAATATATGAATAACACGTAGCCTATAACAAGGCTAGGGTAAATATCTAACCCGAGTGTAATCTCATATGCCCGTGTCAGTGCCTCAAGTAGCAATATATCATATGAATGAGGTATGAATGCATGAAAATAGAATACATGTAAATGAAGAACTGTTTTCATAATTTAGTGAGATTTCCTTTGTATTTTTAAAATGAGGTATCATAATGAAATCAGCATAAAACAGTGCCTAGCATCGGCACAAAACGTAATCCCAATATCTCGATATCTCTGTATCACAGTCTCTGTACCTCAATATCTCGAAATCTCAATGTCTCAATCACAATATCTAGGGCGCCGTCAGTCCAGACCGGCCCCTACCATCCATCTCAAGACCACGACGGTATCCTCCGGATATCCGACGCGTCGGGTAAAATCACCGGTAGGTAGTGCTCCCCTGCCAGGCTCACATCGTCATCATCACGCGCTTCTTGCCCCGGGGTACCTTACCGGGTCCACCATGTACCCGAAACGGTTCATCCGTCTCCTCGAATCGGGTCTCGAAATCCATCAGCAAACTCATGGTGGACGACTCATATATCATGGGAAAAACCGCACTTCTTATTTAAAAAGAGAGAAATCAGTTTATATAAGTTTTGCAGTTTTCCCCCAAAATCCAGAAAATTTCATGGAAATCCGAATCCAAATCATCAATAGCATGTAAAAACCATGAATATAGGCATAACAATGAATAACAGTATGCATGAAGTGACAAGTAAATACTACAATGTTAAGCTGGCATATAAGGCAGGCACACTAATATCATGTCAAATTACTAATTAACAAGCTAAGTCAAGCAATAATATTTTCTAAGGTGTACGTGACATGGCAATTACCGATGAAGATGTGTGTGAGCCGGCAAGTAAGTGTACGTGGTACATACGCATCATCGGTAATGGTGCTGGTGTCCTAACAATATGATATCAACATTGCAATAAGAAATTATAACATAAGTATGCGATGCGAAGCGAACCACAATAATAAGCGGGAGCTGAATACTAGACGCAACTGTAACTAACCTGCATTAATCTAATATAAGTCCTACAAATGGTGCCTTTTGAAATAACACGAATCATGGGGTTTTGAAAATAGGGGCTACGGTGTTTTTATGAAAAGAAACGTCATTTGAAATATCCGTAGGATCCCTTGGGCTGTCTTTTAAAATACCCACGATTCGTTAGTTTTTGAAATAGGTAAGAATCGAATCTAATCTAACAACTAAACTAAACTAAAGGGCTAAGCTAACAAGCTGGACTACAGGTAAGGAAACCGCCTAACATCTGAGTCGATCCATATACATACTTGTATATATATTAGTCGGTGATCCCGCCTCAATAATATCATATCCGATACCATATCTACAATCAGCCATCCCAAGTCAAGAGTGCAGATCAATCATCAAGATATAGCTCGTACGTAAATCCGTCGTACGGCATCCCCAAATCTGGGTACGGGTCAATATGATATTCCTCACACCATTCCTCTGGTATCCTCTTTATTCAAGATCATAGTCTAGGGTACTGACATATGTCTGGTACAATACTAATATCCTCAATATACCCATGATCTGACTACAGATCGACAATCTCGTACAAACCGATACCGTCAGCACACAGCATCATCAAGGGTATACATCGCCCGATACGGCCTAATATCAATATCCTAGCATATCATGCCTCATATCACGATCACATATCGACCATTTTATTTATAACACTATTCACCCGTATCGCCGCCCCCAAGATCCGCTATAACACCAGGACGTACCTCAAGTACGAATCCTGCCATATCACCGATATCACAAGCACAAAACAAATCTCATCGACTCAGCTCAATCCCAAGTATCATCCTCAAATCCGTATGTGAACACATAGTCCCATACCCATGTGAACACATAACTATAAAGAATCTCATGAGCACATATAAAAAGGAATGTATGCAAGTATGTATGTGTGTATGTGTAGTTCAACACTACCCTAGGGTTCGCAACACTAAAGTAATCCAACACACCAATATCCATCCTAACATCGTTATTAATCCCAAATAACATATACTAATTGTTGTTGTGTATACGCATCCGTATACACCACCACGGACTGCGGGGGTGCTATACGCCATCCACCCGACTTCTTCCCGTAGATATAAATCTACTCACCTGGTCCTCGTTCGCCGGTGCCGACGTCGCCACGCACTTCCTTGTCGTCTCGAAGTCCACATGGGGTACATACATATCATAACGCACCATACCGCATTAAAATCCGACTCATGACCAAAACGACGCACGAATCCCACATAGGTCAAAACCTATGGTTGCTTTCGCAAATCGACCCAAAAACCCTCGACGTCGGCGTACAAACGCCAAACCATCGAGAAAACTCCCAACACACTCATTTGCACATTCACGAACACTAATTTTAATATAAAATAGGTTAAAATTCACAAAAACCCCAATTTCACTTAAAAAGTCATTTTTCCGAAAATCTAGCAAGCACAATTCGCCGTTTTTGTACAAAACATGATGTTTTAACAATTCTAGTGACCAAGATGATAACTTAATATCTTAATTATGCCATAGAAACCATTACGTAAATTTTAAACCCACAATTTAATTAGATTTCAAAAACCTAGTTTGCAATATTAACCAATTTTAACAATTTTATAGCAAAATGCACAAACTACAATCTAGCTTGGATTTTCATGAACTAAAGTATTAAAATACACTTAATAATGTTAATGAAGTCATGAAAAAACCTAATTATATTTTTCTCATAATCAAATTCATGGTTTACAAAAACCTAGCTAGCAATATAGCTTAAATATTACAATTCCAAACTAACAATTTGCAACTAGAAATTTGATTAGGTTTTCATTTCACAATATGAAGAACTACAATTGCAACCACAATTACATACACAAAAACCTAACTTGAATTTCATAAACCCTTACTAAGTTTTTCCAAACATACAATTAAACCCAAATTAATAACTAATAATGCTTGATTTAAGGTATTCAAACAACAATTTAACAAAAGGTCTTGATTTATACCTCACAAGATCAAGGATCTAGCATGCAAATTCTAGCCTCCAAAAGCAGCTTCTATGCTCCTAGATCCATGTAAGTTTGGCTAATGAGAAATGGGTAGGAGTTGGATTTGGATTTTGGGATTTATTTGATGGATTTTGAGGCAATTTTTGAAGCAAAAGATATGGAAAATGGGGGAAAAAGATGGGGGCTGTTGTAGCAGAATTTCGGCTGAGGAGGGAGTAGGGAGAGGTGTGGGGGAGTTGTGGAAAAGAATCCAAGTCAAAGCCCCTCCCAAATTACCATAATACCCCCCACCTACTTTACTATATATAAAAACCTTATTTTAACCCATTTCTCACATGATTTAAGGTCAAAAAGAGGGAAATAAAATTCTTGGGCTGCTACAATAGTGTGGGGCCAGCCAAGAGGAGTGAGGGTGAGTGTGAGAGACTTTACAAAAAAATTCTATGCAAAAAGACCCCCCACAATACCATATTTGCAAGTTTTAGTTCAAAATAACTATATTTTTGTTTTCCATATAATAAATCAATTAAAACTTGAAATAAAATACTAAAAAATTATATTACAACTAGATTTTAATTAACATGATTTTAAAGATTAAAATTAGCCCATTTAAATTTGTATTTATCGCTAATTTAATGTATTTTCTTACCGGCTTAAAATAATATTAAAATAATTAATTTCGGAAAAATTTTCAGAAAATTTGAAATTTCAGTAGTGGCTCAATAAACACCAAATACTAGCAATTACATAGCTAGAATATGTATATTTAATTTTATAATAAATATATTTGCATTTTAACTTTTTACAGAAAACCCTCTTATTTTACCGTTTTTTCGAAATTTCACCGAAACGATTTTCAAAACGTTACAACATCATCTTTTTCTTCACCCGCTACCACATCCACCGTGATGGACAGATTTCCATCAAACTTTAACACCACTCTTCCACCGCCTGTAGGTGCACAGAATCCACCCCGCATCTCTCTCCAAGAGAGATGCTACCCTATTCGAGGTCCCCTTCCTACCTGTCTTTCCATTCCACCAGCCAACGGTGATAACTTTGAAATCAAACCACATTACATCAATCTTTTGCCGATATTTCACGTTCTCGAGTCTGAGGACGCATACGTTTTTTTTACCAAATTTGAAAATGTATGTGCTATGATTAGCATTTCACAGCTTTCTGTGGATGCTATGCGTTTACGTCTTCTCCCGTTCACTTTGTGCGATTTAGCCGAAAAATAGATTTATAACACAGCCGTACATTCTATTGCCAACTCGGATGAATTCGTTGTAGCATTCCTTAAGAAATTTTATCCCAATCATAAGACCGCCCGTGTTCGGAGCGAAATTAACCAGTTCACCCAGCTTCCAAATGAACCATTTTGGAAATGCTTTGAACGGTTCAAGGATCTGCTAGTCCAATGTCCTCATCATGGAATCCATAGATGGGATCTGTGCCGAATCATATATGAGGGCATTACACCTGCCACAAAGTAGACGCTTGAAACTATGTGTCAAGGCAATTTCATGTCCAAAGAAGATAGTAAAGCGTGGAAATTCTTAGAAAATTTGGCTGAAAACACTTTACAATGGGAAAGCGTTAGACCACCATCATCTAAGGAAGGTATTCATCAGCTTGAAGTTTCCATCGCAATGAAAGCCGAAATGGCTGCGATGCAAAAGAAACTCAAAGTTATGGAAAACAAATTTTTATTAGCCTCCCTAAACCAGATGACGCTGCCTAAAACCATGTGTGTACGCTTTTCCGATTCATCGCATTTAAAGGAAGAATGTCCTTTGAATTTTCCGTTTCAAGGTCAAGAGCACTCTACTGCTGCATTTCAGCAATGACCCAGAAAAAATCCTTCTTCTTCCACATACAATCAGGGTTGGAAGAATCACCCTAACCTTGCTTCGAACCAACACCAAACTCAATACACGGTTCTAACCCAAAATAACTTTCAAAGGGTTCTTCCACAGCCACAGCAACCACTACTGAGTCAGCACCCCTACCAAACACAAACTTTTCAAAATCCGGCCAACAATTCTGCACCTGGGAATAATTCTTTCCAAACGGCCGACACAGAAAACTCCTCTACACTCGAACGCACATTGGATTTGTTTATGTAACATTCCATGCAAACGTCCGATGATATTAAGTTTTCTATCCAAACTTTAACGAAGGACTCATCCTCTCACGGTGAGAGTATTAAAGCGATAGAAGCACAAATTGCAGAATTAAATGCAGCGATGAGTGCTAGAGAGAAAGGGAAACTTCCAGCTCAACCCATACCGAATCCTGGTTACTCACATCAGGTAAGTGCTATTACGACGTTGAGATATGGAAGAGTGCTAGACAATCATATAGGCGAACAGATTGATATTGAGGATTCAGACAATGATACCCTTGTAGGGTTGCTAGGCACACGCACATGGGTCTACGAGGCATCAACCATGCCCGATTAAAAATTTAGCCGTGCCGAACAACCCAAAGCCGGATCTTTAAACTAGAGTTTATGCGAAAACAAGCATGTTAAACACTTTAACACTAAGTGAGATGGATTACAACCTTTGTAGATCCGGTCCTTCACTTCTTAAGCTCCGTGTTGAGGTCCCTTCGCTGTGATCATCGTGTTCCGGACTCTCGAGAGGCTCCACGAAGAGAAAGATGCAGTCTTGCTTCCGATCTTCGATAACAAAGATGATCTACCATGAAGTTTCATTAACACAAGCTAACAACTCACTAAATGATGTGAACACTCTCATCTCAAGGGCAAGGGTAGATGGGGATGATGAAGTAGGATTTTTGCACTCATTTGTTTTCTTATTCTCACTCATTTTCATCACTTAGGAAAAACCTAGAATGCTTTTCCATGAAAAGAAGAAGGAAGAAGAAGAAGAATAAATCATTGTTAAACTTTTTGTGATGAATAATGAAAGGATAATGATGAATAATGCAACCATGGTTGCTAAACCTTTGTATAGAATTAACCAAAGGTGAAGGGTTTGGGTTAGGTTAAAGATGAGTCACTTGAAAATATCTTAACACAAAACAAAAAGAAACCTTCTAGAAGGTTCATGAATGCACTAACCCAAATCAAACCCTAATCTTGTTTAATCTCCACTAAACATGTTGCATTAGTTATCATATCATGTTACAATATTATATATCACATATATAATATTTATCGTAACAATATAAAATAATACATTTAACATATCTCGCATATATATCAATATATTACCCGAGTGAGAAAATGAATCTTTTAGTGAGCTAATATTAGTTAATGTAATTTAATATATCATATATATTATTATACATTAAATTATAGAATCAACACCTGATCCGACAATCCGGCTATATCGCATATAACCGACTAATACGATGACCCGGCTATATCACATATACCCGGTCGATATCTCATATCGCGAGAATCCAATACGGTATCACATACCGCATTATCCTCGGTCCTGCACATATCACATATGTGCTCCTACTCCGTTTTGCCTGAGCCAAGAAACCTCTGTGTAGGACTCTAAAGAATCGTTAATACGCCGGCAGTAGGTGATGATCATATTAAACACCCACAAGCTGCAAGCGGTCAGCTAAACGGAACAGCCACCCAGGTATTGATCGCTCAGAAGATCAACAAGTAAGCCTGTACTTTCTCCTGTGAATCCAATCAGTAACACTCCCGTACAGTCCGGTCTCGTCGTCTGATATGTCGCATATCTCGCCTAGGGGTGGTAAACGTCAGACCCCAGTAGCTCGATAAGTCGTGTCGATATGAGGTCTATAGCAGTTCGAGAAACTACTGATAACTCTTACCAGTAAATCTCAGCAAACCTGGCCAGGGATTTCCGGTTATAGCCAATCGAACACAGCACAACAACAACTCCCTATACCGGGAGAGACGAATCCCCTCCTATCGCTCATTGCCTCCATGTGATTCGGGACTGTACCCAAAAGCCACCTTTTGGCACGCCCTCTTGGACGTGGTATGATGGAAATCAAAGCACAGTGGGAATCACACAAGACTCTATGACGATCTCGGGTCAACAGACTACTCTGTACCAGTGTCACTGGAGAACTGCCATCTGACGTGAGGTATAATACCATCTGGGAGTTCTCGGCGAGTCCGTCCAGTGTACCCAGTATCTACTGGGCACCCGTACACCATCCTTGATGTCAAACACCGATGGATATGGGATCATCCATCGCCCATCATATGGATCAAGATGCGTATACGCTAGTCTACTCTGGTGTATCGATGCCCTGTCTTGATACACCCTCGGCTAGGAACTGTTATAGGATGTACTCGTCGACTACCGTGGCCCTACTAGTATGATCTCATCATAGTCCCAGTAGTCGAGTACATATCCTAAGGGCTTTATCAACATGTAACATAGAGACAATCAGAGTACATGTTAAGATAAAGTACAATCAGATAGTATACTGTCATGTCGAGCAAGAAAGTCCTCCCTATATATGTCCAAGCACCCATTACAATATACATAATATGTACAGTAATGGCCTCTAGGGCATACATATAACTAACAATCTCCCACTTGCACTAGGGCCATCTGTTGTGGTGTCACATATCAAACAATTAGCTGTGGTTGAAGTATCTCATACTCAACCATCCCATAAAAGTCTTTACTGGGAAAAAGGCCTTTGTGAGTGGATCCGCGCTGTTATCCTCTGTGTCTACTCTCCTAACCTCGATCTTCCTGGAGATCAACCATCTCCATGATCAGGTGATACTGCCTAAGAATTATATCCGGATTTATGATGGGACGGGGGTTCTTTGGCATAAGCCACAACTCCATTGTCATACAATGGTAGGAACGAAGTTCATCTCATGAACTTATATATCCAGACTGCCTCTTTGGTAGCATCCTTGGTAACGCTGTATCTTTCCTTTAATCGTCTAGTAAGTCACGGTATCTAGATTGAAACTCTTCCAACATACCGTCCCTCCACTGAGGGTAAAGACAATGCCTGCGACTGACATTCAGTCGTCCTTATCACCCTGGAACCTTTCCAGTGATTCTCCCCAGGATCGATTGATACCATCTCACTACAACTAGTGAGTATCCTAACATCCAATTAGATCTATCTCATAGATCCAAAATCCAGGATTTAGGAGGTATCACTTTGATCCTATATGGAGAATCATTGTGATAAGTGGAGATTGACCGAGCGTAGCATATGAAACTCCTTCCCAATCAAGAGTATGCCATCCACGTACACTACGAGGATCACCACCATACTCCCTACTACCTTTTTGTATATACAAGGTTCATCTACCATTTTGATGAAGTCAAACTCTTCGACTACTGCATTAAAACAGACGTTCCAACTCCGCGATACCTGCTTTATCACAAAAAACATCTTGCACACGTTTCCGCGGCTCCCACTGTCTATGAAGCCTTCTGGCTGTGTACTTATAGACGCTCTCTTCTAAAACATCATTTTAGAAAAGCATTCATGACACCCAACCGTCGGATATCATAGTGATGGTATGTAGCCGTGGCATGTAGGATCTAGATGTACTTAAGCATAGCTTTGAAAGTCTAAACTTTTCCATGTACACCAAGTAATCTTCTCAAGATATACTTGCTCCTGATAGGGATTTAACCCTTCAGATAAAGCAACCAAAATCCATACTTTGTCGGTGTATAAGGATTCCATCTCAGATCACTAAGCATCCAGCCATTCTTACAGAGTCCCACTCCTGATGGCCTGCTCGAAACTAGTTGGGTCATATCTCATGATGCAATTCTCGCTCCTACCGTCATAAAGAAACCGAAGTATCTCTCAGGTGGGTGAGGATCCCTACTAAATCGGCGGAGAGGCTGAGATTCGTTGGAAACTATTGAATCCACATTCAATAGGTATGCAGCTTCTCAATGTAAGTGCACGGCGGCGCCCCGGCCGTCAATCCGACTGCCAAATGCGGAAGCGGTGATAAAATTTAATTTTGCGAACATAGCAAACCGGCACCACCGCGCACTAAACCCCGGATCGGGCCATTAAACTAGATCTAGCTAACAACAAGACGGGTTAGAGATATACGGAGTGTCCCAAACATGGCAGTACGACTATCCCAAACCAACGCATCTATCTATGCTGCATATGAATTCCCAATAGCTACCAATCACTGTGCCTTGACTTTGGCCAACATACACAGCTTGAATACTATTGACTACCCATATGAAACGACGGAGGGCTACGAATGGTTTCTGGCGAAAACCTTTAACGTAATGAACTTGATATCGTTGAAGGAACGGATAGCTTTTTAGAAAATATAGTGACGAAAACCTTTACTAAAGAGGTCACTCCCGGTGAAGGGATCTCGGCTCTTCCCCCGTAGAATGGGGTGCTGGATATTCATAACCGAATATCACTGTGCAAAGCAAAAGTAATCGGCTATAGTGAAGTTAATGCCCTGACGCAAACTTCTGTCCAAGGGGTCACTCCCGGTGAAGGGATCTCGGCCCTTGCCTCGTCGACTGAGGAGCAGGATATTCCAAATGAATACCACGATCCAAAACAAAAGTGAACGTCCTTGCAATAACAGCTTTTAGAAAAGTGTTCCAACAACATCAGATTAGGTTTGTTTATCTTGCATTGATCCGAATCAATGCAGTCCCATCAATTGATCACACCACAAAGAACGAAAATATACTGACGTACGTATATGCCATCCGCATTCGCCACTGGGTCCCGTCATCACCCGTTAGGTTAGCTAACTAACGGCAGAGCGGGGACTGGACTAGCGCGGATGAAAAACATATACAACATCTACTAATATATATACCAATATATTATATTTCGCTCAAGGCGTGAATAGAATGCAACATCACAGAAATGTACAGCATCACAGAACAATACAGATATCTGGGATCCCCGGGTTTCACAGAGCCACTACTGAAACCCGACGTTCCCCTGGTCGTGTGGATAGCCTGTGCAATGAAATCCTAGACCCCTACGGGCGCGGCAAGTTACCCGCCAAAACCTGAAGCGAGGCAGCCCCTTTCAGCACCGTGAATGGACCACCCAGCACTTCACGGAATCCTGCAACTTGGGCACCCCTCCTGGGTCAACCTGTACCCCCTACGAGTGCGGCGAATAGCCCGCCAATCCTAGGGTGAAGCCCCCTCCGTCTCAATGCCATGAGATGCGGGCTTGTTGCCCTCCAGAACCCGGCTATCCGTGCACCCACCGCGGGGTAATCCTAGTACAGAAAGTAAAATATACATACAACGGGTACATCGACCGCAACCAGGTCGTGCCCCAAAAGAATAATACAAACAGGCAGTGACGGCAGTCCACATGTCGGACGCTCGCCCCGCAATATCAAATGTACAAAATACAACAACACTGTACTAGCATTGCATCCAGGCTATCCCCCACGACCAATCCGCAACATCACAGCAATACATAGAACATCAACGTGAAAGTCACGTTCGCAAATCCGTCTAACCGGGCTATAGCAGTTAGACAGGATTTACCGATCGAGTGACATTCACGGTCGCAGATATAATGTAAATACTGTGAAATAATGTGTTTAAAATATCCGATCGATCAAAAATTAACAAGTGGGCCCCCAAGCAATACTGTAGCACTCACAGAAATTCTGGGCCCAATTTTAATATTCCAAAATCCCTATTTTCAGCCCATCAGCCCATGGGAAAATTTTGACGCATTGATCCCTCAACACGGCGGCGGAACCGCGGCAACAAGGGGGGTTTTGCCGCGGTTCCGCGCTCTACCTGAGAGATCAATGTCTCGGATTTTCCCAGAACTCTTAGAACTTCTTGTACATCAGTTTTCTACAACCTGAAAAATTTTTAGAGCCAGAAAAAATTCGACAGAAAACTGATGTGAGGAAAATGTGGTTTTTTGGAATTTTGGTCGATCGGAAATGCAAACACATCAAATAAAGCTAGACGAAGTTAATGGCGAGGCTCTGATACCACTGTAAGTGCACGGCGGCGCCCCGGCCGTCAATCCGACGGCCAAATGCGGAAGCGGTGATAAACTTTAATTTTGCGAACTTAGCAAACCGGCACCACCGCGCACTAAACCCCGGATCGGGCCATTAAACTAGATCTAGCTAACAACAAGACGGGTTAGAGATATACCGAGTGATCCGAGTCCTCCGGTCATCTCGTCGTCGTCCCGATCTCTCGCGGAATGTCCGGTCTCCATCTCCTCGCCGGAAGGGCACCACGTCGCCTGCACCTTTTACGGGCTCCCACCTCAATACCGAGGCAACTCGGGCGCGAAGTTGGCTGGCCGACGCGTCCAAGATTTGCTGTAGAAAGTGTAGTGTAGAGGCTATGTCTCATTTAGGGTTTTGTTGCCATTTGAAGATGATGGAGGAAACAAGATACGGAAAAATGGTGCTTGCATTTTTCCTAGCATGAAATGAGATCAAGAAAAATCCCACAAGCTCAAAATGAAACTCTCTCATATTTTTTTCACAAGTGTAGCCCTCTCTCATCAAGTGAGAATGGTGGAGGAATCAAATATCAATCCATAACAAGAAGGGAGGTGAGTGTAGGAAAAGGTGAAGGGTGACCACAAACAAAACATCATGATTACAAACTTACATCCAAACCATAACCCTTTCCAATCACATAAATGCACCATCATGGATGAAAAAGCAAAGATGCTTAACATATCATAATGAATACATTTGCAAGAAACCCCCTCCACAAATGTTGTTTGCACAATTGCAAATAACCCCCTCCATCGGGAAAGTCCGGCCGGGAAAGAACAAAGGAAAACCGGCCAGAACGGAATGCAAACTGGCAACTCCAGAAAACTGGTCCCGTAATAAATTACAGGAAAACCCCGATACTGTGCATACACACCCGCATCTGTATTCCGACCGGATACAAATGCAATGAGACAAAACTACACTGTACTATTCTAGGATCCGGCTTAAACCAAAACCGGCTAGTATTATCCGTTCGATCATGATCCGTGCAATACCGCACGTATCTGATCGAACCCAGCCATATAACCATACGGCCTCCAGTACAAACCGCCCGATCCTGATCCGTGCAATACCGCACGTATCTGATCGGACCCTGCCATATCTCCATACGGCCTCTACAGCGTTTCGTCCGAAAGCTGAGTAACTGAATGTGTGGTGGACTCTAAAGACTCGTCAATACTATGGTTGTAGATTTAACCACTAGCACGTCAGAGGTATAAGCCAATACGTAACGGGCCACCAGCTATTGACCAAAAGGGACGTCGATGAACGAACTCATCCTGACACCCTACTGAGCCTGTCAGTGACAATATCCGTACAGTCCGGTCCGTTCGTCTATGAGCATCGCATGGCGGGCCTAGGGGGTGGGTAAAAGTCAGACCCCCAAAAGCGGTACAAGTCGTGTCGGAGTGTAGCCCAGAACACCCTGAGATACTACTGGAATACCTACCAGTAAATCTCCTGCCTTGGCCAAGGACTTCGTGTAATGGCTCTCCTAGACACAGCGTGACCTCACCCCTAATACCGGGAGAGACGAACCCCCGAAGATCCGCTCACTGCCTCCATGTGGCTCGGGATTGTACCCAACTAAAACCTGTTTGCACGACTCCTTTGAGCCGTGGTAGGGTAGTAATCAAAGCACAGTGGGAACTCACACGAGACAAATGACGATCCCCAGGTCGATGAACTAACCTGTACACATGTCACCTGGGAACTGCTATCTGACATGAAGTGTAAGACCAACTAGCATGTTCCCGGCGAGTCCTGTCCGGTGTACTCATAACCCAATGAGCACCTTTATACATCTTAGGTTAACCAATTGACACCAGTGGCCTGTGAGACCGGCCACCGCCCCTCGTCGGGGTCTCGACTGTATACACTAGTCTACTCTGGAGAATCGATGCCCTGTCTCGAATCTCCCACGACTAGGGACCTTTTAAGGTTGTGCTTATAGACCCCAGCTCCCACTTATATGATCGCCCTCATACTGCTGGTGGTCAAGCAAGAATCCTAGGGGCTCTACCAACGTGTAATAGCGACTTGTCAGGTCACCTGAAGCAGTACACGATGATAAAGGTAAACCAGATAGCATACTATCATTTCGAGTAAGACTGTCCTACCGGGATAGGTCCTCCCTCAATCATTGCAATCACGTGCCTGTGATCCAATAATCGACTCTGAGGGCACTATCTCCAACAATCTCCCACTTGCACTCAAGGCTGATTATTGCGATGTCGCATACTCACAGCCCGTGTGATACCGAACACCCAACTCCTCTACTAGTCAGTCTCACAAAGCTCGTTTGCGAGACTACTGCGTTCGAGGAATAGCCTCAGCGAGTGGATCCGCTCTGATGTTTCTTTCTATGTCTCTCTCTATCTCAAGCTCGCAGAGAAAGCCATCTCCCGAAATGAGCAATACCTGTCTTAGAATGTCTGGATGTCTGATGGGACCCAGTTCATAAATGAACTTCAAATCCAAACTTCTTAGACTGTATCGTCAACTGAACTTAATCAGTATCCTGCGCCATACCTCCCTCAGTATTGCCTTGGATCACCTGTCCAAAATACTGTCCCTCATCAGAAGGAAAACTAAAACTCTGACAACCTCCTTGTCGTCCATGTCACCTTAGAAGCCTGGAATGATAACTGTCTCCCGAATGAGGCTGTCGTTATCATATCCCTAGAACATCCACTTATGTTCTAAAGCTGCTTCCGACTGTTTCTCCAGGATTGGATCAATATCAACTTATTGCACCTACTGCAAGAACAACATCTGGTGTGGTACTTGACATCTCATGATTGACTCAATTGCCTAAGCAAGTGATCTGTCAATCATGCACATCCCTCTCTACTTTAGTCTATAAGACACCTTTAGAGAGGGTGACTCCATCACCTACAGGTATACCACCATGCCAAGAGTCGTCCATTCTAAATACTCTTAGAATGCTGTCTAAGTACCCAGATTGGGAAACCACCCAAATCTAGACCTAAAACCATAGATCTAGTAACCAGTATGTCTGATACAAAATCCATTTCCTTTGTGGAGAAACCACTGTGTGACGACCAAAGTACAACCGATCGTAGTATAGGAATATCACTTCCTACTTTGTGTATGTCATCCAATACCAGGACATCACACCCTACTACCTTCTCAACAGATCCATCCCCTATTCTGATGACGTCAAACCTATGACTGTCACATCAGAAATAGATGATCTATCTCCGCTATATCTGCTTTAGTCTATAAGTAGACATAAGCTACCTGCCCACCAATACTTCCGCTGCTCCCACTGACTACGACAACCCTCTGGCAGAGTCATATAGACGTGCACTTCTAAAGCTAGTTTAGAACGACGCTATACTCATCCTCCCACCGGGTCTCGCAGCCTGGAACAACAGCAATGGCAAGTGTGGGTAAACAAGAACCTCCCTGCCACCGTCCTTGAGGCTACCGGAGTACCTCTCAGGTGCCTGAGGTTACCCACCGTATCGGCGGAGTGGCCAATGGAATGTCAAAACAGATTGAATCTTTAGGTTCCTTATCAAATCTTCAATAATCGTTTGTGGTTCTGGAATCACTTCCAGTTCTACCATACTCCCACTACTGCTTTTGAAAAAATCCATTTTTATTAAAACTGTGGCGAGTCCAGAGCAATATTACTATTGATCTCCCAGATGGTAGAAAATCAACCCTCGTCATAGCCTGGGTCAACCCACAAACAGCCATTACAGAAACGTGCCTTGAGTTATCCAGAGTCTGGTTTTAATCATAAGCCGGACAACTCCCCGTACCTTAACAATGTTAAGATATGAACTGTACTATATCCAATATAGAACCAGAGGCACTGATTTAATTGAACCAGATTCAAATCATGCAGCTATCTCCAGTGCATGTCAACTAAATGGAAAGAGGCCGATCAGCGTTACTCAACTTAGGAATGCTTCCAATTATGAGTAACCTGAAAGAGAAGCAAGTTCTCTTTATCATTACTATCAACTGAATACCATACACAAGTATCTACATCTTCGATCACTTTGAAGAATCTCGATACTTGCTACACCTGGTTCTCTACTCTATTCAAATACCTATAACTCCTCAAAACTTAGACACTGTGTTTCTACGAAACACATGTCTAAGAACTAGAGAAGTTAAAAGTAAACAGAATATAGTATGAGGACCAACCCCTCTGTCCTAATGGACACTGGACAACATACAATACTCTGTATAAGTCCGCTGAGTCTAACAACTCTTTCACTGTGTGTCGTAGGTTGAAAACTGTACTTATGGTTAAGAAAAATTACACCGCTGTTTAATGCTCCTTGCCTAACCATCCACTGATATAGGTAAATGTCATCGACATAATATCAAAAGGTATATCTCACTCTATGAAAATAGACGTACAGATATATCAATTTGAAATTGGTGCACAACAGCGGATATTCAAAACCAAAAATTTGCCGACCGGCAAACAGCCCAGGTGATCTCCTCAAATATCACCGATTACAACGAATCCCGATATAATGAGGATGATCAACCTATTCCCAATAACTTACTCCCACTCATCATCTGTAAAACCATACAGATGTGAGAATCAAACCTGGTAAATACATACCCTGGAGCAAGTGTCCAATCGGGAAATCAGTTTTCTTTTAACAGTACACAGTTGAACTGAAACATTGAAATGTTTCGATGGGGTATCCTGGTATTCCTAGTAATGCCTCTACCATTATCCAGATTCACAACTATAACCGTATAATTCTTTGCCACCTCTCCAAATCCCTTTATATGTCTTTAGTCATTACTTTCTGCACACCCCTTTAGGCCAATTGGTTTTCTTCCTTCCCTACCGTTCGGCACCAGCCTATGGTTTGGAAGAAGACTATCCAATAAGCATAATGGGTGTACTGTCCTAATCTTAGGAGCACTCGCAATGCGAGAGAAGGTGAAGATAAAAGACAACCGAATAAACCTTATTCCTATTTCTCCTGGACCAGAATCCATCCCCGAACTGGAACAAGTTCCTTTCGAGTTCGTATATAACCATACGATGGAGTATCCAATAAACTGTGGATCTTCGTAGTGATACGGAGTGTCCTGGAGAAATACAAAGGTGATTTAGGATTGGCGAAGAAAAACTTGGTTTGGTCGTGAATATCAGTCGCAATTTACTTTGCCCTCTTACTAATCCCTTGCTTTGTCTGAACTTAATACCTTCTGCACACCATCGTTATGCTAATTGGTTTTCTTCATTCCCTACCGGTCGGCACTTGCCTATGGTTTGAAAGAAGACTATCCAATTTGCATAATAGGTGTACTACCCCTAAACCAAGGAGTACTCGCAAGCTGAGAGAAGGTAGAAGGAAAAGACAACTGAATAGTCCTATTCGTTTTCTCCAGAACCAGAAACCATCCTCGAATAATTCCTTCGAGTTCGTATCTAACCATACGATGGTTTTGTCCAATGGAAGTGGACGTTCGTAGTAATACGGGGTGTCCTGGAGAAAAGGGTAAAAGTAGGAGTGGCAACGAGGTTTGCAACTCGGACAATCCAAAAGCCAGTGTTAAGAAGGTTCGGTCAACTTGGTCACTGAGTCAAAATCTAGGGTCGGGTCAGAGTCGCTGCCAAAGAGAGAGAGAAAAGAAACACTCAGCGTGCACTCTACCCTAGATCAGAATGGTTACCAATTTATCTAATCTGGAAACCTCCCACTGTACCTCAAATTCTCCTCCAAACCTGAAAGAAGAATTAGTCGGGGTCACCCGAGGAGTAAACTAACTCATCAGTGGGAATCGGGATCCAACTCTCATCGCATGATAACGTGACGGAATCCGCTCACGCTATCACACTCCAGAAGGTATGCGCATATCTGGCAAGTTTCAGTTCTTTTGAAACTCCCGATGTGATTTTTACCCCATGCTCTTATGACCTTGACTTTAGCCAACATATCATAAGTCACATGTCAAGTTCAACCCGTCATTCTCCAGGTTAATTTGAATCCACCCGTACCTACCCTTGACTTTGGCCAAAATGGCAGTACGACTGTCCCAAACCAACGCATCTATCTATGCTGCATATGAATTCCCAATAGCTACCAATCACTCTGCCTTGACTTTGGCCAACATACACAGCTTGAATACTATTGACTACCCATATGAAACGAAGGAGGGCTACGAATGGTTTCTGGCGAAAACCTTTAACGTAATGAACTTGATATCGTTGAAGGAACGGATAGCTTTTTAGAAAATATAGTGACGAAAACCTTTACTAAAGAGGTCACTCCCGGTGAAGGGATCTCGGCTCTTCCCCCGTAGAATGGGGTGCTGGATATTCATAACCGAATATCACTGTGCAAAGCAAAAGTAATCGGCTATAGTGAAGTTAATGCCCTGACGCAAACTTCTGTCCAAGGGGTCACTCCCGGTGAAAGGATCTCGGCCCTTGCCTCGTCGACTGAGGAGCAGGATATTCCAAATGAATACCACGATGCAAAACAAAAGTGAACGTCCTTGCAATAACAGCTTTTTGAAAGGTGTTCCAACAACATCAGATTAGGTTTGTTTATCTTGCATTGATCCGAATCAATGCAGTCCCATCAATTGATCACACCACAAAGAACGAAAATATACTGACGTACGTATATGCCATCCGCATTCGCCACTGGGTCCCGGCATCACCCGTTAGGTTAGCTAACTAACGGCAGAGCGGGGACTGGACTAGCGCGGATGAAAAACATATACAACATCTACTAATATATATACCAATATATTATATTTCGCTCAAGGCATGAATAAAATGCAACATCACAGAAATGTACAGCATCACAGAACAATACAGATATCTGGGATCCCCGGGTTTCACAGAGCCACTACTGAAACCCGACGTTCCCCTGGTCGTGTGGATAGCATGTGCAATGAAATCCTAGACCCCTACGGGCGCGGCAAGTTACCCGCCAAAACCTGAAGCGAGGCAGCCCCTTTCAGCACCGTGAATGGACCACCCAGCACTTCACGGAATCCGGCAACTTGGGCACCACTCCTGGGTCAACCTGTACCCCCTACGAGTGCGGCGAATAGCCCGCCAATCCTAGAGTGAAGCCCCCTCCGTCTCAATGCCATGAGATGCGGGCTTGTTGCCCTCCAGAACCCGGCTATCCGTGCACCCCACCGCAGGGTAATCCTAGTACAGAAAGTAAAATATACATACAATGGGTACATCAACCGCAACCAGGTCGTGCCCCAAAAGAATAATATAAACAGGCAGTGACGGCAGTCCACATGTCGGACGCTCGCCCCGCAATATCAAATGTACATAATACAACAACACTGTACAAGCATTGCATCCAGGCTATCCCCCACGACCAATCCGCAACATCACAGCAATACATAGAACATCAACGTGAAAGTCACGTTCGCAAATCCGTCTAACCGGGCTATAGCAGTTAGACAGGATTTACCGATCGAGTGACATTCACGGTCGCAGATATAATGTAAATACTGTGAAATAATGTGTTTAAAATATCAGATCGATCAAAAAATAACAAGTGGGCCCCCAAGCAATACTGTAGCACTCACAGAAATTCTGGGCCCAATTTTAATATTCCAAAACCCCTATTTTCAGCCCATCAGCCCATGGGAAAATTTTGACGCATTGATCCCTCAACACGGCGGCGGAACCGCGGCAACAAGGGGGGTTTTGCCACGGTTCCGCGCTCTACCTGAGAGATCAATGTCTCGAATTTTCCCAGAACTCTTAGAACTTCTTGTACATCAGTTTTCTACAACCTGAAAAATTTTTAGTGCCAGAAAAAATTCGACAGAAAACTGATGTGAGGAAAATGTGGTTTTTTGGAATTTTGGTCGATCGGAAATGCAAACACATCAAATAAAGCTAGACGAAGTTAATGGCGAGGCTCTGATACCACTGTAAGTGCACGGCGGCGCCCCGGCCGTCAATCCGACGGCCAAATGCGGAAGCGGTGATAAACTTTAATTTTGCGAACTTAGCAAACCGGCACCACCGCGCACTAAACCCCGGATCGGGCCATTAAACTAGATCTAGCTAACAACAAGACGGGTTAGAGATATACCGAGTGATCCGAGTCCTCCGGTCTTCTCGTCGTCGTCCCGATCTCTCGCGGAATGTCCGGTCTCCATCTCCTCGCCGGAAGGGCACCACGTCGCCTGCATCTTTTACGGGCTCCCACCTCAATACCGAGGCAACTCGGGTGCGAAGTTGGCTGGCCGACGCGTCCAAGATTTGCTGTAGAAAGTGTAGTGTAGAGGCTATGTCTCATTTGGGGTTTTGTTGCCATTTGAAGATGATGGAGGAAACAAGATACGGAAAAATGGTGCTTGCATTTTTCCTAGCATGAAATGAGATCAAGAAAAATCCCACAAGCTCAAAATGAAACTCTCTCATATTTTTTTCACAAGTGTAGCTCTCTCTCATCAAGTGAGAATGGTGGAGGAATCAAATATCAATCCATAACAAGAAGGGAGGTGAGTGTAGGAAAAGGTGAAGGGTGACCACAAACAAAACATCATGATTACAAACTTACATCCAAACCATAACCCTTTCCAATCACATAAATGCACCATCATGGATGAAAAATCAAAGATGCTTAACATATCATAATGAATACATTTGCAAGAAACCCCCTCCATAAATGTTGTTTGCACAATTGCAAATAACCCCCTCCATCGGAAAAGTCCGGCCGGGAAAGAACAAAAGAAAACCGGCCGGAACGGAATGCAAACTGGCAACTCCAGAAAACTGTTCCCGTAATAAATTACAGGAAAACCCCGATACTGTGCATACACACCCGCATCTGTATTCCGACCGGATACAAATGCAATGAGACAAAACTACACTGTACTATACTAGGATCCGGCTTAAACCAAAACCGGCTAGTATTATCCGTTCGATCATGATCCGTGCAATACCGCACGTATCTGATCGAACCCAGCCATATAACCATACGGCCTCCAGTACAAACCGCCCGATCCTGATCCGTGCAATACCGCACGTATCTGATCGGACCCTGCCATATCTCCATACGGCCTCTACAGCGTTTCGCCCTGTAAGTCGATGTACTTCACCCCAGTACTTGTAGGGAGGCGGAATTTTCAAAAACGATCATGTTTAAAGAACGAACATCGACTAACCGCTTAAATCGAAGCTAAACTATAAATAACCGTACACAAAGAGTTTCTTATCTATTGTGTTTAGGGATTATACCGAATGAAACTAGTCCTTCGTCTTTGTGTCCTCCTTTGTTCTCCTCGACCTTCTCTAGGTAGTAGACGATCCACCCGAGAGCAAAACACCAAGCTAAACCTCTAACTTGAGGTAACTAATCTACTTTGATTGCTAATCAAAGAAGAAAGGATGATATAGAGTGAAGGTAATGGATGTTTAAGTCTAACTAAACCTTTGATCTCAACACATGAGGATTAAGGATTAGTCTCTTGAAGATGAGAGCTTGAGGAGAGAGATTGTGTGATAAGATAATGAGATGAGAGAGAGAGTGTATCATAATATATTATGAAGCATTCTTATTTTAGAATAATGAATGAAAGAAATGAATAAGCATGCTTCATAAATGTAAAATGGTGATTCATTAAGCATGTGTCATTATCATTTATGGTGCAATAATGATAATGATGAATCACTCTCATGACTCACAATCTTATCCAAAGTAACCTCCTTAGTCACATCTTCTAGAAGCTTCTCGTACAATTACGAGAACGCCCCTCCAATCCGCAAAAATACGGAAAAACTTTAGACTGTAAAAATCCAATAACCGGATACCAGTAACTGGCTTAAACCAAAGCCGACTGGTAAAAACTGTCCGAAAGTCGTACGTGCGTAAACGCACGTATGCGTCCGAACCCTTTGTCGCAAAACCATGCAACCTCTATATCGTTTCGCCTGGAGTAGGAAACTCTCTGTGTGGGACTCTAGAGACTCGACTACTACACTGGCAGTGGGTTTAACCACAGACCGCAAGCGGCACTAGCTGTACGTAACGGTCCCCAGGTAGTTGTCGATAAGAAGGCCGATGAGGAAACCCATCCGAACTCCTACTGAGTCTGATGTGACAATCTCCATACAGTCCGGTCCGTTCGTCCAAGACTATCGCATATCGGGCCTAGGGGGGCGGCAAGCGTCAGTCCCCTAATAGCGGTATAAGTCGTGTCGGAGTGAAGCCCATTACACCCTGAGAAACTACTGGAACCTACCAGTAAATCTCGCTTGCCCTGGCCAGGGACTTTGCGTAATGGCTCTCTGACACAGCACGATATCTACTCCCAATACCGGGAGGGACGAATCCTGTCTAACCGCCACTGCCTCCAAGTGCTCGGGACTGCACCCAACTGCTACCTGTTTGCACGACTCCTTTGAGCCGTGGTAGGGTAGCAATCTAAGAACAGTGGGACACACTCGAGGCGAAGTAGCAGTGTCAAGTCTGCGGACTACGCTGTACTCATGTCACCTGGGAACTGTTCACTGACGACTGGTATCAAACCAACCAACAGTTCCCTGTGAGTCCTGTCCGGTGTACCCGTAACCTAACGAGCACCTGCATACTATCTCCAGTACGACGTACTGACGGCTGTGGGACAGACCATCTCCCCAACTGGGATGAGAAGCGTACACACTAGTCTACTCCGGATATCGATGCTCTGTCTCGATAATCCAACGACCAGGGACCTGAATAAGGATGTGCTTGTAGACTACCCAGCCCCCACTAGTGTGACTGCCATCACAACGCTGGTAGACAAGCAAGATCCTAAGAGCTCTATCAATACGTACACTAACATATTAAGATAGAAAAACCAAGTAGCATACTACCATGTTTAGCAAGACTGTTATATACATGTGAATATCCCAAGCTTCCATTAAGTAATATACAAACTAGTATGATACAGTAATGGCCTTCTAGGGCATAAACACTAACAATCTCCCACTTGCACTAGGGCCATGTACTGGCATATCGCAGACCAATGATCTCGAGTAGCCTCTCGAACTGAATCTGAGGAAGGGCCTTCGTGAATGGATCAGCAATGTTCTCTTCTGAAGCAACTCTCCGAACCTCGATCTCCTGACGATCAATGATCTCCCTGATCAGGTGATACCGCCTCAAGATGTGTCTGGACTTCTGATGGGACCTTGGTTCCTTCGCTAAAGCTATAGCTCCGTTGTTGTCGCAATATAGAGGTATTGGATCAACTATGGTAGGAACCACCTGAAGTTCTGTTAGGAACTTCTTCATCCAGACTGCTTCTTTTGCGGCATCGCAAGCAGCTATATACTCCGCTTCCATCGTCGAGTCAGCAACGGTGTCCTGCTTGGAGCTCTTCCAGCACACCGCCCCTCCATTGAGGGTAAAGACATAACCCGACATGGACTTGGAATCGTCCTTATCACTCTGGAAGCCGGAATCAGCAAAGGCCTCCAACCTGAGGTCTTTTCCGCCGTAAACCAAGAACATCTCCTTAGTCCTCCTCAGGTACTTGAGAATGTTCTTTACTGCTATCCAGTGTTTCTCCCCTGGGTCTGACTGATACCGGCTTACCACGCTCAGTGCGTAAGCTACATCTGGTCTGGTACACAACATCGCATACATTATAGAGCCTACCGCAGAAGCGTAGGGTATAATAGACATGCGTTCCCTTTCCAAATCAGTCTTGGGAGACATCTCTTTGGAGAGGGTGATTCCGTGACAAGCCGGTAGATTACCGCGCTTAGAATCTTCCATACTGAATCTTTTCAGTATAGTGTCGATATACCTGGACTGCGAAAGTCCCAACATCCTCTTGGATCTATCACGATAGATCCGGATCCCCAGAATGTAAGAGGCATCACCCAGGTCTTTCATGGAGAATCTGTGTGACAAGAATCCTTTGACAGATTGTAGCATAGGAACGTCATTTCCTATCAATAGAATGTCATCCACGTACAAGACGAGGAATACGACACTTCTGGCCACAACTTTACTATATATGCACGGTTCATCTGGATTTTTGATAAAGTCATACTCTTTGACTGTCTCATCAAAACAGATGTTCCAACTCCGCGATGCCTGCTTTAGTCCATAAATAGACTTAAGCAGCTTGCATACTTTCCCGCTGCTCCCACTCTGATTGAAACCCTCTGGCTGATCCATATAGACGCTCTCTTCTAAATTTCCATTCAGAAAAGCCGTCTTAACGTCCATCTGCCAGATTTCATAATCATGGAAGGCAGCAATAGCAAGAAGGACCCGAATGGATTTGAGCATAGCCACTGGAGAAAAAGTTTCGTCATAGTCCAAACCAGGTCTTTGACGAAAACCCTTTGCAACAAGTCTAGCCTTATAGGTTTCCACCTGTCCATCTACACCAATCTTTTTCTTGAAGATCCATTTGCATCCTATGGGTTTTACCCCATCTGGAGCAAAGTCCAAAGTCCATACTTTGTTGGTGTACATGGACTCCATCTCGGTCCGCATTGCATCTAGCCATCGTACCGAGTCGCCGCTCTGGATGGCCTGCCGGAAGTCAGTAGGTTCATCATCATCTATGATGCAATCCTCTCTATCCCCATCTATGAGAAAACCGTAGTATCTCTCAGGCGGATGAGACGGCCTACTACTCCTGTGGAGGGGTGCGGGAATGTTCTGTTCTTCTTGAACTACCGGTTCTACCAAACTTTCAGTATTAGTTTGTGGTTCTGGAATTTCTTCCAGTTCTATTTCGCTCCCACTTGATTCCTTTTCTAAAAACTGATGTTCTAGAAAATGGGCATTACGAGAAACAAACACCTTTTGTTCCTCTGCGTAATAGAAAAGATATCCCCTGGAGTGCTTTGGATATCCCACAAACTTGCACTTTACTGATCGTGCCTCGAGCTTGTCCACATGCTGCTTTTTAACAAAAGCTGGACATCCCCAAATCTTTATATACTGTAGATGGGGTTTCTTCCCGCTCCACATCTGATATGGAGTGGTAGGCACAGTCTTGGTAGGAACCATGTTCAAAAGATATGCCGCTGATTCTAGCGCATAACCCCAGAAAGATCGTGGTAACTCAGCATTACTCATCATGGATCGTACCATATCCAATAGGGTTCGATTCCGTCTCTCCGATACACCATTATGCTGTGGAGTGTATGGAGGAGTAAGCTGAGAGAGAATTCCTTTCTCTTTTAGGTAACCTAGGAACTCGGCACTTAAGTATTCTCCACCTCGATCAGATCTTAGTGTCTTAATACTTTTGCCGGTTTGGTTTTCTACTTCATTCTTATACTCCTGGAATTTCTCAAAAGCCTCGGATTTATGTTTCATCAGATAAATGAATCCGTATCTTGAGTAATCATCCGTGAAAGTAATGAAATAGGAAAAACCACCTCTCGCATGTGTAGACATTGGACCGCATACATCACTGTGTATGAGTCCTAAGAGCTCGCTCGCTCTTACTCCTTGTCCAGTAAATGGAGTCTTTGTCATCTTTCCTTTGAGACAGGATTGACAAGTGTCATAAGATTGATATTCGAACGTGTCCAAATATCCTTCTCTATGCAACTTAGTCAACCTTCTCTCATTGATGTGACCCAGTCTACAATGCCATAAGAAAGCTTTATTTAAATCTGGAGACTTTCTTTTTAGTGTGTTCTGGACATTGAAAATTTGGAGTTGGTTTAACACATATATGCCGTTATTTAGAGTACCTGACCCAATCAAACCATGATTAAGGTGGATGTTAACAACATCTCTTACAAACGTGAAATCATAACCTTTATTTGATAACAAGGAAACTGATATGATATTACACGTTAAGCTTGGTACAAAATAACAGTTATGCAAAACCAAAATATGTCCACTCGTCAATCCTAGGTGATAATCCCCGACGGACGCAGCTCCCACGCTAGCTCCGTTAGCAACCCTGAGGATCATATCACCTTCCTTCAGCACTCTACGGTTTCTCAGTGCCTGCAATGAATTGCAAATATGAGATCCTGATCCGGTATCCAATACCCAGGAAGTAGAGTTGATTGACAGACAATTCTCAATTACAAACACACCTGAAGTCGAAGCCACAGCTTGCTTCGGTTCCTGGTTCTTGGCGTTCCACGCCTTGCAATCCTTCTTCCAGTGCCCTTTCCTGTGACAATGGAAGCACTCATCCTGGCCAACTACTGGTGCTGCAAGCTTTTTCTTTCCCTTCTTTCCCACCTTACTAACACCTCCTCTAGGTTTGGGTGCGGCCTTCTTCTTCCTTCCTTTGGCCCTAGCCTTGGACCCGGAAGAAGATGCACCGCCAACAAACATAGCGGGTGTTTCCCTTGCCTTCTGCAAGGTGCCCTCTGCACTCCTTAACATGTTCAGGAGTTCCGCAAGTTCAACTTCTTTTCCTTGAAGATTGAAGTTGAGGATAAACTGGGCGTAGGTGGGAGGAAGGGACTGGAGAATAAGGTCTGTATAGAGCTCATTATCCAAAGTCGTCCCAAGGTCTGCGAGCTCCTCAATATAGCTGATCATCTGTAGGACATGTTCACCTACCGATGACCCGACAGCCAACCTCGCTCGAAACAATTTCTTCGAGGTCTCGTATCTTGCTATACGAGATTGCTCTCCATAAAGTTCCTTTGTATGGAGAAATATGCCATCTAGAGACATATCCTCGTGCCTCCTCTGATGTTCATTGTTCATAGAGGCAAGCACGATGCACTTGGCTCTCGCGCAATCTAAATCCCAGGTTTTGCGGATTTCCTTATCCGCATTGCTGGATTTCGGACCAAGGACAGCAGGTGCCGTAGCGGTGAGGACGTACCCCAGTTTGTCATAGGTCAAGGCCATTTTGACATTCCGCAGCCAATCTTTATAGTTTGGCCCCGTCAGTATATTCTTTTCTAAAAGTAACTTAAGTCCAGTCATTTTCAGGGTCGCTGCAATTAGGAGAGAGAGAAGAAAACACTTTAGCATGATGCTCTTGCAAGTTTAGAGTGGTTTTTAGTTTATCTAAACTGGATGGCTCCCACTGTTTCTCGAATCCTTCCTCAAACCATAAAAGAAGAATTAGCCAGGACTATTCTCACTGTACAATACTTGCTTAACCGTTCAGCCAGGCCAGTGTCGATACTTCGAGGGAGGTTTTCCAACGCTTTCGCGAAGTTCCTTAATTAAATAACCTCTTTTCTCTGGGGGCGTAACCCCGCTGACACCTTTCTGGACACCTACTAGGTTTATAGCATTGATCGTTAAGTGACGAATATCCTGATAAGTAGCATATACTCACAGTAGGATCGGGATCCAAATATCATCGTATGATAATGTTGAAGGAATCCTACCAACATTCATCAAACTCCAAATGGTATGCATCTCTTTGCAAATTTCAGTTTCTTTAGAAATTCCCGATATTTATTTCTGCCCCATGCTCTTATGACCTTGGCGTTAGGTCAAAATGTCATAAGTCACATGTCAAGTTCTACCCATCATTATCTTGTCAATTTGAACCCATCCGTATATATCCTTGACGTTCGGCCAAAATGATAATACGACTGTCCCAAACTAACTACATCTACCTATGCAACAAATGAATACCCAGTAGCTACCAAACACTATGCCTTGGCGTTAGGTCAAAATACATAGCTTGAATACTACTGAATACCCAGATGAAATGACGGAGGGCTACGAATGGTTTTGGCGAAACCGTGAACGTAGTGAACTTGATATAACCGAAGGAACCTGATAGCTTTTAAAAGGAGTGGTTAAAGCTCCGTATTTAAAAATATCTGTTTTAAAAATAACCGAGTGGTTTCTTTTAAACTGTTCCAACGATTTAAACTTTGGTTTGTTTTTCTTTGCATTATAGATAATGCGTCCCATCATTAACCTATCATTGCAGAAAACAACGAAAATACAACGTCCTCTTATGCCATCCGCATTCGCCACTGGGTCCCGTCATCACCCGTTAGGTTACTTAACTAACGACAGAGCGGGGGCTGGGCTAGCGCGGGTGTAAAACATAAGTGACGTCTAAATAGCTATCATAAATATAGATATTTTACATTCGTCTGACGCAATGATATACATTCTAGAACACAGATAAACAATATTGGATTTGCAAGCAATCTGTATTTCTTTTGAGCCTGCAAGAAAAGACAGATTACACAGTTGTGATGAATAGTCGTTACCCCACCCTCGACCCCTACGGGTACGGCAAACTACCCACCCGGCAGTTTGTGTACCCCACCTTGGGTCAGTCCTAGGAGCAAAAACAGTAAAATGAAATAATACAACGGTGGCTACGACCGCAACCTGGAAGTGCCCCGCAAAAATAATATTACAACAAATTACATTTACAACAAATGAATTAAACAATAACCCATTGCAACCCCCGGCTATACACCACAACAGTCCAATACAGTTTATATGCACAAACAGATATAACCATTTCAGAAATGTGCAACTCCCTGCCAACCGACATACTAGCAGTTAGGGGAGGTTTACGAACACATTAAACAATCACAGATATAATCCAATATGCAAATACTGTACAATTTCGATCGATTAAACAACATCAATATTGCTCCAAAATCTGCTCTGTTAAACAGTAACCTGAGCACATATTAAATATTCCAGAGAACCCCAAATACCAGAGAGGACCCACACAAGAAATACGAGTCCATGACTTGGCAACTCGGCCGCGGAAGCGCGGCGGATCGGTGCTATCCGCCGCCCTTCCGCGGCTCTTTAGCCGATTCATGGGCTCTAATTTCTTGGGTGTTCTTCTGGACCCTTTACAAGCTTTCTGAGATCACCTGAACAATTTTAGGACATCATTTTAAATTCGACAGAAACTTGTAACTTTTAGGGTTTTCCGGCTTCGTTTTTCCGTTCGAAATTCGTACAAATTTGCAATCAAATTATTTAGTGTTTAGCGAGGCTCTGATACCACTGTAAGTCGATGTACTTCACCCCAGTACTTGTGGGGAGGCGGAATTTTCAAAAACGATCATGTTTAAAGAACGAACATCGACTAACCGCTTAAATCGAAGCTAAACTATAAATAACCGTACACAAAGAGTTTCTTATCTATTGTGTTTAGGGATTATACCGAATGAAACTAGTCCTTCGTCTTTGTGTCCTCCTTTGTTCTCCTCGACCTTCTCTAGGTAGTAGACGATCCACCCGAGAGCAAAACACCAAGCTAAACCTCTAACTTGAGGTAACTAATCTACTTTGATTGCTAATCAAAGAAGAAAGGATGATATAGAGTGAAGGTAATGGATGTTTAAGTCTAACTAAACCTTTGATCTCAACACATGAGGATTAAGGATTAGTCTCTTGAAGATGAGAGCTTGAGGAGAGAGAATGTGTGATAAGATAATGAGATGAGAGAGAGTGTATCATAATATATTATGAAGCATTCTTATTTTAGAATAATGAATGAAAGAAATGAATAAGCATGCTTCATAAATGTAAAATGGTGATTCATTAAGCATGTGTCATTATCATTTATGGTGCAATAATGATAATGATGAATCACTCTCATGACTCACAATCTTATCCAAAGTAACCTCCTTAGTCACATCTTCTAGAAGCTTCTCGTACAATTACGAGAACGCCCCTCCAATCCGCAAAAATACGGAAAAACTTTAGACTGTAAAAATCCAATAACCGGATACCAGTAACTGGCTTAAACCAAAGCCGACTGGTAAAAACTGTCCGAAAGTCGTACGTGCGTAAACGCACGTATGCGTCCGAACCCTTTGTCGCAAAACCATGCAACCTCTATATCGTTTCGCCTGGAGTAGGAAACTCTCTGTGTGGGACTCTAGAGACTCGACTACTACGCTGGCAGTGGGTTTAACCACAGACCGCAAGCGGCACTAGCTGTACGTAACGGTCCCCAGGTAGTTGTCGATAAGAAGGCCGATGAGGAAACCCATCCGAACTCCTACTGAGTCTGATGTGACAATCTCCATACAGTCCGGTCCGTTCGTCTAAGACTATCGCATATCGGGCCTAGGGGGGCGGCAAGCGTCAGTCCCCTAATAGCGGTATAAGTCGTGTCGGAGTGAAGCCCATTACACCCTGAGAAACTACTGGAACCTACCAGTAAATCTCGCTTGCCCTGGCTAGGGACTTTGCGTAATGGCTCTCTGACACAGCACGATATCTACTCCCAATACCGGGAGGGACGAATCCTGTCTAACCGCCACTGCCTCCAAGTGCTCGGGACTGCACCCAACTGCTACCTGTTTGCACGACTCCTTTGAGCCGTGGTAGGGTAGCAATCTAAGAACAGTGGGACACACTCGAGGCGAAGTAGCAGTGTCAAGTCTGCGGACTACGCTGTACTCATGTCACCTGGGAACTGTTCACTGACGACTGGTATCAAACCAACCAACAGTTCCCTGTGAGTCCTGTCCGGTGTACCCGTAACCTAACGAGCACCTGCATACTATCTCCAGTACGACGTACTGACGGCTGTGGGACAGACCATCTCCCCAACTGGGATGAGAAGCGTACACACTAGTCTACTCCGGATATCGATGCTCTGTCTCGATAATCCAACGACCAGGGACCTGAATAAGGATGTGCTTGTAGACTATCCAGCCCCCACTAGTGTGACTGCCATCACAACGCTGGTAGACAAGCAAGATCCTAAGAGCTCTATCAATATGTACACTAACATATTAAGATAGAAAAACCAAGTAGCATACTACCATGTTTAGCAAGACTGTTATATACATGTGAATATCCCAAGCTTCCATTAAGTAATATACAAACTAGTATGATACAGTAATGGCCTTCTAGGGCATAAACACTAACACGCCCGAAAGCTGAGTAACTGAATGTGTGGTGGACTCTAAAGACTCGTCAATACTATGGCTGTGGATTTAACCACTAGCACGTCAGAGGTATAAGCCAATACGTAACGGGCCACCAGCTATTGACCAAAAGGGACGTCGATGAACGAACTCATCCTGACACCCTACTGAGCCTGTCAGTGACAATATCCGTACAGTCCGGTCCGTTTGTCTATGAGCATCGCATGGCGGGCCTAGGGGGTGGGTAAAAGTCAGACCCCCAAAAGCGGTACAAGTCGTGTCGGAGTGTAGCCCAGAACACCCTGAGATACTACTGGAATACCTACCAGTAAATCTCCTGCCTTGGCCAAGGACTTCGTGTAATGGCTCTCCTAGACACAGCGCGACCTCACCCCCAATACCGGGAGAGACGAACCCCCGAAGATCCGCTCACTGCCTCCATGTGGCTCGGGACTGTATCCAACTAAAACCTGTTTGCACGAATCCTTTGAGCCGTGGTAGGGTAGTAATCAAAGCACAGTGGGAACTCACACGAGACAAATGACGATCCCCAGGTCGATGAACTAACCTGTACACATGTCACCTGGGAACTGCTATCTGACATGAGGTGTAAGACCAACTAGCATGTTCCCGGCGAGTCATGTCCGGTGTACTCATAACCCAATGAGCACCTTTATACATCTTAGGTGAACCAACTGACACCAGTGGCCTGTGCGACCGCCCCTCGTCGGGGTCTCGACTGTATACACTAGTCTACTCTGGAGAATCGATGCCCTGTCTCGAATCTCCCACGACTAGGGACCTTTTAAGGATGTGCTTATAGACCCCAGCTCCCACTTATATGATCGCCCTCATACTGATGGTGGTCAAGCAAGAATCCTAGGGGCTCTACCAACGTGTAATAGCGACTTGTCAGGTCTTACTGATGGTGGTCAAGCAAGAATCCTAGGGGCTCTACCAACGTGTAATAGCGACTTGTCAGGTCACCTGAAGCAGTACACGATGATAAAGGTAAACCAGATAGCATACTATCATTTCGAGTAAGACTGTCCTACCGGGATAGGTCCTCCCTCAATCATTGCAATCACGTGCCTGTGATCCACTAATCGACTCTGAGGGCACTATCTCCAACACTCAAGTGCATAACTCCCAAAAGGAAATATGAAACTCAGTAGTACTCATCATAGAGCACACTATATCACATAAGGTGCTATTGCTCCGCCCCGATATACCATCGTGCTATGGTGTATACGGAGGAGTAATGCCGAGAGAGAATCTCATTCTCCTTTAGAATAGTCCAGACATCTCCGTGCTTAAGTATTCTCCTCCTTGATCTCATCAAAGGACATAATACTTTTACCCGGTTTTTTGTTCTCTACTTCTAACTTATATTCTGTGATTATCTCAAAAGTTTTGAACTTATGTTTCAACAGGAACATATGTCTGAATCTTGAGAGATCATCAGTGAATGTAATGAAGTAGAAAGAACCGGTCTTGGCATGTGTAGACAGGGGACCTTACATACATCATCATGTATCAATCCCAAGAGTTAACTAACTCTTTCTCTGTTTCCAATAAACAGAGCTGTGGTCATCTTATCTTTGTGACATAACCGGCAAGTTTCACAAGATGTAAATTCAAACAAATTTAAATATGCATCTATATGTAACTTCAGCTAGTCGGGCCACATTGATATGACCTAGTTTACAATGCCTCAAGAAGGATTCATTCATTTCTGAACTCTTCCTCTTATGTGTGTTCTGTATACTAAGAACTGTAGTTTGATTTAGAACGTCAATGCTTTTAGATAACGTGCCTGAACCGATCAACTCTTGATATAGGAAATGTTCAAAACATTATCCAACAATACAAAATTATATCCTTTCTTTACTAATAAAGAGACTGATATGATGTTGTATATCAGGTTCAGTATGTAATAACATTCGTTCAGAATTAATGTATTCAGGTAATACAGGTGATAGTGACCAACAGACTTGGCTGCAACACTTGCACCGTTTCTATCTCATGAAACTTATCACCCGTTCTCAGTTCTCTACCTATCTGTAGCCCATGTAAAAAATTACATATGTGGGATCCTGATCCGGTATCTAATACCCAGGACGTAAAGGATACTGATAAACAGTTCTGTGTAATGAACACACCCGAAGAAGATGCATCAACATGTACTTTCTTCGTTTGGACGGCACGGGAATTCTGGTAATCCCCTATTTCCTGCTCTGTCTTATAACAATTATAAGTTGAACCGGGACCAACGTTCCCTAGCTCAGTATAACAAGCGGGTTCGGTCAATACATCCGTATTATTATCTTGATTAAGGCGTGACATGGTCGCTACCAGGAGAGAGAGAGAAGAAAACACTCAGCGTGCGCTTTTACAAGATTAGATTGGTTATCAATTTATCTAATCAGGATGTCTCCCACTGTTTTAGTCAAATCTTCCTTCAAACACTAAAAGGAAAGACTAGCCGAGATTAATTACATGTTACAAGTTCGCCAATCTTTCAGCTAGGCCAGTGCCGGTACTTTGTGAGAGGTTCCCCGTGCTTTCGCACGGACCTAATTAAATTAAACCTCATTTTCCCAGGGGCGTAACCCCGTTAACACCTTTCTAGACACCTACTTGATCGGCTAATTGTAATGTGTAAAACTCAGCCAGGAGTAACTCTTACTCGCACCGGGTATCGGGATCCAACTATCTCATAGAAGGTATGCAATCTTATTGCAAATTTCAACACTTGAAATTCCCAATAATATTTTACCCCTAGCACTTATGACCTTAACTAAGGTCAACATATCATAAGCACTAGTCAAGTTCTACCCGTAATTTCATGATTAATCAGACCCACCCTATATGACCCTCAACTATGGTCGACATAATCACATGAATGTCCTAACTAATCGCATCATATGCTGTGTAGGAAGACATCACTTAGCTACCATACACTACGCCTCAACTAAAGTCGACATACGCAGCACGAATACTAAGTACTCTACTTCCTAAAATGACGGAGGGCTACGACAGGTTTTTAAGAAAACCTTTTGCGTAATGAACTTGATATCGTTGTAGAATCGAGTGATTTTAAATGGAGTGTTTTTTAGGCCTTTTCTAGTTTCGCTAAAGAGGTCACTCCCGGTGAAGGGATCGTCGGCTCTTTCCTCATCGAATAAGGTGCGGGATATTTCACAAATATCACTGTGCAAAGAAAGAACTATAGATGCAATCAAAAGACAAACCGAGTTTGTAGCATCTGCTAGTCTCACTAAAGAGGTCACTCCCGGTGAAGGGATCGTGGCTCTTTCCTTATCGAATAATGTGCTGGATGTTCTATAAGGAACACCGCTATGCAAAGCAAGAACTAGAGCTACCAGTTTTTAAACAAGTTTCTACAACATCTTTAGGTTTCTTTTAGTTTCATTAATCTCATTAATGAAGTCCCATTTTAATATGCTTCACAAGCATCACATTTGAAACGAAATCTGCAATATAACATATATCTCATATATATAATATAAACATTCGTATCAGGCAGTAATATGATCTCAAATCACAGAACATTGCAGCAGAAGAACATATATGAAATATTGGATATACTAGGAGGTCCGTATTTTAGTACGAGCCTGTATAAAACACGGATTCCACGGTCTCGATGAATAGCCAAACCCACATCCCTAGACCCCTACGAGAGCGGCAAGCAACACTGCCAATTCTAGAGTTAGGAGACCCAGTCTCGACTCCTCGAGATGGTCTCCCACTGGACCCTAGAACCCGGTTACTTATGCTCCCCGCCTTGGGTCTACCTAATGTGGAAAAGTAAATAATATACAACGGTGACATCATCCTCAGCCCGGAAGTGCCCCAATAAAAGAATATTACAAACAAATGAATTTTACATGAATGAAAAAGAAAAACTCTCATCTCACATAAAACCCCCGGCTATTCAGACACGACGATCCAATATAACATATCACAGCAACACATAATATCTCATATCATCAACATAAGCAAGTATGCGTATCCCGATTTTCGTTGATGTATAGCAACGAAGCCGGCGATACACCACATACTATGCTTACGGTCACAGAAAAGAAAGTGTAAAACTGCAACAGTTGGAATCCGCAACCTCCTTAGACATCGCATGCCTAACCAAATGAATACCTTAGACATCGCATGCCTAACAATTATAAACCCCACATTTTAGTCTCATTATCGAAAACTCTTTTCAATATCTAGTCGGGAAATTCAACAAGATTCCCGACAACCTGATCGAATGCTCGTCGCAAACTTTAGTAGACGGCCGCACCCCCGGATGCCGCCGACGAAGTGCACTAAGGCGGAACACCGCTGCCGTGAGCACCCGAACGGATGCTTTTGACGACGGGGTTCTCCTACAGTCACTTGGTCGGGGCTATGGGGCTTGGCTGTCTATTAAGTTTACCCGGCAAGTATCCGCGTACGCTACTTGATTGCGACAGATTTTTGATCACATCAAAATTCATGGAAACCGATCATCTGAGACTAAACTGCTATGTTTATAATATTCAAATTAGTTATCTCATAACTATATGTGGATTCCAAATATTGTATCACATTCCAAATAAATAGACAATGTTAAACTTTCCAATCGAATAATCAAACACCCAAGTTTTCCCAAATAGTTCTCAACACTTGAAATTAGTTTAAGAACATCCATCACATGCTACAGTACCAATGGTCCAGCCGTAGAAAGGTCAAGCCAACGCCTCGCATGTGGCACACCATACTGCCACAAACCCTAAGGTTTAGAGGCAGTTCAAGACGGTCACATAATCGAGTTAAGGTTTGTTGTCTTCTAGAGGGTTCACCGCGTTACTTGCACGACTTAGAACGTTCTTAAACAACGGAAAAATCCAACACTTTGAAATTTTCCGGCAGGGGAAAAAGTGAGTTACTGATATCCGTTCGAACTTTTTAACACGTTCTAAAAATAACCCGGACAAACTAAACAAAGTTAAATTATCCGATCGAATCGACGTGTCCCCAATACAACCCTAGAAAACTCAACACTTGAGGGGAATTAAAAAATTCCCAGAAAAAAATGACAAGAAAGGACCTAAGAATAAATATATGAAGTTCCAGGGACTAATTCAAAATTTTCGCCGCGGAACCGCCGCCAAACCTATGGTTTGGCCGCGGTTCTGGGGTCAAATCAGCGCATTACAGGTCCGTACTTAACAGTAATTCTTAGTTTTTCCTGCTTAATTTTCTGAGCATTTTTAATTCAGAAAAAATCAACTTTTTGAAAAATATCCATAGAGGAGTCCGTGTCGGGGTTTCGGGGTTCGATAGGACTTTAAACTTCGTCTAGACTTTTCCTAAACCTCTATCTTGGCTCTGATACCACTGTAGGGATGCTAGGAACACGCACAAGGGTCTACGAGGCATCAACCATGCGCGATTAAAAATTTAGCCGTGCCGAACAACCCAAAGCCAGATCTTTAAACTAGAGTTTATATGAAAACAAGCATGTTAAACACTTTAACACTAAGTGAGAGGGATTACAACCTTTGTATATCCGGTCCTTCACTTCTTAAGCTCCGTGTTGAGGTCCCTTCTCTGTGATCATCGTGTTCCGGACTCTCGAGAGGCTCCACGAAGAGAATGATGCAGTCTTGCTTCCGATCTTCGATAACATAGATGATCTACTTTGAAGTTTCATTAACACAAGCTAACACTCACTAAATGAAGTGAACACTCTCATCTAAAGGGTAAGGGTAGATGAGGATGATGAAGTAGGATTTTTGCTCTCATTTGTTTTCTTATTCTCACTTATTTTCATCACTTAGGAAAAACCTAGAAAGCTTTTCCATGAAAAGAAGAAGGAAGAAGAAGAAGAATAAATCATTATTAAACCTTTTGTGATGAATAATGAAAGGATAATGATGAATAATCCAACCATGGTTGCTAAACCTTTGTAGAGAATTAACCAAGGGTGAAGGGTTTGGGTTAGGTTAAAGATGAGTCACTTGAAAATATCTTAACACAAAACAAAAAGAAACCTTCTAGAAGGTTCATGAATGCACTAACCCAAATCAAACCCTAATCTTGTTTAATCTCCACTAAACATGTTGCATTAGTTATCATATCATGTTACAATATTATATATCACATATATAATATTTATCATAACAATATAAAATAATACATTTAACATATATTGCATATATATCAATGTATTACCCGAGTGAGAAAAAGAATCTTTTAGTGAGCAAATATTAGTTAATGCAATTTAATATATCATATATATTATTATACATTAAATTATCGAATCAACACTTGATCCGACAATCCGGCTATATCGCATATAACCGACTAATACGATGACCCGGCTATATCACATATACCCGGCCGATATCTCATATCGCGAGAATCCAATATGGTATCACATACCGCATTATCCTCGGTCCCGCACATATCACATATGTGCTCCTACTTCGTTTTGCCTGAGCCAAGAAACCTCTGTGTAGGACTCTAAAGAATCGTCAATACGCCGGCAGTTGGTGATGATCATATCAAACACCCACAAGCTGCAAGCGGTCAGCTAAACGTAACAACTACCCAGGTATTGAGCGCTCAGAAGATCAACAAGAAAGCCTGTACTTTCTCCTGTGAATCCAATCAGTAACACTCCCGTACAGTCCGGTCTCGTCGTCTGATATGTCGCATATCTCGCCTAGGGGTGGTAAACGTCAGACCCCAGTAGCTTGATAAGTCGTGTCGATATGAGGTCTATAACAGTTCGAGAAACTACTGATAACTCTTACCAGTAAATCTCAGCAACCCTGGCTAGGTATTTCCGGTTATAGCCAATCGAACACAGCACAACATTAACTCCCTATACCGGGAGAGACGAATCCCCTCCTATCGCTCACTGCCTCCATGTGATTCGGGACTGTACCCAAAAGCCACCTTTTTGCACGCCCTCTTGGACGTGGTATGATAGAAATCAAAGCACAGTGGGAATCACACAAGACTCTATGATGATCTCGGGTCAACAGACTACTTTGTACCTGTGTCACCGGAGAACTGCCATCTGACGTGAGGTATAATACCATCTGGGAGTTCTCGGCGAGTCCGTCCAGTATACCCAGTCTCTACTGAGCACCGGTACACCATCCTTGATGTCAAACACCGATGGATATGGGATCATCCATCACCCATCATATGGGTCAAGATGCGTATACGCTAGTCTACTCTGGTGTATCGATGCCCTATCTCGATATACCCTCGACTAGGAACTGTTATAGGATGTACTCGTCGACTACCGTGGCCCCACTAGTATGATCTCATTATAGTCCCAGTAGTCGAGTACATATCCTAAGGGCTTTATCAACATGTAACATAGAGACAATCAGAGTACATGTTAATATAAAGTACAACCAGATAGCATACTATCATGTCGAGCAAGAAAGTCCTCCCTATATATGTCCAAGCACCCATTACAATATACATCATATGTACAGTAATGGCCTCTAGGGCATACATATAACTAACAACCCTGGCTTCCACCTCTTACCCTATTTCGTTTACTCCATTTTCTTCCGAGCTAATTCTCCGTTTTCCCCAAGGCTCAGATCCTCAGCCTACTCCTTCTAGTCCACATAAGACGATCCCCATTCCTATTCTGGGATCTTTTCTACCCAAACGACCTTCGACAATGTTGGACCCTGTCCTTACTGCTAAAGCTCCTTATCCTAATAGGTTAAGGGGAAACAGACCAAGTCCGCAAATGGAGAAGATTATTGACATTTTTAAACAGGTTAACATCAATATCCCTCTCCTAGATGCTATACAATAAGTCCCGGCTTATGCGAAAATTCTCAAGGACTTGTGCAGTAAGAAGAGGAAGACTCAAGTGCTGAAAAAGGTGTTCATGTCGAGTAATGTAAACTGTAACACCTTAGAATGCGATTAGTGTTAATTAAGCGTTAATGCGGGTTTTTAGGGAAAAGTTTACCAAATCGGTTTCCTCACATTTTATAACAATAAATTAATATTTTATTATTATTTTTTATGGCTTGCATGCACTTGTGCATGTTAATGTGAGGGTTAGTTAATGTTAATCTCGTTAAGTGACCATGACACCTTAAGCAATCCATGCCTTTATTAAACCTTGCTTTAGATATTTGTGAGAGATATTTTCTTTGTTTGGATTGAGAGAGAGAGGTGGCTAGGTGAGTCATGAAGACTTTAATGAAGCATTAATAGTTGCATTAATGGAGGTTGGGGAGAGAGTAAGAATAAGGCTTTGGTTCACCCTACACTCACCTCTCATCATTTTCTTTCCTTCACTCTCTCATTCTTCTTTCATTCTCAATCTTTGTTCATCCCCTCAACTCTAAACTGAACCCTCACTATCCGTTCACTATTCCTTGCAAAAACATCATAAAATTTCATGAAAACGCTTCATAAATCTTGGTTTAGCCACTAAGTTGCCTTGGAGCCTGGAAAGCTTGGATCTTTGAGCTTGTGTGGTTAGGTTATGATCTCTATCTGTTAAGTAGGTGTTTTTAATGTTGTGTAGCTTATTAGTTTCAGTTTAGAACGCGTAAAGTTTAGTTTCGTGCAAATATCGTATTTTTAGTCCCATATTGGAGTCTCTATGATCTGCTGTAGAACCAGGTGTTTGTTGGAAAAGTTCCCATCACAGTGACCTAGTGTTGTGACCTAGAACCCACTATAAAAACCTGAGCCCGTTCCCAAAAATCCAGGACGCAAATATATTGCTTCTGGCCGCAAATTGCGGCCAGAGTGGGGGCTGGGGTGTTGAATCTTGGTCGTGGGGTCTCTGGGGTTGTATTTGGTCTCATGGAACTTGCAACATTCACTAATTGTTTGTATATCAAAATCTGGGATCACTTTGCTATAATCTAGTGTTTTGAATACGCGTGTTACGTTATCCGACACAGTTCATGATCTTGTGTAGCTGCTGCACTTGGGTTGGTTTTGGGTTGTCGCCACACACGTTAACCACTAGACGAACACTTATGAGTTGGATTGGAGTTGGTGCGTCGGTCAAAATGTAGTTGTACGTGATATTGGTCGATTTAGAGATTTTGCACTTGCTATGTTTGTGTTAATAGGATCGCAGGCGGGGACTTCGAACGCCGTGAAGAAGGGGAAGCAGGTGATTGGATCTACCTAGCTCGAGATTGTCGGTGAGTAGATTTAACATCTACGGAGAAATCTCCCGTATGGCGTTAAACGTCAGGGCTAGATATGCTATGATATGATTTTAGCTACATTGCATCTTATTTGCTTATATGCACATAAAGAGATTTTGCATGGACATCGTTGCATCTTATTTGCTTATATGCACATATAGAGATTGTGCATGGACATCTTTGCATCTTATTTGCTTATATGCACATATAGAGATTGTGCAGGGACATCATTACATCTTATTTGCTTATATGCACATATAGAGATTGTGCATGGACATCATTGCATCTTATTTGCTTATATGCGCATATAGAGATTGTGTATGGACATCATTGCATCTTATTACTTGTTGTGCCTGGACTTGAACCCATTGGACACTGCACTATTTTTGACAGTTCATGTTGCACGAGCACTAATTGTATGCTACACCCACACTGTCGGTAATTGCCCTGATACGCACAACACACATACATATATGATATGGTATTGATTAGTGACATCGAGGCATTGATTCTTGTGTGGTTGCACATATGAAATACAGTTACACATATACCTGGAGGTATTACATCATTATTGACAGGTGTATACACATATGAGATATAGCTACTTGTACATCATGCATACATAGCTACATATATATACACATACCTTGCTACATGCTACACATATACCTGGAGGGTATTACATCATTATTGACAGGTGTATACGCATATCTTGCTATAGCAATACGTATATCTTGCATGCGTACTTACATGTACTACCTGATACCTTGCTATAGCCATATGTTTACCTTCATATGTTGTTGCTTTGGATTTTGGAGAATTGGGAACCACATGATATATTTAATAACTTGATGCATTTAAATAGCGGTTTTTCCTTGATATGCTCATATTACTGTTTGATGTTGCATATATTATATTTCATTGATTTACGCATTGAGATATGGATTTCGTGTGATTTATGGATTTGAGAACCGTGGGGGTATTTCAAGAAATTCATGTATTGTTTGAAAACCCGGTTTCTCTTGATATGATATTTCAGTGCGTCCACTATGAGTTTTCTCGGTTCTGAGACTTGTGTTAGATACCCTATTCGAGTAGCGGTAAACACCGCCTGCGGGTACATGGTGGACCCGGTATGGTTCCCCGGGGCAAGAGGTGATTTTCGTGGTATAGACGATGAGCCTGGCAGGAGGGCTAGTACCTACCGGTGATAGTATTTGGACTCTGCGGTTATCGTGGCGATACCGACCGGATTGATGTACGTGTTAGTGTATATGCCCTAGAGGCCATTACTGTATCATACTGGTTTGTATATTACTTAATGGATGCTTGGGATATTCACCTTGTATATACAATCTTGCTCAAAATAGTAGTATGCTACTTGGTTTGTTTCTACTTCAATGTGTACATGTGTTTATTTTTGTATATCGCCTATACACATTAGTAGAGCCCTTAGGATCTTTGCTTGATTACCAGCGATGTGATGGCCGTCACACTAGTGGGGCTGGGTAATCTATAAGCACATCCTTATGCAGGTCCCTGGTCGCAGGACTATCGAGACAGGGCATCGATACTCCGGAGTAGACCAGCGCATGCGCTTCTCATCCCAGTGTGGGAGACGGTCTGTCCCACAGCCGTCAGTACGTCGTACTTGAGATAGTATGCGGGTGCTCGTTAGGTTACGGGTATACTGGACAGGACTCGTCGGGAACTGACTAGTTGGTATTATACCTATCGTCAGTTATCAGTTCCCAGGTGACATGAGTACAGCTTAGTCTGCTGACTTGACACTGTCACTCCGCCTCGAGTGTGTTCCCACTGTACTTTGATCACTACCCTACCACGGCTCAAAGGAGTCGTGCAAACAGGTAGTGGTTGGGTGCAGTCCCGAAGCACTTGGAGGCAGTGACGGTTAGACAGGATTCGTCTCTCCCGGTATTGGGGGTTGACATCGCGCTGTGTCTAGGAGAGCCATTACACGAGTAGTCCCTGGCCAGGGCAATCGAGATATACTGGTAGGTTTCCAGTGTTATCTCAGGGTGTTTTGGGCTTCGCTCCGGCACGACTTGTACCGCTATTGGGGGACTGACGTTTACCGCCCCTAGGCCCGCCATGCGATGTATCAGACGAACAGACCGGACTGTACGGAGAATGTCACACTCAGGCTCAGTAGGAGTTCAGATGGGTTTCGCCTCGTCGGTCTTCTTGTCGGCACTGCCTGGGGACCGTTACGCACAGCTAGTGCCGCTTGCGGTCTGTGGTTAAACCCACTGCCAGCGTAGTGTCGAGTCTTTAGAGTCCCACACAGAAAGCTTTTCGCGTTTAGGCAAAAGAGTAGAGGTCGCATGGTATTGCGACAGGTCGCATGGTTTTGCGACAGGGTTCGGTCACATCCGTGCACTTGTGCGCGTACAGTGTCCGGACAGTTTACACTAGCGGGCTTTGGTTTAAGCCAGATCCTAGTGTACCTTATGGGATTGGATTTATCCAGTTTGCATTCGTGTTCCTCGGAACGCGGATGCGGGTGTGTATGCACAGTTGACAGGAAGACAGAGGCAGTGGATTCTCATTAGGGTTGTTGACAGTTGACCGTTGACTATTTGACTTTTTGCTCAACCCTGATGAGAATATGATATGTGATTAACTATTATATTAATTAAGTATTATGGTGATATGGTTGTTGACTTTGTTGACTTGTTGACTTTTGTTGACTTGTTGACTTTGTTGACTTGTTGACTTTTGTTGACTTGTTGACCGGTTGACTAGGCTTGACTAGTTGACCATCATGATAACCATAGCCATCATTTCATGGCAAAGACTTTTGTTTACTTGCTCATTTGTGTAAAATGAGTGCATGAAATGATATGGTTATGGTTGCTTCAAACCATCACGTAAGACTTTTTTTGATATGATGAGTTATGATCACTTTGGATTATGAGAGGGTGAAAGACAAAAGAGAGCCTCATTCTTTCTTGCTGATTCTCTCTCTTGTTCTTGAGCTCTCCTTTTGCTCTCACCCTCAACCTCTTCCTCCCTCTCTTGATTCTATGGTTCTCTTGTCTCATGAGTTGAGAATCAAGAACCATAGATAAAATCCCATTCTATTTCCTCTCTACTCATTCTAGTTCACTAGGTTTAGCAAACCAAGTAAACTAGTTTCTTCAAAGAACGAAGAAGGAGCTAAAGGTTGGAGCTTTCAAGTGGATCTATCTTCGGCGTACGGAGACGACGAGAAGGAGCCATCGGACCACCATCGGAGCTTGAAGAGAAGGAGTTCAAGACAAGCTAGGTATAACCCCCTAACCGAGTAGCTAGAATCTCTTAGTTAGGATGTTAGATAGATGTTTAACCAAGATCCGGGTTATAGGTCCATATTACCATCTTTAAGAAAATCGTTTTTTACCAAATTCCGCATTCCCGAAAGTACCGGGAGAGGTAGCATGGACTTACAGTGGTATCAGAGCCTAGTTAAACTCTATCTAGCATGTTAGCAAGTAACTAGAAGATCGATCAACGAAAAAGTCCCGAAACAAACCCCAAAAAATTTTGCAGTTTTTGTCGATTTTTCCACTGTTCAAAAGTTGATTATTTTAACACCTAAAATCGGCTCAGGCTTTTCTGTGAACACCCACCAAAATTGGTCGCACGATCGAGTCAAAGCGCCGCGGATCCGCGGCGGGAGCACGCTCCCGCCGCGGATCCGCGGCCGAGTTGACTCGGCCGTGGTCCCTTTTTGGTGCAGTGTTCTTCTGGGGGTATTTTGGGATTTTTGGAATATATATTTTCTGCCCAGATTTTCCAGAACGAAAATTTTATTTTGGGGTCCCGAAAATTTGTATTTTTGATCGAACTTCTAAAAGACTTAAGCTAACGGGTTTTCTGTAATGTGTTATTTGTATTGAACGTCTACTAATCGCTATATGTCGATTAGTGGGGGTTATACAAATCTGTGATCTGTAATGTTGCTGGAATGTGGATATGAATATGTTGGATTGTCGCGGGTGAATAGCCGGGGGTTGTGAGACGAGAGTTTTCTTTTCCTTCAATTCATGTAAATTTGTAAATTGATGTAATAATTATTTGTATGGCCGCACAACCGGGTCGGGGTTGTAGCCGTCATTGTATAATTTTTTTTTTACTGTTTTTGCTCCTAGGATAGACCCATGGAGGGGGTGCACAAACTACCGGGTATGCCGAAGTGTCGAGTCGCCTACTCATGGAGATGAGGGAGGTTACTACGCTTCGGGTACTTGGCGGGTAGTTTGCCGCACCCGTAGGGGTCTTGGGTGGGGTATTTGGCTATTCACCACGACCGTGTAATCTGTCTTTTGTTACAGGCTCGTACAAATTACAGATTCCTAGTATATCCAATGTATTCATCTGTGATCTGAAATGTTTATCATTGCAGTATATCTATATATGATATTATTTAGGCGTTGCTTATGTTTTACAGACGCGCTAGCCCAGCCCCCGCTCTGTCGTTAGTTAAGTAACCTAACGGGTAATGACGGGGCCCCGTGGCGAATGCGAATGGCATAAGCGTACGTCAAATTTTGGTTGTTTTCTGCAATGGTAGGATTAAATGATGGGACGCATTAAAAGAACTAATGCAAGAATATCACGCATTAAAAGAACTAATGCAAGATAATAAACCAAGTTAAAGTCGTTGGAACACTTTCGAAAAACCACTCGGTTCTTTTCAAAAAAGACTTTTAAATACGGAGCTTGAGCCACTCCTTTTAAAAGCTATCTCGTTCCATCGACTATATCAAGTTCACTACGTTCACGGTTTTGCCAAAACCATCCGTAGCCCTCCGTCGTTTCACATGAATAGTCAATAGTATTCAAGCTGTGTATGTTGGCCAAAGTCAAGGCACAGTGATTGGTAGCTATTGGGTATTCATGTGTAGCATAGATAGATGCGTTGGTTTGGGACAGTCGTACTGCCATTTTGGCCAAAGTCAAGGGTAGGTACGGATGGATCCAAATTAACCTGGATAATGACGGGTAGAACTTGACATGTGACTTATGATATTTTGGCCAAAGTCAAGGTCATAAGAGCATGGGGCAAAAATCCACAACGGGAGTTTCATAAGTACTGAAACTTGCTAGATTTGCATACCATTTGGAGTGTGATGATTCTGGTAGGATTCCTTCAGTTTCGTCACGCGATGATATTTGGATCCCGATCCTACTGTGAGTATATGCTACTCCTCGGGAAATTTCTCACTTAACGATCAATGCTATAAACCTAGTAGGTGCCTAGAAAGGTGTTAGCGGGGCTACTCCCCCAGGGAAAAGAGGCTCTTTAATTAAGGAACTTCGCGAAAGCGTTGGAAAACCTCCCTCGAAGTACCGACACCGGCCTGGCTGAACGGTTAAGCAAGTATTGTACGGTGGGATTGATCCTGACTAATTCTTCCTTTATGGTTTGAGGAGGGATTCGAGAAACAGTGGGAGCCATCCTGTTTAGACAAACTAAAAACCACTCTAAACTTGCAAGAGCATCATGCTGAGTGTTTCTTCTTCTCTCTCCTAATTGCAGCGACCAATCAACATGACTGGACTTAAGTTACTCCTAGATAAAAACAAACTGACAGGGCCAAACTACAAAGATTGGCTCAGGAATGTCAAGATAGCAATCACTTACGACAAGCTGGGGTATCTTCTTACCACCAAAGCTCCCCCTGTCCCTGGTCCAACTTCCAGCGTCGCGGATAAGGAAATCCGCAAGACTTGGGAGATTGATAGCGCGAAGGCCAAATGCCTCCTGCTTGCCTCGATGGACAACGAACATCAGAGGAGGCATGAGAATATGGACATGGAATCCATATTGCTTCATACAAAAGAACTGTATGGTGAGCAATCTCGTATCACAAGATACGAAGCGTCGAAAAACTTATTTTCGACAAGAATGGCCGTCGGATCATCAGTAGCCGAGCACGTGCTAAAGATGATCGGCTACATTGAGGAGCTCGCTGACCTAGGGATCACATTGGAGAGTGAGCTATATACGGATATAGTTCTCCAGTCCCTTCCTTCCACTTACGCCCAGTTTATACTGAACTTCAACTTACAAGAAAAAGAGGTTGAACTTTCAGAGCTCCTCAACATGCTGAGGAGCGCAGAGGGCACCCTACAGAAAGGTAGGGATACATCCACTTTGTTTGTAGGAGGATCATCTTCTTCTAGGTCCAAGGCGAAAGCCAAGGGAAAGAAGAAGAAGGCCCTCGCCAAACCAAGGGGCGGTGTTAGTAAAGTGGATACGAAGGGAAAAGGTAAAGCAACAAAGATAGCGGGGAAGCTTGTGGATAAGGAAGAATGCTTCTATTGTCATAAGAAAGGACACTGGAAGAATGATTGCAGGGCCTGGAAGGCCAGAACACAGGAATTGAAGCAGGTTGCAGCTTCAGCTTTAGGTGTGTATGTTATTGAAAACTGTCTTTCAATAAACTCTACTTCCTGGGTATTGGATACCGGATCAGGATCTCATATCTGTAATTCTTTGCAGGCGTTGAGAAACCGTAGGGTTTTGAAGGCAGGTGACATAACCCTCAGAGTTGCGAACGGAGCTAGCATGGATGCTAAAGCCGTGGGGGACTATCACCTGGGAATGTCAGATGGACATGTTTTGGTTTTGCGTAATTGCTTTTTTGTACCCAACGCAACTTGTAATATCATTTCTGTATCTTTAGTTTCTAAAGAAGGTTATGAATTTGCGTTTGTAAGTAATGTTGTAAACATTCACCTTAATCAAGTTTTGATTGGGTCAGGTACATTGAGTAATGGTATATACGTGTTAAATCAACCGCAGATTTTTAATGTCCAGAATACACACAAAAGAAAGTCTCCAGAAATAAATCAGACTTTCTTATGGCATTGTAGATTGGGTCACATCAATGAGAGAAGGTTGACTAAGTTACATACAGAAGGATATTTGAATGCGTTCGAATATCAATCGTATGCCACTTGTCAATCTTGTCTCAAAGGAAAGATGACAAAGACTCCGTTTACTGGACATGGAGTAAAAGCGAGCGAGCTCTTGGGACTCGTACACAGTGACGTGTGCGATCCAATGTCTACACATGCCCGAAGCGGACATTCTTACTTCATTACTTTTACGGATGACTTCTCAAGGTACGGTTATGTCTTCTTGATGAAACATAAGTCCGAGGCCTTTGGAAAATTCCAGGAGTATAAGAATGAAGTAGAGAAACAGACCGGCAAAAGTATTAAGATTCTAAGATCGGATCGAGGTGGAGAATACTTAAGTGCCGAGTTCCTGAACTATTTAAAAGAGAACGGAATTCTCTCTCAGCTTACTCCTCCTTACACCCCGCAACATAACGGTGTATCGGAGAGACGGAACCGCACCCTATCGGATATGGTAGGTCCATGATGAGTAACGCTGAGTTGCCGCGATCATTCTGGGGATATGCGCTAGAATCAGCCGCATACCTTTTGAACCGAGTTCCCACTAAGACTGTGCCTACTACGCCATTTGAGATGTGGTGTGGGAAGAGACCCCATCTTAATCACATTAAGATATGGGGAAGTCCAGCTTTTGTCAAAAAGCAGCATGCGGACAAGCTCGAGGCACGCTCAGTACTGTGCAAGTTTGTGGGATATCCAAAGAATTCCAAGGGATATTTCTTCTACTGTGAAGAGGAACAAAAAGTTCTTGTTTCTCGTCATGCCCACTTTCTAGAACACCAGTTCATAGAAAAAGAAATAAGTGGGAGCGCAGTAGAACTGGAAGAAATTCCAGAACCACGGACTATTACTGAAAGTTTAGTAGAACCAGAGGGTTCAACAGAACAGGACATTCCTGCGCCGCTCCGCAGAAGTAGTAGGCAGACTCATCCGCCCGAGAGATACTACGGTTTTCTCATTGACGGGGATAGAGAGGATTGCATCATAGATTATGATGAGCCTACTAGCTTCCAGCAGGCCGTTCAGAGCGTTGACTCAGTGAAATGGCTGGATGCAATGCGGACCGAAATGGAGTCCATGTACACCAACAAGGTATGGACGTTGGACATTGCTCCAGACGGGGTAAAACCCGTAGGATGCAAGTGGATCTTCAAAAGGAAGATTGGTGTAGATGGACAGGTTGAGACCTATAAAGCTAGGCTGGTAGCAAAGGGTTTTCGTCAAAGACCTGGCTTGGACTATGACGAAACCTTTTCTCCAGTAGCCATGCTGAAATCCATTCGGATCCTTCTTGCCATTGCTGCCTTCCACGATTATGAGATCTGGCAAATGGACGTAAAGACAGCTTTTCTAAATGGAAATTTAGAGGAGTGTGTCTATATGGACCAGCCAGAGGGTTTCATTCAGAGTGGGAGCAGCGGAAAGGTGTGCAAGTTGCTTAAGTCCATCTATGGACTAAAGCAGGCGTCGCGGAGTTGGAACATCTGCTTTGATGAGACGGTCAAAGAATTTGGCTTTATCAAAAATCCAGATGAACCATGCATCTATAGTAGATTTGTAGCGAGAACTGTAGTATTCCTCGTTTTATACGTGGATGACATTCTCTTAATAGGAAATGACATTCCTATGCTACAATCTGTCAAGGGGTTCTTGTCACACAGGTTCTCCATGAAAGACCTGGGTGATGCCTCATACATTCTGGGTATCCGGATCTACCGTGACAGATCCAAGAGGATATTAGGACTATCACAGTCCAGGTACATCGACACCATACTGAAGAGATTCAGTATGGAAGATTCCAAGCGCGGTAACCTACCGGCTTGTCACGGGATCACCCTCTCTAAAGAGATGTCTCCCAAGACTGATTTGGAGAGGGATCGCATGTCTATTATACCCTACGTTTCCGCGGTAGGCTCTATAATGTATGCGATGTTGTGTACCAGACCGGATGTAGCTTATGCACTGAGTGTGGAAAGCCGGTATCAGTCAAACCCTGGGGAGAAACACTGGATAGCGGTAAAGAACATTCTCAAGTACCTGAGAAGGACTAAGGAGATGTTCTTGGTGTATGGCGGAAAAGACCTCCAGATCGAGGCCTTTGCTGACTCCAGCTTCCAGAGTGACAAGGTTGATTCCAAGTCCATGTCGGGTTTTGTCTTTACCCTCAATGGAGGGGCGGTGTGTTGGAAGAGTTCCAAACAGGAAACCGTTGCAGACTCGACGATGGAAGCGGAATACATCGCTGCATCTGATGCCGCAAAAGAAGCTGTCTGGATGAGGAAGTTCTTGAAAGAACTTCAGGTGGTTCCGTCCATTGTTGATCCAATACCTCTGTATTGCGACAACAACGGGGCTATAGCTTTAGCGAAGGAACCCAGGTCCCATCAGAGATCCAGGCACATCTTGAGGCGGTATCACCTGATCAGGGAGATCGTGGATCGCCAGGAGATCGAGGTTCGGAGAGTCGCTTCAGAAGATAACACTGCAGATCCATTCACTAAGGCCCTGCCCCAGACTCAGTTCGAGCGGCTGATCGAGATGATAGGTCTTCGATACGCCAGTACATGGCCTTAGTGCAAGTGGGAGATTGTTAGTGTATATGCCCTAGAGGCCATTACTGTATCATACTGGTTTGTATATTACTTAATGGATGCTTGGGATATTCACCTTGTATATACAATCTTGCTCAAAATAGTAGTATGCTACTTGGTTTGTTTCTACTTCAATGTGTACATGTGTTTATTTTTGTATATCACCTATACACATTAGTAGAGCCCTTAGGATCTTTGCTTGATTACCAGCGATGTGATGGCCGTCACACTAGTGGGGCTGGGTAATCTATAAGCACATCCTTATGCAGGTCCCTGGTCGCAGGACTATCGAGACAGGGCATCGATACTCCGGAGTAGACCAGCGCATGCGCTTCTCATCCCAGTGTGGGAGACGGTCTGTCCCACAGCCGTCAGTACGTCGTACTTGAGATAGTATGCGGGTGCTCGTTAGGTTACGGGTACACTGGACAGGACTCGTCGGGAACTGACTAGTTGGTATTATACCTATCGTCAGTTATCAGTTCCCAGGTGACATGAGTACAGCTTAGTCTGCTGACTTGACACTGTCACTCCGCCTCGAGTGTGTTCCCACTGTACTTTGATCACTACCCTACCACGGCTCAAAGGAGTCGTGCAAACAGGTAGTGGTTGGGTGCAGTCCCGAAGCACTTGGAGGCAGTGACGGTTAGATAGGATTCGTCTCTCCCGGTATTGGGGGTTGACATCGCGCTGTGTCTAGGAGAGCCATTACACGAGTAGTCCCTGGCCAGGGCAATCGAGATATACTGGTAGGTTTCCAGTGTTATCTCAGGGTGTTTTGGGCTTCGCTCCGGCACGACTTGTACCGCTATTCGGGGACTGACGTTTACTGCCCCCTAGGCCCGCCATGCGATGTATCAGACGAACAGACCGGACTGTACGGAGAATGTCACACTCAGGCTCAGTAGGAGTTCAGATGGGTTTCGCCTCGTCGGTCTTCTTGTCGGCACTGCCTGGGGACCGTTAGCACAGCTAGTGCCGCTTGCGGTCTGTGGTTAAACCCACTGCCAGCGTAGTGTCGAGTCTTTAGAGTCCCACACAGAAAGCTTTTCGCCTTTAGGCAAAAGAGTAGAGGTCGCATGGTATTGCGACAGGTCGCATGGTTTTACGACAGGGTTCGGTCACATCCGTGCACTTGTGCGCGTACAGTGTCCGGACAGTTTACACTAGCGGGCTTTGGTTTAAGCCAGATCCTAGTGTACCTTATGGGATTGGATTTATCCAGTTTGCATTCGTGTTCCTCGGAACGCGGATGCGGGTGTGTATGCACAGTTGACAGGGAGACAGAGGCAGTGGATTCTCATTAGGGTTGTTGACAGTTGACCGTTGACTATTTGACTTTTTGCTCAACCCTGATGAGAATATGATATGTGATTAACTATTATATTAATTAAGTATTATGGTGATATGGTTGTTGACTTTGTTGACTTGTTGACTTTTGTTGACTTGTTGACTTTGTTGACTTGTTGACTTTTGTTGACTTGTTGACCGGTTGACTAGGCTTGACTAGTTGACCATCATGATAACCATAGCCATCATTTCATGGCAAAGACTTTTGTTTACTTGCTCATTTGTGTAAAATGAGTGCATGAAATGATATGGTTATGGTTGCTTCAAACCATCACATAAGACTTTTTTTGATATGATGAGTTATGATCACTTTGGATTATGAGAGGGTGAAAGACAAAAGAGAGCCTCATTCTTTCTTGCTGATTCTCTCTCTTGTTCTTGAGCTCTCCTTTTGCTCTCACCCTCAACCTCTTCCTCCCTCTCTTGATTCTATGGTTCTCTTGTCTCATGAGTTGAGAATCAAGAACCATAGATAAAATCCTATTCTATTTCCTCTCTACTCATTCTAGTTCACTAGGTTTAGCAAACCAAGTGAACTAGTTTCTTCAAAGAACGAAGAAGGAGCTAAAGGTTGGAGCTTTCAAGTGGATCTATCTTCGGCGTACGGAGACGACGAGAAGGAGCCATCGGACCACCATCGGAGCTTGAAGAGAAGGAGTTCAAGACAAGCTAGGTATAACCCCCTAACCGAGTAGCTAGAATCTCTTAGTTAGGATGTTAGATAGATGTTTAACCAAGATCCGGGTTATAGGTCCATGTTACCATCTTTAAGAAAATCGTTTTTTACCAAATTCCGCATTCCCGAAAGTACCGGGAGAGGTAGCATGGACTTACAGTACGGACTTGACACCAGGGCCAGTCGTGGTGACGGCGCCTGAGATATGAGGATTTACGTGTCGATACTGGACACGGGTTTCATGATGTTTCGAGTGTCGATGTTAGACACTCAGGTTCCATGATTTTGATGTGTCGTTGAAGGACACACAAGCACATACACAATATATTTAAATATATATATACATGCACATGTTTTCATGATGTTTCGGGTGTCGATATTTGACACTCAGGTTCCATAAGATTTACAGATATGAGGGCCGGTTTGGTGACGGCGCCTGAGTATTGGGATTTGGGGTGTCATTGATGGACACCAGAGTTTTTCCATGCTGATGATTTGTGCATGAGGTATATTATTTATCCCACAATCATGATTTATTTGATATGCATTTGATTCATGTAGATATAGTATCCTGGTGGTGTACCCTGATCATGATAGTTGCATATTCATATTTCCATACTTGTGCTATCAGATTATATGTGATAGATTATCGCTGTTAATGCATACTTGCGATTTCAGTATGATGTTATTTGATATTCACGAGTTGGCAACTCACCCCCGTTGTGCTACAGTGTTTTGCAGGTCTGATCCTCAGGGTAGTCCCGGCAGGGCGCCTTTTTATCTCTACTTTGGCGGATACCGCTACGGTTAGCTGTGAGGCCTTTTGTCATAAGTGGGTTGCGGTTATCCGATGATGTCGTTGTATATCTTTTGTATCTACTACTCACCATCTACCACCTTCATGTATTGACTTAGAGACGAGTTGTGAGGATCGATGTTGTATATTCTTATGACTCTGGTTGTCGTGCTCGTGTGAGCTGGCCTTTATTTATGTTGATTATCTCTTTTCTTCGCTACGGCGTCCTATATCTGTTGTGGTGGTTGTTTCCGCTTTTGGGTGAGATTTTCTCCCGTTTGGGGATGCTTTACTTATATCTTATGTTTGTACCCATTTCGGGGCTGGCTTTTATAAAAGAGGTGCTGCCGAACTTTTTATGAAAAACAAACTTAAGCTTTAAGTTCTTACTTAAGATTTTAAAAGTGTTTCTATCCATTACTTCTTGTAATGGTTTAGATTGCTGGGTTTTCGTCTTACTTAAACTGCGTTATGCCTATTGACGTTACATAGTCTAAGTGCCGGTCATGTGCCTAATATTAGGTCATGACAAAGTTGGTATCAGAGCGCTAGGTTTTACCTTTCGGAGTAGCATGACCTTGGTATGATGGAGTCGGAAGCTTAAGCAGAGTAACGTAGCGTGTGTATGTTCCGCGGCATACTAACGACACGGTACTCCGCCTAAGTTACCTTAGGACTTATTGCTTGAAATTCCTTCCGTGATTATATACATCCTTGAGATTCGATTTCTGTGTTCTTATCGAATCCTGTTTCCATTTCCAGCCTTTATGCCACCTAAGACAACGAGGGAGCAGAGAGCGGCCGCGAGAGCCGATGTCAGAGTTGACTCGTCCGAGACGAGGACTGACACAGGCAGTACGCCCATTGTGCAAAAGTAGATTGATCCACCTTTGACAGGCAATATTGCTATGCTAGGGGCCGGTATGCAGGATTTGCGCCAGATGGTGGGTCGTTAGTTGAGGCCATTCGAGCACAGAGGAAGAAGGTTGTTCCACCCATTATGGGGACCGTGTTGGTGCCTACTGTTCCGACAGTCGTATCTGCAGCTACGGAGGTAATCACCGTATCGTTATCGGAGTTCATGAGGCTGAGGCCTCCGGTTTTCACTGGCACCGATGCAGCTGAGGATCCGCAGTTGTTTATCGATCGGATGGCCAGGATATGTCGTTTGCTGAGATGCTCCGACGCGAGATTGGTAGAGTTCGCGAGCTTTCGTCTGGAGGGTTTGGTCCTGAAGTGGTGCGAGTCTTTAGAGAAGGGTAGAGCCGTAGGTCTTTCTCCTATGACCTGGGCTGAGTTCGTGACGGTGTTTCTTTCTCTTTTTCTTCCGCAGAGCGTCACGGATGCTCAAGCGCGCAGTTTCGAGTCATTACGCCAGACTCAAGGTATGACGGTGGCCGAGTACGATGTGCAGTTTACCGAGCTGTCTGTGTATGCTCTTTATTTGGTAACTACTGAGGAGATACGGGTCAAGAGGTTTGTTCGAGGCCTGCTTACCCAGTTGTTCCTCGCTATCAGCATACAGCATTATGACACGTATGCAGCAGCGGTAGACGCAACCTTATTGGTTGAGGAGCATCTTTCTGAGTCGTCGGTTGTTCCGGAACCGAAGAGGGTTCGTACTGGTATATCAGCCCGGAGACAGAGGTTTAGATGCCGCAACAGCGTTCGTTTAGGCATGGGGAGTAGCAGAGACGTGGGAGGCCATTTGTTCAGCACTTATCCATAGGAGGGTCAGCTGTCGACGCGTGGGTGCTTTGGGTGTGGCAGTCGATATCACCTCATTAAGGATTGTACCGCGATACGCCAGAGAGAGGCAGCCGTACCACATGTTACCTTACCGCCTTCTCTACCTCAGAGAGCGTTGCCTCTTGCGCCTGTTGTTGCTCCGCGTCAGACTTATGCTCAGAGAGGTCATGGTCGCGGAAGGTTTTTCAGAGAGGATGGGATGGCAGAAGCAGAGGACTGCCAGTTGCCGGTAGAGGGCAGGCTCGGGTGTTTGCCTTGATTCATTAGGACGTGCAGGAGTCCAATGCAGTAGTTTCAAGTACTCTTTCTGTATGTTCTTTTGATGCACATGTTTTGTTTTATCTGGGATCTACGCATTCGTATGTTTCTACACACTTCGTGCCGAGGTTGGGCCGAGAGTCGTGTTTGCTAGATCAGCCGCTTGTTGTGATTACTCCTGTTGGCGATTCTTTTGTTGCATGACATGTGTTTCGGTCGTGTGCTGTTTGTATAGAAGATAGAGATTCGTCTGTCGACTTCATCCTTCTAGATATGTTGGACTTCGACGTTCTCCTTTGCATGGACTGGTTAGCAGCTTGTTATGCGTCTGTGGACTTCCGTGAGAAGACGGTCAGTTTTAGTTTTCCTGGCGAGTCTGTTCGGGTTGTGCAGGGGATCGTGGTGCCGCCCCTCACAATTTGATTTCAGCCCTTTGCGCTAGTCGGTATTTGAGGGGAGGATGTCGGGGATTTTTGGCGTTCATTTTTTATACTGGAGCCACAGTAGAGAAGTTGGACCGGGTTCCTATCGTGCGAGAGTTTCCCGACGTTTTTCCCGATGAGTTACCTGGTTTGCCACCAAAGAGCGATATTGAGTTTTGCATTGATCTGATTCCTGGAACGGGGCTTATTTCTATACCGCCTTACCGGATGGATCCGGCAGAGCTTAGAGAGCTTAAAAATCAATTGCAAGAATTGCTTGACAAGGGTCTTGTGTGTCCGAGTATTTCTCCTTGGGGAGTCCTGTGCTGTTCGTCAAGAAGAAGGACGACCATTTGAGGTTGTGTATTGATTATCGTCAATTGAACCGAGTTACGGTGCGGAATAGGTATCTTTTACCTCGCATTGACGATTTGTATGATCAGCTCCACGGTGCGAAACATTTTTCTAAGATTGATTTGCGTTCGGGTTATCATCAGTTGCGGGTTCGGAATAATGACATTCCGAAGACTGCTTTTCGTACACGCTACGGGCATTATGAGTTTCTGGTGATGTCGTTCGGACTCACCAATGCCCCAGCAGCGTTCATGGATATGATGAACCAGATTTTCAGGCCGTTCCTAGGCCAATTTATTATTGTGTTTATTTATGACATTTTTGGTCTACTCAAGGAGTCGTGAGGAGTACGAGCAACACTTGAGGATTTCTTTGCAGATATTTAGAGAGCACCATCTGTATGCTAAATTCTCAAAGTGCACATTTTTACTTGATAGAGTTGACTTCCTGGGTCATGTGGTGACGGGAGACAGTATTCTTGTGGACCCGAGGAAGACCGATGCTGTACAGCTTTGGCCCAGACCTGTATCTGTGATAGAGGTCCCCAGCTTTATGGGTTTAGCTGGTTATTACCGCCGCTTCGTGCAGGATTTCTCGAGTATCGCTGCACCGCTGACCGGACTGACCCGAAAGGGGGTTCCTTTTCTTTGGACTGATGCGTGCGAGCAGAGTTTTTAGCAGTTCATGACTCGGTTGACGACTGCACCAGTTCTAACTTTGCCTTCTGGATCGGGTGGTTTTGTTGTTTACTGTGATGCTTCTCGAGTGGGGCTCGGTTGTGTTCTGATGCAAAATGATAGAGTTATTGAATATGCTTCTAGGCAGCAGAAGTTGCACGAGCAGAATTATCCCACTCACGATCTTGAGATGGCTGCGGTGGTCTTTGCGTTGAATATTTGGAGACACTACTTGTACGGGGATTCGTGTCAGATTTTCACGGACCACAAGAGCTTGAATACATCTTCCAGTAACGGGACCTGAATCTGAGACAACGCCTGTGGATGGAGCTTATGAAGGATTACGATTGTGAGATCCTTTATCACGGGGTAAGGCGAATGTGGTAGCTGATGCTTTGAGTCATATGCCCGGGGATAGCTTATCCCAGTTGAGCGCAGTTCAGAGGCAGTCTTCTGTAGATTGGCAGATCTTGTGCGATGGTAGAGTACAGTTTGAGTTGACTTCCACTGGGGGACAGCTTGCTCATGTCCGCGCCCGTCCACTTCTACTTGATCGTATCCGTGAGGCGCATCCCAGTGATGCCCGTTTGTCTGAGATTCTTGAGCTTGTTAGGCACGGTACAGATTCAGAGTTCTAAATTGATGACCAAGATGTGCTACATTACGGAACTCTCTTGTGTGTACCAGATATTGATGGGTTGAGATGCGAGATCCTAGAGCAGGCACATCAGTCGGCCTTTAGCGTTCATCAAGGTTCCACCAAGATGTACCATGACTTGAGAGACATTTACTGGTGGGAAGGGATGAAGTGCGATGTTTCGGACTTCATTTCGAGGTGCCTGACTTGTCATCTGTCAAGGCTGAGCATCAGAGACCGGCAGGAGAGTTGCAGCCTTTACCCGTTCCTGAGTGAAAATGGGAGCAGATTTCCATGAACTTTGTTGCGGGTCTACCTAGGACCAGTCGGGGGTATGACTCCATTTGGGTGATTTTGACCGGTTGACGAAAGCGGCTCACTTCCTTCTAGTGAAAACCACTTTCAGTTATGCTCAGTTTTATATAGATGAGATTGTGCGTTTGCACGGCGTTCCCATATGCATTGTATCCGATAGGGGCACCCAGTTTACTAGCCTTCTTTGGCAGAAGCTTCAGGAAGCTTTGGGTACCCAGTTGAGTTTTAGCACCGCTTTCCATCCGTAGACCGATGGTCAGTCAGAGCGGACTATACATACTCTAGAGGATATGCTTTGGGCGTGCATGCTTGATTTTGGTGGCAGTTGGGATCGTCACTTGCCGTTGATTGAGTTCTCTTACAACAACAGCTTTCAGGAGACTATTCAGATGGAACATTTCGAGGCTTTGTATGGTAGGAAGTATCGATCGCCAGTCTGTTGGACCGAACTCAGTGAGAGTAGGGTTTTGGGACCCCAGCTAGTTCAAGATACTACGGAGAATATCCAGCTGATTCGGGACAGGATGAGAGCAGCCTAGTGCTGACAGAAGTCTTATGCCGACCGTCGTCGTCGCAGACTTGAGTTCGCAGTGGGGGATCATGTATTCCTGTGGATTTCTTCGATGAATGGCGTTATGAGATTTAGAAGGAAGGGGAAGCTCGGTACTAGATTTGTAGGTCCCTTCGAGATCCTTGAGCGAGTTGGTACTGTTGGTTATCGTTTGGCGCTCCCGCCCAGTTTTCCGGATGTTCACCCCGTATTCCATGTGTTGATGCTTCGTAGATACCTTCATGATCCTTCTCACATGATTCAGCACCAGACTGTTCTGCTTGAGCGCAATCTTTCGTTCACCGAGCAGCCGGTAGTTATTTTGGATCGGCAGGTGAAGAAACTTCGATCAAAGGTCTTGTCATCTGTGAAGGTTCTTTGGCGTAGCCCAACTGGTGCGGAGATCACTTGGGAGGCCGAGAGTGAGATGTGGAAGAAATTACTTCATCTCTTTGAAAGTACGCTTAGTAAGAATTTTAATTCGGGGACGGATTTCTTTAAGGGGGGAGATTGTAACAACTTAGAATGCGATTAGTTTTAATTAAGCGTTAATGCGGGGTTTTAGGGAAAAGTTTACCAAATCGGTTTCCTCACATTTTATAACAATAAATTAATATTTTATTATTATTTGTTATGGCTTGCATGCACTTATGCAAGTTAATGTGGGGGTTAGTTAGTGTTAATCTCGTTAAGTGACCATGACACCTTAAGCAATCCATGCATTGATTAAACCTTGCCTTAGATATGAGATATTTTCTTTGTTTGGATTGAGAGAGAGAGGTGGCTAGGTGAGTCATGAAGACTTTAATGAAGCATTAATAGTTGCATTAATGGAGGTTGGGGAGAGAGTAAGAATAAGGCTTTGGTTCACCCTACACTCACCTCTCATCATTTTCTTTCTCTCACTCTCTCATTCTTCTCTCATTCTAAATCTTTGATCATCCCCTCAACTCTAAACTGAACCCTCACTATCCATTCACTAATCCTTGCAAAAACTTCATAAAACTTCATGAAAACACTTCATAAATCTTGGTTTAGCCACTAAGTTGACTTGGAGCTTGGAAAGCTAGGATCTTTGAGCTTGTGTGGTTAGGTAATGATCTTTATCTGTTAAGTAGGTGTTTTTAATATTGTGTAGCTTATTAGTTTCAGTTTAGAACGCGTAAATTTTAGTTTTGTGCAAATATCGTATTTTTAGTGTCATATTGGAGTCTCTGTGATCTGCTGTAGAACCAGGTGTTTGTTGGAAAAGTTCCCATTACAGTGACATAGTGTTGTAACCTAAAACCCACCATAAAAACCTGAGTCCATTCCCGAAAATCCAGGCCACAGATATATTGCTTCTGGCCGGAAATTAAGGCCAGAGTGGGGGCTCGGGTGTTGAATCTTGGTCGTGGGGTCTCTAGGGTTGCATGTGGTCTTGTGGAACTTGCAACGTTCACTAATTGTTTGTATATTAAAATATGGGATCACTAAGCTATAATCTAGTGTTTTGAATACGCGTGTTACGTTATCCGACTCGGTTCGTGATCTTGTGTAGCTGCTGCACTTGAGTTGGTTTTGGGTTGTCTCTACACACGTTAACCACTAGATGAACACTTGTGAGTTGGATTGGAGTTTGTGCGTCGGTCAAAACGTATTTGTACGTGATATTGGTCGATTCTGATATTTTTCACTTGCTATGTTTATGTTAATAGGATCGCAGGCGGGGACTTCGAACGCTGCGAAGAAGGGGAACCAGGTGATTGGATCTACCTAGCTCGAGATTGTCGTTAAGTAGATTTAACATCTACGGGGGAATCGCCTGTATGGCGTTAAACGTCAGGGCTAGATATGATATGATATGATTTTAGCTGCATTGCATCTTATTTTCTTATATGCACATATAGAGATTGTGCATGGATATCATTGCATCTTATTTGCTTATATGCATATATAGAGCATCATTGCATCTTATTTGCTTATATGCACATATAGAGATTGTGCATGGACATCATTGCATCTTATTTGCTTATATTCACATATAGAGATTGTGCATGCACATCATTGCATCTTATTTGCTTATATGCACATACAGAGATTGTGCATGGACATCATTGCATCTTATTTGCTTATATGCACATATAGAGATTGCGTATGGGCATCATTGCATCTTATTACTTGTTGTGCCTGGAGTTGTACCCATTGGACACTGCACTATTATTGACAGTTCATGTTGTACGAGCACTAATTGTATGCTACACCCACACTGTTGGTAATTGCCCTGATACGCACAACACACATACATATGTGATATGGTATTGATTAGTGACATTGATGCATTGATTCTTGTGCGGTTGCGCATATGAAATACAGTTACACATATACCTGGAGGGTATTACATCATTATTGACAGGTGTATACACATATGAGATATAGCTACATGTACATCATGCATACATAGCTACATGTATATACACATACCTTGCTACATGCTACACATATTGACAAGTTTATACGCATATCTTGCTATAGCTACATGTAAATCATACATGCGTACTTACATGTACACCCTAATACCTTGCTATAGCTATATGTTCACCTTTATATGGTGTTGCTTTGGATTTTGAAGAATTGGGAACCGCATGATATATTTAATAACTTGATGCATTTAAATAGAGGTTTTTCGTTGATATGCTCATATTACTGTTTTATGTTGCATATATTATATTTCATGGATTTACGCATTGAGATATGGATTTCTTGTGATTTATGGATTTGAGAACCGTGGGGGTATTTCAAGAAATTCATGTATTGTTTGAAAACCCGGTTTCTCTTGATATGATATTTCAGTGCATACGCCATGAGTTTTCTCGGTTCTGAGACTTGTGTTAGATACCCGATTTGAGGAGCAGTAGGCACCGTCTGGGGGTACATGGTGGACCTGGTATGGTTCGACGGGGCAAGAGGTGATTTTCGTGGTTAGACGATGAGCATGGCAGGAGGGCTAGTACCTACCGGTGATAGTATTTGGACTCGGCGGTTATCGTGGGGATACCGACCGGATTGATGTACTGACATGACATCAGGGCCAGTCGTGGTGACGGCGCCTTAGATATGAGGATTTACGTGTCGATGCTGGACATGGGTTTCATGATGTTTCGAGTGTCGATATTAGACACTCAGGTTCCATGATTTTGATGTGTCGTTGAGGGACACGCATATATATATATATATATATGTATATATATATATGTATATATATATATATATACAGTCATATGTTTTCATGATGTTTTGGGTGTCGATGTTGGACACTTAGGTTCCATGAGATTTACAGATATGAGGGCCGGTTTGGTGACGGCGCCTGAGTATTGGGATTTGGGGTGTTATAGATGGACACCAGGGTTTTTCCATGCGGATGATTTGTGCATGAGGTTTATTATTTATCCCACACTCAGGATTTTTTTATATGCATTTGATTCATGTAGATAAAGTAGCCTGGTGGTGTACCCTGATCATGATAGTTGCATATTCATATTTCCATATTTATGCTATGTCACGACCCGAAATGGCCCGTGACTGGCACTTGAATCATATAAAGTCTACAGGACCATATCTAATTCAAGTAAGCCAAAATCCCAGAAATCTAAAACCATTTTAGGTAAGAAGAAACTTGTTTTTTTTTAAAACGAGTGGTTTTAATAGCATAAGCCGAATTATGCATTTTTAAAACATCAAGTTTTTACTGAAAATTTCGGCAGAGTTTCCTTTGTAAAAACTGGCCCCGAACGGGGTACAACATGATAAAAGCATATATAATGATAAAAGGCATCCCCAAGCGGGAGCTAGCTCTTCGTCAATCGACGGCCACAACCACGCAAGAAAAATAATATACAACGCCGAAGGGCGAGGATCAAACTCAAAAGGAAACTCAAAAACACCATGAAATCCAATATACTACAACGCGCGACTCTAAGGTCGAAAGAATATACATCACTGGTCTGCTAAGTCTGAAACAAAGATACAAGTCTGGTTGATGGAGTTTCTAGATACAACAGAGTAAAATAAGTACAATGGTGGTCACGATGCAAGTGAACCAACCTACCAAAGAAAATCACCCTGAAAGGAAGCAGTGTGCAAGCAAAGCCGTAACGGAACCCGTACGGCAAAACCTGCAAGAAACTCTGGCACAACGGGGGTGAGTTGCCAACTCGTGAGTAGAAAACATTACAGAGCAGAAATCGTATGTATGACGCAATCCTAAGTCATACGATCAGTAAATATAATCTCAAATGATAAGTCTGAAGCGTGAAAAGGTGGCAAGGGTAATCATCTATACAAAAGTGTAATCCCATGTGCTCGTGTCAGTGCCTCGGGTAGCAATGTATCATATATATGAGGTATGAATGTAATGTAATGAAATGATTGAGACAACTGTTTTCTTTTATTTTTAATGATATATCTGTATGTATATAAATCGAATAACATCAATGAAATCAACAGAGAAACCTGTGTCAAGCATCGGCACAAAACATAAATCCCGATATCTCAATGTCTTAGGCACCGGCTGCCCGGACTAACCTGTATCATCAAATCGCAAAACCTCAGTGTTTAAAATCTCAAATATCAATATCTCAGGCTCCGGCTGCTCGGACTAACCTGTATCATCTCATGACTCAGGCCGGTATCCTCCGGATAACCGACGAGTCTAAAAAATATCACCGGTAAGCAGTGCTCCCCTGCCAGGCTCATCGAACACAACTCGAACTTCTTGCCATGGGGTACCATAGCGGCCCACCATGTACCCGAGACGGTTCATCGAACTCCTCGAATCGGGTTTCCAAATCCAACAGCAATCATGAAAACTCATGGTGGACGACTCATGCATCACGAGAAAACCGCAACTTGCATTTTTAAAAGGATTATAAGTTTTTAAATCCTTGCGGTGTTCCCCCAAATCCAGAAATCTCAAGAAGGATCTGAAATCATCAATATCGTGATATCAATAAACAATGAAAACCGGTATAAATATCCATAATACTGCATAACCAATGAATATATGGATGCATCTGATATCATGCAATAAATTAACTAGCATATGAAAGCTAAAACATGTAGCAGCAATCAGTTAGCAAGCTATGTCAATGAAATAGTGTTTTTCTAAAGTATACATGACATGGCAATTACCGATGATAATGTGTGTGAGCCGACAAGTATGTGTATGTGAAACATACGCATCATCGGTAATGGTGCTGGTATCCTGACAGCATGATCTCAATAATGGCATAAGAAAACACAATATAAGCAAGTGATGCGATGCGAACAGCAAGAATATGCGGGAGCTGAATAATAACACAATGATAACAAATTAGCATTTATATAAATATGGGTCATACAGTTTTACCATTTAGAATAACACGAATCGTGGTGGTTTGAAAATAAGGACTACGGTGTTTTTAAGAAAAGATACGTCCTTTGAAATATCCGTAGAATCCCTTGGCCTGTCTTTAAAATATCCACGATTTGTTAGTTTTGAAATAGGCATGACTCGAGTCTAATCTATCATTTACAAGTAAACTACCGGACTAACCAAAACAGGCTGATCGAAGGGTAAGGAAACCGCCTAATATCTGAGTCGATACATACATACATACATACATACTTACATATATATATATATATATATATATATATATATATATAATAGTCGGTGATCTCGCCTCAATAGTATCCCATACGATACCCTAATATAATATGAAATCCTCAAGTCAAGAGTGCAGATCTATCATCAATATATAGCTCGTACGGTAAATCCGTCGTACGGCTTCCCAAATCTGGGTACGGGTCAAATATAACATTAATCTCACTATTCATCTCGTATCATTTTTATCAAAATTCATGATCGAGGTACTAATCTATGTCTAGTACAACACTGATACCATCTATGTATATGCATGCGTTTGTATGAAAAGACCACGTCGAAAGGACCCGCTAAAACATCAAGTTGTATCTCGAATACGAACCAAATTACATCACCGATCTCACGGCCTCAAGACCAATCTCATCGACTCATCTCCAATCCCAAGTACTATCCTCATAATCCAGTATATATATATATATATACATATATATATATATATGTATATATATATGTATATATATATATATACATATTCCCATATACGCGCAGGTAAAATAGATGTATGCAAATGCGTGTGTGCGTGTGGGTGTGAACCTATTCTAGGGTTCGCGACTAAGAAGCTATGCTAGTTTACATTTAATTACACTAAACTAAACCATGAACACAATAATCATCTCTTAATAAACATCCAAGTATCAAGAATCACATATATATCACAACTATACTACGAACTGCGGAGGTGCTTTACGCCATCCACCCGACTTCCCCCGTAGATATATATCTACTCACCTTGCTCTTCGCTTGCAGGAGTCGATGATGCCACGCTCATCCTCGTCGTCTTGAAGTCCACGTAGTGGTACCTACATATGTAACACAATCGCAATGCGTATTAAAACCAAGTCGGAAAACCGAAACGGCACACGTTTCGCTCGTAGTTCAAAACCTATAGCCTCGCGTGCGAAACAAGATCAGTAACCCTAGCCGTTGGCATTCAAAAGCTACACGACGGAAACACAATATCAAATACCAAATTCCAAATCAAAACGAAGTCGCAAAACAATGCAGCAACTCAAGAAAATGGTCCCAGATTTTACCCTATGTGAAATTAGCCAAAGTTGCATATGGGAGGGGTCTATTTTACCGGAGATAAAGCCCTGGAACAAGAACGAAGCAAATTGGGTGTACCAAGGCCGTAAATTGCGGCACAAATGAATAAATCTGCGGCCTGGACAAGGTGGTTTGGGCTTGGGTCTATAGGGTACACTCCAGGTGTAGGGTTCCTAGGCACCCTAGTGAGGTCTCTAAAGGCATCAACCATGCCAATTTCAAATTTTAACGTGCCGAGAAACCCTAAACTACGGATCGTTTGCTAGAATTCTAGGCGAAAAAGCTAACTAGTTAACAATTAACTAAGGGATACGGATATACAACCTTTGTAGATCCGTTTGTCCACCTCCACGGCTCCGAGAAGAGGTCCTCTCCGCTGTCCAAATCAAATCCGGGCTCTAGCGTCGACTTCATCGGAGAATAAGCGAGCTAGGTCGTCGATGTCCATGCCGAAGATGATCTACGTCGAGGCATCGCTAAATCAAGCTCCGACTTCACCAAGTCAAGAAACTTGTGAAGGAAACACACTCTACTACTTGGCAAGAGGTAGAGGATGAAGAAATAGGAAGTGGGTTAACTTTAGAATTGGATTTCTCACTCAAAAACATCAATCACCATTGATGAGGTAATCTTTTCTTCACTTGAAGCAAGGAAGAAGAAGAAGAATAATATGATAAGTTATATGAAAAAGAAAAGAAAATGAATTCTTATCATAAAATTAACCATGGTCAAGTGTAGAGACTAAACTAGGGTTAGTGGGAATGGTTAGGGTTAAGGATGAGATAAGAATGGTTGACTTGAACAAAGCTTCATGAAGCTTCAACTAAAGAACAAAATTAGCCACCATTCTTTTCTCTTTTCTTTTATTCATTTATCAAAAATAAAAAGGATAATTAAATAAGATAAATGAATAACAAATAATAAACCCTAACCATTTCATTAACCAAGGTTTAATACTTTACACTTAACCAAAAAGGTTGTATCATCAAACATGATACAAGCAAGTGCACAAAATCATATCACATATATAATGCGCACACCCGAGTGAGAAAATCCATCTAAAGTGAACCAATATTAGTTAATGCAAAGTAATATATCAAATATATAATTATACATTAAATCATTAAATCAACACTTGATTTAACGATCCGGTCATATCGCATATAACCGGCTAATATCCAATGTGTCGATTTATCGAATCAATCCTTGATTCGATAACTAGGTTATATCGCATACAACCATTCGACACATTCATCGCGAGAATAGAATACTGTATCACATACACGCATTATTCTCGGTCCCGCACATATCTCATATGCGCTCCTATTTCGTTTCGCTTGAGCCAGGAAACCTCTGTGTAGGACTCTAAAGACTCGTCAATACGCCGGCAGCAGATGATGATCATATCAAACACCCACAAGCCGCAAGCGGTCTGCTAAACGTAACGGCCACCCGGGTATTGAGCGATCTGAAGATCGACGAGCAAGCCCGCTCACACTCCAGTGAATCCGACCAGTAACACTACCGTACAGTCCGGTCTGATCGTCTGATATGTCGCATATCTCGCCTAGGGGTGGTAAACGTCAGACCCCAATAGCTCGATAAGTCATGTCGATATGAGGCTCATAACGGGTCGAGAAACTACTGGTAACACTTACCAGCAATTCTCTGAGCAGCCCTGGCCAGGAACTTCCTGTTATAGCCAATCGAACACAGTGCAACATCAACTCCCTATACCGGGAGAGACGAATCCCCTCCTATCGCTCATTGTCTCCATGTGACTCGGGACTGTACCCAAAAACCACCGTTTTGCATGCCCTCTTGGACGTGGTAAGATGGAAATCAAAGCACAGTGGGAACCACACAAGACTCTATGACGATCTCGGGTCAACAGACTACTCTGTACCAGTGTCACCAGAGAACTGCCATCTGACGTGAGGTATAATACCATCTGGGAGTTCTCGGCGAGTCCGTCCAGTGTACCCAGTCTCTACTGAGCACCCGTATATCATCTCTGATGTCAAACACCAATGGATATGGGATCATCCATCGCCCATCTGTATGGGTCGAGAAGGTATGCGCTAGTCTACTCTGGTATATCGATGCCCCGTCTCGATACACCCACGACTAGGGACTTTGAAGGATGTACTTATGGACTACCATGTCCCCACTAGTATGATCCGCATCATAGTCCAGGTAGTCAAGTACAGATCCTAAGGGCTTTACCAACATGTAACAGAGAGACAATCAGTATACACGTTAAGGTAAAGATCAACCAGATAGCATACTATCATGTCGAGCAAGAAAGTCCTCCCTATATATGTCCCAGCATCCACTACAATATACATCCTATGTATAGTAATGGCCTCTAGGGCATACATATAACTAACAATCTCCCACTTGCACTAGGGCCATCTGATAGCAGTGGTTGTAGTATCTCATACTCAACCATCCCATAAAAGTCTCTCTCTGGGAACAGGCCTTTGTGAGTGGATCCGCTGTGTTGTCCTCTGAATCTACTCTCCTAACCTCGATCACCCTGGAGATCAACTATCTCCATGATCAGGCGATGCTGCCTTAGAATAAGTCTGGATCACTGATGGGACCGGCGTTCCTCGGCATGAGCCACAACTCCATTGTCTCACAATGGTAGGAACGAAGTTCATCTCATGAACTAATATACAACCAAACAGCCTCTTTGGTAGCATCTTAAGTAGCGATGTATCGTGCCTTTATCGTCTAGTATGTCACGGTATCTAGCTTGGAACTCTTCCAACATGCCGTCCCTTTACTGAGGGTATAGACAATGCCTGCGACTGACACTCAGTCGTCATTATCACCCTGGAACCCTTCCAGTGATTCTCCCCAGGATCGGTTGATACCGTCTCACTACAACTAGTGAGAGTGCTAACATCCAATTAGATCTATCTCATAGATCCAAACACCAGGATTTAGAAGGTATCATTTTGATCCTATATGGAGAATCATTGTGATAAGCGGAGATTGACCGAGCGTAGCATAGGAAACTCCTTCCCCATCAAGAGTATGTTATCCACGTACTCCACGAGGATCATCACCATACTCCCTACTACCTTTTTGTATATACAAGGTTCATCTACCATTTTGATGATGTCAAACTCTTTGACCGCTTTATCAAAACAGATGTTCCAACTCCGCGATGCCTGCTTTATCCTATAAAGCATCTTGCACACGTTTCCGCTGCTCCCACTGTCTACGAAGCCCTCTGGCTGTGTACTTATAGACGCTCTCTTCTAAATCATCATTTAGAAAAGCAGTCAAGACACCCAACCACCAGATATCGCAGTCATGGTATGTAGCCGTGACAAGTAGGATCTGGATGGACTTAAGCATAGCTACTGGAAAAGGTTTCATCATTATCCACGCCTGGTCGATGACGAAAACCTTTAATAATTCTAGCTTTGAAAGTCTCAACTTTTCTATGTACACCAAGTAATCTTCTCAAGATCTACTTGCTCCTGATGGGGATTTAACCCTTCAGATATAGCAACTAAAGTCCATACTTTGTTGGTGTATAAGGATTCCATCTCAGATCGATAAACATCCAGCCATTCTTACAGAGTCCTACTCCTGATGGCCAGCTCGAAACTAGTTGGGTCATCATCTCATGATGCAATCCTCGCTCCCACTGTCATAGAGAAACCGAAGATCTACTTGCTCCTGATGGGGATTTAACCCTTCAGATATAGCAACTAAAGTCCATACTTTGTTGGTGTATAAGGATTCCATCTCAGATCGATAAACATCCAGCCATTCTTACAGAGTCCTACTCCTGATGGCCAGCTCGAAACTAGTTGGGTCATCATCTCATGATGCAATCCTCGCTCCCACTGTCATAGAGAAACCGAAGTATCTCTCAGGTGGGTGAGGAACCCTACTAGATCGGCGGAGAGGCTGAGGTTCGTTGGTATCTACTGAATCCTTTGGTTCTGTCAAATCATCTTGTGTAGTTTGCATAGCTGGAACCTTTCCAGTTCTACATAACTAACATTGCCTCGAGTTTGTCCTGATTTTGCTTTTAGACATTTGCCGGACAACCCCAAATCTTAACTAACTTAAGACATGGGCTCTTCCCTTTCCATATCACATATGAAGTGGTAGGCATTGATTTGATTCGAACCCTATTCAATAGGTATGCAACTTCTCAAGTGCATAACACCCAAAAGGAAAAAGGTAACTCAGTATTACTCATCATAGAGCACACCATATCAAATAGGGTGTATCTACTCCGCCCCGATATACCATCGTGCTATGGTGTATACAGAGGAGTAATGCTGAGAGAGAATCTCATTCTCCTTTAGAATAGTCCAGTATTTCCGTGCTCAAGTATTCTCCTCCTTGATCTCATCATAGGATATAATACTTATACCCGTATTCTGGTTCTCTACTTCTCGCTTATATTCTGTGAATATCTCAAAAGGTTCGGACTTGTGTTTCAACAGGAACATAGGTCTGAATCTAAAGAGATGATCAGAGAACGTAATGAAGTATAAAGAACCAGTCTTGGCATTTGTAGACTGGGGACCTACATACATCAACATGTATCATCCCAAGAGTTTACTAACTCTTTCTCTGTTTCCAGTAAACGGAGCTATGGTCATCTTATCTTTGTGACATGACTGGCGAGTTTCACAAGATGTAAATTCAAACTGATTTAAATATGCATCTACATGTAACTTCAGCTAGTCGGGTCACATTGATCTGACGTAGTCTACAATACCTTAAGAAGAATCCGTTCATTTCTGAACTCTTCCTCTTATGTGTGATCCGTATACTAAGAACTGTAGTTTGATTTAGAACATTAATGCTTTTAGATAACGTGCCTGAACCGATCAACTTTTGATATAGGAAATGTTCAAAACATTATCCAACAATACAAAATTTTATCATTTCTTTACTAATAAAGAGACTGATATGATTTTGTATATCAGGTTCGGTATCTAATAACATTCGTTCAGAATCAATGTATCGGTAATACAGGGTGACAGTGACCAACAGACTTGGCTGCAACACTTGCCCCGTTTTCTGTCTCATGAAACTTATCACCCGTTCTCAGTTCTCTACCTATCTGTAGCCCTATGTAACAGATTACATATCTGGGATCCCGATCTGGTATCACATACCCAGGACGTAGAGAATACAGAGAAACAATTCTTTGTAACGAACACACCCGAAGATGATGCATCAGCATGCACTCTCTTCGTTTGGGCGGCACGGGAATTCTGGTAATCCCCAATTTCTTGCTCTGTCTTATAACAATTATAAGTTGGAGCGGGACCAACGTTCCCCAGCTCAGTATAACAAGCGGGTTCGGTCAGTAATCCGTATTATTATCTTGATTAAGGCGTGATATGGTCGCTACCTTGAGAGAGAGAGAAAAAAAACACTCAGCGTGCGCTCTTGCAAGAATAGATTGGTTTTTATTTTATCTAATCAGGATGGCTCCCACTGCTTTTTATCAAATCTTCCTTCAAACCCTAAAAGGAAAGACTAGCCGGGATTAATTACACACTACAAGTTCGCCAATCTTTCAGCCATGCCAGTGTCGGTACTTTGAGGGAGGTCCCCCGTGCTTTCGCACGAACCTAATTAATGTAAACCTCGTTTTCCCAGAGGCGTAACCTCGTTAACACCTTTCTAGACACCTACTTAATCGGCTAATTGTAATATGTAAAACTCTCCCAGGAGTAACTCTTACTCGCAGCGGGTATCGGGATCCAACTATCTCATAGAAGGTATGCAATCTCATTGCAAATTTCAACACTTGAAATTCCCGATAATATTTTGCCCCGAACGATCTATGACCTTGACAAGGTCAACAAACCATAGACCGCAAGTCAAGTTCAACCCGTCATTTCTTGATTGAATCAAACCCACCCGCACGACCCTTGACAAGGTCAACAAGGCCGCACGACTACCCTAACCCAATCTGCATCATATGCATAAGCAGATAAATACTGGTTAGCTACCGCACACTGCGCCTTGACAAGGTCAACAAACGCAGCACGAATACTAAACAGGATTTATCTGAAATGACGGAGGGCTACGACAGGTTTTTCTGAAAACCTATTGCGTAATGAACTTGATATCGTTGTAGAATCAAATGATTTTAAAATGGAGTGCTTTTGAGGCTTTTCTAGTTTTGCTAAAGGAGTCACTCCCGGTGAAGGGATCGTCGGTCCTTTCCTCGTCGAATGAGGTGCGGGATATATCATATATATCACTGTGCAAAGCAAAAACACTTAAAAGCAATCAAAAGACAAACCGAGTGTGTAGCATCTGCCAGTTATTGCTAAAGGAGTCACTCCCGGTGAAGGGATCTCGGTCCTTTCCTCATCGAATAAGGTGCAGGATATATCACATATACCGCTGTGCAAAGCAAGAACTGTAGCTACCTGTTTTATTTTGAAATTCGATTCTACAACATCTTAGGTTTCTTTTATTTCATTAATCACATTAATGAAGTCCCATCAATTATGTACCTAATCATCACAGATAAATACGACGTACACTTATGCCATCCGCATTCGCCTCGATGTCCCCTCGTGCACCGTTAGGTTAGGTAACTAACGGCAGAGCGGGGCAGGGCTAGCGCGGGTGTAAAACATAAGTAACGTCTATATAATATATCATATATACTATATACTGTATCTATCACAGAACATCACATGATCTCATCACAGATATCGCAGCAGAAGAAACATATGAAATATTGGATATACTATGACGTCCGTGTTTTCAATACGAGCCAGTATAAAACACGGATTCCACGGTCGTGATGAATAGCCAAACCCATACCCCAAGACCCCTACAAGAGCGGCAAGCAACCCTACCAATTCTAGAGTTAGGAGACCCGGACTCGACTCCTCGAGTTGGTCTCCCACTGGACTCCAGAACCCGGTTACTTGTGCTCCCCTCCTTGGGTCTATCCTAGTGCGGAAAAGTAAATAATATACAACGGGTGACAACTTCCGCAACCTGGAAGCGCCCCAATAAAAAAATATTACATACAAGTTTTTACATGAACGAAAATGAAAAACACTCATCTCACATAAAAACCCCCGGCTATTCAAACACGACGATCCAATATAACATATCCAGCAACACATAACATCACATGTCATCAACGTAAGTAAATATGCGCATCCCAATTGTCGTTGACATATAGCAACGAAACCGGCGATATCATATATTACACTTACGGTCACAGAAAAGAAAGTGTAAAACTACAACAGTTGGAATCCGCAACCACCTCAGACATCTCATGCCTGACCAAATGAATTTCTTAGACATCACATGCCTAACAATTATAAACCCCGCATTTTCGTCTCAAAATCGAAAACTCTTTTCAATACCAAGTCGGGCAATTCAACAAGATTCCCGACATCCTGATCGAATGCTCGTCGCAAACTTCAGTAGGCGGCCGCACCCCCGATACCGTCGACGAAGTGCACCAAGGCGGAACACCGCTGCCGCGAGCACCCGAACGGATGCTTTCGGCGACGGGGTTCTCCTACAGTCACTTGGTCGGGGCTATGGAGTGAGGCTGTCTATTAAGTTTACCCGGCGAGTATCCGCGTACGCTACGTGATTGCGACGGACTTTTGATCACATCAAAATTCCGTGGCAACCGATCAAGTGAGACTAAACTGCTATGTTTATAACATTCATTTAGTTATCACATAACTACTTGTGAATTCCAATTATTGTATCACATTCCGGATAAATAGAAAATGTTAAACTTTTCGATCAAACAATCGAACACCCAACTTTTCCCGATACAGATCAACACATGAAATAAGTCTAACAACATTCAGTTCGTACCTCAGTACCAACGGTCCAGCCGTAGAAGGGTCAAGCCAACGCCTCACATGTGGCACGCCGTACTGCCCCAAACCCGAAGGTTCAAAGGGCAGTTCAAGACGGTCACATAATCGAGTTAAGGTTTGTTGTCTTCTAGAGGGACCATCGAGTTACTTGCACTACTTAGAACGTCGTTAAACTACGGAAAAATCCAACACTTGGAAATTTCCCGACAGGGGAAAAATTGGGTATTTATATCCGGTCGAACTTTTTAACTTATTCTAAAATTTATCCGGAAAACCAAATAGACAAAATTTGATACCCCGATCGAAACACCGAATCCCCAAAACAATTGCAGAAAATTCAACTCTTGAATCAAAATTAAAAATTCCCAGAAAACTCAGCAGAATTTATCAGGAGTTACTGTGCAAACAAAGTGGGCTGACGTCACCAAGTGGCCGCTGATCAGCCGCAGAAGCCATGCTTCTGCCGCTGATCCGCTGCGAAAAATACTGTTCACCAGAAACTTTTTGCACCGTAATTCTTATTTTTCCCTGCTGAATTTTTTAGCAATTTTTAATTTGGAAAAATCCACTGTTTTCAAAAAAGTACAGAGAGCATATTTTGGGTTTCGGTTTTGGGTCGTTCGGACTTCAAATTCCGTTTACGCTTCGCCTAAGGCTCTAGCTAGGCTCTGATACCACTGTAGGGTTCCTAGGCACCCTAGTGAGGTCTCTAAAGGCATCAACCATGCCAATTTCAAATTTTAACGTGCCGAGAAACCCTAAACTACGGATCGTTTGCTAGAATTCTAGGCGAAAAAGCTAACTAGTTAACAATTAACTAAGGGATACGGATATACAACCTTTGTAGATCCGTTTGTCCACCTCCACGGCTCCGAGAAGAGGTCCTCTCCGCTGTCCAAATCAAATCCGAGCTCTAGCGTCGACTTCATCGGAGAATAAGCGAGCTAGGTCGTCGATGTCCATGCCGAAGATGATCTACGTCGAGGCATCGCTAAATCAAGCTCCGACTTCACCAAGTCAAGAAACTTGTGAAGGAAACACACTCTACTACTTGGCAAGAGGTAGAGGATGAAGAAATAGGAAGTGGGTTAACTTTAGAATTGGATTTCTCACTCAAAAACATCAATCACCATTGATGATGTAATCTTTTCTTCACTTGAAGCAAGGAAGAAGAAGAAGAATAATATGATAAGTTATATGAAAAAGAAAAGAAAATGAATTCTTATCATAAAATTAACCATGGTCAAGTGTAGAGACTAAACTAGGGTTAGTGGGAATGGTTAGGGTTAAGGATGAGATAAGAATGGTTGACTTGAACAAAGCTTCATGAAGCTTCAACTAAAGAACAAAATTAGCCACCATTCTTTTCTCTTTTCTTTTATTCATTTATCAAAAATAAAAAGGATAATTAAATAAGATAAATGAATAACAAATAATAAACCCTAACCATTTCATTAACCAAGGTTTAATACTTTACACTTAACCAAAAAGGTTGTATCATCAAACATGATACAAGCAAGTGCACAAAATCATATCACATATATAATGCGCACACCCGAGTGAGAAAATCCATCTAAAGTGAACCAATATTAGTTAATGCAAAGTAATATATCAAATATATAATTATACATTAAATCATTAAATCAACACTTGATTTAACGATCCGGTCATATCGCATATAACCGGCTAATATCCAATGTGTCGATTTATCGAATCAATCCTTGATTCGATAACTAGGTTATATCGCATACAACCATTCGACACATTCATCGCGAGAATAGAATACTGTATTACATACACGCATTATTCTCGGTCCCGCACATATCTCATATGCGCTCCTATTTCGTTTCGCTTGAGCCAGGAAACCTCTGTGTAGGACTCTAAAGACTCGTCAATACGCCGGCAGCAGATGATGATCATATCAAACACCCACAAGCCGCAAGCGGTCTGCTAAACGTAACGGCCACCCGGGTATTGAGCGATCTGAAGATCGACGAGCAAGCCCGCTCACACTCCAGTGAATCCGACCAGTAACACTACCGTACAGTCCGGTCTGATCGTCTGATATGTCGCATATCTCGCCTATGGGTGGTAAACGTCAGACCCCAATAGCTCGATAAGTCATGTCGATATGAGGCTCATAACGGGTCGAGAAACTACTGGTAACACTTACCAGCAATTCTCTGAGCAGCCCTGGCCAGGGACTTCCTGTTATAGCCAATCGAACACAGTGCAACATCAACTCCCTATACCGGGAGAGACGAATCCCCTCCTATCGCTCATTGTCTCCATGTGACTCGGGACTGTACCCAAAAACCACCGTTTTGCACGCCCTCTTGGACGTGGTAAGATGGAAATCAAAGCACAGTGGGAACCACACAAGACTCTATGACGATCTCGGGTCAACAGACTACTCTGTACCAGTGTCACCAGAGAACTGCCATCTGACGTGAGGTATAATACCATCTGGGAGTTCTCGGCGAGTCCGTCCAGTGTACCCAGTCTCTACTGAGCACCCGTATATCATCTCTGATGTCAAACACCAATGGATATGGGATCATCCATCGCCCATCTGTATGGGTCGAGAAGGTATGCGCTAGTCTACTCTGGTATATCGATGCCCCGTCTCGATACACCCACGACTAGGGACTTTGAAGGATGTACTTATGGACTACCATGTCCCCACTAGTATGATCCGCATCATAGTCCAGGTAGTCAAGTACAGATCCTAAGGGCTTTACCAACATGTAACAGAGAGACAATCAGTATACACGTTAAGGTAAAGATCAACCAGATAGCATACTATCATGTCGAGCAAGAAAGTCCTCCCTATATATGTCCCAGCATCCACTACAATATACATCCTATGTATAGTAATGGCCTCTAGGGCATACATATAACTAACACCAGGTTGCCTGCATGACTCCTAGTAATCGCAAAAAAAATTCAGGTAACCCGGGTTATAGCAGATCACCAAAACACATCACAATTCTCACAATTTCCCGACATCGGGGTTTCTATGTTCGCTAATTGGGGTTCTAGACTCTGGTTTAGTCCAATATATCATCACTACAGGGGTTGTATGGTCCCTACTGACCTCAATTACACCTTTGGATTTAAATCAAACCCTAATTCTCAACTTGGAATTTCAAAGTTCGCTAAACCTCGATATATCGAATCCAAACTAACAATAGAAGCTAATGGCATGTAATACTACTCTAATGGTGATGAAATTACCTCATTTTTCAACTCAAAAAATTTCTTGAGTTGCCCCTAGTCTCCAAAACCTTTCTTTCTTGGTCCAAAGTGCTTAATGTGAGCTTGTGCAAGTTTTTTGTGAAATGGAGAAGGATTTTTGAGTAGTTTTTGATGGTGAAGTGAGGTGTTTGAGGATGTGGGGGATGAGGGCAGCAGCCATGGGGGGAATGGAGAGCATAAAGATGAAGAGAGATGAATGGAAAAGAGAATGGCCTTGGTCAATTGACCCCCTCACCTTTCTCTCTCATGCCCATACCTAATTCTATATTCATTTTCCTTTTCTTTTCTTTTCTTGGTTATCTTTTCTCTTCTCATTTAATTTAAACCAAAACATGCTTGAAAATGAAGAAAAGCCATGCTAGGAAAGATGTAAAAATGCCAAAAATGACATGTGCATATCATGTGAACAAAACACGGTTTAAAGCATGATTAGCGATTTTTAATCACGATTTTTAAACACGGCACACGTTTCGCTCGTAGTTCAAAACCTATAGCCTCGCGTGCGAAACAAGATCAGTAACCCTAGCCGTTGGCATTCAAAAGCTACACGACGGAAACACAATATCAAATACCAAATTCCAAATCAAAACAAAGTCGCAAAACAATGCAGCAACTCAAGAAAATGGTCCCAGATTTTACCCTATGTGAAATTAGCCAAAGTTGCATATGGGAGGGGTCTATTTTACCGGAGATAAAGCCCTGGAACAAGAACGAAGCAAATTGGGTGTACCAAGGCCGTAAATTGCGGCACAAATGAATAAATCTGCGGCCTGGACAAGGTGGTTTGGGCTCGGGTCTATAGGGTACACTCCAGGTGTAGGGTTCCTAGGCACCCTAGTGAGGTCTCTAAAGGCATCAACCATGCCAATTTCAAATTTTAACGTGCCGAGAAACCCTAAACTACGGATCGTTTGCTAGAATTCTAGGCGAAAAAGCTAACTAGTTAACAATTAACTAAGGGATACGGATATACAACCTTTGTAGATCCGTTTGTCCACCTCCACGGCTCCGAGAAGAGGTCCTCTCCGCTGTCCAAATCAAATCCGGGCTCTAGCGTCGACTTCATCGGAGAATAAGCGAGCTAGGTCGTCGATGTCCATGCCGAAGATGATCTACGTCGAGGCATCGCTAAATCAAGCTCCGACTTCACCAAGTCAAGAAACTTGTGAAGGAAACACACTCTACTACTTGGCAAGAGGTAGAGGATGAAGAAATAGGAAGTGGGTTAACTTTAGAATTGGATTTCTCACTCAAAAACATCAATCACCATTGATGAGGTAATCTTTTCTTCACTTGAAGCAAGGAAGAAGAAGAAGAATAATATGATAAGTTATATGAAAAAGAAAAGAAAATGAATTCTTATCATAAAATTAACCATGGTCAAGTGTAGAGACTAAACTAGGGTTAGTGGGAATGGTTAGGGTTAAGGATGAGATAAGAATGGTTGACTTGAACAAAGCTTCATGAAGCTTCAACTAAAGAACAAAATTAGCCACCATTCTTTTCACTTTTCTTTTATTCATTTATCAAAAATAAAAAGGATAATTAAATAAGATAAATGAATAACAAATAATAAACCCTAACCATTTCATTAACCAAGGTTTAATACTTTACACTTAACCAAAAAGGTTGTATCATCAAACATGATACAAGCAAGTGCACAAAATCATATCACATATATAATGCGCACACCCGAGTGAGAAAATCCATCTAAAGTGAACCAATATTAGTTAATGCAAAGTAATATATCAAATATATAATTATACATTAAATCATTAAATCAACACTTGATTTAACGATCCGGTCATATCGCATATAACCGGCTAATATCCAATGTGTCGATTTATCGAATCAATCCTTGATTCGATAACTAGGTTATATCGCATACAACCATTCGACACATTCATCGCGAGAATAGAATACTGTATCACATACACGCATTATTCTCGGTCCCGCACATATCTCATATGCGCTCCTATTTCGTTTCGCTTGAGCCAGGAAACCTCTGTGTAGGACTCTAAAGACTCGTCAATACGCCGGCAGAAGATGATGATCATATCAAACACCCACAAGCCGCAAGCGGTCTGCTAAACGTAACGGCCACCCGGGTATTGAGCGATCTGAAGATCGACGAGCAAGCCCGCTCACACTCCAGTGAATCCGACCAGTAACACTACCGTACAGTCCGGTCTGATCGTCTGATATGTCGCATATCTCGCCTAGGGGTGGTAAACGTCAGACCCCAATAGCTCGATAAGTCATGTCGATATGAGGCTCATAACGGGTCGAGAAACTACTGGTAACACTTACCAGCAATTCTCTGAGCAGCCCTGGCCAGGAACTTCCTGTTATAGCCAATCGAACACAGTGCAACATCAACTCCCTATACCGGGAGAGACGAATCCCCTCCTATCGCTCATTGTCTCCATGTGACTCGGGACTGTACCCAAAAACCACCGTTTTGCATGCCCTCTTGGACGTGGTAAGATGGAAATCAAAGCACAGTGGGAACCACACAAGACTCTATGACGATCTCGGGTCAACAGACTACTCTGTACCAGTGTCACCAGAGAACTGCCATCTGACGTGAGGTATAATACCATCTGGGAGTTCTCGGCGAGTCCGTCCAGTGTACCCAGTCTCTACTGAGCACCCGTATATCATCTCTGATGTCAAACACCAATGGATATGGGATCATCCATCGCCCATCTGTATGGGTCGAGAAGGTATGCGCTAGTCTACTCTGGTATATCGATGCCCCGTCTCGATACACCCACGACTAGGGACTTTGAAGGATGTACTTATGGACTACCATGTCCCCACTAGTATGATCCGCATCATAGTCCAGGTAGTCAAGTACAGATCCTAAGGGCTTTACCAACATGTAACAGAGAGACAATCAGTATACACGTTAAGGTAAAGATCAACCAGATAGCATACTATCATGTCGAGCAAGAAAGTCCTCCCTATATATGTCCCAGCATCCACTACAATATACATCCTATGTATAGTAATGGCCTCTAGGGCATACATATAACTAACAATCTCCCACTTGCACTAGGGCCATCTGATAGCAGTGGTTGTAGTATCTCATACTCAACCATCCCATAAAAGTCTCTCTCTGGGAACAGGCCTTTGTGAGTGGATCCGCTGTGTTGTCCTCTGAATCTACTCTCCTAACCTCGATCACCCTGGAGATCAACTATCTCCATGATCAGGCGATGCTGCCTTAGAATAAGTCTGGATCACTGATGGGACCGGCGTTCCTCGGCATGAGCCACAACTCCATTGTCTCACAATGGTAGGAACGAAGTTCATCTCATGAACTAATATACAACCAAACAGCCTCTTTGGTAGCATCTTAAGTAGCGATGTATCGTGCCTTTATCGTCTAGTATGTCACGGTATCTAGCTTGGAACTCTTCCAACATGCCGTCCCTTTACTGAGGGTATAGACAATGCCTGCGACTGACACTCAGTCGTCATTATCACCCTGGAACCCTTCCAGTGATTCTCCCCAGGATCGGTTGATACCGTCTCACTACAACTAGTGAGAGTGCTAACATCCAATTAGATCTATCTCATAGATCCAAACACCAGGATTTAGAAGGTATCATTTTGATCCTATATGGAGAATCATTGTGATAAGCGGAGATTGACCGAGCGTAGCATAGGAAACTCCTTCCCCATCAAGAGTATGTTATCCACGTACTCCACGAGGATCATCACCATACTCCCTACTACCTTTTTGTATATACAAGGTTCATCTACCATTTTGATGATGTCAAACTCTTTGACCGCTTTATCAAAACAGATGTTCCAACTCCGCGATGCCTGCTTTATCCTATAAAGCATCTTGCACACGTTTCCGCTGCTCCCACTGTCTACGAAGCCCTCTGGCTGTGTACTTATAGACGCTCTCTTCTAAATCATCATTTAGAAAAGCAGTCAAGACACCCAACCACCAGATATCGCAGTCATGGTATGTAGCCGTGACAAGTAGGATCTGGATGGACTTAAGCATAGCTACTGGAAAAGGTTTCATCATTATCCACGCCTGGTCGATGACGAAAACCTTTAATAATTCTAGCTTTGAAAGTCTCAACTTTTCTATGTACACCAAGTAATCTTCTCAAGATCTACTTGCTCCTGATGGGGATTTAACCCTTCAGATATAGCAACTAAAGTCCATACTTTGTTGGTGTATAAGGATTCCATCTCAGATCGATAAACATCCAGCCATTCTTACAGAGTCCTACTCCTGATGGCCAGCTCGAAACTAGTTGGGTCATCATCCCATGATGCAATCCTCGCTCCCACTGTCATAGAGAAACCGAAGTATCTCTCAGGTGGGTGAGGAACCCTACTAGATCGGCGGAGAGGCTGAGGTTCGTTGGTATCTACTGAATCCTTTGGTTCTGTCAAATCATCTTGTGTAGTTTGCATAGTTGGAACCTTTCCAGTTCTACATAACTAACATTGCCTCGAGTTTGTCCTGATTTTGCTTTTAGACATTTGCCGGACAACCCCAAATCTTAACTAACTTAAGACATGGGCTCTTCCCTTTCCATATCACATATGAAGTGGTAGGCATTGATTTGATTCGAACCCTATTCAATAGGTATGCAACTTCTCAAGTGCATAACACCCAAAAGGAAAAAGGTAACTCAGTATTACTCATCATAGAGCACACCATATCAAATAGGGTGTATCTACTCCGCCCCGATATACCATCGTGCTATGGTGTATACAGAGGAGTAATGCTGAGAGAGAATCTCATTCTCCTTTAGAATAGTCCAGTATTTCCGTGCTCAAGTATTCTCCTCCTTGATCTCATCATAGGATATAATACTTATACCCGTATTCTGGTTCTCTACTTCTCGCTTATATTCTGTGAATATCTCAAAAGGTTCGGACTTGTGTTTCAACAGGAACATAGGTCTGAATCTAAAGAGATGATCAGAGAACGTAATGAAGTATAAAGAACCAGTCTTGGCATTTGTAGACTGGGGACCTACATACATCAACATGTATCATCCCAAGAGTTTACTAACTCTTTCTCTGTTTCCAGTAAACGGAGCTATGGTCTTCTTATCTTTGTGACATGACTGGCGAGTTTCACAAGATGTAAATTCAAACTGATTTAAATATGCATCTACATGTAACTTCAGCTAGTCGGGTCACATTGATCTGACGTAGTCTACAATACCTTAAGAAGAATCCGTTCATTTCTGAACTCTTCCTCTTATGTGTGATCCGTATACTAAGAACTGTAGTTTGATTTAGAACATTAATGCTTTTAGATAACGTGCCTGAACCGATCAACTTTTGATATAGGAAATGTTCAAAACATTATCCAACAATACAAAATTTTATCATTTCTTTACTAATAAAGAGACTGATATGATTTTGTATATCAGGTTCGGTATCTAATAACATTCGTTCAGAATCAATGTATCGGTAATACAGGGTGACAGTGACCAACAGACTTGGCTGCAACACTTGCCCCGTTTTCTGTCTCATGAAACTTATCACCCGTTCTCAGTTCTCTACCTATCTGTAGCCCTATGTAACAGATTACATATCTGGGATCCCGATCTGGTATCACATACCCAGGACGTAAAGAATACAGAGAAACAGTTCTTTGTAACGAACACACCCGAAGATGATGCATCAGCATGCACTCTCTTCGTTTGGGCGGCACGGGAATTCTGGTAATCCCCAATTTCTTGCTCTGTCTTATAACAATTATAAGTTGGAGCGGGACCAACGTTCCCCAGCTCAGTATAACAAGCGGGTTCGGTCAGTAATCCGTATTATTATCTTGATTAAGGCGTGATATGGTCGCTACCTTGAGAGAGAGAGAGAAAAAACACTCAGCGTGCGCTCTTGCAAGAATAGATTGGTTTTTATTTTATCTAATCAGGATGGCTCCCACTGCTTTTTATCAAATCTTCCTTCAAACCCTAAAAGGAAAGACTAGCCGGGATTAATTACACACTACAAGTTCGCCAATCTTTCAGCCATGCCAGTGTCGGTACTTTGAGGGAGGTCCCCCGTGCTTTCGCACGAACCTAATTAATGTAAACCTCGTTTTCCCAGAGGCGTAACCTCGTTAACACCTTTCTAGACACCTACTTAATCGGCTAATTGTAATATGTAAAACTCTCCCAGGAGTAACTCTTACTCGCAGCGGGTATCGGGATCCAACTATCTCATAGAAGGTATGCAATCTCATTGCAAATTTCAACACTTGAAATTCCCGATAATATTTTGCCCCGAACGATCTATGACCTTGACAAGGTCAACAAACCATAGACCGCAAGTCAAGTTCAACCCGTCATTTCTTGATTGAATCAAACCCACCCGCACGACCCTTGACAAGGTCAACAAGGCCGCACGACTACCCTAACCCAATCTGCATCATATGCATAAGCAGATAAATACTGGTTAGCTACCGCACACTGCGCCTTGACAAGGTCAACAAACGCAGCACGAATACTAAACAGGATTTATCTGAAATGACGGAGGGCTACGACAGGTTTTTCTGAAAACCTATTGCGTAATGAACTTGATATCGTTGTAGAATCAAATGATTTTAAAATGGAGTGCTTTTGAGGCTTTTCTAGTTTTGCTAAAGGAGTCACTCCCGGTGAAGGGATCGTCGGTCCTTTCCTCGTCGAATGAGGTGCGGGATATATCATATATATCACTGTGCAAAGCAAAAACACTTAAAAGCAATCAAAAGACAAACCGAGTGTGTAGCATCTGCCAGTTATTGCTAAAGGAGTCACTCCCGGTGAAGGGATCTCGGTCCTTTCCTCATCGAATAAGGTGCAGGATATATCACATATACCGCTGTGCAAAGCAAGAACTGTAGCTACCTGTTTTATTTTGAAATTCGATTCTACAACATCTTAGGTTTCTTTTATTTCATTAATCACATTAATGAAGTCCCATCAATTATGTACCTAATCATCACAGATAAATACGACGTACACTTATGCCATCCGCATTCGCCTCGATGTCCCCTCGTGCACCGTTAGGTTAGGTAACTAACGGCAGAGCGGGGCAGGGCTAGCGCGGGTGTAAAACATAAGTAACGTCTATATAATATATCATATATACTATATACTGTATCTATCACAGAACATCACATGATCTCATCACAGATATCGCAGCAGAAGAAACATATGAAATATTGGATATACTATGACGTCCGTATTTTCAATACGAGCCAGTATAAAACACGGATTCCACGGTCGTGATGAATAGCCAAACCCACACCCCAAGACCCCTACAAGAGCGGCAAGCAACCCTACCAATTCTAGAGTTAGGAGACCCGGACTCGACTCCTCGAGTTGGTCTCCCACTGGACTCCAGAACCCGGTTACTTGTGCTCCCCTCCTTAGGTCTATCCTAGTGCGGAAAAGTAAATAATATACAACGGGTGACAACTTCCGCAACCTGGAAGCGCCCCAATAAAAAAATATTACATACAAGTTTTTACATGAATGAAAATGAAAAACACTCATCTCACATAAAAACCCCCGGCTATTCAAACACGACGATCCAATATAACATATCCAGCAACACATAACATCACATGTCATCAACGTAAGTAAATATGCGCATCCCAATTGTCGTTGACATATAGCAACGAAACCGGCGATATCATATATTACACTTACGGTCACAGAAAAGAAAGTGTAAAACTACAACAGTTGGAATCCGCAACCACCTCAGACATCTCATGCCTGACCAAATGAATTTCTTAGACATCACATGCCTAACAATTATAAACCCCGCATTTTCGTCTCAAAATCGAAAACTCTTTTCAATACCAAGTCGGGCAATTCAACAAGATTCCCGACATCCTGATCGAATGCTCGTCGCAAACTTCAGTAGGCGGCCGCACCCCCGATACCGTCGACGAAGTGCACCAAGGCGGAACACCGCTGCCGCGAGCACCCGAACGGATGCTTTCGGCGACGGGGTTCTCCTACAGTCACTTGGTCGGGGCTATGGAGTGAGGCTGTCTATTAAGTTTACCCGGCGAGTATCCGCGTACGCTACGTGATTGCGACGGACTTTTGATCACATCAAAATTCCGTGGCAACCGATCAAGTGAGACTAAACTGCTATGTTTATAACATTCATTTAGTTATCACATAACTACTTGTGAATTCCAATTATTGTATCACATTCCGGATAAATAGAAAATGTTAAACTTTTCGATCAAACAATCGAACACCCAACTTTTCCCGATACAGATCAACACATGAAATAAGTCTAACAACATTCAGTTCGTACCTCAGTACCAACGGTCCAGCCGTAGAAGGGTCAAGCCAACGCCTCACATGTGGCACGCCGTACTGCCCCAAACCCGAAGGTTCAAAGGGCAGTTCAAGACGGTCACATAATCGAGTTAAGGTTTGTTGTCTTCTAGAGGGACCATCGAGTTACTTGCACTACTTAGAACGTCGTTAAACTACGGAAAAATCCAACACTTGGAAATTTCCCGACAGGGGAAAAATTGGGTATTTATATCCGGTCGAACTTTTTAACATATTCTAAAATTTATCCGGAAAACCAAATAGACAAAATTTGATACCCCGATCGAAACACCGAATCCCCAAAACAATTGCAGAAAATTCAACTCTTGAATCAAAATTAAAAATTCCCAGAAAACTCAGCAGAATTTATCAGGAGTTACTGTGCAAACAAAGTGGGCTGACGTCACCAAGTGGCCGCTGATCAGCCGCAGAAGCCATGCTTCTGCCGCTGATCCGCTGCGAAAAATACTGTTCACCAGAAACTTTTTGCACCGTAATTCTTATTTTTCCCTGCTGAATTTTTTAGCAATTTTTAATTTGGAAAAATCCACTGTTTTCAAAAAAGTACAGAGAGCATATTTTGGGTTTCGGTTTTGGGTCGTTCGGACTTCAAATTCCGTCTACGCTTCGCCTAAGGCTCTAGCTAGGCTCTGATACCACTGTAGGGTTCCTAGGCACCCTAGTGAGGTCTCTAAAGGCATCAACCATGCCAATTTCAAATTTTAACGTGCCGAGAAACCCTAAACTACGGATCGTTTGCTAGAATTCTAGGCGAAAAAGCTAACTAGTTAACAATTAACTAAGGGATACGGATATACAACCTTTGTAGATCCGTTTGTCCACCTCCACGGCTCCGAGAAGAGGTCCTCTCCGCTGTCCAAATCAAATCCGAGCTCTAGCGTCGACTTCATCGGAGAATAAGCGAGCTAGGTCGTCGATGTCCATGCCGAAGATGATCTACGTCGAGGCATCGCTAAATCAAGCTCCGACTTCACCAAGTCAAGAAACTTGTGAAGGAAACACACTCTACTACTTGGCAAGAGGTAGAGGATGAAGAAATAGGAAGTGGGTTAACTTTAGAATTGGATTTCTCACTCAAAAACATCAATCACCATTGATGAGGTAATCTTTTCTTCACTTGAAGCAAGGAAGAAGAAGAAGAATAATATGATAAGTTATATGAAAAAGAAAAGAAAATGAATTCTTATCATAAAATTAACCATGGTCAAGTGTAGAGACTAAACTAGGGTTAGTGGGAATGGTTAGGGTTAAGGATGAGATAAGAATGGTTGACTTGAACAAAGCTTCATGAAGCTTCAACTAAAGAACAAAATTAGCCACCTTTCTTTTCTCTTTTCTTTTATTCATTTATCAAAAATAAAAAGGATAATTAAATAAGATAAATGAATAACAAATAATAAACCCTAACCATTTCATTAACCAAGGTTTAATACTTTACACTTAACCAAAAAGGTTGTATCATCAAACATGATACAAGCAAGTGCACAAAATCATATCACATATATAATGCGCACACCCGAGTGAGAAAATCCATCTAAAGTGAACCAATATTAGTTAATGCAAAGTAATATATCAAATATATAATTATACATTAAATCATTAAATCAACACTTGATTTAACGATCCGGTCATATCGCATATAACCGGCTAATATCCAATGTGTCGATTTATCGAATCAATCCTTGATTCGATAACTAGGTTATATCGCATACAACCATTCGACACATTCATCGCGAGAATAGAATACTGTATCACATACACGCATTATTCTCGGTCCCGCACATATCTCATATGCGCTCCTATTTCGTTTCGCTTGAGCCAGGAAACCTCTGTGTAGGACTCTAAAGACTCGTCAATACGCCGGCAGCAGATGATGATCATATCAAACACCCACAAGCCGCAAGCGGTCTGCTAAACGTAACGGCCACCCGGGTATTGAGCGATCTGAAGATCGACGAGCAAGCCCGCTCACACTCCAGTGAATCCGACCAGTAACACTACCGTACAGTCCGGTCCGATCGTCTGATATGTCGCATATCTCGCCTATGGGTGGTAAACGTCAGACCCCAATAGCTCGATAAGTCATGTCGATATGAGGCTCATAACGGGTCGAGAAACTACTGGTAACACTTACCAGCAATTCTCTGAGCAGCCCTGGCCAGGGACTTCCTGTTATAGCCAATCGAACACAGTGCAACATCAACTCCCTATACCGGGAGAGACGAATCCCCTCCTATCGCTCATTGTCTCCATGTGACTCGGGACTGTACCCAAAAACCACCGTTTTGCACGCCCTCTTGGACGTGGTAAGATGGAAATCAAAGCACAGTGGGAACCACACAAGACTCTATGACGATCTCGGGTCAACAGACTACTCTGTACCAGTGTCACCAGAGAACTGCCATCTGACGTGAGGTATAATACCATCTGGGAGTTCTCGGCGAGTCCGTCCAGTGTACCCAGTCTCTACTGAGCACCCGTATATCATCTCTGATGTCAAACACCAATGGATATGGGATCATCCATCGCCCATCTATATGGGTCGAGAAGGTATGCGCTAGTCTACTCTGGTATATCGATTCCCCGTCTCGATACACCCACGACTAGGGACTTTGAAGGATGTACTTATGGACTGCCATGTCCCCACTAGTATGATCCGCATCATAGTCCAGGTAGTCAAGTACAGATCCTAAGGGCTTTACCAACATGTAACAGAGAGACAATCAGTATACACGTTAAGGTAAAGATCAACCAGATAGCATACTATCATGTCGAGCAAGAAAGTCCTCCCTATATATGTCCCAGCATCCACTACAATAGACATCCTATGTATAGTAATGGCCTCTAGGGCATACATATAACTAACACCAGGTTGCCTGCATGACTCCTAGTAATCGCAAAAAAAATTCAGGTAACCCGGGTTATAGCAGATCACCAAAACACATCACAATTCTCACAATTTCCCGACATCGGGGTTTCTATGTTCGCTAATTGGGGTTCTAGACTCTGGTTTAGTCCAATATATCATCACTACAGGGGTTGTATGGTCCCTACTGACCTCAATTACACCTTTGGATTTAAATCAAACCCTAATTCTCAACTTGGAATTTCAAAGTTCGCTAAACCTCGATATATCGAATCCAAACTAACAATAGAAGCTAATGGCATGTAATACTACTCTAATGGTGATGAAATTACCTCATTTTTCAACTCAAAAAATTTCTTGAGTTGCCCCTAGTCTCCAAAACCTTTCTTTCTTGGTCCAAAGTGCTTAATGTGAGCTTGTGCAAGTTTTTTGTGAAATGGAGAAGGATTTTTGAGTAGTTTTTGATGGTGAAGTGAGGTGTTTGAGGATGTGGGGGATGAGGGCAGCAGCCATGGGGGGAATGGAGAGCATAAAGATGAAGAGAGATGAATGGAAAAGAGAATGGCCTTGGTCAATTGACCCCCTCACCTTTCTCTCTCATGCCCATACCTAATTCTATATTCATTTTCCTTTTCTTTTCTTTTCTTGGTTATCTTTTCTCTTCTCATTTAATTTAAACCAAAACATGCTTGAAAATGAAGAAAAGCCATGCTAGGAAAGATGTAAAAATGCCAAAAATGACATGTGCATATCATGTGAACAAAACACGGTTTAAAGCATGATTAGCGATTTTTAATCACGATTAGCACTAAAATAGTGTCAAATAAATCATAAACTCTCATAATTTGCATGAATCTCATAAAGCATCCTCTTTTCAGTAATTTTCATAATTTTCCAAATTTTTCCCAATTTATCGGTATTTAATTATACCACCTTATTAAAATATTCAATATTTTATTATTTAATTATAAAAATTCCCAAAAATAATATTTTATTTTTCTGAAATGTTACAATCTTCCCCCCTTAAAGAAATTTGGTCCCCGAATTTAAATTTAAACCCCTCAAATACCAAAACATTTCAGTAAAAGTCCAAGTCGTCGGGGCTCCGAAATCATCAATACATAAAACGCATCGTAGCGCAATGCATGCGCATGAACAATGAGCAGATAAATCAAAAACAAAACTCCGTCAAGTATTCCGCAATCAACGGAGTTATGGCGAAGACAACAATGTCAAAGCCCAAAACGAAATTCAATATGGTATACATCAAAACTATACATGTAAACATCAAATCTATACATGTAAACATCTGAAGGAAATGCATGCCAAACCTTTCATGTTGCTGTGCGATGCGCATAACACTGCTCATTGGCAGACGTCTATTATAAGAAAATAACTATATATACATATACATAATATATATACATATCCTTTGTTTAAATATGTACGTCCCGCCATATTGAAAACAATTTAGAAGGGTTCCTTGTTTTAAACGCTTCGTGTCATCTCAGACACGTAGGTAAATACTGAGACTATAGCTCCCTTTTTGGAAATCCCTTCGATAGCTATCAATGCATGCAAAAATATATCCAGGTACTGTCCTCTGACTAGTCCTGCTCAGTACGAAACAAATAGTAAATATCTTAAAAACGTACTGCTCCATAAGAAATCAATCCCAAAATGTGCATATGAATGCTACGTGCGTCTGGTGCGCACGGAAATCAAAATCCATGAATGTGCCATATATGTGCTCATAAACAACATCTATGTGCAACGAGTGTGCACGAAACAGCTGTCAGAGGCAACGGTGTGCTTGACAGCAATATCAGGTGCATCTGATATACACAAGGAATCCCGATTCAGTGCATCTGGTGTGCACCAAAATCGCATCTCATATCATATGCCCAACATGCGCGAAAATCCAAATCAGGTGCATCCACCATGCACGAATAAAATCTAAATCGCGTGCATCAAACATGCACGAAATCACGAAATCCAGTATCAAGCGCCGAACATGCGCAAAATCCAATCCAAGCGCGTAAAATATGCGCAAGAGTCCAATCACGTGCATAAGGTGCACAAAAAAAATATCGAGTATCAAAATCGAAATCGACGGTATACAACACATCAAAAATCCAAATCCAGTATACCATGTATATAATCTCACAACCATGTGCAACCGCGTGCACAAAATCTAATCGAAACGCTAAAAGTGAATGAAAACTATGCCGTAAGCATAAGTCACATCATATGCATGCCCTAGGCATGAAATCAAAATCAATACCTCAAATATCATCAAATCGAGTCCTGTGCAACTATAGTGCACAAAATACGTATCGATGAAATGCAAGCATATGTGAACTATACCGAGTGCAAAACCAAATCGTGTGCGTACCATATGCACAAAGTCAACTCAACTGTATGAAATTCATGAAATCACAAACATGTTCAGCCAAGGCATAAAAACGATATCAAGTGCAATAACTGTGCACAAATCATAAATACCCAGTAGGTGCAACCATGGTGCATGAAAACGAATATCATGAAACTCGGTCATCAAAACTATATCATGCGAATAAATCGCCGAAAATACCGAAATCAAGTATGGTGGAATAGTCCCACTCAAACACATCCTTTAAGAATCTCTGGCCAACTGTCGTGGTCTCTCATGGTATGTCTCGTCGACGTTGCCGAACTCTGGCCTGCTGGGTGTGCGTAAAATGACCACTCCTGGGTCCAAGTCTTCTCGTAAAATATTCCAGAAAGGTACTGTCGAGATCTTTCCCAAATCTCGTATCTGCCGAACTGTCCGGAAGTCATCGTCCTTTACTAAATCTGTTTCTGACTCTGGAATGGCTGCATACTCATCGCGACTCCTTCTGGAGGATATATCCATATATAACGCCTCTACATGCGTATCACATCTCCGATGTCGGCGGAGTGGAACGTCATCTCATCAAGATCTCGTACGAACCTCTTACTCCACTTTTATCTAATGTCGACTGCTTCAGACTCGTCTCGTCGTGGCTGCATGGACTGTGCTCCAACGGCTATACTCGTATCTGGAGTCTCCTAATCAATGCATCCCATCACCTGATATCCGAAAGATATCGAACCATCCGATCGACTCGTCAAAACCTCATAATCCCCTAAGAGATCAACATCTTGGGTACAGTTTAATAATATCGAGTACATGCCACAGCACCTATGGACCAACCGTAGAAGGGCAAACCCAAGCCTCACAAATGGCACCGCTAAACTGCCGCAAACCCTAAGGTTCAAAGGCGTTCCATGGTCATTACGTCGAGTTAGGGTTTCATTCTTCTAGAGGGTCCGTAGCGTTACTTGCATGTTTTTTTCAAATACTTTAAACTTGGAAAATGGGTTTCTGACATTCGATCGTCTCTATCGACTCCCAACGTATCCGTGTGAAGTCTTCTCAAGCTGGAATCAATCAATCTGATGACCTCGCATCGGGGTAAGCGAACGAATCACTTGTCCTAGTCTTTCACCCTCGTGTGACTAGCGACCATCTATCATATCTCTGAGTATAACTCGTACTGCAATAGCTCCAACATCTGGGGCGATATCTCGTCGTTAGCAGCAACAACTGGCTCATTCGTCTGCACGCTAAACAGTGCCTCGATCATCGTGAATACGCGATAAATCAATGGTCATAACATTCTGGCTGGCCTCTATCAGTGGCTCAATCCTCTGGTGCTAATCTGCACGTCCGAGAAATCTCATAACAGCGATCCATCAAACGCTCATGGCGCGAAAACACAATAAAACGACGCCTCTCTATGCAATCGTATGTCCCTGGAATCACGCCCTGGTCAGTCCTCGTCCGTGACGAGCTCATTCTGACTACAACTCTAGCCGTATCTCTCTCTGCCTGTGTAATCGTGACAGCAAAACCATCAACCGATATCGATGAGGATAGATCATGAATGAATATAATGATGTGCAAAGAAATATACATCCTAAGGCTTCTTATGTGGAGTATCGTATCGTAAATATGCCGTGGAACATACGTACGGTACGTCACTCTACTAAAGCCACCTACTCCCAAGGTCAACCTACGCGACGAAAGTTCGGGTCTAATACCCCCTCGACTAAGTCTAAGTTCCGTAAGGTCAAGCCTAGATTCCGTATATATACAAACGCCCTAGGCTCCGCATAGTCAAGCATAGACTCAAACCAAGGTTAAGCTAGCGCTCTGATACCAACTTTGTCACGACCAGAAATGGCCCGTGACTGGCACTTGAATCATATGAAGTCTACAGGATCACATCTAATTCAAGTAAGCCAAAAGCCCAGAAATCTAAAACCATTTTAGGTAAGAAGAAACTTTTTTTTTAAAACAAGTGGTTTTAATAGCATAAGCCGAATAATGCGTTTTTAAAACATCAAGTATTTTCTGAAAATTTCGGCAGAGTTTCCTTTGTAAAACTGGCCCCGAACGGGGTACAACATGATAAAAGCATATATAATGATAAAAGGCATCCCCAAGCAGGAGCTAGCTCTTCGTCAATCGACGGCCACAACTACGCAAGCAAAATAATATACAACGCCAAATGGCGAGGATCAAACTCAAAAGGAAACTCAAAAACAACAAGAAATCCAATATACTACAACGCACGACTCTAAGGTCGAAAGAATATACATCACTGGTCTGCTAAGTCTGAAACAAAGATACAAGTCTGGTTGATGGAGTTTCTAGATACAACAGAGTAAAATAAGTACAATGATGGTCACGATGCAAGTGAACCCACCTACCAAAGCAAATCACCCTGAAAGGAAGCAGTGTGCCAGCGAAGCCGTAACGGAACCTGTACGGCAAAACCTGCAAGAAATTGTGGCACAACGGGGGTGAGTTGCCAACTCATGAGTAGAAAACATCACAAAGAAGAAATCGTATGTATGACACAATCCTAGGTCATACGATCAGTAAATATAACCTCAAATGATAAGTCTAAAGCATGAAAAGGTGGCAAGGGTAAACATCTATACACAAGTGTAATCCCATGTGCTCGTGTCAGTGCCTCAGGTAGCAATGTATCATATGTATGAGGTATGAATGTAATGTAATGAAATGAGTGAGACAACTGTTTTCTTTTATTTTTAATGAGATATCTGTATGTATATGAATCGAATAACATCAATGAAATCAATAGAGAAACCTGTGTCAAGCATCGGCACAAAACATAAATCCCGATATCTCAATATCTCAGGCACCGGCTGCCCGGACTAACCTGTATCATCAAATCTTAAAACCTCAGTGTCTAAAATCTCAAATATCAATATCTAAGGCTCCGGCTGCCCGGACTAACCTGTATCATCTCATGACTCCGGCCGGTATCCTTCGAATAACCGACGAGTCCAAAAAATATCACCGGTAGGTAGTGCTCCCCTGCCAGGCTCATCGAACACAACTCGAACTTCTTGCCCTGGGGTACCATACCGGGCCCAACATGTACCCGAGACGGTTCATCCAACTCCTCGAATCGGGTTTCCAAATCCAACAGAAATCATTAAAACTCATGGTGACGACTCATACATCATGAGAAAACCACAACATGCATTTTTGAAAGGATAATAAGTTTTTAAATCCTTGCGGTTTTCCCTAAAATCCAGAAATCTCAAGAAGGATCCGAAATCATCAATATCGTGATATCAATAAACAATGATAACCGGCATAAATATCCATAATACTGCATAACCAATGAATATATGGATGCATCTGATATCATGAAATAAATTAACTAGCATATGAAAGCTAAAACATGTAGCAATAATCAGTTAGCAAGCTATACCAATGAAATAGTGTTTTTATAAAGTGTACATGACATGGCAATTACCGATGATGATGTGTGTGAGTCGGAAAGTAAGTATATGTGAAACATATGCATCATCGATAATGGTGCTGGTGTCCTGACAACATGATCTCAATAATGGCATAAGAAAACACAATATAAGCAAGCGATGCGATGCGAACAGCAAGAATATGCTGGAGCTGAATAATAACACAATGATAAGAAATCAACATTCATATAAATATGAGTCATACAGTTTTACCATTTAGAATAACACGAATCGTAGTGGTTTGAAAATAAGGACTACGGTGTTTTTAAGAAAAGATACGTCCTTTGAAATATCCGTAGAATCCCTTGTCCTGTCTTTAAAATACCCACTATTCGTTAGTTTTGAAATAGGTATGACTCGAGTCTAATCTATCATTTACAAGTAAACTACCGGACTAACCTAAACAGGCTGATCGAAGGGTAAGGAAACCGCCTAACATCTGAGTCGATACATACATACATATATATATATATAATAGTCGGTGATCCCGCCTCAACAGTATCCCATACGATACCCTAATATAATATGAAATCCTCAAGTCAAGAGTGCGGATCTATCATCAATATATAGCTTGTACGGTAAATCCGTCGTACGGCTTCCCAAATCTGGGTACGGGTCAAATATCACATTTATCTCACTATTCATCTGGTATCCTCTTTATCAAATATCATGATCGGGATACTAATCTATGTCTAGTACAACAATGATACCATCTATGTATATGCATGCGTGTGTATGAAAACACCACGTCGAAAGGACCCGCTAAAACATCAAGTTGTATCTCGAATACGAACCAAATCACATCACCGATCTCACGGCCTCAAGCCCAATCTCATCGACTCATCTCCAATCCCTAGTACTATCCTCATAATCTACTATATGTATATGTATATGTATGTATGTATATATATATATATATATATATATACATATCCCCATATACGCACAGGTAAAATAGATGTATGCAAATGCTTGTGTGCGTGTGGGTGTGAACCTATTCTATGGTTCGCGACTAAGAAGCTATGCTAGTTTACTTCTAATTACACTAAACTAAACCATGAACAAAATAATCATCTCTTAATAAACATCCAAGTATCATGAATCACATATATATCATAACTATACTACGAACTGCAGGGGTGCTATACGCCATCCACCCGACTTCCCCCGTAGATATATATCTACTCACCTTGCTCTTCGCTTGCTGGAGTCGATGATGCCACGCTCATCCTCGTCGTCTCGAAGACCACGTGGGGGTACCTACATATATAACACAATCGCAATGCGTATTAAAACCAAGTCTGAAAACTGAAACAGCACACGTTTCGCTCGTAGGTCAAAACCTATAGCCTCGCGTGCGAAACACGATCAGTAACCCTAGCCGTTAGCAATCAAAAGCAACACGACCGAAACACAATATCAAATACCAAATTCCAAATCAAACAAAGTCGTAAAACAATGCAGCAACTCAAGAAAATGGTCCCAGATTTTACCCTAGGTGAAATTAACCAAAGTTGCATATGGGAGGGGTCTATTTTACTAGAGATAAAGCCCAGGAAAAAGAACGAAGAAAATTGGGTGTACCAAGGACATAAATTGCGGCCCAAATGAATAAATCTACGGCCTGGACAAGGTGATTTGGGCTCGGGTCTTTATGGTACACTCCAGGTTGCCTGCACGACTCCCAGTAATCGCGAAAAAAATTTCAGGTCATCCGGGTTATAGCAGATCACCAAAACACATCACAATTCTCACAATTTCCCAACATCGGGGTTTCTAAGTTCGCTAATTGGGGTTCTAGACTCTGGTTTAGTCTAATATATCATCACTACAGGGGTTGTATGGTCCCTACTGACCTCAATTACACCTTTGGATTCAAATCAAACCCTAATCCTCAACTTGGAATTTCAAAGTTCGCTAAACCTCGATATATCGATTCCAAACTAACAATAGAAGCTAATGTCATGTAATACTACTCTAATGGTAATGAAATTACCTCATTTTGCAACTCAAGAAATTTCTTGAGTTGCCCCAAGTCTCCAAAACCCTTCCTTCCTTGGTCCAAAGTGCTTAATGTGAGCTTGTGCAAGTTTTTTTTGAAATGGAGAAAGATTTTTGAGTAGTTTTTGATGGTGAAGTGAGGTGTTTGAGGAGGTGGTGGATGAGGGCAGCAGCCATAGGGGGGAAATGGAGAGGATAAAGATGAAGAGAGATGAATGGAAAAGAGAATGGCCTTGGTCAATTGACCCCGTCACCTTTCTCTCTCATGCACATCCTAATTCTATATTCATTTTCCTTTTCTTGGTTATCTTTTCTCTTCTTAGTTAATTTAAACCAAAACATGGTTGAAAATGAAGAAAAGACATGCTATGAAAGATGTAAAAATGCCAAAAATGACATGTGCATTTCATGTGCACAAAACACGGTTTAAAGCATGATTACCGATTTTTAATCACGATTAGTACTAAAATAGTGTCAAATAAATCATAAACTCTCATAATTTGCATGAATCTCATAAAGCATCCTCTTTTCAGTAATTTTCCAAATTTTTCCTAATTTATCAGTATTTAATTATACCACCTTATTAAAATATTCAATATTTTATTATTTAATTATAAAAATTCCCAAAAATAATATTTTATTTTTCTGAAATGTTTCATGCTATCAGATTATATGTGATAGATTAATGCTGTTAGTGCATACTTGTGATTTCAGTATGAAGTTATTTGCTATTCACGAGTTGGCAACTCACCCCTGTTGTGCCATAGTGTTTTGCAGGTCTGATCCTCAGGGTAGTCGCGGCATGCGCCTTTTTATCTCTACTTTTGCGGATACCACTACGGTTGGCTGTGAGCCCTTTTGTCATAGGTGGGTTGCTGTTATCCGATGTGGTCGTTGTATATCTTTTGTATATAGTACTCTACATCTACCACCTTCATGTATTGACTTAGAGACGAGTTGTGAGGATCGATGTTGTATATTCTGTTAGTGTATATGCCCTAGAGGCCATTACTGTATCATACTAGTTTGTATATTACTTAATGGAAGCTTGGGATATTCACCTTGTATAAACAATCTTGCTCAATATAGTAGTATGCTACTTGGTTTGTTTCTACTTCAATGTGTACATGTGTTTATTTTAGTATATCACCTATACACATTAGTGGAGCCCTTAGGATCTTTGCTTGATTACCAGCATTGTGATGGCAGTCACACTAGTGGGGCTGGGTAATCTATAAGCACATCCTTATGCAGGTCCCTAGTCGCAGGACTATCGAGACTGGGCATCGATACTCCGGAGTAGACTAGCGTATGCGCTTCTCATCCCAGTGTGGGAGACGGTCTGTCCCACAGCCGTCAGTACGTCGTACTTGAGATAGTATGCGGGTGCTCGTTGGGTTACGAGTACACTGGACAGGACTCGTCGGGAACTGTTGGTTGGTACTATACCTATCGTCAGTTATCAGTTCCCAGGTAACATGAGTACAGCTTAGTCCGCTGACTTGACACTGTCACTTCACCTCGAGTGTGTTCCCACTATACTTAGATTACTACCCTACCACTGTTCAAAGGAGTCGTGCAAACAGGTAGTAGTTGGGTGCAGTCCCGAAGCACTTGGAGGCAGTGACGGTTAGACAGGATTCGTCTCTCCCGGTATTGGGGGTTGACATCGCGCTGTGTCTAGGAGAGCCATTACACGAGTAGTCCCTGGCCAGGGCAAGCGAGATATACTGGTAGGTTTCCGGTGTTATCTCAGGGTGTTCTGGGCTTCACTCCGACACGACTTGTACCGCTATTAGGGGACGGGCGTTTACCGCCCCCTAGGCCCGCCATGCGATGTATCAGACGAACAGATCGGACTGTATGGAGATTGTCACATTCAGACTCAGTAGGAGTGGGTTTCACCTCGTCAGTCTTCTTGTCGGCATCTACCTGGGGACCGTTACGCACAGCTAGTGTGTTAGTTATATATATGCCCTAGAGGCCATTACAGTACATAGGATGTCTATTGTAGTGGATGCTTTGACATATATAGGGATGACTTTCTTTCTCGACATGATAGTATGCTATCTGGTTACTCTTTACCTTAACGTGTACACTGATTGTCTCTCTGTTACATGTTGGTAAAGCCCTTAGGATGTGTACTTGACTACCTGGACTATGATGCAGATCATACTAGTATGGACATGGTAGTCCATAAGTACATCCTTCAAGGTCCCTAGTCATGGGTGTATCGAGACGAGGCATCGATATACCAGAGTAGACTAGCGTATACCTTCTCGACCCATACAGATGGGCGATGGATGATCCCATATCCATTGGTGTTTGACATCAGAGATGATATACGGGTGCTCAGTGGAGACTGGGTATACTGGACGGACTCGCCGAGAACTCCCATATGGTATTATACCTTACGTCAGATGGCAGTTCTCCGGTGACACTGGTACAGGTTAGTCTGTAGACCCGAGATCGTCATAGAGTCTTGTGTGATTCCAACTGTGCTTTGATTTCCACCTTACCACGTCTAAGAGGGCGTGCAAAACGGTGGTTTTCTTGTACAGTCCCGAATCACATGGAGGCAATGAGCGATAGGAGGGGATTCGTCTCTCCCGGTATACGGAGTTGATGTTGCGCTGTGTTCGATTGGCTATAACCGGAAATCCCTGGCCAGGGTTGCTGAGATTTACTGGTAAGTGTTACCAGTAGTTGCTCAAACTGTTATAGACCTCATATCGACACAACTTATCGAGCTACTGGGGTCTAACGTTTACCACTCCTAGGCGAGATATGCGACATATCAGACGATCAGACCGGACTGTACGGTAAGTGTTACTGGTTGGATTCACAGGAGTGTGAGAGGGCTTGCTCGTTGATCTTCTGATCGCTCAATACCCGGGTGGCCGTTATGTTTAGCAGACCGCTTGCGGCCTGTGGGTGTTTGATATGATCATCACCTGCTGCCGGCGTATTGACGAGTCTTTAGAGTCCTACACAGAGGTTTCCTGGCTCAAGCGAAACGAAATAGGAGCGCATATGAGATATGTGCGGGACCGAGAATAATGCGTGTATGTGATACCGTATTCTATTCTCGCGATGAATGTATCGATTGGTTGTATGCGATATAACCTAGTTATCGAATCGAGGATTGATTCGATAAGTCGATACATTGGATATTAGTCGGTCATATGCGATGTGACCGGATCGTTAAATCAAATGTTGATTTAATGATTTAATGTATAATTATATATTTGATATATTACTTTGCATTAACTAGTATTGGTTCACTTAAAATGGATTTTCTCACTTGATGTGCACATTGTATATGTGATATATTTTTGTGCACTTGATTGTATCATGTTTGATGATACATGCAAGTTTGGGTGTATGATTACTTTAAACCATGTTTAAGTGAATGGTTAGGGTTTTGTTATCTTTTCTTAACTATTTATTTTATTTATTTATTTTTTAGCAAGAGAAGAAACGGTTGCTTCTTTTGTTTGTTTCCTTGAAGCTTCAAGAAGCTTTGACCATTCTTGTTTCTTTCCTAAACCTAACCATTCACCTAACCCTAGTTTATTCTCTACACTTGTTAAACTAACCTAAGATTGCATTATGATAAGAATGACTTGGATTTTCTTTTTTAAGATAATCCTTTTTATTCTTCCTTCATCTTCATCTTCATCAAGCTTCATGAAAGCTTGCTACCTTCAATGGTGCCTTGTGAAAAAGAGTGAGAAATCCAAATCCAAAGTGAATCCACTTCCTATTTCTTCAGCCTCTACCACTTGCCATGTAGTATAGGGTGTTTTCTTCATAAGTTTCATGACTTGGTGAAGTTGAAGCTTGATCTTGAGTTGCCTCGACGTAGATCATCTTCAGCATCGAAGTCGACGACCTAGCCCGATCATTTCTTCGACGAAACCATCACTAGAGTCCGGGATCCGATGATCGCAGCGGAGGGACATCATCAAGGAGCTAAGGAAGTGAAGGACCTACAAAGGTTGTAGTCTCTTTCACTTAGCAGTAAAGTTGTTTACTAGCTTGTAGTTTCGCCTTTGCCTGTAGTTATCGATCTAGCATTAGGGTTTCTCGGCACCTAGAAAATTTTGAATTTGGCATGGTTGATGCCTTGTAGAGCCTCTTGAGTGTGCCTAGGAACCCTATAGTGGTATCAGAGCCTAGCTAGATCCTTAGGCGATGAGTAGACGAAGTTAGAAACCCGATCGAACCCGAAACCCTAATTCTAAATCCTTCTCTGTACAATTTTTAAAAACTGGGATTTTTGTGAATTAAAAATATGCAAAAAAATAAGCAGGGTTTTCTAAGAGTTACTGTGAAGCACGTGCGCATAAGTCGATTAAAGCGCGGCGGAACCGCGGCATGAGCATGGCTCATGCGGCGGTTCCGCGGCCACTTAGTCGCTTCAGTCAATTCTGTTTGCACAGTAATATTCTTTTGTCATTCCTGATTCTTCTGGATATTTTTATTTATATTCCACTGTTGTGTTATCTGGGGTGTATTGGGGATTCGATGATTCGATCGGAAACTTTAACTGCGTCTATGTGTTTTTCCGGATAATTTAGAATATGTTAAAAAGTTCGACCGGATATAAATACCCACTTTTTTCCCTGTCGGGAAATTTCCAAGTGTTGGATCTTTCCGTGGTTTAATAACGTTCTAAGTAGTGCAAGTAACGCGATGGACCCTCTAGAAGACAACAAACCTTAACTCGATTATGTGACCGTCTTGAACTGCCCTTTGAACCCTCGGGTTTGGGGCAGTATGGCGTGCCACATGTGAGGCGTTGGCTTGACCCTTCTACGGCTGGACCGTTGGTACTGAGGCATGAACTGGATGTTTTTAAACTTGTTTCATGTGTTGAGCTGTTTTGGGAAAACTTGGGTGTTTGAATGTTCGATCGGAAAGTTTAACATTTTCTATTTATCTGGAATGGGATACAATACCTGGAATCCACAAGTAGTTATGAGATAACTGATATGAATGTTATAAACATAGCACTTTAGTCTCACTTGATCGGTTGCCATGGATTTTGATGCGATCAAAAGTCCGTCGCAATCACGTAGCGTACGCGGATACTCGCCGGATAAACTTAATAGACAGCTACACCCCATAGCCCGACCAAGTGACTGTAGGAGAACCCCGTCGCCGAAAGCATCCGTTCGGGTGCTCGCGGTAGCGGTGTTCTGCCTTAGTGCACTTCATCAACGGTATCGGGGGTGCGGCCGCCTACTAAAGTTTGCGACGAGCATTCGATCAGAATATCGGGAATCTTGTTGAATTACCCGACTTGATATTGAAAAGTGTTTTCGATAATGAGACTAAAATGCGGCGTTTATAATTGTTAGGCATGTGATGTCTATGGAATTCATTTGGTTAGGCATGCGATGTCTAAGTAGGCTGCGGATTCCAACTGTTGTAGTTTTACACATTCTTTTCTGTGACCGTAAGTGTAATATGTGATATCGCCGGTTTCGTTGCTATATGTCAACGACAATTGAGATAGCATGTTTACTTACGTTGATGACTTGTGATGTTATGTGTTGCTGGATATGTTATATTGGATCGTCGTGTTTGAATAGCCGAGTTTTTTTTATGTGAGATGAGTGTTTTTCATTTTCATTCATGTAAAAAACATGTATGTAATATTCTTTTATTGGGGCACTTCCAGGTTGCGGAAGATGTCACCATTTGTATATTATTTACTTTTCCACACAAGGATAGACCCAAGGAGGAGGGCACAAGTAACCGGGTTCTGGAGTCCAGTAGGAGACCAACTCGAGGAGTCAAGTCCGGGTCTCCTAACTCTAGAATTGGTAGGGTTGCTTTCCGCTCTCGTAGGGGTCTAGGGGTGTGGGTTTGGCTATTCATCGCGACCATGGAATCCGTGTTTTATACTGCCTCGTATTGAAAACACAGACGTCCTAGTTTATCCAATGTTTCATATGATTCTTCTGCTGCGATATCTGTGATGTGATCATTTGATATGCTGTGATGGATACTCTATATAGTATATATGATATATTATATAGACGTTACTTATGTTTTACACCCGCGCTAGCCCTGCCCCGCTCTGCCGTTAGTTACCTAACCTAACGGTGCACGAGGGGACATCGAGGCGAATGCAGATGGCATAAGTGTACGTCGTATTTATCTGTGATGTTTAGGTGACTTAAATGATGGGACTTCATTAATATGATTAATGAAAGAAAAAGAAACCTAAAGATGTTGTGGAATCGAATTTTCAAAAAACAGGTAGCTACAGTTCTTGCTTTGCATCGCGGTGTTCCTTATAGAACATCCTCCACCTTATTCGATAAGGAAAGGACCGAGATCCCTTCACCGGGAGTGACTCCTTTAGCAATAACCGGCAGATGCTACAACCCTCGGTTTGTCTTTTGATTGCTCCTATAGTTCTTGTTTTGCACAGCGGTATATATGATATATCCTGCACCTCATTCGATGAGGAAAGGGCCGACGATCCCTTCACCGGGAGTGACCCCTTTAGCAAAACTAGAAAAGCCTAAAAAACACTCCATTTTTAAAATCATTTGATTCTACAACGATATCAAGTTCATTACGCAATAGGTTTTCAGAAAATCCTGTCGTAGCCCTCCGTCATTTTAGATAAGTAGTAGTTAGTATTCGTTCTGCGTTTGTTAGCCTTTGTCAAGGCGTAGTGTGCGGTAGCTAGCTGGTGCTTATCTGCTTATGCATATGATGCAGATTGGGTTAGGGTAGTCGTGCGACCTTGTTGGCCTTTGTCAAGGGTCGTGCGGGTAGGTTTAATTCAATCAGGAAATGACAGGTTGAACTTGACTAGCATCCTATGGTTTGTTGGCCTTTGTCAAGGTCATTGGAGGTTAGGGGCAAAATTATCGGGAATTTCAAGTGTTGAAATTTGAAATGAGATTGCATACCTTCTATGAGATAGTTGGATCCCGATACCCACTGCGAGTAATTGTTACTCCTGGGAGAGTTTTACACATTACAATTAGCCGATCTAATAGGTGTTTAGAAAGGTGTCAACGGGGTTACGCCTCTGAGAAAACGAGGTTTACTTTAATTAGGTTCGTGCGAATGCACGGGGAACCTCCCTCAAAGTACCGACACTGGCCTGGCTGAAAGATTGGCGAACTTGTAGCGTGTAATTAATCCCGGCTTGTCTTTCCTTTTAGGGTTTGAAGGAAGATTTGATAAAAACAGTGGGAGCCATCTTGATTAGATAAAATAATAACCAATCTGATCTTGCAAGAGCATACGCTGAGTGTTTTCTTCTCTCTCTCTCCAGGTAGCGACCATGTCACGCCATAATCAAGATAATAATACGGATGTTGTATTGACCGAACCCGCTTGTTATACTGAGCTGGGGAACGTTGGTCCCGCTCCAACTTATAATTGTTATAAGACAGAGCAGGAAATTCGGGAATACCAGATTTCCCGTGCCGCCCAAACGAAGAAAGTGCATATGATGCATCATCTTCGGGTGTGTTCGTTACATAGAACTGTTTCTCAGTATCCTTTACGTCCTGGGTATGTGATACCGGATTAGGATCCCGCATATGTAATCTGTTACATGGGCTATAGATAGGTAAAGAACTGAGAACGGGTGATAAGTTCCATGAGACAGAAAACAGTGCAAGTGTTGCAGCCAAGTCTGTTGGTCACTGTCACCCTGTATGACCAGTACATTGATTCTGAATGAATGTTATTAGATACCGAACCTGATATACAAAATCATATCAGTCTCTTTGTTAGTAAAGAAATGATAAAATTTTGTATTGTTGGATAATGTTTTGAACATTACCTATATCAAAAGTTGATCAGTTCAGGCACGTTGTCTAAAAGCATTGATGTTCTAAATAAAACTACAGTTCTTAGTATATGGAACAAACACAAGAGGAAGAGTTCAGAAATGAACGAATCCTTCTTGATGCATTGTAGACTAGGTCATATCAATGCGACCCGACTGGCTGAAGTTACATTTAGATGCATATTTAAATCAGTTTGAATTTACATCTTGTGAAACTTGCCGGTCATGTCACAAAGATACGATGACCATAGCTCCGTTTACTGGAAACAGAGAAAGAGTTAGTGAACTCTTGGGATTGATACATAATGATGTATGTAGGTCCCCAGTCTACACATGCCAAGACCGGTTCTTTGTACTTCATTACATTCTCTGATGATCTCTTTAGATTCAGACATATGTTCATGTTGAAACACAAGTCCGAACCTTTTGAGATATTCACAGAATATAAGTTTGAAGTAGAGAACCAAAACGGGTATAAGTATTATGTCCTTTGATGTGATCAAGGAGGAGAATACTTAAGCACAGAATTCCTGGACTATTCTAAAGGAGAATGAGATTCTCTCTCAGCATTACTCCTCCATATACACCACAGTACGTCGGTGTATCGGGGCCAAGCACTCACACCCTATATGATAAGGTGTGCTCTATGATGAGTACTACTGAGTTTCCTGTTTCCTTTTGGGAGTTATGCACTTAAGAAGCTGCATACCTATTGAATAGGGTTCAAACCAAATCAGTTGCCTACCACTTCATATGTGATATGGAAAGGGAAGAGCCCATATCTTAAGTTTGTTAAGATTTGGAGTTGTCCGGCCTATGTCTAAAAAGCAAAATCCGGACAAGCTCGAGGCAAGGTCTGTTATGTAGAACTGGAAATGTTCCAGCTATACAAACTGCAGCTGATGATTTGGTAGAACCAAAGGATTCAGTAGATACCAACGAACCTCAGTCTCTCCGCCGATCTAGTAGGGTTCCTCACCCACCTGAGACATACTTCTGTTTCTCTATGACAGTGGGAGCGAGGAATGCATCATGAGATGATGACCCAACTAGTTTCGAGCTGGCCATCAAGAGTGGGACTCTGTAAGAATGGCTGGATGCTTAGCGATCTGAGATGGAATCCTTATACACCAACAAAGTATGGACTTTAGTTGCTTTATCTGAAGGGTTACCATCAGGAGCAAGTATATCTTGAGAAGATTACTTGGTGTACATGGAAAAGTTGAGAGTTTCAAAGCTAGACTTGTTAAAAGTTTGCATCATTGACCAAGTTTGGATTATGATGAAACCTTTTCTAAGTAGCTATGCTTAAGTCCATCCAGATCCTACTTGCCACGGCTACATACCATGACTACGATATCTGGCGGTTGGGTGCTATGACTGCTTTTCTAAGTGATGTTTTAGAAGAGTGCGTCTATAAGTACACAGCCAGAGGGCCTCGTAGACAGTGGGAGCAGCGGAAATGCGTGCAAGATGTTTTATGTGATAAAGCAGGCATCGCGGAGTTGGAACGTCTGTTTTGATGTATTAGACAAAGAGTTTGACATCATCAAAATGGTAGATGAACCTTGTATAAACAAATGGGTGGTAGGGAGTATGGTGGTGATCCTCGTAGAGTACGTAGATGACATACTCTTGATAAGAAAGGTGTTTCCTATGCTACGCTCGGTCAATCTCCGCTTATCACAATGATTCTCCATATAGGATCAAATTGATACCTCCTAAATCCTGGGTTTTGGATCTATGAGATAGATCTATTTGGATGTTAGGATACTCACTAGTTGTAGTGAGATGGTATCAGTTGATCCTGGGGAGAATCACTGGAAAGGTTCCAGGGTGAGAAGGACGACTGAAAGTCAGTCACAGGTATTGTCTTTACCCTCAGTAAAGGGACGGTATGTTGGAAGAGTTCCAAGCTAGATACCGTGGCAAACTAGACGATAAAGGCTGGATACATCGCTACTTAAGATGCTACCAAAAGAGGCAGTCTGGATGTATATTTGTTCATGAGATGAACTTAGTTCCTCCTATTGTGTGACAATGGAGTTGTGGTTTATGCCAAGGAACGTCCGTCCCATCAGTGATCCAGACATATTCTAAGGCAGTATCACCTGATCATGGAGATGGTTGATCTCCAAGGAGATCGAGGTTAGGAGAGAAGACTCAAAGGACAACACGGCGGATCCACTCACAAAGGCCTTTTCTCAGAGAGAGACTTTTATGGGATGGTTGAGTATGAGATACTACAACCACTGCTACAGATGGCCCTAGTGCAAGTGGGAGATTGTTAGTTATATATATACCCTAGAGGCCATTACTGTACATAGGATGTATATTGTAGTGGATGCTTGGACATATATAGAGATGACTTTCTTGCTCGACATGATAGTATGCTATCTGGTTACTCTTTACCTTAACATGTACACTGATTGTCTCTCTGTTACATGTTGGTAAAGCCCTTAGGATGTGTACTTGACTACCTGGACTATGATGTGGATCATACTAGTGGGGACATGGTAGTCCATAAGTACATCCTTCAAGGTCCCTAGCCGTGGGTGTATCGAGACGGGGCATCGATATACCAGAGTAGACTAGCGTATACATTCTCGACCCATACAGATGGGCGATGGATGATCCCATATCCATTGGTGTTTGACATCAGAGATGAAATACGGGTGCTCAGTGGAGACTGGGTACACTGGACGGACTCGCCGAGAACTCCCAGATGGTATTATACCTTACGTCAGATGGCAGTTCTCTGGTGACACTGGTACAGGTTAGTCTGTAGACCCGAGATCGTCATAGAGTCTTGTGTGATTCCCACTGTGCTTTGATTTCCACCTTACCATGTCCAAGAGGGCGTGCAAAACGGTGGTTTTTGGGTAAAGTCCCGAATCACATTGAGGCAATAAGTGATAGGAGGGGATTAGTCTCTCCCGGTATAGGGAGTTGATATTGTGCTGTGTTCGATTGGCTATAACCGGAAATCCCTGGCCAGGGTTGCTGAGATTTACTGGTAAGTGTTACCAGTAGTTTCTCGAACTGTTATAGACCTCATATCGACACGACTTATCGAGCTACTGGGGTCTGACGTTTACCACCCCTAGGCGAGATATGCGACATATCAGACGATCAGACTGGACTATACGGTAAGTGTTACTGGTTGGATTCACAGGAGTGTGAGCGGGCTTGCTCGTTGGTCTTCTGATCGCTCAATACCCGGGTGGCCGTTACCTTTAGCAGACCGCTTGCGGCTTGTGGGTGTTTGATATGATCATCACCTGCTGCCGGCGTATTGACGAGTCTTTAGAGTCCTACACAGAGGTTTCCTGGCTCAAGCGAAACGAAATAGGAGCGCATATGAGATATGTACGGGACCGTGAATAATGCGTGTATGTGATACCGTATTCTATTCTCGCGATGAATGTATCGATTGGTTGTATACGATATAACCTAGTTATCGAATCGAGGATTGATTCGATAAGTCGATACATTGGATATTAGTCGGTCATATGCGATGTGACCGGATCGTTAAATCAAGTGTTGATTTAATGATTTAATGTATAATTATATATTTGATATATTACTTTGCATTAACTAGTATTGGTTCACTTAAAATGGATTTTCTCACTTGATGTGCACATTGTATATGTGATATATTTTTGTGCACTTGATTGTATCATGTTTGATGATACATGCAAGTTTGGGTGTATGTTTACTTTAAACCATGTTTAAGTGAATAAACTAACGTTAGGTTGAATGGTTAGGGTTAAGCATGAAACAAAAATGGTGGACTTATTCAAAGCTTCATGAAGCTTCAACTAGAAAACAAATCAAGCCACCATTTCTCTTCATCTTTCCAAAATGAATAAATAAATAATTGAATAAGTAAATAAACAAAACCCTAACCATTAACATAACCATGGTTTAATCACACACACAAACCCAAGTTAGCATGTATCATCAAATATGATACAAACAAGTGCACAAAAGTATATCACATATACAACTTGTGTATTTCAAGTGAGAAAATCCATTTAAAGTGAACAAATACTAGTTAATGCAAAGTAATATATCAAATATATAATTATACATTAAATCATTAAATCAACACTTGATTTAACGATCCGGTCATATCGCATATAACCGACTAATATCAAGTGTATCAATGTATCGAATCAACACTTGATTCGGTAACCCGGCTATATCACATATAACCGACCAATGATACAAATCGCGAGAATAGAATACAGTATCACATACTGGTATTATTCTTGGTCCCGCAAATATCTCATATGCGCTCCTATTTCGTTTCGCTTGAGCCAGGAAACCTCTGTGTAGAACTCTAAAGACTCGTCAATACGCCGGCAGCAGGTGATGATCATATCAAACACCCACAAGCCGCAAGCGGTCTGCTAAACGTAACGACCACCCGGGTATTGAGCGATCAGAAGATCGACGAGCAAGCCCGCTCACACTCCTGTGAATCCAACCAGCAACACTTACCGTACAGTCCGGTCTCGTCGTCTGATATGTCGCATATCTTGCCTAGGGTGGTAAACATCAGACCCCAATAGCTCGATAAGTCGTGTTGATATGAGGTCTATAACAGTTCGAGAAACTACAGGTAACACTTACCAGTAAATATCAGCAACCCTGGCCAGGGATTTCCGGTTATAGCCAATCGAACACAGCGCAACATCAACTCCCTATACCGGAAGAGACAAATCCGCTCCTATCGCTCATTGCCTACATGTGATTCGGGACTGTACCCAAAAACCACCATTTTGCATGCCCTCTTGGACGTGGTAAGGTGGAAATCAAAGCACAGTGGGAACCACACAAGACTTTATGACGATCTCGGGTCAACAGACTACTCTGTACCAGTGTCACCAGAGAATTGCCATCTGACGTAAGGTATAATACCATCTGGGAGTTCTCGGCAAGTCCGTCCAGTGTACCCAGTCTCTACTAAGCACCCGTATATCATCTCTGATTTCAAACACCAATGGATATGGGATCATCCATCGCCCATCTTTATGGGTCGAGAAGGTATACGCTAGTCTACTCTGGTATATTGATGCCCCGTCTCGATACACCCACGACTAGGGACCTTGAAGGATGTACTTATGGACTACCATGTCCCCACTAGTATGATCCGCATCATAGTCCATGTAGTCAAGTACACATCCTAAGGGCTTTACCAACATGTAACAGAGAGACAATCAGTGTATACGTTAAGGTAAAGAGCAACCAGATAGCATACTATCTTGTCGAGCAAGAAAGTCCTCCCTATATATGTCCAAGCATCCACTATAATATACATCCTATGTATAGTAATGGCCTCTAGGGCATACATATAACTAACATAAAGGGGGTACCCCACCCCCGATGACACCACGAGGTGGCCAGGGGGTGAGGCAGACCCGAAACTGCCCAAGGTGGGGCAGTTTCGGTTCCCCACCGCCAAGACCACCTTATGGTGGTCTTGGGGAGTGGGCCCAGCAGTTCGGCCCCCCCCGGAGGGTCCTTAGGGTGTGCACTATCCACCCCGCAGCTTCTCGGTTCAACCCGTGAGCCCGCGGGGTGTGCAAACAACTCAAAACCTCACTTTTGAAAACTGTTTTTGTCGACAGTTTTTGCACGACAAAAAAGGCGGAATTCTAACATCGTTACAAGCTATCTAAGGTTTATGAGAGGCTCTGATACCACTATAAGTCAATGTCGCACACCTCACATGTTCAAGGGGAGGCGGAATTTGCAAAAAAATATTTTTACGAGCTTCGCAACACCGACTAAAACCATGGATCGTACATAAACCGTAGCTAGCAAACTACTCAGATATGAAGTTATACCTCACGATATATGTCCTTGGGTCTTCATCGCTGTCCTACTCATCGTCGTAGGCTCCACGGATCGATCCGGATCGTAGCTTCTTCGACGGCCTCCTCGAGTCAAAGATGATCCACTCGAGAGTCTATAGTCCGAGCTCCACCTCAAAACCGAGGTAACTATGGCAACAATCATGCTAAACTTGATGGCCTAGGTGATGTAGAGTATGAAGATGGATTTATTTGTCTCTTGAAACCCTAGGATTCTCAACACATGAGAGCTTTTAAGGTATTGATGTGAGGAAGAAGAAGAGAGCTAACATGAGAGCTCACTTGAGAAAAAAGAAATGATTTTGATAAATGAAAATGAGATGGCGAACTTGAAATGAGCAAAAGGATGGCATGAAAAATATCTCATGAAAATATCTAAGTCAAATAGTCAAACCAAGTCAAGTAGTCAAGCCAAGTTAAAAGGTCAAACAAAGTCAAGTATTCAAAACTAGTAGCCATGCCCCAATTATCATTTACAAAAATAACAAATACTTTCCTCCACCTCATAATTGTTTTAATCAAGTTAATGGTCAAAACCCTAATGAGGTGTCTCTTTCTGTGCTCCTCTCATCCGTATATACATGCCCGCATTAGTGTTCCGAGAAACACGAATACAAAGAGACGAAACAGATCCATCAATATAATACTAGGATATGGCTAAAACCAAAGCCCACTAGTATTATCCACCCGAACATCATACGCGCACAAGTGTATGTAAGTGATCGAAGCCCTGCCGTAAAACCATATGGCCTCTACACCTTTTGCCCAGTGCAGGGAAACTCTCTGTGCGGGACTCTAAATACTCGACACTACACTGGCAGTGGGTTTTAACCACGGGCCGCAAGCGGTACTAGCTGCATGTAACAGTCCCCAGGTGGATGTCGATAAGAAGGCCGATGAGGAAAACCCATCCGAACTCCTATTAAGCCGAATGTGAAAATCTCTGTACAGTCCGGTCTGTTCGTCTAAGAGTATCGCATATCGGGCCTAGAAGGGCGGTAATCGTCAGACCCCTAATAGCGCAATAAGTTGTGTCAGAGATTATCCCAATACACCCTAAGAAACTACTGGAATACTTACCAGTAAATCTCTCTTGCCTTGGCCAAGGACTTTTTGTAATGGCCTTCCGAACACAGCGCAATATCAACCCACAATACCGGGAGAGACGAATCCTATCTAATCGCCACTGCCTCAAAGTGCTTCGGGACTGCACCCAAGTACTACCTGTTTGCATGACTCCTTTGAGCTATGGTAGGGTAGTAATTAAAGTACAGTGGGAACACACTGGAGGCGAAGCAGTAGTGTCAAGTCGACGGACTAAGGTATACTCATGTCACCTAGGAACTGCTACCCGACGATAGGTATAATTCCTACCAACAGTTCCCGACGAGTCATGTCCAGTGTACTCATAACCAAATGAGCACATGCACACTATCTCCAGTACCACGTACTGATGGCTGTGGGACAGACCATCTCCCCTGCTGGGATGAGAAGCGTATACACTAGTCTACTGTGGAGTATCGCTGCCCCGTCGCTATAATACTATGACTAGGGACCTGTATAGGACGTGCTTATAGATTACCCAGCCCCCACTAGTGTGACTGCCATCATAACGCTGGTAATCAAGTAAAGATCCTAAGGGCTCTACCAATATGTATAAGTGATATGCTAAAAGAAACACGTGCACATATTGAGGTAGAAACAAACAAGGTAGCATACTACCATGTCGAGCAAGACAGTTACTATATCCGTGTATATCCCAAGCTCCCATTAAGTAATATACAATCAGTATGATACAATAATGGCCTCTAGGGCATATATCACTAACAGCCATCACCGGAAATCCTCGGCCGGGGTAGAAGAAAATTACCGATCAAGGATCGGTAGTTTCTCAGTTGGTGATAGGTTTCATGCCGACACTAAATGTCAAGTTATTAGGGGTCCGACTTTATCCACCCCTATACTTGATATGTGGTACTCATAAACGAACGGACCGAACTGTATAGATATTGTCACTGTCAGGCTCAGTAGGGTTTTAGGATGAGTTTGCTCATCGGCCTCCTTTTCGCTCAATACCTGGGCAGCTATTATGTACAGCTAGTGCCACTGATGTGCTTATGGTTAAACCCACTGCTAGCTTATTGAAGAGTCTTTAGAGTCCCACACAGAGAGTTTCCCTAGTTCGGGCGAAACGTTGTAGAGGCCGTATGGTTTTATGGCAGGGTTCGATCATATACGTGCACTTGTGCACGGATCATGATCGGACAGATAATACTAATGGGCTTTGGTTTAAGCCGGATCCTAGTATTATATTGTTGGATTATTTTCATCTCGTTTTATTCGTATTCAGTCGGAATACGGATGCGGGTATGTATATACGGATGAGGGGTATTCTTTTAATCCATTACAAGATTACTTTTGAAGATACCATTTCCTTTTTCCTTAAAACATTTAGTTTAAATGTTTAATATTGTTGAGATGGAAAGTGTTAGTGCAAGTCTTAGCATTGAGCATTGATTGTGGAATGTGCTCATGGTTTTGAGTGATGGTGTGATTCCTTGTGCCATGCTAGATATTTTGTGTGGGTTTGGTGAGATATTATTGTGGCAAAGGCAAATGCATTATTGGTGTGGGATTTTCTTTAGTTGCTCACTAATATCTCACAACTCACACACATAAGAAAAAGAGCAGACACAATTCTTGAGTTGTTTTTCTTTTGCCAAGTCTTATGCTTCACATTTCTTCACCTCATGGCTTCTTCTTTAACCTCCACTCAATCCCTTTCATGAGTTGAGAATTCTTGGGTGTTTTGAGACAAAGTAATCACACACTATCTCTACTTCATCTTGGCTATCTAGGTTCGAAAACTAGATACCCGAGTTGCTTCGGTTTTGAGGCGGGAACCCGTATTACTAATCAACGACGTGGATCGTCTTCGAAGAGGAAGACCGGGGATCGAACTTGATCGAGGAAGCCGTGAAGAGCTTGGGACAGAGGTTGAAGACTGAAGGACATGGATCGATCGATATAGCCTTTATAAACTCATTTATGATAACTAGTATAGGGTTAATGGTATGATCCGTCGATTAGGGTTCCGTTAGCGCTGGGTTTTTAAAGTTTTTTGTTCCGCATTTTGCCATGGATTGATGGCCGGGGCGTTGCCGTAACCCTACATTGTATCAGAGCTACTAGGCATTGGATGTCGACCTATGGGGGGTTCTCACTGTGTGACAGTATGGCGAAGCATAGGCTCTTACCCCTAGGGTGTCCCAAGACCGAAAGGTATTCCGGCGGGTTGGAGTCCTCGCTAGGGGGCATGCGTAAAATGTAGCTACTGAGGGACCTGTAAGTGCCACGGCGACTCCATTGGATAGGGTGGCTGCCTGACCTACATGGTATCAGAGCCAACCTATTAACACATACTAGTTGGTTTAGACTATGTTAAAGTATCAAAACTGAAACAACTCCGAAACAATACCCGATATATTCTAGTTTCTGACATTTTTTTGTAAGTCCATGCTACCCTTCCCCGGTACTTACGGGGTTGCGGAAGTGGTGAAAAACGATTTTCAAGAGGGTGGTAACATGGACTCAAAATACGGATCTTTGTTAAACAACTAACTAACAACCTAACTTGAGTTTTACCTACTCGGTTAGGGGGCTATACCTTTCTTGAACTCCTTCGTCTTCAACTCCTCCCGGTGTACGGATCGGCCTCACCTCGTCGTCTCCTTGCGCCGAAGATGGATCCACCCGAAAGCTTCTACCTTTGGCTTCTTCTTCAAACTTTGAAGAAACTAGAACACTTGGCTTGCTAGGCCTTGTGAACTAGAATGAGTAGAGAATTATTTTGGTGTCTTTTTATCTCTAAGGCAATAAGTCTCAACACATGAGAATGGTTTGCCTTGAGCTAGAGAGAGCAAGAGGAAGAGGGAGAGCTTGAGCAAGTGATGGCAAGAGAGAGAAATGAAATGAGAGAATGAGAGAGTCTTTTGCCATCCAACCACTCATAATCCAAAACCATCATAACAAAAAATAGTAATCAAGTACTGTGTGATGGTTTAAGTAAAAATGGCTATATCATTTCATGCACTCATTTTGCATAAATAAATAAGCAAGCAAAAGTCTTTGCCATGGAATGATAGCCATAGTCATGATGATGGTCAACTAGTCCAACCTAGTCAACCGGTCAACAAAGTCAACAAGTCAACAAAGTCAAACCCTCAACAACCATGTCACTATAATACTTAATTAATATTATTATTAATCATATATCTTATTCTCATTTGGGTTTAGTCAAAAAGTCAATGGTCAACAGTCAACAGTCAACAACCCCAATGAGAATCCTCTGCCTCTGTCCTCTGTCAACTGTGCATACACACCCACATCCGCGTTCCGAGGAACATGAATACAAACGAGATAAAACCAATCCCAAAACGTACACTAGGATCTGGCTTAAACCAAAGCCCGCTAGTGTTAACTGTCCGGACACTGTACGTGCACAAGTGCATGGATGTGACCGAACCCTGTCGCAAAACCATGCGACCTGTCGCAATGCCATGCGACCTCTAATCTTTTGCCTAAAGGCGAATAGCTTTCTGTGTGGGACTCTAAAGACTCGACACTACGCTGGCAGTGGGTTTAACCATAGACCGCAAGCGGCACTAGCTGTGCGTAACGGTCCCCAGGTAGATGCCGACAAGAAGACGGACGAGGTGAAACCCATCTGAACTCCTACTGAGCCTGAATGTGACAATCTCTATACAGTCCGGTCAGTTCGTCTGATACATCGCATGGCGGGCCTAGGGGCGGTAAACATCAGTCCCCTAATAGCGGTACAAGTCGTGTCAGAGTGAAGCCCAGAACACCCTGAGATAATACTGGAAACCTACCTGTATATCTCGCTTGCCCTGGCCAGGGACTACTCGTGTAATGGCTCTCCTAAACACAGCGCGATGTCAACCCCCAATACCGGGAGAGACGAATCCTGTCTAACCGTCACTGCCTCCAAGTGCTTCGGGACTGCACCCAACTACTACCTGTTGCATGACTCCTTTGAGCCGTGGTAGGGTAGTAATCAAAGTACAATGGGAACACACTCAAGGCGAAGTGACAGTGTCAAGTCAGCGGACTAAGCTGTACTCATGTTACCTGGGAACTGATAACTGACTATAGGTATAGTACCAACCAACAGTTCCCGACGAGTCCTGTCCAGTGTACTCGTAACCCAACGAGCACCCGCATACTTTCTCCAGTACGACGTACTGACGGCTGTGGGACAGACCGTCTCCCACACTGGGATGAGAAGCGCATACGCTAGTCTACTCCGGAGTATCGATGCCCTGTCTCGATAGTCCTGCGACTAGGGACCTGCATAAGGATGTGCTTATAGATTACCCAGCCCCCACTAGTGTGACTGCCATCACAACGCTGGTAATCAAGCAAAGATCCTAAGGGCTCCACTAATGTGTAAAGGTGATATACTAATATAAACACATGTACACATTAAAGTAGAATAAACCAAGTAGCATACTACTATATTCAGCAAGATTGTCTATACAAGGTGAATATCCCAAGCTTCCATTAAGTAATATACAAACTAGTATGATACAGTAAAGGCCTCTAGGGCATATACACTAACAATCTCCCACTTGCACTAAGGCCATGTACTGGCGTATCGAAGACTTATCATCTCGATCAGCCGCTCGAACTGAGTCTGGGGTAAGGCCTTTGTGAGTGGATCAGCAGTGTTGTCTTCCGTAGAAACTCTCCGAACTTCGATCTCCTGGCGACCCACGATCTCCCTGATCAGGTGATACCGCCTCAAGATGTGTCTGGATTTCTGATGGGACCTGGGTTCCTTCGCTAAAGCTATAGCCCTGTTGTTGTCGCAATACAGAGGTATTGGATCAACAATGGACGGAACCACATGAAGTTCAGTTAAGAACTTCGTTATCCAGACAGCTTCTTTTGCGGCATCTGCAGCAGCGATATATTCTGCTTCCATCGTCGAGTCAGCAACGGTTTCCTGTTTGGAACTCTTCCAACACACCGCCCCTCCATTGAGGGTAAAGACATAACCCGACATGGACTTGGAATCATCCTTGTCACTCTGGAAGCTGGAGTCAGCAAAGGCCTCGATCTGGAGGTCTTTTCCGCCATACACCAAGAACTTCTCCTTAGTCCGTCTCAAGTACTTGAGAATGTTCTTTACTGCTATCCAGTGTTTCTCCCCAGGGTTTGACTGATACCGACTTACCACACTCAGTGCATAAGCTACATCTGGTCTGGTACACAACATCGCATATATTATAGAGCCTACCGTAGAAGCGTGGGGTATAATAGACATGCGATCCCTTTCCAAATCAGTCTTGGGAGACATCTCTTTGGAGAGGGTGATCCCGTGACAAGCCGGTAGATGACCACGCTTGGAATCTTCCATACCGAATCTCTTCAGTATGGTGTCGATGTACCTGGACTGTGAGAGTCCCAGTATCCTCTTGGATCTGTCACGATTGATCCGGACCCCCAGAATGTATGCGGCATCACCCAGGTCTTTCATGGAGAACCTGTGTGACAAGAACCCCTTGACAGATTGTAGCATAGGAATGTCATTTCCTATTAAGAGAATGTCATCCATGTATAAAACGAGGAATACTACAGTTCTCGCTGCAAATCTACTATAGATGCACGGTTCATCTGGATTTTTGATAAAGCCAAATTCCTTGACCGTCTCATAAAAACAGATGTTCCAACTCCGCGATGCCTGCTTCAATCCGTAGATGGACTTAGGCAACTTGCACACCTTTCCGCTGCTCCCACTCTGAATGAAACCCTCTGGCTTGTCCATATAAACACACTCCTCTATATTTCCATTTAGAAAAGCGGTCTTTACGTCCATCTGCCAAATCTCAAAATCGTGGAAGGCAGCAATGGCAAGAAGGATCCAAATGGATTTCAGCATAGCTACTGGAGAAAAGGTCTCGTCATAGTCCAAACTAGGTCTTTGAAGAAAACCCTTTGCAACCAGTCTAGCTTTGTAGGTCTCAACCTGTCCATCTACACCAATCTTCCTTTTGAAGATCCACTTGCATCCTACGGGTTTTACCCCATCTGGAGCAACGTCCAACGTCCATACTTTGTTGGTGTACATGGACTCCATTTCGGTCCGCATTGCATCCAGCCATTTTACCGAGTCAACGCTCTGAATGGCCTGCTTGAAGCTAGTCGGCTCATCATAATCAATGATGCAATCAACTCTATCCCCGTCTATGAGAAAACCGTAGTATCTCTCGGGCGGATGAGACTGCCTACTACTCCTGCGGAGCGGCGTAGGAATGTCATGTTCTTTTGAACCCTCTGGTTCTACTAAGCTTTCAGTAATAGTCTGTGGTTCTGGAATTTCTTCCAGTTCTATTTCGCTCCCACTTGTTTCCTTTTCTAAGAACTGGTGTTCCAGAAAATGGGCATTACGAGAAACAATGATCTTTTGTTCCTCTGCGTAATAGAAGAGATACGCCCTGGAGTTCTTTGGGTATCCCACAAACTTGCACAGTACTGAGCGTGCCTCGAGTTTTTCCGCATGCTGCTTTTTAACAAAAGCCGGACATCCCCAGATCTTCAGATATTGAAGATAGGGTTTCTTCTCACTCCATATCTCATATGGTGTGGTAGGCACAGTCTTAGTTGGAACTCGGTTCAAAAGGTATGCAGCTGATTCTAGTGCATATCCCCAGAATGATCGCGGTAACTCAGTGTTACTCATCATGGAACGTACCATATCCAATAGGGTCCGGTTCCGTCTCTCCGATACACCGTTATGTTGCGGAGTGTATGGAGGAGTAAGCTGAGAGAGAATTCCATTCTCTTTTAAATAGTCCAGGAACTCGGCACTCAAGTATTCACCACCTCGATCCGATCTTAGTGTCTTGATACTTTTGCCGGTTTGTTTTTCTACTTCATTCTTATATTCCTGGAATTTTCCAAAGGCTTCGGATTTATGTTTCATTAAGAAGACATAACCGTACCTTAAAAAGTCATCCGTAAAAGTAATGAAGTAAGAATAACCGCTTCGCGCATGTGTAGACATTGAACCGCACACGTCGCTGTGTACGAGTCCCAAGAGCTCGCTCGCTCTTACTCTGTGTCCAGTGAACGGAGTCTTTGTCATCTTTCCTTTGAGACAGGATTGACAAGTGGCATACGATTGATAATCGAACGGATTCAAATATCCTTCTGTATGTAACTTCGTCAACTTTCTCTCATTGATGCGACCCAGTCTATAATGCCATAAGAAAGTCTGATTTATTTCTGGAGACTTTCTTTTGTGTGTATTCTGGACATTGAAAATCTGTGGTTGGTTTAATACGTATATACCATTGCTTAATGTACCTGACCCAATCAGAACTTGATTATGGTGAATGTTTACAACATTACTTACAAATGCAAATTCAAAACCTTCTTTAGATAATAAAGATACAGAAATGATATTACAAGTTGCATTGGGTACAAAATAGCAATTACGCAAAACCAAAACGTGTCCATCTGACAACCCCAGGTGATAGTCCCCCACGGCCTTAGCATCCATGCTAGCTCCGTTTGCAACTTTGAGGGTCATGTCACCTGCCTTCAAAATCCTACGGTTTCTCAACGCCTGCAAAGAATTACAGATATGAGATCCTGATCCGGTATCCAATACCCAGGAAGTAGAGTTTATTGATAGACAGTTTTCAATAACATACACACCTGAAGCTGAAGCCGCAACATGCTTCAGATCCTGTGTTCTGGCTTTCCAAGCCCTGCAATCTTTCTTCCAGTGACCACTCTTGTGACAGTAAAAGCATTCTTCCTTATCCACAGGCATTCCCGCTACCTTTGTTGCTTTTGTCTTTCCCTTCGTATCCACTTTACTAACACCGCCCCTTGGTTTGGCGGGGGCTTTCTTCTTCTTTCCCTTGGCTTTCGCATTGGACCTAGAAGAGGAAGATCCTCCTACAAACAAAGTGGATGTTTCCCTACCTTTCTGTAGGGTGCCCTCTGCACTCCTCAGTATGTTGAGGAGCTCTGAAAGTTCAACTTCCTTTTCATGCAAGTTGAAATTCAGGATGAACTGGGCGTAAGTGGAACGAAGGGACTGAAGAATCAAGTCCGTATAGAGCTCATTCTCCAACGTGGTCCTAAGGTCCGCGAGCTCCTCTATGAAGCCAATCAACTTAAGCATGTGTTCCGCTACCGATGATCCGATGGCCAACCTTGCCGAAAATAGCTTCTTCGACACTTCGAATCTTGCGATACGAGATTGCTCTCCATACAGTTCTTTTGTATGGAGAAATATGGATTCGAGGTCCATATTCTCGTGCCTCCTCTGATGTTCGTTTTCCATAGAGGCAAGCACGAGGCACTTGGCCTTCGTGCTATCGATCTCCCAAGTCTTACGGATTTCCTTATCCGAGACGCTGGAGGTGGGACCTGGGACAGGGGGAGCTTTGGTGGTAAGGAGATACCCCAACTTGTCATAAGTGATTGCCATTTTGACATTCCTGAGCCAATCTTTGTAGTTTGGCCCTGTCAGTATGTTTTTATCTAGTAATAACTTAAGTCCGGTCAAGATGTTTGGTCGCTGCAATTAAGAGAGAGAAAAGAAACACTTTAGCATGATGCTCTTGCAAGTTTAGAGTGGTTTTTAATTTGTCTAAACAGGATGGCTCCCACTGTCTCTCGAATCCCTCCTAAAACCAAAAATGTAACGCCTTAGATTTCAGTTAGTGTTCGTTTAGACGTTAATACGGGTTTACTGTAAAAAGTTTACCAATTCGGGTTCCTCACATTTTATAAAATTTAATTAATAATTTATTATTATTTGTTATAAGCATGCACGCACGTGTGCAAGTAAATGCGAGGATTTGTTTGTGCTAATTTTATTCTTAGCAACCATGACACTTAACCTTAATCTAATCTCTTTGCTTTAATCCTAGTTAATCCAATCCTTAACCCTAATCCCAAGATCTTTTGTGAGATAAGAGAATGATATTTTGTTTGAGTGATGAAGTGCATAGGAATGCATTAATGGTTAATTAATGCATTGGATACACTCACTCTCTTTTCTCTCCTACACTCACCTCCCTCTCTCTTTAACCTCACACCCTCTCTCATTTCTCTATCTCTTTTCATTTTCGAATCTCAATCTCTTTCTCAACTGAACACTCTCCCATTTCCAACACAAATTCATCACAAAATCACATCTTTTTCCATCACTTGCCTCTTGGATGCCTTGGTGTGCACAAAGCCAGGATCTTTGTGTTCTTTTGATTAGGTATTGTTCTTTTCTGTTGTTTAAGTTATTTTTGTGTAGCTTAGCTTTAAAGTTGCTGTTTTTACCACGTATCGTATCGTTCCGGGTAAATATCGAATTTTTAGTGTCGTTTTATGGTCCCGAATGATCTGCTGTTAAACTAGAAGTGTGTTGCAAAAATTGACTGGACAGTAGCTTAGAATAGAGATACAGAACCTACCCACCAAATACGAGCCAAATCCACCTCGTCTTGGCCACAGATTTATTGCATCTGGCCGCAAATTGCGGCCAGATTGGGCAAATGGGGTTTGGGGTTTTGGTGTAGGGGGTCTCTGGGTTATTTGTAGGCTCATGGTACTTGCAATTTTTACAATTGGTTATCACAGGAAAATCTGGGATCATTTAGCGTATTTCTAGTGTTTCGTTTCGTGCGATACGTTATCCGATACGGTGCGTGTTCTGAGTTGCTGTTGTTCTGAGTTGATTTCGTAGTGTAGCTATACGCGTTAGCTACAATACGAATCCTTTAGTGTACGTTTGTGTGTCGTGTTGGTCTGTGTAGATTGTTTGTATTTTAGGTTATTATTGATATATATTTGCTTTATCGTATCTTGTTGCAGGTTCACAGGCGGGAACTTCGGACGCTGCTACAAAAGGAAAACAGGTGGTAGACTTCACCTAGCCAGGAGCGTTGGTGAGTAGATTTAACATCTACAGGGGAATCGCCCACATGGCGTTATGCGTCTGGGCTAGAGATATTATTTCTGTCGCATATTCTATGTCATATTTAGAATTGCGCATTTACCCTATTACTTAGATTTTTGTCGTGCTTAGACTAGTAGCCTTAGGACACTGCATACATTATTGACGATTCATGATGCACGAGCACTGATTGTATGTTACACACACCGTCAATAATTGCCATGTCACACACAAACCACTTAAAGCTAGGATATTGCTTGGTTAGGGACATTGTGACATTGATTCATATTTCTGATTGCATATGACATATAGCATACCTGTATAATTACATGCTTCCTTATATGCCTTCATATACTTAAATGCTAGATACCTGTATACCTATAGGGTATTGTGCCATTAGTGTTAGGTACATACATACTTTGTGACATAGCTACAAGTATACATTATAGACATACTTCACTTATACCCAGGGGTATATTACATCATTACTTATAGGTAGATATATATACCTTGCTATACCTTTATGTTTACACATTTATCTTGTTATAGCTACATATTTACCTTTACCTGATGTTATATAGAATTGGAGAAAATAGGAATCGCATGAGATTATATTAACTTGTTACAGTTAATTGTTGCTTTTCCTTTATATGCTCGCATTTCAGATTTATGATGCGTATACTTTATTCATGGATTTTCGCATTGAGATATGGATTTTTCATGATGTTTCCTGGATTTGGGAACCGTGGTAGTTCATGAAATTATGCATTATTTGAAAAACCTGGTTTCCCTTGATATGATATTTCAGCATCCACCATGAGATTTATCGTTTACGATGTGTATACCCCACGTGAGGAAAGGAGGGATCCGTGTGCGGGTACAAGGTGGGGCCCGGAGGTACCCCGAAATAAGAACGATGTCGTGGTGTCAGGCGATGAGGCTTAGGGGAACCATACTATCCGGTGACAGGACCAATGACTCAGCGGCTATCATGTGGATACCGACGGGAGTCATGTACTTATGGATACGTCAAGAGGCGAGGGTCAAAGCTAGGCACTCGAGCTTTCGGGATAGCGTATGATACGTACCTATTAGGATGTTAGTCCGGGTGACGGCATATGATAGATCAGTATTTCTGTGTCGATGCTTGGCACATTGGTTTCGTGATATTTCTAATTACTCCTTGTATATATAACAGGGGATTTATCCGCTGTTATATATACCCTTACACCAATATTAGTGGAATGGGACGCTAATATATGTGTATTGACCTCATCATATTTATTTATGTCATTATATTTAGGATGTTAGATTTTACTTGATAATTTGATTTGGGATATAGGTGATGTTAGTGTATATGCCCTAGAGGCCATTATTGTATCATACTAGATTGTATATTACTTAATGAAAGCTTGGGATATTCACAGTTATATATACAGTCTTGCTAAAAATGGTAGTATGCTACTTGGTTTGTGTCTACTTTAATATGTGCATATGTCTCTTGTAACGTATCACTTATACATATTAGTAGAGCCCATAGGATCTTTGCTTGATTACCAGCGTCGTGATGGCAGTCACACTAGTGGGGGCTGGGTAGTCTGTAAGCAACATCCTATACAGGTCCCTGGTCGTTGGATTGTCGAGATAGGGCATCGATATTCCGGAGTAGACTAAGTGTATACGCTTCTCATCCCAGTTGGGGAAATGGTCTGTCCCACAGCCATCAGTACGCCGTACTGGAGATAGTATACAGGTGCTCGTTAGGTTACGGGTACACCGGACAGGACTCGCCGAGGAACTGATTGGTTGGTATTATACCCATCGTCAGTTGTCAGTTCCCAGGTGACATGAGTACAGCATAGTCCGCAGACTTGACACTGCTGCTTCGCCTCGAGTGTGTCCCACTGTTCTTAGATTGCTACCCTACCAAGGCTCAAAGGATTCGTGCAAACAGGTAGCAGTTGGGTGCAGTCCCGAGCACTTGGAGGCAGTGGCGGTTAGATAGGATTCGTCTCTCCCGGTATTGGGAGATGATATCGCGATGTGTCAGAGAGCCATTACACAAAGTCCCTGGCCAGGGCAAACGAGATATACTGGTAGGTTCCAGTAGCTTCTCAGGGTGTAATGGACTTCGCTCCAACACGACTTATACAGCTATTAGGGGACTGACGCTTGCCGCCCCCTAGGCTTGATATGCGATAGTCTTAGACGAACAGACCGAACTGTATGAAGATTGTCACATCAGGCTCAGTGGGAGTTCGGATGATTTACCTCATCGGCCTTCTTATCGACATCTACCTGGGGACCGTTACGTACAGCTAGTGCCGCTTGCGGTCTGTGGTTAAACCCACTGCCAGCGTAGTGTCGAGTCTTTAGAGTCCCACACAGAGAGTTTCCCTGCTCCAGGCGAAACGATATAGAGGTCGTATGGTTTTACGACGAGCGTTCGGATGTATACGTGTGTTTTCGCACGTACAACTTGTCGGACAGTTTATACTAGCCGGCTTTGGTTTAAGCCAGATTCTAGTATAAGGTTATTGGATTTATACAGTCTAAAGTTTTTCCGTGTTTTTACGGATTGGAGGGGCGTTCTCGTAATTTGTCGAGAAGGTTCTAGAAGAGTGGTGACATGAGGGGTTGAGGTGGCTTTTTCATGATTACTTTGTGTGACTCATTTATATGATTCATCATATCATTAATGCTTCATTAATGATCTAATGACTCACATGATGAATCACTCTCCTTGACTAAATGAAACATGGTGAATAATCAATTAATTGATATTATTTGATAATTCATTATGTATCATATATTCAAGTGAGAAGGATTTTTGTTCTCATTCTCATCTTCTCCTTCTCTCTCCTCAAGCTCACTCTCTCTTGAAACCCTAACCCTAACCTCTCATGTGTTGAGATCAAGGGTTAGCTAGACTAAAACATCCATAACCTCACTCTATATCCCCTAGGTAGCTTAGATTAGCACTTTAAGCAACCTAGTTATCTCAAGTTTGAGATTTAGCTTGGCGTAGGAGCTTTCGGGTGGATCGTCTTTGATTCGAGGAGGCCGTGAAGTTGCCGATGTTCCAAGGAGCCTACAAGGAGTGGAGGACAGCGATGAAGACCCGAAGGACATGTAACGTGAGGTATAACTCCGGTACCGAGTAGTTAAACCTCTAGTATATCGTTAGCAATGGTTTAGATTACGATTCATGCGCTCAAGTCCGTGTTACGAAACTTTGATAATCGTTTTTCATATATTCCGCCTCCCCGCAAGTTAGTGGGGTGCGTGACATGGACTTACAGTGGTATCAGAGCCAACTAAACCATTACTAGCTTGTTAGCAACTGATTAGAAGTTCGATCGACGGAAAAACACGGAAAACAAAACCCTAATCCTTAACAGTTTCTGTAAATTTTAAAAGTGTCGCAAAATTTTTTTGACATACCTTAAAATTCACAGCAGGGAATTATAAGAAATCTGGGAAAATTCGAGGTGGCAACTCAACTAAACGACCGCGTTTCCGCGGCAATAGAGAGCTATTGCCGCGGAACCGCCGCCGAGTCAACGCCGAGTTGACTCGGAGTTTCACAGTAATTCATAATTTTGGGTTTTTTGTTTTCCTGTATATACTGTTTCTGCCCAGGTTGCCTCTGTGATGATTTGCTTTTGGGGGTAGACACGGATATAGGTAATCGATCGATGTTCTAATCAATTTGCTAATTGGATCTTTATCTGTAATGTTTAATGTGTTCGTAAACCTCCCCTAACTGCTAGTATGTCGGTTGGCAGGGGGTTGCACGTTTCTGTAATGGATTTTATCTGTTTGTGTATATAAACTGTATTGGACTGTTGTGGTGAATAGCCGGGTTTTGTGATGGGTTATTGTATTAATTCATTCGATGTAAATGTAATTTGATGTAATATTATTTTGCGGGGCACATCCAGGTTGCGGTTGTAGCCACCGTTGTATTATTATTTCTTTTTACTGTTTTTGCTCCTAGGATAGACCCAAGGTGGGGTGCACAAACTACCGGGTATTTTGAAGTGTCGAGGCAGACCGCTTCACTTCTGGTATTTGGCGGGTAGTTTGCCGTACCCGTAGGGGTCTGGGGTGGGGTAATGGCTATTCATCACAACTGTGTAATCCGTCTTTCCTTGCAGGCTCAAAAGAAACGCGGATTACTTGCATATCCAATAAAGTTTATCTGTGATCTGGAATGCTTATTATTGCGTCTGACGAATGTACAATATCTATATATAAATACCTATTAGACGTCACTTATGTTTTACACCCGCGCTAGCCCAGCCCCCGCTCTGTCGTTAGTTAAGTAACCTAACGGGTGATGACGGGACCCCGTGGCGAATGCGGATGGCATAAGAGGACGTGGTATTTTTCGTTGTTTTCTGCAATGATAAGATTAATTGATGGGATCCATTATTATAATGCAAAGAAAATAAACCAAAGTTTAATCGTTGGAACAAATTTAAAAGAAACCACTCGGTTATTTTAAAAGAGCAGAATTTTTTATTGCGGAGCTTTAACCACTCTTTTTAAAAAGTATCAGGTTCCTTCGATTATATCAAGTTCACTACGTTCACGGTTTTGCCAAAACCATTCGTAGCCCTCCGCCATTTCATACGGATATTCAATAGTATTCAAGCTATGTTTGTTGACCTTCGTCAAGGCATAGTGATTGGTAGCTGTTGGGTGTTCATATGTAGCATAGATAGATGCGTTGGTTTGGGACAGTCGTATTACCTTGTTGACCTTCGTCAAGGGTATGTACGGATGGGTTCAAATTAACCTGGACAATGACGGGTAGAACTTGACATGTGACTTATGATTTGTTGACCTTCGTCAAGGTCATAAGAGCAAGGGGCAAAAATCCATATCGAGAGTTTCAAAAGAAACTGAAATTTGCAGAGAGATGCATACCATTTTGGAGTTTGATGAATGTTGGTAGGATTCCTTCAACATTATCTTACGATGATATTTTGGATCCCGATCCTACTGTGAGTACATGCTACTTATCAGGGGATTCGTCACTTAACGATCAATGCTATAAACCAAGTAGGTGCCAAGAAAGGTGTCAGCGGGGTTACGCCCCCAGAGAAAAGAGGTTATTTAATTAAGGAACTTCGCGAAAGCGTTGGAAAACCTCCCTCGAAGTATCGACACTGGCCTGGCTGAACGGTTAAGCAAGTATTGTACGGTGAGAATTGTCTTGGCTAATTCTTCTTTTATGATTTGAGGAGGGATTCGAGAAACAGTGGGAGCCATCCTGTTTAGATAAATTAAACCACTCTAAACTTGCAAGAGCATCATGCTAATAGTATCTACTTCTCTCTCTTAAATTGCAGCGACCCTGTGACCACACTTAGGTTACATCTAGATAAAAATTTGACTGAATCTGACTTATATGAATGGCAAAAGTCTGTCCAGATGTCCATTGCCTATGACAAGCTGGACCACCCTATTGAGGGACATTCCTATTGCTATGGGATTGGGCATTGGCAGAGTGATTGCAGGGCTTTAGAAGCCAGTAGCCAGGATACGAAGCATGTTGTGGCTTCGACTTCGGGTGTGTTTATGATAGAGAACTGTATGTCAGTTAACCCTACTTCCTGGGTATTGGATACCGGATCAGGAACTCACATTTGTAATTCATTACAGGCTCTGAGAAATCGTAGGGTTATCGGGATAGGTGACATGACCCTCACAGTTGCTAACGGAATGAGCATGGACGCTGAATCCGTAGGGGAATATCATCTTGGGATGACAACTGGGCAGATATTGATTCTGCGTAACTGTTTTTATGTACCAGGTACGACTTGTAATATCATATCTGTACCCTTACTTTCTAAGGAAGGATATGATTTTGCTTTTACAAGAGATGTGGTTCACATCCACCTAAATCAAGATTTGATTGGGTCAGGTACATTAGAAAACGGAATATACGTATTAAATCAAGCTCAGATTTTCAGTGTCCAGAACACATTTAAAAGAAAGTCTCCGGAAACAAATCAGGCTTTCTTATGGCATTGTAGACTAGGTCACATCAATGAGAGAAGGTTGACTAAGTTACATAGAGAAGGATATTTAAATCCGTTCGAATATCAATCTTATGCTACTTGTTAATCTTGTCTCATAGGAAAGATGACAAAGACTCCGTTTACTGGACACGGAGTAAGAGCAAGCGAGCTCTTAGGGCTCATATACAGTGATGTGTGCGGTCCAATGTCTATACATGCGCGAGGTGGTTATTCATACTTCATTACTTTTACAGATGATTTCTCTAGGTATGGATATATCTTCTTAATGAAGCATAAATCCGAGGCCTTTGAGAAATTTCGAGAATACAAGAATGAAGTAGAAAAACAAACCGGCAAAAGTATCAAGACACTAAGATCTGATCGAGGTGGTGAATACTTAAGTGCCGAGTTCCTAGGTTACTTAAAAGAGAATGGAATTCTCTCTCAGCTTACTCCTCCATACACACCACAACACAACGGTGTATCGGAAAGGAGGAATCGAACCCTATTAGATATGGTTCGTTCCATGATGAGTAAGGCTGAGTTGCCGCGATCTTTCTGGGGTTATGCACTAGAAACAGCTGCATATCTCTTAAACAAAGCTCCAACCAAAACTGTGCCTACCACCCCATATCAGATGTGGAGTGGGAAGAAACCCGGTCTTAAGTATCTTAAGACTTGGGGATGTCCAGCTTTTGTAAAAAGGCAGCATACGGACAAGCTCGAGGCACGCTCAGTACTGTGTAAGTTTGTGGGATACCCAAAGAACTCCAGGGGGTATCTTTTCTATTCCGCAGAGGAACAAAAGGTTTTTGTTTCTGAGCATCCCCACTTCTTGGAAACTGAATTTTTAGAAAATCAGAAGAGTGGGAGCACAGTAGAACTGGAAGAAATTCCAGAACCATAAACTGTTACTGAAAGTTTGGTAGAACCAGAAGTTCAAGAATAACAGGACATCCCAACGCCACTCCGCAGGAGTAGTAGGCAATCTCATCCGCCCGAGAGATACTACGGTTTTCTCATATACGGGGATAGAGAGGATTGCACTATTGATTACGATGAGCCTACTAGCTTCCAGCAAGCCATTCAGAGCAGTGACTCAGTAAAATGGCTGGATGCAATGCGGACCGAAATGGAGTCCATGTACACCAACAAAGTATGGACTTTGGACATTGCTCCAGATGGGGTAAAACCCGTAGGATGCAAATGGATCTTCAAAAAGAAGATTGGTGTAGATAGACAGGTTGAAACCTATAAGGCTTGACTTGTTGCAAAGGGTTTCCGTCAAAGACCTGGTTTGGACTACGACGAAACCTTTTCTCCAGTGGCTATTCTTAAATCTATTCGGGTCCTTCTTGCTATTGCTGCCTTCCACGATTATGAAATCTGGCAGATGGACGTAAAGACGGCCTTTCTAAATGGTAATTTGGAAGAAAGCGTCTATATGGATCAGCCAGAAGGATTCATTCAGAGTGGGAGCAGCGGTAAAGTATGCAAGCTGCTTAAGTCCATTTATGGACTAAAGCAGGCATCGCGGAGTTGGAACATCTGTTTTGATGATGCTGTCAAAGAATTTGACTTTATCAAAAATCCAGATGAACCATGCATATACAGTAAGATTGTAGGGAGAGCTGTAGTATTCCTCGTCTTGTACGTGGATGACATTCTCCTAATAGGAAATGATATTCCTATATTACAGTCAGTCAAAAGATTCTTGTCACATAAATTCTCCATGAAAGACTTGGGTGATGCCACCTACATTCTGGGGATCCGGATCTGTCGTGATAGATCAAAGAGGATATTGGGACTTTCACAGTCCAGGTACATAGACACCATAGTGAAGAGATTCAGTATGGAAGATTCTAAGCGCGGTAACCTACCGGCTTGTCACGGAATCACCCTCTCAAAAGGTATGTCTCCCAAGACTGATTTGGAAAGGGATCGCATGTCGATTATACCCTACGCTTCTGCGGTATGCTCTATAATGTATGCAATGTTATGTAACAGACCAGATGTAGCATACGCATTGAGCGTAGTAAGCCGGTATCAAGCAAACCCAGGGGAGAATCACTGGATAGCAGTAAAGAACATTCTCAAGTACCTGAGGAGGACTAAGGAGATGTTCTTGGTATATGGCGGAAAAGACCTTCAGATGGAGGCCTTTGCCGACTCCGGCTTCCAGAGTGACAAAGATGACTTCAAGTCCATGTCGGGTTATGTCTTTACCCTCAATGGAGGGGCGGTCTGTTGGAAGAGTTCCAAGCAGGAGACCGTTGCAGACTCAGCTATGTACATTCTCAAGTACATAGCTGCTTGCGATGCCGCAAAAGAAGCAGTCTGGATGAAGAAGCTCCTCACAGAACTTCAGGTGGTTCCTACCAGTGTTGATCCAATACCTCTGTATTGTGACAACAACGGCGCTATTGCTTTAGCGAAGGAACCCAGGTCCCATCAGAAGTCCAGACACATCTTAAGGCGGTATCACCTGATCAGGGAGATCATAGATCGCCGGGAGATCGAGGTGAAGAGAGTAAAGACGGAGGATAACATTGCTGATCCATTCACAAAGGCAATTCCTCAGACGCAGTTCGAGAGGCTATTCGAGATGATAGGTCTACGATATGCCAGCTTATGGCCCTAGTGCAAGTGGGAGATTGTTAGTGTATATGCCCTAGAGGCCATTATTGTATCATACTAGATTGTATATTACTTAATGGAAGCTTGGGATATTCACAGTTATATATACAGTCTTGCTAAAAATGGTAGTATGCTACTTGGTTTGTGTCTACTTTAATATGTGCATATGTCTCTTGTAACGTATCACTTATACATATTAGTAGAGCCCATAGGATCTTTGCTTGATTACCAGCGTCGTGATGGCAGTCACACTAGTGGGGGCTGGGTAGTCTGTAAGCAACATCCTATACAGGTCCCTGGTCGTTGGATTGTCGAGATAGGGCATCGATATTCCGGAGTAGACTAAGTGTATACGCTTTTTTTCCCAGTTGGGGAAATGGTCTGTCCCACAGCCATCAGTACGCCGTACTGGAGATAGTATACAGGTGCTCGTTAGGTTACGGGTACACCGGACAGGACTCGCCGAGGAACTGATTGGTTGGTATTATACCCATCGTCAGTTGTCAGTTCCCAGGTGACATGAGTACAGCATAGTCCGCAGACTTGACACTGCTGCTTCGCCTCGAGTGTGTCCCACTGTTCTTAGATTGCTACCCTACCAAGGCTCAAAGGAGTCGTGCAAACAGGTAGCAGTTGGGTGCAGTCCCGAGCACTTGGAGGCAGTGGCGGTTAGATAGGATTCGTCTCTCCCGGTATTGGGAGATGATATCGCGATGTGTCAGAGAGCCATTACACAAAGTCCCTAGCCAGGGCAAACGAGATATACTGGTAGGTTCCAGTAGCTTCTCAGGGTGTAATGGGCTTCGCTCCAACACGACTTATACAGCTATTAGGGGACTGACGCTTGCCGCCCCCTAGGCTTGATATGCGATAGTCTTAGACGAACAGACCGGACTGTACGAAGATTGTCACATCAGGCTCAGTGGGAGTTCGGATGATTTACCTCATCGGCCTTCTTATCGACATCTACCTGGGGACCGTTACGTACAGCTAGTGCCGCTTGCGGTCTGTGGTTAAACCCACTGCCAGCGTAGTGTCGAGTCTTTAGAGTCCCACACAGAGAGTTTCCTTGCTCCAGGCGAAACGATATAGAGGTCGTATGGTTTTACGACGAGCGTTCGGATGTATACGTGTGTTTTCGCACGTACGACTTTTCGGACAGTTTATACTAGCCGGCTTTGGTTTAAGCCAGATTCTAGTATAAGGTTATTGGATTTGTACAGTCTAAAGTTTTTCCGTGTTTTTACGGATTGGAGGGGCGTTCTCGTAATTTGTCGAGAAGGTTCTAGAAGAGTGGTGACATGAGGGGTTGAGGTGGCTTTTTCATGATTACTTTGTGTGACTCATTTATATGATTCATCATATCATTAATGCTTCATTAATGATCTAATGACTCACATGATGAATCACTCTCCTTGATTAAATGAAACATGGTGAATAATCAATTAATTGATATTATTTGATAATTCATTATGTATTATATATTCAAGTGAGAAGGATTTTTGTTCTTATTCTCATCTTCTCCTTCTCTCTCCTCAAGCTCACTCTCTCTTGAAACTCTAACCCTAACCTCTCATGTGTTGAGATCAAGGGTTAGCTAGACTAAAACATCCATAACCTCACTCTATATCCCCTAGGTAGCTTAGATTAGCACTTTAAGCAACCTAGTTATCTCAAGTTTGAGATTTAGCTTGGCGTAGGAGCTTTCGGGTGGATCGTCTTTGATTCGAGGAGGCCGTGAAGTTGCCGATGTTCCAAGGAGCCTACGAGGAGTGGAGGACAGCGATGAAGACCCGAAGGACATGTAACGTGAGGTATAACTCCGGTACCGAGTAGTTAAACCTCTAGTATATCGTTAGCAATGGTTTAGATTACGATTCATGCGCTCAAGTCCGTGTTACGAAGCTTTGATAATCGTTTTTCATATATTCCGCCTCCCCGCAAGTTAGTGGGGTGCGTGACATGGACTTATAGGTGATTCATTTGATTTTGGATACAGGATATTTATGAGATTGCTGATTTGTACATACGAGATATGTGAGATCCACTTGATGTTGTACATTCGATATATGTGAGATATACTTGATGATTGTACATTCGATTATGTGAGATCAACTTGTTGATTGTACATTCGATTATGTGAGATCTACTTGATGTTGTACATTCGAGATATACGAGATATACTTGATATTGTGTAATTGAGGAGATGTGATACTTAGTTGATATGAGAGCCAATTTGGGGGCTGATTTGAGAAATTGGGATTTGATTTGTCTTGCTGGATTGTGATCCTACCACGATATCAGGATTCCGTAGGAATGTCATATTTCACTCCATACCTCACCTTTATCTATTTGTGCATTGCTCCATGTATTAGTAGTACCTGTTAGTGTACCTTTCATAAGTGTTGCACATTAACATTCTCATATCCCTATTGCATTGTTATTGCATACTGTTGTCATATCATCATTGCTTTATTATATTGGTTGTACTTGCTGGTGTACTTTCCATTATTCTGCATTCATATGACCTGTTATTACTGTAAATTGCATATCTTAGATTCATGCTGTACGTACATTCCTGCGATTAGCTGCATATGTTAATTACTATTCACGAGTTGGCAACTCACCCCCGTTGTGCCACAGTGTTTGCAGGTGTTTCCCCAGAGTAGTCGAGCCTGGCTATTCATCTATCATCTTTTGCTACAGATACCGCATCGACTCACAGTGTGCCGTTTTTCTTAGGCGGGTTTTGGTGGTTATCTTATTTTGTATTGTATTTTCGTTGTATCTTGTACTCTCCATCTACTATTATGTTGTGACTTAGAGACTTGGTGAGGACGATATTGTATATTATTGTTGTTTTGTTGCCTTTTATATAGTTCCTTTCTTTTGTCTCTTATTTCTTCGCTACGGCGTCGTATATTTGTTGTGGTGTTTGTTTTCCGCTGTTGGCCGTGTTTTTGCTCCCGTTTGGGGATGCTTTATTTATCTTTATTAGTTGTATCCATTTTGGGGTTTGTTTTTACAAAGGGGGTGCTGCCAAAATTTTAAAGAAAGAAAGTGGACTCTTTTAAAGAATTTGTGTTGTGATTTCAAATGTTTCAAAAACTTTTATTATCTTTTCCGTATTTTTATGGTTTAGATTTCTGGGTTTTGGCTTTCTTTTACCGCGTTACGTTTTTAGGCGTTGCGTAGTATTAGGGCCGTCACGTGCCATTTTCGGGTCGTGACAAAGTTGGTATCAGAGCGCTAGTTTTTACCTTTCGAAGAGTAGGATGACCTTGGTATGATAGAGTAGGTAGCTTAAGCAGAGTAACGTAGTGTGTGTATGTCTGCAGCATACTCACGATGCGGTACTCCGCCTAAAGTGACCTAAGTACAAATTGCTTGAAATTCCTTCCTTGAGGATTCATATCTTGTGATTCGACTTCCATATTCTTATTGAATCCTTTTTCCATTTATAGCCTTGCCGCCGATGACTATGGGGACTCAGAGTGATGCAGCGAGGGCCGAGGTCAGAGTTAGCTCGGGTGAGACGAGCATTGACCAGGATGGCACTCTTGTTGCACAGGTGCAGACGGATCAGCCTTCGACAGAGCAGCTTGCTAGGCTTGTGGCAGAGATGCATGACTTCCGCCAGATTATGAGTTCTTTGGTCGATGTCGTTCGGGAGCTACGACAGGAGGTTGTCACCCCTGTTACTCAGTTGTCACTTACGTTCAGCATGCAGCAGTCCGTCACCTACATAGCACCCATGGTTGCAGCTCCAGTTGACGAGGCGCATATTCTAGAGGCTCAGAGAGTTCCAGGACAGTGGAGGACTCGTACCGGTGTACCAGCCCAGAGACAGAGGCCTGGTTATCGAGACAGATTTCGTGATCGTCGCAGGAGTAGCAGAGGCTTAGGACGTGGACAGTCGTTCAGCTCTCATCCCCAGGAGGGTCAGCGGTCGTCGCGTGGATGATTCTGGTATGGGAGTCTTCATCACCTCATCAGGGATTGTTCCTTAGCGCCGCGTCAGAGTCGTATTCAGAGAGGCCGTGGACGTGGAAGGTTCGCTTAGAGGGGTCAGTCTAGCAGAGGAGGAGTGCGGTCAGCTGCGGGTAGGGGGCAGACACAGAAGTTTGCTTCTACTCATCGGGACGTATGGGCGTCCAATGCAGAGTTTCCAGGTATCCTTATTTCGTATGTTCTTTTGTTGTACTTGTTGGTTTTTTTCACACTTTGTGCCGTGGTTGGGATGAGGATCGTGTTAGCTAGATCAGCCGTTTGTTGGGTTAACTTTTGTCAGTGATTCTTTTGTTGCGCGACACGTATTTCAGTCGTGTGCCTTCCGGTTAGGAGATTCATCCGTCACTTGATCCTTCTAGAGATGTTGGATTTGACGTTCTCCTGGGCATGGATTGGTTAGCTACGTGTTAAGGCGTCTGTGGACTACCGTGAGGAAACAGTCAGGACTTGTTTTCCCGGCAAGTCGGTTCTTGTTGTGCAGGTGGATAGTTGTGCCGCCTCTCACAGCTTGAATTCAGCCTTTTTCGCTAGTCGGCTTTTGAGGAGAGGATGTCATGGATTCTTGGCGTACATTCATGGTACCGGAGCCACAGTTGGGTTGTTGGACCTGGTTCCTTTCGTGTGAGAGTTTTCCAGCGTTGTTCCGGATGAGCCGGCGAAGCTTAGGGAGCTTAAGGATCAGCTGCAGAGTTGTTTGTTGGGGGGTTTGTGCGTCTGAGTGTTTCGCCTTGAGGAGCTCCTATTTCTGTTCGTTAAGGAGAAGGACGGCAGTTGAGGTTGTGTATTGATAGATCGTTAATTGAACCAGCTTACGGTGCGGATAGGTATCCTTTATCTTGCATTGACGATTCTTCGATCGCCTCCTAAGTGCGAGACATTTTTTCTAAGTTGTTGGGGATCAGGTCATCATCGTTGCGGGTTCGGAGTGATGGCATTCCGAACACTGCTTTTGTGCGTGCTACGGGCAGTTTGTGTCATGGTGGTGTCGTTGGACTCGCCAATGCCCTAGCAGCATTCGTAGATATGATGAACCAGATTTCTTCAGGCCGTTCCTCGACCAGCTATTGTTGTGTTATTGATGACATTCTGGTCTATTCAATGTGTCTTGAGGAACAGGAGCAGCACTTGAGAATTTGTTTTGCAGATACTGGGAGAGCACCAGCTGTTTGCTAAATTCTCGGAGTGTTCCTTCAGGCTTGTTTGTGTTGACTCCTAGGTCTTGTAGTTACGGAGACAGTTTTCATATGGTTTCGAGGAATATCGAGGCCATACTGCTTAGGCCCAGACTTGTGTACGGACAGAGGTCCTTTGATTTTGGGCTTAGCAGGTTTTTACCACCGTTTCGTGCAGGATTACTAGCGTATTGCTGCACAGTTGACTGGAATGACCGGAATGGAGGTTCTTTTCTTTGGACTGAGGCATGCGTACAGAGTTTTTCGGCAGTTGGAGATTCGGTTAGCAACTGCATCAGTTCTTTGCTTTTGGTTCGGGCGACTTTGTGATTTAACTGTAATGTTTCACGAAAGTGGCTCGATTGTGTGTGGTTGTGACACTGCCCGCCGACGCTCGTTCGTTAAAGATACTTGAGCATACTCGGCTGGGTAATGATTAGGAGTCCTTGATTGTGACTTGGGTGTGCTAAGTTAGGAATGCGTTTGTGTACCTGATGTTATCGGGTAGAGACGTGAAATCCTAGAGCAAGCACATCAGTCAACTCTCTATGTTCGTTCAAGTTCCGCCAACATTGATGTGACTTGTGAGATTGTTACGGGTGGGCAAGAATGTAAAGAGAAATTTCAGGTTTCGTTTCAAGGTGTTTGTCTTGTGTGCGTTTGTGTTAATTTGTTATTGGCAGTTGGGATCGTCCCTCGCCATTGTTAGGATACTTCTTTGATAGCTGTTATCAGGAGACATTCCAATTGGCAACCTTTAGGTTTAGACAGGTCGTGTCGATCACCAATCTGTTTTTCTAACTCTGCGTTGTTGGATTTTTAGACTCCAGCTAGTCTAGAGACTTCGGAAATGATCCATTTGGTTCAGGTCAGGATGAGCAGCCCAGTGCGGACAGAGGTTTTATGCCGACCATGTGGTCGCAGACTTGAGTTCGCAGTGGGAGATCATGTATTCCTACGGATTTTTCCGATAAATGACGTGTTGAGTTTTGGGAAGCCTATCCCAGAATTGTAGGTTCCTTTTTAAGATCCTATAGGCGAGTTAGTTCCGTTGCCTTTAATTTGGCACTTCCGCCCAGATTATTGAGTATTCACCCCGTATTCCTTGTGTCGATACTTTGCAATTACCTTCATGACCTTTCTCACATGATTCAGCACCAGACCATTTAGCTTGGACGCGATCTTTCGTTCACCAGCAGCCAATTGTGTTAATGGCTAGGCGGGTGGAGAAACTTCGGCCAAGGGTCTTGCCATCTGTGAAGGGTTTTTCTTGGACGTAGCCATTAGTGAGGTGATCACTTGGGAGGCTGCGAGCTAGATATGAGACTTTGTAATCTTCTCTTTGAAGGTACGCTTAGTAAGAATTTTAAATTCGGGGATAAATTTTTATAAGGGGGGAGATTGTAACGCCTTAGATTTCGGTTAGTGTTCGTTTAGACGTTAATACGGGTTTACTGTAAAAAGTTTACCAATTCGAGTTCCTCACATTTTATAACATTTAATTAATAATTTATTATTATTTGTTATAAGCTTGCACGCACGTGTGCACGTAAATGCGAGGATCTGTTTGTGCTAATATTGTTCTTAGCAACCATGACACTTAACCCTAATCTAATCTCTTTGCTTTAATCCTAGTTAATCCAATCCTTAACCCTAATCCCTAGATCTTTTGTGAGATGAGAGAAAGATATTTTGTTTGAGTGATGAGGTGTATGGGAATGCATTAATGGTTAATTAATGCATTGGATACACTCACTCTCTTTTCTCTCCTACACTCACCTCCCTCTCTCTTTAACCTCACACCCACTCTCATTTCTCTATCTCTTTTCATTTCCTCATCTCACTCTCACTCTCGACTGAACACTCTCCCATTACCAACACGAATTCATCACAAAATCACATCTTTTTCCATCACTTGCCTCTTGGATGCCTTGGTGTGCACAAAGCTAGGATCTTTGTGTTCTTTTGATTAGGTATTGTTCTTTTCTGTTGTTTAAGTTATTTTTGTGTAGCTTAGCTTTAAAGTTGCTGTTTTTATCACGTATCGTATCGTTTCGGGTAAATATCGTATTTTTAATGTCGTTTTATGGTCCCGAATGATCTGCTGTTAAATTAGAAGTGTGTTGCAAAAATTGACTGGACAGTAGCTTAGTATAAAGATACAGAACCTACCCACCAAATACGAGCCAAATCCACTTCGTCTTGGCCGCAGATTTATTGCATCTGGCCGCAAATTGCGGCCAGATTGGGCAAATGGGGTTTGGGGTTTTGGTGTAGGGGGTCTCTGGGTTATTTGTAGGCTCATGGTACTTGCAATTTTTACAATTGGTTATCACAGGAAAATCTGGGATCATTTAGCGTATTTCTAGTGTTTTGTTTCGTGCGATACGTTATCCGATACGGTGCGTGTTCTGTGTTGCTGTTTGTCTAAGTTGGTTTCGTAGTGTAGCTATACGCGTTAGCTACAATACGAATCCTTTAGTGTACGTTTGTGTGTCGTGTTGGTCTGTGTAGATTGTTTGTATTTTAGGTTATTATTGATATATATTTGCTTTATCATATCTTGTTGCAGGTTCGCAGGCGGGAACTTCGGACGCTGCTACAAAAGGAAAACAGGTGGTAGACTTCACCTAGCCAGGAGCGTTGGTGAGTAGATTTAACATCTACAGGGGAATCGCCCGCATGGCGTTATGCGTCTGGACTCGAGATGTAATCTCTGTCGCATATTCTATGTCATATTTAGAATTGCGCATTTACCCTATTACTTAGATTTTTGTCGTGCTTGGACTAGTAGCCTTAGGACACTGCACACATTATTGACGATTCATGATGCACGAGCACTGATTGTATGCTACACACACCGTCAATAATTGCCATGTCACACACAAACCACTTATAGCTAGGATATTGCTTGGTTAGGGACATTGTGACATTGATTCATATTTCTGATTGCATATGACATATAGCATACCTGTATAATTACATGGTTACTTATATGCCTTCATATACTTACAAGCTAGATACCTGTATACCTATAGGGTATTGTGCCATTAGTGTTAGGTACATACACACTTTGTGACATAGCTACAGGTATACCTTATAGACATACTTCACTTATACCCAGGGGTATATTACATCATTACTTATAGGTAGATATATATACCTTGCTATACCTTTTTGTTTACACATTTATCTGTTTATAGCTACATGTTTACCTTTACCTGATGTTATATAGAATTGGAGAAAATAGGAATCGCATGAGATTATATTAACTTGTTACAGTTAATTGTTGCTTTTCCTTTATATGCTCGCATTTCAGATTTATGATGCGTATACTTTATTCATGGATTTTCGCAATGAAATATAGATTTTTCATGATGTTTCCTGGATTTGGGAACCGTGGTAGTTCATGAAATTATGCATTATTTGAAAAACCCGGTTTCCCTTGATATGATATTTCAGCATCCACCATGAGATTTGTCGTTTACGATGTGTATACCCCACGCGAGGAAAGGAGGGATCCGTGTACGGGTACATGGTGGGGCCCGGAGGTACCCCGAAGCAAGAACGATGTCGTGGTGTCAGGCGATGAGGCTTAGGGGAACCATACTATCCGGTGACAGGACCAATGACTCAACGGCTATCATGTGGATACCGACGGGAGTCATGTACGTATGGATACGTCGAGAGGCGAGGGTCAGAGCTAGGCACTCGAGCTTTCGGGATAGCGTATGATACGTACCTATCAGGATGTTAGTCTGGGTGACGGCATATGATAGATCAATATTTCTGTGTCGATGCTTGGCACATTGGTTTCATGATATTTCTAATTACTCCTTGTATATATAACAGGGGATTTATCCGCTGTTATATATACTCTTACACCAAAATTAGTGGAATGGGACGCTAATATATGTGTATTGACATCATCATATTTATTTATATCATTATATTTAGGATGTTAGATTTTACGTGATAATTTGATTTGGGATATAGGTGATTCATTTGATTTTGGATACAGGATATTTATGAGATTGCTGATTTGTACATACGTGATATGTAAAATCCACTTGATGTTGTACATTCGATATATGTGAGATATACTTGATGATTGTACATTCGATTATGTGAGATCTACTTGTTGATTGTACATTCGATTATGTGTGATCTACTTGATGTTGTACATTTGAGATATACGAGATATACTTGATATTGTGTAATTGAGGAGATGTGATACTTAGTTGATATGAGAGCCAATTTGGGGGCTGATTTGAGAAATTGGGATTTGATTTGTCTTGCTGGATTGTGATCCTACCACGATGTCAGGATTCCGTGGGAATGTCATATTTCACTCCATACCTCACCTTTATCTATTTGTGCACTGCTCCATGTATTAGTAGTACCTGTTAGTGTACCTTTCATAAGTGTTGCACATTTACATTCTCATATCCCTATTGCATGGTTATTGCATACTGTTGTCATATCATCATTGCTTTATTATATTGGTTGTACTTTCCATTATTCTGCATTCATATGACCTGTTATTACTGTAAATTGCATATCTTAGATTCATGTTGTACGTACATTCCTGCGATTACCTGCATATGTTAATTACTATTCACGAGTTGGCAACTCACCCCCGTTGTGCCACAGTGTTTGCAGGTGTTTCTCCAGAGTAGTCGAGGCTGGCTATTCATCTATCATCTTTTGCTACAGATACCGCATCGACTCACAGTGTGCCGTTTTGCTTAGGTGGGTTTTGGTGGTTATCTGTATTTTGTATTGTATATTCGTTGTATCTTGTACTCTCCATCTACTATTATATTGTGACTTAGAGACTTGGTGAGGACGATATTGTATATTATTGTGGTTTTGTTGCCTTTTATACAGTTCCTTTCTTTTGTCTCTTATTTCTTCGCTACGGCGTCGTATATTTGTTGTGGTGTTTGTTTTCCGCCGTTGGCCGTGTTTTTGCTCCCGTTTGGGGATGCTTTATTTATCTTTATTAGTTGTACCCATTTTGGGGTTTGTTTTTACAAAGGGGGTGCTGCCAAAATTTTAAAGAAAGAAAGTGGACTCTTTTATAGAATTTGGGTTGTGATTTCAAATGTTTCAAAAACATTTATTATCTTTTCCGTATTTTATGGTTTAGATTTCTGGGTTTTGGCTTTCTTTTACCGCGTTACGTCTTTAGGCGTTGCGTAGTATTAGGGCCGTCACGTGCCATTTTCGGGTCGTGACAAAAAAGGAAGAATTATCAGGATCAATCTCACAGTACAATACTTGCTTAACCGTTCGGCCAGGCTGGTGTCGGTACTTCGAGGGAGGTTTTCCAACGCTTTCGCGAAGTTCCTTAATTTAAGAACCTCTTTTCCCTGGGGGCGTAGCCCCGCTAACACCTTTCTGGACACCTACTAGGTTTATAGCATTGATCGTTTAGTGAGAAAAATCCCGAGGAGTAACATATACTCACTGTAGGATCGGGATCAAAATATCATCGCGTGACAATACTGAAGGAATCCTACCAGAATAATCACACTCCAAATGGTATGCAGTGCTAGAAAGTTTCAGTTCTTTTGAAACTCCCGATGTGGATTTTTTTGCCCTATGCTCTTATGACCTTGGCGTGAGGTCAAAATATCATAAGTCACATGTCAAGTTCTTCCCATCATTATCCAGGTTAATTTGAACCCACCCGTACCTACCCTTGACGTAGGCTAAAATGGCAGCACGACTGTCTCAAACCAACGCATTCTATCTATGCAACAGATAAATATCCGGCAGCTACCAATCACTATGCCTTGGCGTGAGGTCAAAATACATAGCTTGAATACTACCGAATATTTAACTGAAACGATGGAGGGCTACGGATGGTTTTGGCAAAACCGTGAACGTAGTGAACTTGATATGATCGATCGAACGAGATAGCTTTTAAAAGGAGTGGCTTAAGCTCCGCGTTTAAAAGTTCTTTTGAAAAGAAACCGAGTGGTTTTTGAAAGTGTTCCAACGACTTTTACTTTGTTTATTTTTCTTGCATTAGTTCTTTTAATCCGTCCCATCATTTAATCCTACCATTGCAGAAAACAACCAAAATATGACGTACACTTATGCCATTCGCATTCGCCACGGGGCCCCGTCATTACCCGTTAGGTTACTTAACTAACGACAGAGCGGGGGCTGGGCTAGCGCGGCTGCAAAACATAAGCAACGCCTAAATAATATCATATATAGATATATTGCAATGATAGCCATTTCAGATCACAGATGAACACATTGGATATACTAGGAATCCACAATTCGTACGAGCTTGTAACGAAAAGCTGATTACACGGTCGCGATGAATAGCCAATACCCCACCCTAGACCCCTACGGGTGCGGTAAACTACCCGCCAAATATCCGAAGTGGAGCAACCTCCCTCAACGACGTGAGTAGGCCACTCGGCACTTCGAGATACCCGGTAGTTTGTGCACCCCACCTTGGGTCTATCCTAGGAGCAAAAACAGTAAAAAGAAATTATACAATGACGGCTACAACCCCGACCCGGTTGTGCGGCCAAAAAATAATATTACATCAATTTACATATTACATGAATTGAAAGATAAAAGGAAAAACTCTCATCTCACAACCCCCGGCTATTCATCCGCGACAATCCAACGAATTCATATACACATACCATCAACATTACAGAACGCAGATATGTATAACCCCACTAATCGACATATAGCGATTAGCGGACGTTCAATACATATAACACATCACCGATATATACCCGTCAGCTTTAGTCTTTAGAAGTTCGATAAAAATACGAATTTTCAAGCCCCAAAAACAAATTTTTCTTTCTAGAAAACCTGGGCAGAAAAAACATATTGTAAAAATCCCAAAATACCCCCAGAATCACACTGCAAGAAATTTGAGCCACGACCGACTCAACTCGGCCGCGGTTCCGCGGTGCGTTGAACGGTTCTCTGGACCAAATTTCTACAGTGTCTTTTAAAAAGCCTGAGTCGATTTTTGGAGTATGATTTATCATTTTTTGAACAGAATACAGAATCGACAGAAACTTGATTTTCAGGGTGTTTTTCGTGACCTTTTCTCCGATCGAACTTCTACTTACTTCGCTAACATGTTAGATAGTGTTTAACTAGGATCTGATACCACTGTAAGTCCATGCTACCCTTCCCCGGTACTTACGGGGTTGCGGAAGTGGTGAAAAACGATTTTCAAGAGGGCGGTAACATGGACTCAAAATACGGATCTTTGTTAAACAACTAACTAACAACCTAACAACCTAACTTGAGTTTTACCTACTCGGTTAGGAGGCTATACCTTTCGTGAACTCCTTCTTCTTCAACTCCTCCCAGTGTACAGATCGGCCTCACCTCGACGTCTCCTTGCGTCGAAGATGGATCCACCCGAAAGCTTCTACCTTTGGCTTCTTCTTCGAACTTTGAAGAAACTAGAACACTTGGCTTGCTAGGCCTTGTGAACTAGAATGAGTAAAGGATTGTTTTGGTGTCTTTTTATCTCTAAGGCAATGAGTCTCAACACATGAGAATGGTTTGCCTTGAGCTAGAGAGAGCAAGAGGAAGAGGGAGAGCTTGAGCAAGTGATGGCAAGAGAGAGAAATGAAATGAGAGAATGAGAGAGTCTTTTGCCATCCAACCACTCATAATCCAAAACCATCATAACAAAAAATAGTAATCAAGTATTGTGTGATGGTTTAAGTGAAAATGGCTATACCATTTCATGCACTCATTTTGCATAAATAAATAGGCAAGCAAAAGTCTTTGCCATGAAATGATAGCCATTGTCATGATGATGGTCAACTAGTCCAACCTAGTCAACAAAGTCAACAAGTCAACAAAGTCAACCCCTCAACAACCATGTCACTATAATACTTAATTAATATTATTGTTAATCATATATCTTATTCTCATTAGGGTTTAGTCAAAAAGTCAACCGACAACAGTCAACAGTCAACAACCCCAATGAGAATCCTCTGCCTCTGTCTCTCTGTCAACTGTGCATACACACCCGCATCCGCGTTCCGAGGAACACGAATACAAATGAGATAAAACCAATCTCAAAACGTACACTAGGATCTGGCTTAAACCAAAGCCCGCTAGCGTTAACTGTCCGTACACTGTACGTGCACAAGTGCACGGATGTGACCGAACCCTGTCGCAAAACCATGCGACCTGTCGCAAAGCCATGCGACCTGTCGCAAAGCCATGCGACCTCTACTTTTTTGCCTAAAGGCGAATAGCTTTCTGTGTGGGACTCTAAAGACTCGACACTACGCTGGCAGTGGGTTTAACCACAGACCGCAAGCGGCACTAGCTGTGCGTAACGGTCTCCAGGTAGATGCCGACAAGAAGACGGACGAGGTGAAACCCATCTGACCTCCTACTGAGCCTAAATGTGACAATCTCTATAAAGTCCGGTCTGTTCGTCTGATACATCGTATGGCGGGCCTAGGGGGCGGTAAACGTCAGTCCCCTAATAGCGGTACAAGTCGTGTCAGAGTGAAGCCCAGAACACCCTGAGATAACACTGGAAACCTACCAGTATATTTCGCTTGCCCTGGCCAGGGACTACTCGTGTAATGGCTCTCCTAGACACAGCGCGATGTCAACCCCCAATACCGGGAGAGAAGAATCCTGTCTAACCGTCACTGCCTCCAAGTGCTTTGGGACTGCACCCAACTACTACCTGTTTGCACGACTCCTTTGAGCCGTGGTAGGGTAGTAATCAAAGTACAGTGGGAACACACTCGAGGCGAAGTGACAGTGTCAAGTCAGCGGACTAAGCTGTACTCATGTCACCTGGGAACTGATAACTGACGATAGGTATAGTACCAACCAACAGTTCCCGACGATTCCTGTCCAGTGTACTCGTAACCCAACGAGCACCCGCATACTATCTCCAGTACAACGTACTGACGGCTGTGGGACAGACCGTCTCCCACACTGGGATGAGAAGCGCATACGCTAGCCTACTCCGGAGTATCGATGCCATGTCTCGATAGTCCTGCGACTAGGGACCTGCATAAGGATGTGCTTATAGATTATCCAGCCCCCACTTGTGTGACTGCCATCACAACGCTGGTAATCAATCAAAGATCCTAAGGGCTCCACTAATGTGTAAAGGTGATATACTAAAATAAACACATGTACACATTAAAGTAGAAACAAACCAAGTAGCATACTACTATATTAAGCAAGATTGTCTATACAAGGTGAATATCCCAAGCTTCCATTAAGTAATATACAAACTAGTATGATACAGTAATGGCCTCTAGGGCCTATACACTAACATTTTTCTGTGTCTTCTAAAATTATTTTAGCAACTGCAGAGGATTACTATGGTGACCACTAGACAACACCCCAAATACGAGCCACTTCCACCCTGTTAGACCCGGCCACAATGCTAGTAAATCCGGCTTGGCCAGCCCTAGTGGGGACTTGGGACTTCGTGTTTTGGTTGTGGCCTAGTCTCTGAAATATTGGTTCAGTGGTATTGCTAGTTTAGCCTAGTTTTGATATGGTTTTATTTAGTAGTTTGGGGCTATTCGGGGTTATTTCGAAGTCGATATTTCTAACATTGTTTAAAGTTTACAGTACTTGCATTACTATCTGCGACCGTGAATGTCATTAGAGCGGTACAACTTGTCTAATTGCTATAGTTCTTTTAGACGGGTTTGCAAACGTGGCATTCGCGTTGATGTTCTGTGTTGTGCTGTGTTTGTTGCGGATTCGTCGTGGTGGATAGCTTGTTTGCAATGATAGTACAATTTAGTTTTATTTGTACATTTGATATCGCAGGGCGAGCGTTCGAGATGTGGATTGCCGTCACTGCCAGCCTGTATATTATTTGTTTGGGGCACGACCGGGTTGAGGTCGATGTCACCGTTGTACATATTTTATTTTCTGTACTAGGATTACCTCATGATTGAGTGCACGGATAGCCGGGTTCTGGAGGGCAACGGTGTTAGTTATATGTATGCCCTAGAGGCCATTACTGTACATATGATGTATATTGTAGTGGATTCTAGGACATATATAGGGAGGACTTTCTTGCTCGACATGATAGTATGCTATCTGGTTGTTGTTTATCTTAACATGTACTCTGATTGTCTCTATATTACATGTTGATAAAGCCCTTAGGATATGTACTCGACTACTGGGACTATGATGAGATCATACTAGTGGGGCCACGGTAGTCGACGAGTACATCCTATAACTGTTCCTAGTCGAGGGTGTATCGAGACAGGGCATCGATACACCAGAGTAGACTAGCGTATACGCATCTTGGCCCATATGATGGACGATGGATGACCCCATATCCATTGGTGTTTGACATCAAGGATGGTGTACGGGTGCTCAGTGGAGACTGGGTACACTAGACGGACTCGCCGAGAACTCCCAGATGGTATTATACCTCACGTCAGATGGCAGTTCTCCGGTGACACTGGTACAGAGTAGTCTGTTGACCCGAGATGTCATAGAGTCTTGTGTGATTCCCACTGTGCTTTGATTTACATCATACTATGTCCAAGAGGGCGTGCAAAAAGGTGGCTTTTGGGTACAGTCCCGAATCACTTGGAGGCAATGAGCGATAGGAGGGGATTCGTCTCTCCCGGTATAGGGAGTTGATGTTGCGCTGTGTTCGATTGGCTATAACCGGAAATCCCTGGCCAGGGTTGCTGAGATTTACTGGTAAGTGTTATCAGTAGTTTCTCGAAGTGTTATAGACCTCATATCGACACGACTTAACGAGCTACTGGGGTCTAACGTTTACCACCCCTAGGCGAGATATGCGACATATCAGACGACGAGACCGGACTGTACGGGAGTGTTACTGTTTGGAATCACAGGAGAATATACAGGCTTGCTTGTTGATCTTCTGAGCGCTCAATACCTAGGTGGCTATTATGTTTAGCTGACCGCTTGCAGCTTGTGGGTGTTTGATATGATCATCACCTACTGCCGGCGTATTGAAGATTCTTTAGAGTCCTACACAGAGGTTTCTTGACTCAGGAAAAATGGAGTAGGAGCACATATGTGATATGTGCGGGACCGAGGATAATGCGGTATGTGATACCGTATTGGATTCTCGCGATATGAGATATCGGCCGGGTATATGTGATATAGCCGGGTCATCGTATTAGTCGGTTATATGCGATATAGCCGGATTGTCGGATCAAGTGTTGATTCGATAATTTAATGTATAATAATATATATGATATATTAAATTACATTAACTAATATTAGCTCACTAAAAGATTCATTTTATCACGGGATAATACATTGATATATATGCGATATATGTTAATTGTATTATTTTCTATTGTTACAAAATATATTGTATATGTGATATATAATATTGTAACATGTTAGGGTTATAAATTTAACAATGGTTTAGGGTTTAAACTTGGTTAGGGTTTGGATTAGGGTTAGCTTTTGCATGAAGCTTCCATGAAGCTTTGACTTTGTTGTTGCTTGATATTTTTGTGAGATATTATGTTAACCCAATCCAAACCATTAACTCTAGTTAACTCTCTACAAGGGTTAACTCTTTCATGCTTGACCCTTGGTTAGATTTGTAACCACTACAATAATTCATTATTCATCACAAAGGGATTAAGTTATCATATTCATTCATCTTCTTCTTCCTTGAGTTCCTTCTTGAAAAAGCTTTCTTTTGTGATGAAAGTGAGTGAGAAAAAGATTATAAATGAGAGCAAAAATCCTACTTCATCATCCTCATCTATCCTTGCCATTTAGATGAGAGTGTTCACTTCATATTATGAGTGTTAGCTTGTGTTAACGAAACTTTAAGGTAGATCATTTTTGTATCGAAGATCGGAAGCAAGGTTGCATCATTCTCTTCGTGAAGCCTCTCGAGAGTCCAGAACGCGATGATCGCAGCGAAGGGACCTCAACACGGAGCTTAAGAAGTGAAGGACTGGATCTACAAAGGTTGTAATCCCTCTCACTTAGTGTTAAAGTGTTAAACATGTTTGTTTTCGCCTAAACCCTAGTTTAAAGATCCGGCTTCGGGTTGTTCGGCACGGCTAATTTTTTAATCGGGCATGGTTGATGCCCCGTAGACCCTTGTGCGCATGCCTAGCAACCCTACAGTGGTATCAGAGCCAAGCTAGAGCTTTAGGCGAAGTCTGAGCGAAGTTTAAAGTCCGATCGAAATCCAAAACCCTGATGTTTACCTTTCCTGTACATTTTTCAAAACTGTGGTTTTTTATGAATTAAAAATGCTCAGAAAAATAAGCAGGAAAAACTAAGAATTACTGTGAAGTACGGCCCTCTAATTCGCAAATATGACCGCGGAACCGCGGCCAAACCATGGGTTTGGCGGCGGTTCCGCGGCCCAAATTGTGACTTAGTCCCTGGAATTTCTTGTATTTAATCTTAGGTCCTTTCTTGGCAATTGTTTCTTGGAATATTTTAATTCCACTCAAGTGTTGAGTTTTCTAGGGTTATATTTGGGACTCGTTGATTCGATCGGATAATTTAATTTTGTTTAGTCTTTTCGGATAATTTTAGAAACTGTTAAAAAGTTCGACCGGATATTAATAACTCACTTTTTCCCCAGTCGGAAATTTTTTCAAAAGTTGGATTTTTCCTCGAGTTTAAGAATGTTCTAAGTCGTGCAAGTAACGTGGTTGACCCTCTAGAAGACAACAAACCTTAACTCGATTATGTGACCGTCTTGAACTGCCTCTGAACCTTAGGGTTTGTGGCAGTACGGCGTGCCACATGTGAGGCGTTGGCTTGACCCTTCTACGGTTGGACCATTGGTACTGTGGCATGTGATGGTTGTTTTTAAACTGATTTCAAGTGTTGAGATATATTGGGGAAATCTTGGGTGTTTGATTATTCAATCGGAAAGTTTAACACTGTCTATTTATCTGGAATGTGATACAATATTTGGAATTCATAGATAGTTATGAGATAACTAATTTGAATATTATAAATCTAGCAGTTCAGTCTCAGATGATCGGTTGCCACGGAATTTTGATGTGATCAAAAGTCCGTCGCAATCACGTAGCGTATGCGGATACTCGCCGGATAAATTTAACAGACAGCCACGCCCCATAGCCCCGACCAAGTGACTGTAGGAGAACCCCGTCGCCGAAAGCATCCGTTCGGGTGCTCGCGGCAGCGGTATTCCGCCTTAGTGCACTTCGTCGACGGCATCCGGGGGTACGGCCGTCTACTAAAGTTTGCGACGAGCATTCGATCAGGATGTCGGGAATCTTGTTGAATTGCCCGATTTGATATTGAAAAGAGTTTTCGATAATGAGACTAAAATGCGGGGTTTATAATTGTTAGGCATGCGATGTCTAAGGAATTCATTTGGTTAGGCATGCGATGTCTAAAGAGGTTGTGGATTCCAACTGTTGTAGTTTTACACTTTCTTTTCTGTGACCGTAAGCGTAGTATGTGGTGTATCGTCGGCTTCGTTGCTATACATCAACGATAATCGGGATACACATACTTGCTTACGTTGATGATATGAGATATTATGTGTTGCTGTGATATGTTATATTGGATCGTCGTGTTCTGAATTGCCGGGGGTTTTATGTGAGATGAGAGTTTTTCTTTTTCATTCATGTAAAATTCATTTGTATGTAATATTCTTTTTTTGGGTCACTTCTGGGTTGAGGATGATGTCACCGTTGTATATTATTTACTTTTCCGCATTAGGTAGACCCAGGGCGGGGAGCACAAGTAACCGTGTTCTAGGGTCCAGTGGGAGACCATCTCGAGGAGTCGAGACCGGGTCTCCTAACCCTAGAATTGGCAGTGTTGCTTGCCGCTCTCATAGGGGTCTAGGGATGTGGGTTTGGCTATTCATCGCGACCGTGGAATCCGTGTTTTATACAGGCTCGTATTGAAAACACGGACATCCTAGTATATCCAATATTTCATATATGTTTCTTCTGCTGCAATGTTCTGTGATGAGATCATATTACTGCCTGAGACGAATGTTTATATTATATATATGAGATATATGTTATATTGCAGATTTCGTTTCAAATGTGATGCTTATGAAGCATAATTAAAAATGGGACTTCATTAATGAGATTAATGAAATAAAAGAAACCTAAAGATGTTGTAGAAACTTGTTTAAAAACTGGTAGCTCTAGTTCTTGCTTTGCATAGCTGTGTTCCTTGTAGAACATCCAGCAACTTATTCGATAAGGAAAGAGCCGAGATCCCTTCACCGGGAGTGACCACTTTAGTGAAACTAGTAGATGCTACAAACTCGGTTTGTCTTTTGATTGCTTCTATAGTTCTTGCTTTGCATAGTGATATTTGTGAAATATCCTGTACCTTATTCGATGAGGAAAGGGCTGACGATCCCTTCACCGGGAGTGACCCCTTTAGCAAAACTAGAAAAGCCTAAAAAACACTCCATTTAAAAAATCACTCGATTCTACAACGATATAAAGTTCATTGCGCAAAAGGTTTTCTTAAAAACCTGTCGTAGCCCTCCGTAATTTTAGATAAGTAATATTTAGTATTCGTGCTGCGTTTGTTGACTCAGTCAAGGCGTAGTGTGCGGTAGCTGATTAGTGCTTATCTGCAAAGCATATGATGCGATTGGATTAGGGTAGTCGTGCGGCCTTGTTGACTCAGTCAAGGGTCGTGCGGGTGGGTTTAATTCAATCGGGAAATGACGGGTCGAACTTTACTTGTGGTATATGGTTTGTTGACTCAGTCAAGGTCATAGATCGCTTGGGGCAAAATATTATTGGGAATTTCAAGTGTTGAAATTTACAATGAGATTGCATACCTTCTATGAGATAGTTGGATCCCGATAACCGCTGCGAGTAAGAGTTACTCCTGGGAGAGTTTTACACATTACAATTAGCCGATCAAGTAGATGTCTAGAAAGGTGTTAACGGGGTTACGCCTCTGGGAAAATGAGGTTTATATTAATTAGGTCCGTGCGAAAGCACGGGGAACCTCCCTCAAAGTACCGACACTGGCCTGGCTGAAAGATTGGCGAACTTGTAGCGTGTAATTAATCCCGGCTAGTCTTTCCTTTTAGGGTTTGAAGGAAGATTTGATTAAAACGGTGGGAGACATCCTGATTAGATATATTAGATAACCAATCTAATCTTGCAAAAGCATACACTGAGTGTTTTCTTCTCTCTCTCTCCAGGTAGCGACCATATCACGCCTTAATCAAGATAATAATACTGATATATTGACCGAACCCGCTTGATATACTGAGCTGGGGAACGTTGGTCCCGCTCCAACTTATAATTGTTATAAAATAGAGCAGGAAATTGTGGAATACCAGATTTCCCGTGACGCCCAAACGAAGAAAGTGCATGCTGATGCATCATCTTCGGGTGTGTTCATTACATAGAACTGTTTCTCAGTATCCTTTACGTCCTGGGTATTTGATACCTGATCAGGATCCCGATATGTCATTTGTTACATAGGCTACAGATAGGTAGAGAACTGAGAACGGGTGATAAGTTTCATGAGATAGAAACGGTGCAAGTGTTGCAGCCAAGTCTGTTGGTGTAACGTCTTCAAAATAATAAAATATGATTTTTGGGAAATTTTGTAATTTAATATTATTTTAATGAATATTTTAATATTCTGGTATAATTAAATACAGATAAATGGGGAAAAATTATGGAAAATTCTAAAATAAGGTATTTTAAGGAATTGCCTCGTTTTCTGTGCATGCCCCCATTTCCTCTAGTTTTGACCCTGAGTATGTCTAGTTTTGACTGATTCCATCTAGGGTAAAATCTGGGTTGATTTTCCTATGTTGGTGTATAATTTGGGACTTGTTTTAGCATGGATTTTGGTATTTGGTGATTCATTCCTGTCGGGTGGCGTTTGGACGTCAACGACAAGTGGATTTTGATTGTGTTTACATGCGAGTCGATAGGTTTTTACCTATGCGGGTAGCGTGTGCTATTTTGGTTTCCGATGTGATTTTCATGTGCTTTAGCATTGTGATATACTTGTAGGTACCCCGCGTGATGTTGAGGCAAAGGAGGTGAAGATAGCGACATCGGCTTTGGCACACGAGAAGCAAGGTGAGTAGATTTATATCTACGGGGAGAAGTCGGGTGGATGGCGTATAGCACCCCCGCAGTCCGTGGTGATGTATACGAATACGTAAACACACGAATATTTATATTGTGTTGTTTAGGGTTATTGATGGTAATAATGATATTTTGATGATAAGAATATATTGGTTTAGTATAGTGCGAACCCTAGAGTAGTGGTTGCACTCACACATACATTTACACACATACTTGCATTCATTCTTTCATTTATTAGAGTGCATATGATGGTGCGTATATCTACACATGGGTATGGGACTATGTGTTTATATACGGGATTTGAGGATGATACGTGGTTTGAGATGATACTTGATGTGAGGCCGTGAGATCGGCGATGTGACATAGCTTGTCTTCGAGGTGCGATATGATAGTTTTAGCGGGCCTTTGGACATGTGCTTTACCCGCATTCATATTTTTATAGATGGTATCGATTTGTACTAGACTTAGAGTAGTACCCCAGATTATGCGATCTGATGATAGTGATACCTGATATGTGATGAGGTACTGTGAGATTGACCCCTACCCAGCTTTTGGGATGCCGTACGACGATCTAACGTACGAGCCGATATTGATGATAGATCCGCACTCATGACTCGAGGATATCTTACGATATGTTATTGAGGCGGGATCACCGACTATCATATCTATATATATTGACTCAGATTATGTGGTTTCTTACCCCTCCTGTCTAGATTACTTAGTAGCCATTAGACTGGACCGAGTCATACCTATTTCAAACTAACGAATCGGGGATATTTTAAAGATAGGCAGAAGGGTCATACGGATATTTTCAAATGATGTATCTTTTCTTAAAACACCGTAGCCCTTGTTTTTCCAAAAGCCCTGATTCGTCTTATTTCAAATGGCACCCCTGCATGACTTGTACAGATTGGTGTAGATTCTTTACTTTTGCGTTGATTATTCGATTCCGCATATTCATGCTATTTGCATTGCATCGCTTGTACTGTGGTTATATTTCAGTCATGCTGCTAGGACACCAGCACCATTATCGATGATGCATATGTTCCACGTACACTTGTTGCCGGCTCACACACTCATCATCGATAATTGCTATGTCACTACACTGTAGTACTATTGCATTCAGTATATGATCCTTGCATGACATGATGTACGTACCTTCCTTTACATGTCGCATACTTCATGCTTTTGACTATACGCATTGAGATATGTTGTTTCTATGATATTTCTGGATTTGGGAACCGAGAGTGTTTCAAAAGAGAATATGTCATTGCTTTAAAAACTCGGTTACCCTTGATATGATATTTCAGTGCGTCCACCATGTGTTTTCTCGGTGCTGAGAGCGACATGTGAAACCCGAATCGAGGAGTGGATGAGCCGATTGCGGGTACCTGGTGGACCCGGTATGGTTCCCCTCGGCAAGATGATCGATGAGCTTTGCCGATTGAGCCTGGAGGCGGGCGAGTACCTACCGGTGATTGGTTGGACCTGGCGGTTATCCGGAGGATACTGACAAGAGTCGATGGATAGATTTGGGCGTCCTGCCGGGGCCGAGGGCCGATACCGCAGACAGAGCCCGCGGGCCGATCCGGACTGACGGAGCCCGATATATGAGGATTTATGTGCCGATGCTGGGCACAGTTTTCATGATGTTTTCGAGTGTCGATGCTGGGCACTCCGGTTCCATGATTTTGACGTGTCGCGAGGGACACGGGTGGGTTATATCCTCATATTTCCATGCACAGGTTTCATGATATTTACTTGCATGATGGTTATTGTCATTGGGTGACGAGTGGACGGGATCCACGTGTGTGCAGATTTGATTACATTGATCATACCTCATATTCATGACATGCTATTACCTGAGGCACTAGCACGAGCACTTGGCATTACACTCATGTAGAGATTACATTGCCAGTTTAGCATGCTTCAGCTTTATTCATATTGAGGTTTATTTATATCTGATCGTATTGACCTAGGATGGGTCATGCATTCGATCTCTGCTTGTAGATATTTTCTATTCACGAGTTGGCAACTCACCCCCGTTGTGCCCCAGTCCTTGCAGGTTTTTGCCGTACAGATTCCATAGCGGCATTTCTGGCACACTGCTTCCTTATGGGTGACTTGCTTGGATAGGTGGGTTCTTTTGTATCAGAACCGCCATTGTTCATGTATCATTTATTGTATCTAGAATTTCCATCAACCAAAACTTGTATATTGTTTCATACTTAGAAAACAGTGTTGTTTTATTTCGACCTTAGAGTCGCGCTAGTAGTATTACGGTTTTCTGGCTGTTTTGAGTTTCTTTTTTTTGGGTTTTGATCCTCGCCCTTTGGCGTTGTATATTATTATTGCTTGCGTGGTTGTGACCGTCGATGGACGAAGAGCTAGCTCCCGCTTGGGGATGTCTTTTATCATTTCATATATATTATTCTTGTTGTACCCCGTTCGGGGCCAGTTTTTACAAAGGAAACTCTGCCGAAATTTTCAGGAAAGGTTACACATTTTAAAAAAATGCATATTCGGCTTAGTTATTTAAAAACTTTGATTTCCAAACATGATTTCCTTACTTTTCAAAAACAGTTTTTCCTTATTTACTCTTTAAATGGTTTTAGATTGCTGGGCTTTTGGCTTACTTGGATCAGATGGGGTCCTATAGACTTCATATGGTTCAAGGGCCAGTCACGTGCTCTTTCGGGTCGTGACAAAGTTGGTATCAGAGCGCTAGGTTGACCTTGGTTCGAGTCTAAGTTTGACTATGTAGAGCCTAGGGCGTTATCTATATAAGGAACTTAGGCTTGACCTTACGGAACTTAGACTTGGTCGAGGGGGTATTAGACCCGAACTTTCGTCGTGTAGGATGACCCTTGGTTGATGGAATAGGTGACTAAAGTAGAGTGACGTACCGTGGGTATGTTCCGCGGCATACTTACGACACGCCACTCCGCTTAAGAAACCTTAGGTTGTACATTTCCTTGCATTGTGTCATATTCCTTTCTATGATCTATCTTCATCGATACTGGTTATGGTTTTGCTGCCGCGATTGCACGGGCAGAGTGAGCTACGGCTCGAGTTGTCAGCATGAGCTCGTCACGGACGAGGACTGACCGGGGCGTGATTCCAGAGACATACGGTTGCATTGAGGCTTCGTATTTTGTGTTTCCGCACTATGGGCGTTTGACAGATCGCTGCTGTGAGATTTCTAGGATGTACCGGACGGTACCAGAGGATTGAGCCACTGATAGAGGCCAGCCAGGATGTGATGACCGTTGATGTATCACTTATTCATGATGGTTGAGGCGCTGCTTAGCGTACCGACGAATGAGCCAGTTGTTGCTGCGAGTGATGAGATATCGCCCAGATGATTGGAGCTACTGCAGCATGAGCATATTCTTAGAGATGTGATAGTGAGTCGCTAGTCACCGAGGATTAATGACTAGGACATGTGGTTCGTTCGCTTACCCCGATGCGAGGTCATCAGATAGATTGATTCCAGCTAGAGGCGACTTCACGCAGATTCGTTGAGAGTCGATTGAGACGATCGAAGGTCAGGAACCCATTTTCCAAGTTTAAAGTATACGGAAAGACATGCAGGTGATTCTATGGACCCTCTAGAAGAATGAAACCCTAACTCGACTTAATGACCGTGTGAAAGCCTTTGAACCTTAGGGTTTGCGGCAGTTCCTCGGCGCCATTAGTGAGGCTTGGGTTTGCCCTTCTACGGCTGGACCACCGACGCTGTGGCATGTACTCGATACTATTAAACTGTACCCGAGATGTTGAGCTCTTGGGGGATTGTGAGGTTCTGACGAGTCGATCGGATGATTCGACATCATTCGGATATCATGTGATGGGACACTGCTTGGGAGACTCCAGATACGAGCATAGCCATCGGAGCGCAGTCTGTGTAGCCATGATGAGATGAGTCCGAATCAGTCGATAGTGGAGCAAGGTGGAGTAAAGAGTTTGCACGAGATTTCGACGAGATGACGTTCCACTCCGCTGACATCAGAGATGCGATATGCACGCTGAGGATGTGTTCGGCTAGATATCTTCTACTGAGTGATGAAGATACTGAGTTCGTGATTTCGAGTCCGTGTTAGAGACTTCGGGTGGACCGTAGCCGAGGACATTGCAGTGTGCAGATAAAGACGCGACGTCGAATGGTCGATGATACAGACAAGCGGGACAAGAAGTTCGTGCGAGAGGCAGACGAGCTGTTACTACACCCCGTTAAGATTAAAGGCCGGACATGCATACAGAGGCGCAGAGATGCGACCAGCTTCCGAGGAGGTGTTGTACTAAGGACGCAGAGGTCCAGAGAGCGAGAAAAGATTTCGCCAGAGTACCAGCCTCCTTACAGTTTGGCTTAGGCAAGATCAGAAGAGACCTTGTGTAGGATTCCTTCCAGTACACTGCTGCAATAAGAGTTGCACCCAGGATCGGATGTGTGATATGCATTCAGAGGACCCGAGGTCGGCGCCAGAGATGTGCTGCTTTACGAGCGGTCGTGAGGATTGACCGAGAGATGACCAGGGAAGTGCAAGAACGGAATCGTTCCTATCAGCACACCTGACCGGGCCGATGAGCCGATGGATTGCGAGTTGGTAATCTACAGGAAAGATCAGGAACCAGAGGCAGAGGACGCCAGCCGCGAGCAAGAGGCAAGTAGATATCTTGCGCCGCTAGCATCGGATGTACCGGTACCTTCTCGACCCTGAAGTAGGGTATACCGACGACGGTAATTATGATTTGTGATTTTGTGATTTGATTATCACGTATCCGTTGCTTTGGATTTTGGTATTTTGGGCGATCTATTCGCATGATTTAGTCTTGATGACTGAGTTTCATGATATTTGATTTTGTGCACCATGGTTGCACCTACTGGGTATTTATACCTTGTACATAGTTATTACTCTTGAGCTGTTGATTGCGATTTCATGCCTATTTTATGCTGGTGATTTGATTTACGCTTCCAGCAGAGTTTCATGTAATTTTAGTGTTTTGATTTTGCACTCGGTATAGCTTATATGTACTTGTAGTGCATCGATATGTGTTTTGTGCCCGCAGCTGCACACGTTTATGATTTTCTTCATATCTGGATACACTTGGTGTTGCTGCTTACGTATTTGAGTTATTGCTTGGTATTTGTGCATGGGATGCACCAGTTCTATACTTCGTGCATTTGTCGCACCAGTTTTATGTTTCTTGCGTTTATCGCATCAGATTTATATTTCGTGCCTTTGTTGCACCGGATTTATATTTTGTGCATTACGATTGCACCTGACTTCGATTTGATGCCTTTCGGTATGTCGATTTTGATTGTGATATTGATGTGGATTCTTGCACTCCGTGCTTTTGACTGGACTTACGCATATTCGACGTTGCTATTGGATTTTGTGATTCCGTGCATATTGAGTGCGCAGGGTCTAGATTTTCATTCGTGCATGATGGATGCACCGATTTGGATTTTCGCGCATGTTGGGCGCATGTTTTGAGATACGATTTTGGGGCACACCAGATGCACTAAATCGAGATTCTTCGTGCATGTCAGATGCACCTGTTTTGGCTGTCAGGCACACATGTTGCCTATGACAGATGCTTCGTGCACACCCGTTGCACCTAGATGTTGTTTTGTGCACATGTTTAGCGCATATATGGATTTTGATTTCCGTGCGCGTCAGACGCACAGGGTGGTGTTATGTGCATTTTTGGAATTTATTCCTTTTGGAGCAGTACATTTTTATGATGTGGGATATTTGCTTTCATACTGAGCAGGACTAGTCAGTGGACAGTGCCTGGATATATTTTGCATGCATCGATAGTTATCGAAGGGATTTCCGAAAAGCGAGCTATAGTCTCAGTATATACCTACGTGTCCGATATGACACAAAACGTTTTAAAAACAAGGAAACCCTTCTGATTATTTTCAAAATGGTGGAACGTTCTTATTAAACAAAGGATATATATACACATATATAGCTATTTTCTTATGAGAAACGTCCGCCACTGTGCAGTGTTACGCGCATCGCACATCGACTTAAAAAGATTTGGCATACAGTTGCATCAGCTAATTACATGTATAGATTGGGTGTCTACATGTATAGTCTTGGTCCATATCATATTGATTTTGTATTGGATTTGACATTGTGTCGTTAGCATGACTCCGATGATTGCGGATGCTTGATGGAGTGTTGCTTTTGAGTTATCTGCTCAGTACTCATGCGCATGCATTGCGCTATGATGTTTTATGTATAGATGATTTCGGAGCCCCGATGACTTGGAATTTGTATTGAAATATTTTAGTATTTGGGGGTTTAAATTTAAATTCGGGGACCGAATTTCTTTAAGGGGGGTAGATTGTAACGTCTTCAAAATAATAAAATATGATTTTTGGGAAATTTTATAATTTAATATTATTTTAATGAATATTTTAATATTCTGGTATAATTAAATACAGATAAATGGGGAAAAATTATGGAAAATTCTAAAATAAGGTATTTTAAGGAATTGCCTCGTTTTCTGTGCATGCCCCCATTTCCTCTAGTTTTGACCCTGAGTATGTCTAGTTTTGACTGATTCCATCTAGGGTAAAATCTGGGTTGATTTTCCTATGTTGGTGTATAATTTGGGACTTGTTTTAGCATGGATTTTGGTATTTGGTGATTCATTCCTGTCGGGTGGCGTTTGGACGTCAACGACAAGTGGATTTTGATTGTGTTTACATGCGAGTCGATAGGTTTTTACCTATGCGGGTAGCGTGTGCTATTTTGGTTTCCGATGTGATTTTCATGTGCTTTAGCATTGTGATATACTTGTAGGTACCCCGCGTGATATTGAGGCAAAGGAGGTGAAGATAGCGACATCGGCTTTGGCACACGAGAAGCAAGGTGAGTAGATTTATATCTACGGGGAGAAGTCGGGTGGATGGCGTATAGCACCCCCGCAGTCCGTGGTGATGTATACGAATACGTATACACACGAATATTTATATTGTGTTGTTTAGGGTTATTGATGGTAATAATGATATTTTGATGATAAGAATATATTGGTTTAGTATAGTGCGAACCCTAGAGTAGTGGTTGCACTCACACATACATTTACACACATACTTGCATTCATTCTTTCATTTATTAGAGTGCATATGATGGTGCGTATATCTACACATGGGTATGGGACTATGTGTTTATATACGGGATTTGAGGATGATACGTGGTTTGAGATGATACTTGATGTGAGGCCGTGAGATCGGCGATGTGACATAGCTTGTCTTCGAGGTGCGATATGATAGTTTTAGCGGGCCTTTGGACATGTGCTTTACCCGCATTCATATTTTTATAGATGGTATCGATTTGTACTAAACTTAGAGTAGTACCCCAGATTAAGCGATCTGATGATAGTGATACCTGATATGTAATGAGGTACTGTGATATTGACCCCTACCCAGCTATTGGGATGCCGTACGACGATCTACCGTACGAGCCGATATTGATGATAGATCCGCACTCATGACTCGAGGATATCTTACGATATGTTATTGAGGCGGGATCACCGACTATCATATCTATATATATTGACTCAGATTATGTGGTTTCTTACCCCTCCTGTCTAGATTACTTAGTAGACATTAGACTGGACCGAGTCATACCTATTTCAAACTAACGAATCGGGGATATTTTAAAGATAGGCAGAAGGGTCATACGGATATTTTCAAATGATGTATCTTTTCTTAAAACACCGTAGCCCTTGTTTTTCCAAAAGCCCTGATTCGTCTTATTTCAAATGGCACCCCTGCATGACTTGTACAGATTGGTGTAGATTCTTTACTTTTGCGTTGATTATTCGATTCCGCATATTCATGCTATTTGCATTGCATCGCTTGTACTGTGGTTATATTTCAGTCATGCTGCTAGGACACCAGCACCATTATCGATGATGCATATGTTCCACGTACACTTGTTGCCGGCTCACACACTCATCATCGATAATTGCCATGTCACTACACTGTAGTACTATTGCATTCAGTATATGATCCTTGCATGACATGATGTACGTACCTTCCTTTACATGTCGCATACTTCATGCTTTTGACTATACGCATTGAGATATGTTGTTTCTATGATATTTCTGGATTTGGGAACCGAGAGTGTTTCAAAAGAGAATATGTCATTGCTTTAAAAACCCGGTTACCCTTGATATGATATTTCAGTGCGTCCACCATGTGTTTTCTCGGTGCTGAGAGCGACATGTGAAACCCGAATCGAGGAGTGGATGAGCCGATTGCGGGTACATGGTGGACCCGGTATGGTTCCCCTCGGCAAGATGATCGATGAGCTTTGCCGATTGAGCCTGGAGGCGGGCGAGTACCTACCGGTGATTGGTTGGACCTGGCGGTTATCCGGAGGATACTGACCAGAGTCGATGGATAGATTTGGGCGTCCTGCCGGGGCCGAGGGCTGATACCGCAGACAGAGCCCGCGGGCCGATCCGGACTGACGGAGCCCGATATATGAGGATTTATGTGCCGATGCTGGGCACAGTTTTCATGATGTTTTCGAGTGCCGATGCTGGGCACTCCGGTTCCATGATTTTGACGTGTCGCGAGGGACACGGGTGGGTTATATCCTCATATTTCCATGCACAGGTTTCATGATATTTACTTGCATGATGGTTATTGTCATTGGGTGACGAGTGGATGGGATCCACGTGTGTGCAGATTTGATTACATTGATCATACCTCATATTCATGACATGCTATTACCTGAGGCACTAGCACGAGCACTTGGCATTACACTCATGTAGAGATTACATTGCCAGTTTAGCATGCTTTAGCTTTATTCATATTGAGCTTTATTCATATTGAGGTTTATTTATATCTGATCGTATTGACCTAGGATGGGTCATGCATTCGATCTCTGCTTGTAGATATTTTCTATTCACGAGTTGGCAACTCACCCCCGTTGTGCCCCAGTCCTTGCAGGTTTTTGCCGTACAGATTCCATAGCGGCATTTCTGGCACACTGCTTCCTTATGGGTGACTTGCTTGGATAGGTGGGTCTTTTGTATCAGAACCGCCATTGTTCATGTATCATTTATTGTATCTAGAATTTCTATCAACCAAAACTTGTATATTGTTTCAGACTTAGAAAACAGTGTTGTTTTATTTCGACCTTAGAGTCGCGCTAGTAGTATTACGGTTTTCTGGCTGTTTTGAGTTTCTTTTTTTTGGGTTTTGATCCTCGCCCTTTGGCGTTGTATATTATTATTGCTTGCGTGGTTGTGACCGTCGATGGACGAAGAGCTAGCTCCCGCTTGGGAATGTCTTTTATCATTTCATATATATTATTCTTGTTGTACCCCGTTCGGGGCCAGTTTTTACAAAGGAAACTCTGCCGAAATTTTCAGGAAAGGTTACACATTTTAAAAAAATGCATATTCGGCTTAGTTATTTAAAAACTTTGATTTCCAAACATGATTTCCTTACTTTTCAAAAACAGATTTTCCTTATTTACTCTTTAAATGGTTTTAGATTGCTGGGCTTTTGGCTTACTTGGATCAGATGGGGTCCTATAGACTTCATATGGTTCAAGGGCCAGTCACGTGCTCTTTCGGGTCGTGACAGTTGGTCACTATCATCCTGTATTACCAGAATACATTGATTCTGAACGAATGTTATTAGATACCGAACCTGATATACAACATCATATCAGTCTCTTTATTAGTAAAGAAGGATATAATTTTGTATTGTTGGATAATGTTTTGAACATTTCCTATATGAAGAATTGATCGGTTCAGGCACGTTATCTAAAAGCATTGACGTTCTAAATCAAACCACAGTTCTTAGTATACAGAACACACACAAGAGGAAGAATTCAGAAATGAACGAACCCTTCTTAAGGCATTGTAGACTAGGTCATATCAATGCGACCCGACTAGCTGAAGTTACATTAAGATGCATATTTAAATTTGTTTGAATTTACATCTTGTGAAACTTGCTGGTCATGTCACAAAGATAAGATGACCATAGCTCTGTTTATTGGAAACAGAGAAAGAGTTAGTGAACTCTTGGGATTGATACATGCTGATGTATGAAAGTCTCCTGTCTACACATACCAAGACCGGTTCTTTGTACTTCATTACATTCTCTGATGATCTCTCAAGATTCAGACATATGTTCCTGTTGAAACACAAGTCCGAACCTTTTGAGATATTCACAGAATGTAAGTTAGAAGTAGAGAACCAAAATACGAATATAAGTATTATGTCCTTTGATGAGATCAAGGAGGAGAATACTTGAACACGGAATTCCTGGACTATTCTAAAGGAGAATGAGATTCTCTCTCATCATTACTCCTCCGTATACACCACAGCACGTCGGTGTATCGGGGCGGAGCAATAGCACCCTATGTGATATGGTGTGCTCTATGATGAGTACTACTGAATTTCCTATTTCCTTTTGGGAGTTATGCACTTGAGAAGCTGCATACCTATTGAATCAGTTGCTTACCACTTCATATGTGATATGGAAAGGGAAAAGCCCATATCTTAAGTTTGTTAAGATTTGGGGTTGTCCGGCCTATGTCTAAAAGCAAAATCCGGACAAGCTCGAGGCAAGGTCTGTTATGTAGAACTGGAAATGTTCCAGCTATACAAACTGCAGCTGATAATTTGGTAGAACCAAAGGATTCAATAGTTTCCAACGAACCTCAGCCTCTCCGCCGATCTAGTAGGGTTCCTCACCCACCTGAGAGATACTTCGGTTTCTCTATGACAGTGGGAGCGAGGATTGCATCATGAGATGATGACCCAACTAGTTTCGAGCAGGCCATCAGGAGTGGGACTCTGTAAGAATGGCTGGATGCTTAGTGATCTGAGATGGAATCCTTATACACCAACAAAGTATGGACTTTGGTTGCTTTATCTGAAGGGTTAAATCCCCATCAGGAGCAAGTATATCTTGAGAAGATTACTTGGTGTACATGGAAAAGTTGAGACTTTCAAAGCTATGCTTAAGTCCATCCAGATCCTACTTGCCACGGCTACATACCATGACTACTATATCTGGCGGTTGGGTGTCATAACTGCTTTTTCTAAATGATGATTTGGAAGAGAGCGTCTATAAGTACACAGCTAGAGGGCTTCATAGACAGTGGGAGCAGTGGAAACGTGTGCAAGATGTTTTATGTTGATAAAGCAGGCATCGCGGAGTTGGAACATCTGTTTTGATGTGGTAGTCAAAGAGTTTGACTTCATCAAAATGGTAAATGAACCTTGTATATACAAAAAGGTAGTAGAGTGTATGGTGGTAATCCTCGTAGAGTACGTGGATGACATACTCTTGATAGGGAAGGAGTTTCCTATGCTACGCTCGGTCAATCTCCGCTTATCACAAGGATTCTCCATATAGGATCAAAATGATACCTCCTAAATCCTGGGTTTTGGATCTATGAGATAGATCTAATTGGATGTTAGGATACTCACTAGTTGTAGTGATGTGGTATCAATCGATCCTGGTGAGAATCACTGGAAAGGTTCCAGGGTGATAAGGACGACTGAATGTCAGTCGCAGGCATTGTCTATACCCTCATAGGAGGGACGGTATGTTGGAAGAGTTCCAAGCTAGATACCGTGACATACTAGACGATTAAAGGCAAGAACATCGTTACCAAGGATGCTACCAAAGAGGCAGTCTGAATATATATAAGTTTATGAGATGAACTTCGTTCCTACCATTGTGTGACAATGGAGTTGTGGCTTTAGCCAAGGAATTACCGTCCCATCAGAAATTCAGATATAATTCTTAGGCAGTATCACCTGATCATGGAGATGGTTGATCTCCAGGGAGATCGAGGTTAGGAGAGTAGACACAGAGGACGACAGCGCGGATCCACTCACAAAGGCCCTTTTCCCAGTAGAGACTTTTATGGGATGGTTGAGTATGAGATACTTCAACCGCAGCTAATTGTTGGGTATATGATACCACAACAGATGGCCCTAGTGCAAGTAGGAGATTGTTAGTTATATGTATGACCTAGAGGCCATTACTGTACATACGATGTATATTGTAGTGGATGCTAGGACATATATAGGGAGGACTTTCTTGCTCGACATGATAGTATGCTATCTGGTTGTACTTTATCTTAACATGTACTCTGATTGTCTCTATATTACATGTTGATAAAGCCCTTAGGATATTTACTCGACTACTGGGACTATGATGAGATCATACTAGTGGGGCCACGGTAGTCGACGAGTACATCCTATAACTGTTCCTAGTCGAGGGTGTATCGAGACAGGGCATCGATACACGAGAGTAGACTAGCGTATACGCATCTTGACCCATATGATGGGCGATGGATGATCCCATATCCATCGGTGTTTGACATCAAGGATGGTGTACGCGTGCTCAGGGGAGACTGGGTACACTGGACGGACTCGCCGAGAACTCCCAGATGGTATTATACCTCACGTCAGATGGTAGTTCTCCGGTGACACTGGTACAGAGTAGTCTGTTGACCCGAGATTGTCATAGAGTCTTGTGTGATTCCCACTGTGCTTTGATTTAATCATACCATGTCAAAGAGGGCGTGCAAAAAGGTGGCTTTTGGGTACAGTCCCGAATCACATGGAGGCAATGAGCGATAGGAGGGGATTCGTCTCTCCCGGTATAGGGAGTTGATGTTGCGCTGTGTTCGATTGGCTATAACCGGAAATCCCTGGCTAGGGTTGCTGAGATTTACTGGCAAGTGTTATCAGTAGTTTCTCGAACTGTTATAGACCTCATATCGACACTACTTTTCGAGCTACTGGGGTCTGACGTTTACCACCCCTAGGCGAGATATGCGACATATCAGACGACGAGACCGGACTGTACGGGAGTGTTACTGTTTGGATTCACAGGAGAATGTACAGGCTTGCTTGTTGATCTTCTGAGCACTCAATACCTAGGTGGCTGTTACGTTTAGCTGACCGCTTGCAGCTTGTGGGTGTTTGATATGATCATCACCTACTGCCGGCGTATAGACGATTCTTTAAAGTCCTACACAGAGGTTTCTTGACTTAGGAAAAACGGGGTCGGAGCACATATGTGATATGTGCGGGACCGAGGATAATGCGGTATGTGATACCGTATTGGATTCTCGCGATATGAGATATCGGCCGGGTATATGTGATATAGCCGGGTCATCGTATTAGTCGGTTATATGCGATATAGCCGGATTGTCGGATCAAGTGTTGATTCGATAATTTAATGTATAATAACATATATGATATATTAAATTACATTAACTAATATTAGCTCACTAAAAGATTCATTTTCTTACGGGATAATACATTGATATATATGCGATATATGTTAATTGTATTATTTTCTATTGTTACAAAATATATTGTATATATGATATATAATATTGTAACATGTTAGGGTTATAAATTTAACAATGGTTTAGGGTTTAAACTTGGTTAGGGTTTGGATTAGGGTTAGCTTTTGCATGAAGCTTCCATGAAGCTTTGACTTTGTTGTTGCTTGATATTTTTGTGAGATATTATGTTAACCCAATCCAAACCATTAACTCTAGTTAACTCTCTATAAGAGTTAACTCTTTCATGCTTGACCTTTGGTTAGATTTGTAACCACTACAATATTTCATTATTCATCACAAAAGGATTAAGTTATCATATTCATTCATCTTCTTCTTCCTTGAGTTCCTTCTTGAAAAAGCTTTCTTTTGTGATGAAAGTGAGTGAGAAAAAGATTATAAATGAGAGCAAAAATCCCCCGTTCTATTGTTATATATATACTAGTATATGTTGTATATGTTTTTCAACCGCTCTAGTCCATCCCCCGCTCTGTCGTTAGTTAACTAACCTAACGGGTGATGACGGGGGCCAGCGGCGAATGCGGATGGCATATACGTACATCATATTTCGTTCTTTTCTGGTGTGATTAGTTAATGGGACTGCGTTGATTCAGATCAATGAATGGGAAACAGACCTATTCGATATTGTTGGAACAATTTTCAAAAGCTGTTATTACAAGGACGTTCTCTTTTGTTTTGCACAGGAGTATTCGGTTATGAATATCAGCACCTCATTCGACGAGGCAAGTGCCGAGATCCCTTCACCGGGAGTGATCTCTTGGGCAGAAGTTTGCATCAGGGTAATAACTTCATTATAGTCGATTACTTTTTGCTTTGCATCGTGGTATTCAGTGGGAATACCCTGCACCTCATTCCACAAGGAAAGAGCCGAGATCCCTTCACCCGGAGTGACCTCTTTAGCCAAGGTTTTCGCCACTATATATTTATAAAAAATCTATCTGGTTCCTTCAATGATATCAAGTTCATTACGTTAAAGGGTTTTTTTCCAAAAACCATTCGTAGCCCTCCGACATTTCAGACAGGAAGCACTTAGTTTTCAAGCTATGTTTGTTGGCCTTCGTCATGGCATAGTGTATGGTAGCTGCTTGTTACTTTTCTGTTGCATAGATAGATGCGTTGGTTTGGGACAGTCATACTACTATTTTGTCCTTCGTCAAGGGTATGTACGGGTGGGTTCAAATTAACCTGGACAATGACGGATAGAACTTGACATGTGACTTATGATATGTTGGCCTTCGTGAAGGTCATAAGAGCATAGAGTAAAAATCACATCAGGAGTTTCAAACATACAGGAAACTTTCCTGGCATGCGCATACCTTCTGGAGTGTAATAACTTGAGTGGATTCCATCAGGTTATCATGCGATGATAGTTGGATCCCGATTCTCACTGATGAGTTGATTTACTCCTCGAGTGATTTTAGATGATCTCGACTAATTCTTCTTTCAGGTTTGGAGGAGAATTTGAGGATACAGTGGGAGACATCCTGATTAGATAAATTAATTAACCATTCTGATCTAGGTTAGAGTGCATGCTGAGTGTTTCATTTCTTTCTCTTTGGCTGCGACCATGTCCCGACCCTAAACTAAAACTCAAAAACCAAGCTAACCGATCCTTCTTAAAATACACTGGCTTTTGGATTGTCAGAGTTGCATACTTCATTGCCACTCCTACTTTTACCCTTTTCTTTTCTCCAGAACATTCTGTATCACTTCGAAGATCCACAGTTATTAGATATGACCATCATATAATTACATATGAACTCGAAGAAAGTTATTTCAGATTCGAGAATGGTTTATGGTTTTGGAGAAATTGAATAGGACTATTCAGTTTTTTTTCCTTTTACCTTCTCTCCGGTTGTGAGGGCTCTAAGATTAGGAGAGTGTACACCTATTGCGCTTATTGGATAGTCTTCTTCCAAACCATAGGCAGGTGTCGAAAGATGGGAAAGAAATAAAACCAATTACCCTAAGTGTGGTGTACAGAAGATAATAAGTAAAGACAAATAAAGGGAATAGAAAGAGGGCAAAGTAAATTGCGACTGCTAATATTCATGACGAAACCGCGTATATCATCGCCACTCCTACTTCACCTTTGAATTTCTCCAGAACACCCCGTATCACTACGAAGATCCGCATTTATTGGATTATCCATCATATAGTTATATACAAACTCGAAGGAACTTGTTCCAGTTCGAGGATGGATTCTGGTTCAGGAGAAATAGAATAAAGTTTATTCAGTTGTCTTTTATCTTTACCTTCTCTCAGGTTACGAGGGCTTCTAGGATTAGGAGAGTACACCTTTTACGCTTATTGGATAGTCTTCTTCCAAAACATAGGCAGGTGCCAAACGGTAGGGAAGGAAAAAAAACTATTTAGCCTAAGGATGGTGTACAGAAAGTAATGAGTAAATACAAATAAAGGGATTTGGAGTGATGGAAAGGATATATACGGTTACAGTCATGAATCTGGATAATAGAATAGGCATTACAAGGAATACCCGGCTACCCTTTCGAAACATTTTCATGTTTCAGTTTCACTATGCGTTGTTAATTAAAAACTGATTTCCCTATTAGATCCTTACTCCAGGGTATGTATTTACCATATTTGATTCTCACATCTGTATGGTTTTACAGATGATGTGTGGGAGTAAGTTATTGGGAATTACGTGATTATATCCTTATTATATCCGAATTCGTTGTAATTGGTGATATTTCAGGAAATCACCTGGGGCTTTGCCTGACGGCAAATATTTGGTTTTGAATATCCGTTGTTAAGCACCAATTTCAAACTGATATATCTGTATGTTTATTTTATAAAGTGAGATTTAACTTTTTGAAATTATGTCCATGACATTTACCTATATCAGTTGATGATTGGGTAAGGAGCATTAAACAGCGGTGTAATTCTTCTTAACCATAGTACAGTTTTTAACATAGGACGCACATGATTTGATTTATTCAGCTCAGGGGACTTATACAAAGTATTGTATGTTGCCCAGTGTCCATTAAAACAGAGGGGTTGGTACTCGTACTATATTCTGTTTACTTGTGACTTCTCCAGTTTTAGACAAGTATTTCGTACAAATACAAGGTCCAAGTTTTGAGAAGTTATAGGTACAAGAATAAAGTAGAGAATCATGTGTTGCAAGTATCAGGATTCTTCTAGGTGATCGAAGATGTAGATACTTGTGTTTGGTATTTAGTTGATAGTAATAATTTTGAGAACTTTCTTCTCTTTCAGGTTACTCATATTTGGATACACTCCTAGTAGAGTAATGTTGATCGGCCTCTTTCCATTTGGTTGACATGCACTGAAGACAGCTGCATGATTTGAATCTGGTTCCAATTAAATCAGTGCCTCTCTTTCTATATTGTATATAGAATGGTTCATATCTTAACGATGTTAAGGTATATGGAGTTGTCCAGCTTAAGCTTGTTAGTTATGTATATGCCCTAAAGGCCATTGTTGTACATATGATTTATATTATAGTGGATGCTTGGATATATATAGAGGGGACTTTCTTGCCCAATATGATAGTATGGTATCTGGTTTCACTTTGTCTAAACATGTTGACTTATATTGGTTTACTGTCTTGCTCTCACATGTTGATAAAGCCTTTAGGATTTGTACTTGACTACTAGGACTATGATGCAGATCATACTAGTGGGGCCAGGGTAGTCCAAGAGTACATCCTATAACAGTTCCTAGTCGAGGGTGTATCGAGACAGGGCATCGATACTCCAGAGTAGACTAGCGTATACGCATCGCGACCCATATGATGGGCTATGGATGATCCCACATCCATTGGTGTTTGACATCAAAGATGGTATACGGGTGCTCGGTGAAGACTGGGTACACTGAACGAACTCGCCGAGAACACTTCGATGGTATTATACCTATCGTCAGATAGCAGTTCTCTGGTGACACTAGTGCAGGTTAGTCTGTAGACTCGAGATCATCATAGAGACTTGTATGATTCCCACCGTGCTTTGATTTCCACCTTACCACGTTCATGAGAAGTGCAAAACGGTGGATTTTGGGTACAGTCCCGAATCGCATGGAGGCAATGAGCGATAGGAGGGGTTTCGTCTCTCTCCCGGTATTTGGGGTTAATGTTGCGCTGTGTTCGATTGGCTACAACTGGAAGTCCCTTGCCATGGCTGATATGGAGATCTACTGGTAAGTGTTATCAGTAGTTTCTCAACCTTTTATGAGCCTTACATCGAAACGAATTATCGGTTACTGGGGTCTGACATTTCCCACCCCTAGACTGGATATGCGACATATCAGACGAAGAGACCGGACTGTACGGAAGTGTTACTGATCGAATTCACAGGAGTGTGTGCTGGCTTGCTTGTTGATATTCAAATCGCTCATTACCCGAGTGGCTGTTATGTTTAGTTGATCGCTTGCAGCTTGTGGGTGTTTGAAATGATCATCACCTACTGCCGGCGTATTGACGAGTCTTTAGTGTCCTATATAGAGGTTTCCTGGCTCAGGCGAAACGGAGTAGGAGCACATATGTGATATGTGCGGGACCGAGATTGATACCTGTATGTGATACCGTATTCTATTCTCCCGATATGTGATATAGGCCGGGTATATGTGATATAGCCGGGTTATCGGATCATGTGTTGATTCGATAAACTGATACATATTATATTGGTCGGTTATATGTAATATAGCCGGATTATTAAATCAAGTATTGATTTAATAATTTAATGTACAATTATATATGTGATATATTACATTACATTAACTAATATAAGCTCACTTAAATGATTTTTTTTTCTCACTTTGGATGCATAGATATATATGTGATATATGTTAAATGTATTCTTTTCTTTTGTTACAAAATTATATATATATATGTGATATGTATAATTGTAACATGCTAGGTTATACATGCAACTAGAGTTTATGAGATTCACACCATGGCTAGAAATTTGGGTTAGGTTTTTTTAATTATTTTAGTTAATTCAAAATTATGTTGAATTAGTCATGAGCTTGGATGAGCACTGACTAAGTCCACCCTTTTGGATATTTTTAAGATATTTATTAACCTAACCCTAACCCTAGCTCATGGTTTATTCTCTACATGAGTTAGCCATGACATAATTAAACCATGGTTGCATTTCTAACCTTAACAATAATTCATTCATCACTTGCTTCTTCTTTTTCTTCTTCATTGCAAAAGCTTGCTAGAATTTTCCAAGTGATGAAATGATGTGAGAAAAAAAAAACTAAAGAGAGCAAAATTCCTACTTCATCATCCTCTTCTATACTAGCCATATAGATTAGTGTGTTAGCTTCACTAATCTTTAATTAGTGAAGAGAAAGCATGGGTTTGTGATTCCTCAAGTTTGATCATCTTGGATATTGAAGATTACTAGCAAGGATGCATCATTCACTTCATGAAGCCTCTGAAGAGTTCGGGTGCATGATGATCGCAGCGAAGGGACCTCAACTCGGAGCTTATGAAGTGAAGGAACGGACTACAAAGGTTGTAATCCTTATCACTTAGATGTTAAATTGTTAACATGTAGTTTAGTTTGATTCTCTAGTTAAAGATTCATGGTTAGGGTTATTTAGAACGGCAAAAAATTAAACTTGGCATGGACGATGCTACCCGAAACCTTGCTGCTGTCCTAGGTATCCCAACAGTGGTATCAGAGCCTAGCTAGAGAATTAGACGGATATGTGTAGGATTACGAAACAGAAACAACACCGAAACATCCGAATCGAAACCCTAGTTTCTGTCGAATTATTTCAGGTGTCAAAAATATTTTCAAACAGTTGAAGAATGTTATATGTGATATAGTATGAACACTGTAGAAAATTGGGCACCTCCCCTCGGATTTTGGCCAAGCACCATAGCATAAAAACCGGCCACCTCGATTTATTTGTGGATTCCAGGGCCCAATTTTTTAGGGTGTTCCAGTCTCTGGGGTTTGGGAATTCAGGTGTTGTTTGTTTTTCTTAAATTTTCATGTGATGTTATCTTTTTACAGAGGAAATTTGGAGTGTTTCGTATTCGAAATGCTAGTTTGTTTACGGGTTTTTTAGACAGTGTTAAAAATTTCGAACGGAGATCAATAACTCACTTTTTCCATTGCCGGAAAATTTTCATGTGTTAGATTTTTCCTTAGTTAAAGAACATTCAAATATCGTGCAAGTGATGCGGTGGACGCTCTAGAAGAACAAAATCTTAACTCGATTTTGTGACCGTAAGAACCGCCGCTAAACCCTAGGGTTTGCGTTAGTTCCACGGTGCCACAAGTGAGGCATTAGTTGACCCTCTAGAAGAACAAAACCTTAACTCGATTTTGTGGCATGTGATGGATACTTCTAAACTACGCTCAAGTGTTGAGAATTTTGGGAAATTTTGGGTGTTTGTTGATTTGATCGGAATGTTTAATATCGTCTAGCTTTTTTTGGAATGTGATACAATATGTGGAATTTATATAGTTAGGCATGAAATCCGTAATATGTGATATTTCAGGTTTTCGATGTCTAAGGTGATTGTGGATTCCAAATGTTGTAGTTTTTCACTTTCTTTTCTGTGACCGTAAGTGTAATAAATGGTGTATCGCCGGTTTCATTGCTATACATCAATGATAATTGGGATACGCACATTTACTTACGTAGATGACATGTGATGTTATGTGTTGCTGTGATATGTAATATTGGATCGTCGTGTTCTGAATAGCCGGGGTTTTTTATTTTCATTCATATAAAATTCAATGTATGTAATATTCTTTTATTAGGGCACTTCCGGGTTTTGGATGCTGTCACCATTATATATTATTTACTTTTCCGCATTAGGATAGACCCAAGAAGGAGAGCACAAGTAACCGGGGTCTAGGGTCCAGTGGGAGGCTATCTCGAGGAGTCGAGACCGGGTCTCCTAACCCTAGAATTAGGAGGGTTACTTGTCGCTCTCGTAGGGGTCTAGGGATGTAGGTTTGGCTATTCATCGCGACCGTGGAATCCGTGTTTTATACAAGCTCAAAATAAAACACGGACCTCCTAATATATCCAATATTTCATATGTTGTCTTCTGCTGCTGATATACTCTGATGTGATCATTTTATACGCGTGAGACGAAAGCTTTATTATTGTATATATGATATATAATAAATGTTGCTTATGTTTTTCACCCGCGCTAGTCCCGCCCCGATATGCCGTTAGTTAAGTAACCTAACGGTGCATAGCGGTACATTATGGCGAATACGGATGGCATAAGCGTACGTTGTATTTTCGTTTCTTATGTGATACTTAGGAAGCATAAATGATGGGAATTCATTAATGAGATTAATGAAAGAAAAAAGAAACCTAAAAGATGTTGTAGAATAAAATTTATATAAAGGGGAAGCTCTAGTTTTAGCTTTGCATAGCGGTATTTTTGAAATATCCTGCACCTTATTCGATAAGGAAAAAGCCGACGTTCCATTCACCGGGAGTGACCTCTTTAGAGAAACTAGTAAAAGCCTTAAAAACACTCCTTTTCAAAATCACTTGTTTCTACAACGATATCAAGTTCATTACACAAAAGGTTTTCTAATAAAACTGTCGTAACCCTCCGTCATTTTAGGAAATAGAGTACTTAGTATTCGTGCTGCGTTTGTTGACCGTAGTTACGGTGCAGTGTACGGTAGCTGATTGATGTCCTCCTACATAGCATATGATGTGATTAATTAGGACCATCATATGACTTTGTTGACCATAGTTAAGGGTCATGTGGGTGGGTCTAATTAATCAAGAAATGACGGGTAGAACTTGACTAGTGCTTATGATTTGTTCACCATAGTTAAGGTCATAAGTCACTAGAGGTAAAAGTATTATTGGGAATTTCAAGTGTTGAAATTTGCAATGAGATTGCATACCTTCTATGAGATAGTTGGATCCTGATACCCATTACGAGTAAGAGTTACTCCTAAGAGAGTTTTACATATGACAATTAGACAATCAAGTAGGGGTCTAGAAAGGTGTTAACGGGGTTAAGCCTCTGGGAAAACGAGTTTTATTCTAATTAGGTCCGTGCGAAAGCACGGGGAAGCTCGCTCATAGTCACTACTAGAAATAAGGGTTGCCCCTACGGATTTACCCGTAGGGGCAACCCACTACCCCCACGGATATCTCCGTAGGGGCAAAAAATTCATCTGTAGGTGCAAATGTCGTAGGTGCAAGTTGAGGCCCTGCACTTGTCCCTACGGTCAAAAACTTGCCCCTACGGAGTTCTGTGTAGGTACATTTGCACCTACGGATTAGGGCGTAGGGGAAAAATTGTTGGTGATAGTGCCCTCAGAGTCAATTATTAGGTCACAGGTACGTGATTGTAATGATTGAGGGAGGACCTATCCGGTAGGACAGTCTTACTCGAGATGATAGTATGCTATCTGGTTTACCTTTATCATCGTGTACTGTTTTAGGTGACCTGACACGTCGCTATTACACGTTGATAGAGCCCCTAGGATTCTTGCTTGACCACCAGCAGTATGAGGGCGATCATATAAGTGGGAGCTGGGGGTCTACAAGCATATCCTTAAAAGGTCCCTAGTCGTGGGAGTTTCGAGACCGGGCATCGATACTCCATTAGTAGACTAGTGTATACAGTCGAGACCCCGACGAGGGGCGGTGGCCGGTCTCACAAGCCACTGGTGTCAGTTGGATCACCTAAGATGTATACAGGTGCTCATTGGGTTATGAGTACACCGGACAGGACTCGCCGGGAACATGCTAGTTGGTCATATACCAGACGTCAGATGGCAGTTCCCTGGTGACATGTGTGCAGGTTAGTTCATCGACCTGGGGATCGTCATTTGTCTCGTGTGAGTTCCCACTGTACTTTGATTACTACCCTACCACGGCTCAAAGGAGTCGTGCAAACAGGTTTTAGTTGGGTACAGTCCCGAGCCACATGGAGGCAGTGAGCGTATCTTCAGGGGTTCGTCTCTCCCGGTATTGGGGGTGAGGTCGTGCTGTGTCTAGGAGAGCCATTACACAAAGTCCTTGGCCAAGGCAAGGAGATTTACTGGTAGGTATTCCAGTAGTATCTCAGGGTGTTCTGGGCTACACTCCGACACGACTTGTACCGCTTTTGGGGGTCTGACTTTTACCAACCCCCTAGGCCCGCCATGCGATGCTCATAGACGAACGGACCGGACTGCACGGATATTGTCACTGACAGGCTCAGTAGGGTTGTCGGGCTAAGTTCGCTCACAGACGTCCCTTTTAGTCAGTACCTGGTAGCCCGTCACGTATTGGCTTATACCTCTGACGTGCTAGTGGTTAAATCCACAACCAAGGTGTTGACGAGTCTTTAGAGTCCCCCACATTTCAGTTACTCAGCTTTCGGGCGAAAGGTTGTAGAGGCCGTATGGAGATATGGCAAGGTCCGATCAGATACGTGCGGTATTGCACGGATCAGGATCGGACAGTTTGTACTATAGGCCGTATTGGTATATGGCAGGGTTCGATCAGATACGTGCGGTATTGCACGGATCAGGATCGAACAGATATTACTAGCCGGTTTTGGTATAAGCCGGATCCTAGTATAGTACAGAGTAGATTTTGTCTCATTGCATTTGTATTTCAGTCGAAATACAGATGCGGGTGTGTATGCACAGTATCGGGGTTTTCCTGTAATTTATTACGGGACCAGTTTTCTGGAGTTGCCAGTTTGCTTTCCGTTTCGGCCAATTTCCTTTGTTCCGTTCATTGGCCGAAGATTGGTGGAGGAGGGTTTATTTGCATTGTTGCAAATAGGCATTAGTGGAGGGGGTTCTTTGCATCTTGATGCATCATGATGGCTTTCATGATGTGCACCATCATTGACTTGTTTTGACTCCATCATGGCTTGACTTTTAAAGTCATGATTGTTGATGATGTTGAGGGGTATGGTTGTTGAGTGAGGACTTTTTCTTTGTGATGATTTCTTTTGAATGATAACCATTCTCTCTCTCTCTCTTTTTTCCACCCACCCCCTTGTTGTTCTCTCTCTCTCTCCAATCACACATGAAGGGGCCGGCCGGCCATTCCTTGATGGACATGGGATTCATTTCATTTGGTGTGTGGAGAAAAATATGATACATTCCTTCTTGAGTATGCTCCATTTTTCTCACCTCTCTCCAAGCTCTCTTTTCCTTCACCAATGGCAATTCCACAAACCCCAAAAATGAGACTTGCTCACTACATATTCTACAACGAACCTTGGGCACGTCGAGTAGCCGGCTTCGTGCCCGAGTTGCCTCGGTATTGAGGTGGGAGCCCGTAAACGATGTAGGCAACGTGGTGCACCTCCGGCGACGAGGATGAGACAGACGGAGATCCCGCGAGGAGATCGGATTGGAGATGAAGACCGGAGGACTTGGATCGTCGGTATATCTCTATTCCCATTCTTGTAGATAGCTTAGACTAGTTAATGGTTCGATCCGGGTTATAGTGCGCGGTGGTGCCGGTTTGCTAAGTCCGCAAAAATTTAAGTTTACCACCGTTTCCGCGTTTGGCCGTCGGATTGACGGCCGGGGCGCCGCCGTGCACTTACAGTGGTATCAGAGCCTCGCCATTAACTTCGTCTAGCTTCGTTTGATGTGTTTTTCAGTTCCGATCGACCAAAATTCCGAAAACCCAATTTATGTTCACATCAGTTTTCTGTTAAGATTTTTTGGTGTCCAAAAATTTTTCAGGTGACAGAAAAGTGATCTACCAAAAAATATAAGAGTTCTGTAAAAATTCGACGATGTAAAGCTACAGTGTGAGCGCGGAACCGCCGCGTAAACCCCATACATGCCGCCCTTCCGCGGCGCACTGTGCACGTCACATCACCAAATTTTTACAGATGCCTTCTGGGTTTATTTCAGGGGTTTTGGAATATTGAAATTGGGCCCATATTTTCTGTAACTGCTACAGTATTAGTTTGGGCCCACTTGTTAATTTTTGGTCAATCGGAAAATCTTAAACACATTTTTCACAGTATTTACATTATATCTGCGACCGTGAATGTCACTCGATCGGTAAATCCTGTCTAACTGCTATAGCCCGGTTAGACGGATTTGCGAACGTGACTTTCACGTTGATGTTCTATGTATTTGCTGTGTTGTTGCGGATCGGTCGTGGGGGATAGCCTGGATGCAATGCTAGTACAGTTCTGTAGTATTATGTACATTTGATATTGCGGGGCGAGCGTCCGACATGTGGACTGCCGTCACTGCCTGATTGTATTATTATTTTGGGGCACGACCTGGTTGCGGTCGATGTACCCGTTGTATGTATATTTTACTTTCTGTACTAGGATACCCCGCGGAGGGGTGCACGGATAGCCGGGTTCTGGAGGGCAACAAGCCCGCATCTCATGGCATTGAGACGGAGGGGGCTTCACTCTAGGATTGGCGGGCTATTCGCCGCACTCGTAGGGGGTACAGGTTGACCCAGGAGGGGTGCCCAAGTTACCGGATTCCGTGAAGTGCTGGGTGGTCCATTCACAGCGCTGAAGGGGGCTGCCTCGCTTCAGGTTTTGGCGGGTGACTTGCCGCGCCCGTAGGGGTCTAGGATTTCATTGCACAGGCTATCCACACGACCAGGGGAACGTCGGGTTTCAGCGGCTCTGTGAAACCCGGGGATCCCAGATATCTGTATTGTTTCTGTGATGCTGTACATTTCTGTGATGTTGCATTTTATTCACGCCTTGAGCGAATATAATATATTGGTATATATATTAGTAGATGTTGTATATGTTTTGCATCCGCGCTAGTCCAGTCCCCGCTCTGTCGTTAGTAAGCTAACCTAACGGGTAATGACGGGACCCAGTGGCGAATGCGGATGGCATATACGTACATCAGTATATTTTCGTTCTTTTTGGTGTGATCAATTGATGGGACTGCATTGATTCGGATCAATGCAAAGTTAAAAACAAACCTAATCTGATGTTGTTGGAACACTTTTTCAAAAAGCTGTTATTGCAAGGACGTTTACTTTTGTTTTGCATCGTGGTATTCATTAGAATATCCTGCTCCTCAGTCGACGAGGCAAGGGCCGAGATCCCTTCACCGGGAGTGACCCCTTGGACAATAAGTTTGCGTCAGGGCATTAACTTCACTATAGCCGATTACTTTTTCTTTGCATCGCGGTATTCAGTTGGAATATCCTGCACCCCATTCTACGGGGAAAGAGCCGAGATCCCTTCACCGGGAGTGACCTCTTTAGCAACGGTTGTCGTCACTATATTTTCAAAAAGCTATCAGTTCCTTCAACGATATCAAGTTCTTTACGTTAAAGGTTTTCGCCAGAAACCATTCGTAGCCCTCCGTCGTTTCAGACGGGTAGCACGTAGTATTCATGCTGTGTTTGTTGACCTTCGTCAAGGCATAGTGTATGGTAGCTACTTGTTACCTTTCTGCTGCATAGATAGATGCGTTGGTTTGGGACAGTCGTATAGCCTTGTTGACCTTCGTCAAGGGCTTGTACGGGTGGATTCAAATTAACCTGGATAATGACGGGTAGAACTTGACATGTGACTTATGATTTGTTGACCTTCGCCAAGGTCATAAGAGCATGGGGCAGAAATCACATCGGGAGTTTCAAAAGAACTGAAACTTGCCAGATATGCGCATACCTTCTGGAGTGTGGTACCGTGAGCGGATTCCGTCACGTTATCATGCGATGAGAGTTGGATCCCGATTCCCACTGATGAGTTGGTATACTCCTCGGGACATCCCGACTAATTCTTCTTTCAGGTTTGGAGGAGAATTTGAGGTGACAGTGGGAGGATTCCAGATTAGATAAATTGGTGACCATTCTGATCTAGGTTAGAGTGCACGCTGAGTGTTTCTTTTCTCTCTCTCTTTGGCAGCGACCATTGACCCGACCCTAAGACTTTGACTCAGTGACCAAGTTGACCGAACCTTCTTAAACACTGGCTTTTGGATTGTCAGAGTTGCAAACCTCATTGCCACTCCTACTTTTACCCTTTTCTCCAGGACACCCCGTTTTACTATGAACGTCCACTTCCATTGGACAAAACCATCGTATGGTTAGATACGAACTCGAAAGAATTTATTCGAGGATGGTTTCCGGTTCTGGAGAAAACGGATAGGATTATTCAGTTGTCTTTTCCTTTTACCCTCTCTCAGGTTACGAGTACTCCTTGGTTTAGGGGTAGTACACCTATTACGCAAATTGGATTGTCTTCTTCCAAACCTTAGGCTGGTGCCGACCGGTAGGGAATGAAGAAAACCAATTAGCATAACGATGGTGTGCAGAAGGTATTAAGTTAAGACAAAGCAAGGGATTGGTAAGAGGGCAAAGTAAATTGCAACAGATATTCACGACCAAACCAGGTATTTCATTACCACTCCCAAATCACCTTTGTATTTCTCCAGAACACTCCATATCACTACGAAGATCCACAGTTTATTGGATACTCCATCGTATGGTTATATACGAACTCGAAATGAATTTATTCCAGTTCGGGGATGGATTCTGGTTCAGGAGAAATAGGAATAAGGTTTATTCGGTTGTCTTTCATCTTCACCCTCTCTCATTGCGAGTGTTCCTAGGATTGGGACAGTACACCCATTATGCTTATTGGATAGTCTTCTTCCAAACCATAGGCTGGTGCCGAACGGTAGGGAAGGAAGAAAACCATTTGGCCTAAAAGGGTGTGCAGAAGGTAAAGACTAAAGACATATGAAGGGATTTGGAGAGGTGGCAAAGAATTACAAGGTTACAGACGTGAATATGGAAGAGGCATTACTAAGAATACCGGAATACCCCATCGAAACATTTCAATGTTTCAGTTTCACTGTGTACTGTTAAAGGAAAACTGATTTCCCGATTAGACGCTTACTCCAGGGTATGTATTTACCAGGTATGATTCTCACATCTGTATGGTTTTACAGATGATGAGTGGGAGTAAATTATTGGGAATTGGGTGATCATCCTCATTATATCGGGATTCGTTGTAATCGGTGATATTTGAGGAAGTCACCTGGGCTGTTTGCCGGTCGGCAAATATTTGGTTTTGAATATCCGCTGTTATGCACCAATTTCAAATTGATATATCTGTACGTCTATTTTCATAGAGTGAGATATAGCTTTCTGAAATTATGTCTACGACATTTACCTATATCAGTGGATGGTTAGGTAAGGAGCATTAAACAGCGGTGTAATTCTTCTTAACCATAAGTACAGTTTTCAACCTACGACACACAGTGAATGAGTTATTAGACTCAAGGGGCTTATACAGAGTATTGTATGTTGTCCAGGGTCCATCAGGACAGAGGGGTTGGTCCTCGTACTATATTCGGTTTACTTATGACTTCTCTAGTTTTTAGACAGGTGTTTCGTGGAAACACAGGGTCCGAATTTGGAGAAGTTATTGGTATTTGAATAGAGTAGAGAACCAGGTATAGCAAGTATCGGGATTCTTCAAAGAGATCGAAGATGTAGATACTTGTGTATGGTATTCAGTTGATAGTAATGATTAAGAGATCTTGCTTCTCTTTCAGGTTACTCATAATTGGAAGTATTCCTAAGTTGAGTAACGCTGATCGGCCTCCTTCCATTTAGTTGACATGCACTGGGGATAGCTGCATGATTTGAATCTGGTTCAATTAAATCTGTGCCTCTGTTTCTATATTGGATATAGTACAGTTCATATCTTAACATTGTTAAGGTACGGGGAGTTGTCTGGCTTATGCTTAAAACCAGACACTGGACAACTCAAGGCACATTTCTGTAATGGCTGTTTGTGGGTTGACCCAGGCTATGACGCGGGTTGACTTTCTACCATCTGGATGAACAATAGCAATATTGTTCTAGACTCGCCACAGTTTTATTAAAAATGGATTTTTCAGAAAACAGTAGTGGGAGTATGGTAGAACTGGAAGTGATTCCAGAACCACAAACGATTACTGAAGATTTGATAAGGAACCTAAAGATTCAATCTGGATTGACATTCCATTGGCCACTCCGCAGATAAGGTGGGTAACTTCAGGCACCCGAGAGGTACTTCGGTAGTCTCAAGGACGGTGACAGGGAAGTTCTTGTTTACCCACAATTACCATTGCTGTTGTTCCAGGCTGCGAGACCCGGCGGGAGGATGAGTATAGCGTCGTTCTGAACTCGCTTCAGAAGTGTACGTGTATATGACTCTGCCAGAGGGTTGTCGTAGTCAGTGGGAGCAGCGGAAGCATTGGTGGACAAGTAGCTTATGTCTATTTATAGACTAAAGCAGATGTAGCGGAGATAGATCATCTGTTTCTGACGTGACAGTCATGGGTTTGACTTAATCAGAATAGGGGATGGATCTGTTGAGAAGGTAGTAGGGTGTGATATCCTGGTATTTGGATGATATACACAGAGTAGGAAAAGAAACTCCTACACTACGATCGGTTATACTTTGGTCGTCACACAGTGGTTTCTCCACAAAGGAAATGGATTTTATATCAGACATACTGGTTACTAGATCTATGGTTTTAGATCTAGATTTGGGTGGTTTCCCAATCAGGGTACTTGACAGCATTCTAAGAGTATTTAGGATGGACGACTCCTGGCACGGTAGTGTACCTGCAGGTAATGGAGTCACCCTCTCCAAAGGTGTCTTACAGACTAAAGGGGAGAGGGACGGGCATGATTGGCGGATCACTTGCTCAGGCAATTGAGTCAATCGTGAGATGTCAAGTACCACACCAGATGTTGTTCTTGCAATAAGTTGACATTAATCCAATCCTGGAGAAACAGTCGGAAGCAGTTTTAGAACATAAGTGGATGTTCTAGGGATATGATAACGACAGCCTTATTCAGGAGACAGTTATCATTCCAGGCTTCCAAGGTGACTTGGACGACAAGGAGGTTGTCAGAGTTATAGTTTTCCTTCTGATGAGGGGCAGTATTTTGGACAGGTGGTCCAAGGCAATACTGAGGGAGGCATGGCGCGCAGGATACTGATTAAGTTCAGTTGACGATACAGTCTATGAAGTTTGGATTTGGAGTTCATTTATGAGCTAGGTCCCATCAGACATCCAGACATATTCTGAGACAGGTATTGCTCTTTTCGGGAGATGGCTTTCTCCACGAACTTGAGATATAGAGAGACATAGAAAGAAACAACTAAGCGGATCCACTCACTAAGGCTATTCCTTGAACGCAATAGTTCCGCAAACGAGCTTTATGAGACTGACTAGTAGAGGAGTTGGATGTTCGGTATCACACGGGCTGTGAGTATGCGTCATCGCAATAATTAGCCTTGAGTGCAAGTGGGAGATTGTTGGTGATAGTGCCCTCAGAGTCAATTATTAGGTCACAGGTACGTGATTGTAATGATTGAGGGAGGACCTATCCGGTAGGACAGTCTTACTCGAGATGATAGTATGCTATCTGGTTTACCTTTATCATCGTGTACTGTTTTAGGTGACCTGACACGTCGCTATTACACGTTGATAGAGCCCCTAGGATTCTTGCTTGACCACCAGCAGTATGAGGGCGATCATATAAGTGGGAGCTGGGGGTCTACAAGCATATCCTTAAAAGGTCCCTAGTCGTGGGAGTTTCGAGACCGGGCATCGATACTCCATTAGTAGACTAGTGTATACAGTCGAGACCCCGACGAGGGGCGGTGGCCGGTCTCACAAGCCACTGGTGTCAGTTGGATCACCTAAGATGTATACAGGTGCTCATTGGGTTATGAGTACACCGGACAGGACTCGCCGGGAACATGCTAGTTGGTCATATACCAGACGTCAGATGGCAGTTCCCTGGTGACATGTGTGCAGGTTAGTTCATCGACCTGGGGATCGTCATTTGTCTCGTGTGAGTTCCCACTGTACTTTGATTACTACCCTACCACGGCTCAAAGGAGTCGTGCAAACAGGTTTTAGTTGGGTACAGTCCCGAGCCACATGGAGGCAGTGAGCGTATCTTCAGGGGTTCGTCTCTCCCGGTATTGGGGGTGAGGTCGTGCTGTGTCTAGGAGAGCCATTACACAAAGTCCTTGGCCAAGGCAAGGAGATTTACTGGTAGGTATTCCAGTAGTATCTCAGGGTGTTCTGGGCTACACTCCGACACGACTTGTACCGCTTTTGGGGGTCTGACTTTTACCAACCCCCTAGGCCCGCCATGCGATGCTCATAGACGAACGGACCGGACTGCACGGATATTGTCACTGACAGGCTCAGTAGGGTTGTCGGGCTAAGTTCGCTCACAGACGTCCCTTTTAGTCAGTACCTGGTAGCCCGTCACGTATTGGCTTATACCTCTGACGTGCTAGTGGTTAAATCCACAACCAAGGTGTTGACGAGTCTTTAGAGTCCCCCACATTTCAGTTACTCAGCTTTCGGGCGAAAGGTTGTAGAGGCCGTATGGAGATATGGCAAGGTCCGATCAGATACGTGCGGTATTGCACGGATCAGGATCGGACAGTTTGTACTATAGGCCGTATTGGTATATGGCAGGGTTCGATCAGATACGTGCGGTATTGCACGGATCAGGATCGAACAGATATTACTAGCCGGTTTTGGTATAAGCCGGATCCTAGTATAGTACAGTGTAGATTTTGTCTCATTGCATTTGTATTTCAGTCGAAATACAGATGCGGGTGTGTATGCACAGTATCGGGGTTTTCCTGTAATTTATTACGGGACCAGTTTTCTGGAGTTGCCAGTTTGCTTTCCGTTTCGGCCAATTTCCTTTGTTCCGTTCATTGGCCGAAGATTGGTGGAGGAGGGTTTATTTGCATTGTTGCAAATAGGCATTAGTGGAGGGGGTTCTTTGCATCTTGATGCATCATGATGGCTTTCATGATGTGCACCATCATTGACTTGTTTTGACTCCATCATGGCTTGACTTTTAAAGTCATGATTGTTGATGATGTTGAGGGGTATGGTTGTTGAGTGAGGACTTTTTCTTTGTGATGATTTCTTTTGAATGATAACCATTCTCTCTCTCTCTCTTTTTTCCACCCACCCCCTTGTTGTTCTCTCTCTCTCTCCAATCACACATGAAGGGGGGGCCGGCCATTCCTTGATGGACATGGGATTCATTTCATTTGGTGTGTGGAGAAAAATATGATACATTCCTTCTTGAGTATGCTCCATTTTTCTCACCTCTCTCCAAGCTCTCTTTTCCTTCACCAATGGCAATTCCACAAACCCCAAAAATGAGACTTGCTCACTACATATTCTACAACGAACCTTGGGCACGTCGAGTAGCCGGCTTCGTGCCCGAGTTGCCTCGGCATTGAGGTGGGAGCCCGTAAACGATGTAGGCAACGTGGTGCACCTCCGGCGACGAGGATGAGACAGACGGAGATCCCGCGAGGAGATCGGATTGGAGATGAAGACCGGAGGACTTGGATCGTCGGTATATCTCTATTCCCATTTTTGTAGATAGCTTAGACTAGTTAATGGTTCGATCCGGGTTATAGTGCGCGGTGGTGCCGGTTTGCTAAGTCCGCAAAAATTTAAGTTTACCACCGTTTCCGCGTTTGGCCGTCGGATTGACGGCCGGGGCGCCGCCGTGCACTTACAAAAAAGTTATTTTATTTACGGTTATTTTAATTATATTAACTGTACCTACGGATGTATCCGTAGGGCCAAGAAGTATCCCCTACAGATATATGCGTAGGTACATATCCGTAAGGACAAGCCCAACCCCCCTGACACTGAGATCAGGGGAGAAATATCAGTTACTGCTGATATTTTGCCCCTACGGCTTAATCCGTAGGGGCAACATGTGTACCTACGGATTAATCCGTAGGTACACATTATCTGTTTTTTTTAAAAAGGAGCTGCCTTATTTTTTCTCACCCTGTGCACAATAATATATATATATCAATAAAATATAAATTAATCATCACACAACATATATCGCAGTATTCATAATCACATCTCACGCATATAATATACAAAAGAAACCCAAATACTGAATATGATATAAATATAAACCAATATCAATATCAATATCAATATCGTTTCAAAATGTAGTACAATATGTATGATATAAATAAATACATGTTTGAAAAAATAAGAACCAAAAAGCTACCCTAGCTCGGTCCAGCTCCACCTCTGAATAACGATAGAATAACGCGCGCCTGCTCCTCGGTGAATAAACTTTGCAATTCGGCGCGAGCGGGAGTCTGAGCGTCCTGTGGAGCTGGCAATGTGGTCTGCGCAGCCGCCGTCGAGGGAGTCGCTTGCGGAGCCGCGGCTGCGGGAGTCTGAGTGGGCGCTGGAGCTATAGGAGCTGCCTGCGGAACCGCAGCCGATGTAGTGGCTTGCGGAGCCGCAGCCGAAGGAGATGCATGACATGTACCCTGTCGCGTCTGGACCAAACGTGTGTAAGAAGTGTGTAAGAACTGTGTATTACTCGAATTCGTATCATTATCAAGTTATTTCGAAATCCCATTTGGATATCTAGTTTGGATAATTGTTGTTTATTTTAATTACATATGTATGTATGATTAATCAAACCTAACTCTAAAACCAAATAAGCTCAAGCTACGTATTAATTATGAATATGTTGATATGTATAATATGACATGATATTTTACTATAAAGTAGTATACATACCAGCATCTCCTTCAACTCCTCAACGGTGGCCCTCAAGCTCTCCAGTTCCTGCTGGACACGTCGCTCACTGGAGAGGGAGGAAGTAACCGCCGGGGTGGAGTCCAACCTCATATGGGCCCTGCTAGGGCCCAGTCCCCGGCCTCTCTCCCAACCTCCGTGGTGCCCTCCGTGTGCGGCGTCCAGAACTGGGGTCAGCAGCCTCGGATCGTTCTGTCCGGTAAAATCGATCCCCGAGGCCTCGGCCTGCTCAACCACCCGCTCCTACACCCACATTAAGCAGTAAAGTATAAGTATAAAATTTAAACTTGAAGCTTCCAAAACTAAAATTTCAAATATGGGTAGAATAAATATTTAACACTTACGCAATACTCCTGGGTAGCGACGTCGGGATATCGAAGCTCGCCCGTGGCGGGATCTGTTGAGGTGCCGTGGATGGCAAGATATGCGGACAGCACGCTCGGTGTACCACCTTACGCCACGGTCCGAGCTGTCTGCAATATTAGAAAATAACTCTTAATATTAGAAATATTAGAAAATAACTCTTAATATTGCAGAATTTCAGAAAGGTCGGTCTATTGTAATTTACCGATAACTCCATGGCTCGAGTAATATTCCTCGAGCCACCTGTGTAAGTGGGGCGACGCCTCTTCGCCGACTTCCTGTTCTCTGTATTCTGAGTGGCGTGTTTCTGCACAATGCATTAACATTTAGTTTTCTAATTAAGGAACACAAAGAAATAAATTATATCATAAACAATGAATTACATTTTAAATACATACATGTTTGCGTTGGGAGTCGAAATAATCGCACAATAGAGGTCATGTCTCTACGTCGACTCTCGCAAACGCCGAAGTAGATAGGAGGGCCGCTCTCTCTGCCTCGGGGGTCGCCATCCACAGGGAGTAGCAGTCGGCCTTCAGCTCATTCCTGTTGTATCGGACCATGGTCTGCATGTTCTTCATCAGGCCATTGTACAGAGCATGAAGATCGAGCACCCTCCCAGGGTGATCAGGGTCGGGTACAGGCTGAAAATCGTAATCCGACTGAAAATACAAAAAAAACATTGTTATTAAATTGCAAGTGTTAATAATAAATATATTGGATAAATCAAATGAAAATAGGCCGTTAATACATACCCGAGCCTGATCAAAGAAGAGGGCGAATGAGCGCCGGTGCTGCTCGCCCCACTCAACGTGAAGTGGATAGTTCTTCACGAGCCGGCTCTCATCCCCCATATACCGGCCGAACCTCTCGGCATGAGGACCGGTATAGCGATTGTCAAGGGTAAAAAGGAGGGGGAATGGTGCCTCCCCCCTAGCTCTGTCAGGCCTCAGCCTATGGAACTGATTCGGGCCTCGAGTCCCTCTTTGGGGATGGGGAGGCCCTGCGTCTGCACGAAATATCAAGACAATCAATATTAAGACAAAGTTGTATTAAGAAATCATGTTTAAGCGAAAATTGAAGTGTGATATTTACCTCCGGTGACTATCGCATGAGCCTGGGCCCGGGCAGCAGCACGAGCGGGACGATAGTTCCTCCGGTGAGGAACAACCGGGGTCCCGGATGCGGACGCATCCCCTGCAACTAGAAAATAAACATTAACGCTAAATTTCCATGAAGTTCATATTTATTCTATAGACCATATGTAAAATGAATAAATATTTTATATTTATTCATACTAACCTGCAGACGATGCGGATGGTATGGAAGTGGCAGGAGTGGCCCCTGCGGAAGATGTGGACGCACCACCTATAATTAGACAATTAAAAATAGATTATATAAGTAATTGCAAAAAGAATGTGTAGATCAATAATATAACGTTCTAAATCAATATGCATGCACTATAGGATATATAAACATACCCGCAGGTGCGGTGGTGTCACCACCTACAGCTAGACAATAATAAAAATTGCTAAGTAAGAGCAAAAGGAATGTGTGTATATTTATGATATAGCATTCTAAATCAATATACATGCACTATATGATATATAAACATACCTGGAGGAGCGGGAGTGGCCTCTGTCCCATATGTGGACGCATCACCAACAACTAGACAATCAAACATTGACAATATAACTAATTTTGACATAAATAGGCATGAATATCTGTAATATTACATTCAAAATGGATATGCGTGCAGTATACCTGGAGGTGTGGCAAAATCCACACGGAAGGAGGCATCCGAAGGGGTCTCCGATCTGGGTACAAGACCGGCCCTCTGAAGCTCCCTACGAAGCTCTCCGGGCGGCAGAACCGCTCTGCCTCTGCCGCGGCTGGAGCTCCTGCCGCCCCTCGCTGCTCCCGACATCGTCATCAAATCTAGATAAACGGTTCGTGGACGCATCAGACAATCATTAAAAGTATTGACTATATATGTATAAAGCGTAAAATGTGAAGTAATAATATAACATTACTGATAACCTTTTTCGTTTCGTGGGCGCATTATACATATCTACTTGGATTTCATCGTCGATGTCATTTCTAACCCACGTAACTTCATGATCGGTCGAAGACAACCCGTCCTTCGAAACAGACGGTCGGAGCACTTTAAGCCTTCTCTCTTCTTCGTCCTCATCGCTGTCCTCGTATTCTGGGACATCGTAGACATCTCTGGGTTTCCATCGGCATACAACACTCCACCCCGGATGCTTCAAACACTGTGAGTAGTATACTTGGAACGCTTGGTTCGGAAAGATAAACGGATCTTCCTGATAGTAAAATCGAAGTGTGTTCATACTGGTCAATCCATATTCATCTTTCCAAGTCCCAAGATTGCTTCTCCACCTGTCCGTATCGGTTCGCGTATCGTACCAAGTACACTGGAATATATAAAAAGGTTCTGATCGTCCGGGATAGTGGATACCGAGTATACAATTTAAGTACCCAAAATAAATCACGCCGTCCGATCCTACCGTCGCAATCCCACTATTCTGAGTGATTCTAGATGTTTCTAATTCCTTAACTTCGAATTTGTATCCAAGGACACCAAATCCTTTGTAATATGCAACCTCCGTACTAGGAAATTGAGCTAAACATCTTGAATCACTCTCAAATGATGCAGACAAGTTCGGATCGTGGATCTAACAAAACAAATTTTACGACAAATACATAACGATACAAGTTTAGATTAAAACTGCTAGCAATAAAATGTTATTTGAATAACTTACATGATCTGTGACCCAATCACAAAAATTATCCTGATGATATTTTTCCAATTGTTCTTCATTCCAATTAGGATGCCCCTCACGTACCTCGTTAAAATGAATTCTGTTTTCGACAAATAATGGTGACATTAATATTATATCATTTCATACACACACAAACACAGATATAACAATTAATCCAAAAAAACTTACTCTCTAATTTGTTCAAGACATGCGCAATTAAGCAAGATAAACCGGTATATCTTGTTGATAAACATAGTGTCTACCCTCTTATACTCGGCTTTACCATATGGTCCGTCTTGAATTCTTCGTGGTCGGTTAAGCCTTGTCTCAATATTCTCGTCCAGATAGCGGGAACAAAATGTGGTTGCTTCATTAAGAAGATAACCTTGCATGATAGAACCATCTGGTCGATTTTTATTGCGTATATACTTCTTAAGAGTGTAGAGGTACCTAATGAAAATATGTTGAATAAATAAATACGGGCATGCAGGAAAACAATAAATTTTTAAATTGCGCGAAACGAAAAATTACACGTATCTCTCGACGGGATACATCCATCGATATTGTACCGGTCCGGCTAATTTCGCCGCAGTTGCAAGATGAACCGTCAAGTGTATTATAATATCGAAGAATGACGGTGGGAAAATACGCTCAAACTTGCAAAGTATCAACGCAATAGAATTTTCTAGTTTTTCCAGCGTCACAACCTCCAGTGTTTTAGCACACAACTCCCTGAAAAAACAACATAGGTCGTTGATTACTAGACCAACCGAGTCGGGGAGAGAAGTCCTGAGGGCTAAGGGAAGAAGGTGCTCCAAGATAACATGGTGATCATGACTTTTCAGCCCATCGATCTTGCCCTTCATAATTTTTATTTTCTTGCTGAATGATCCTGAGAAACCTGTGGGGACATTCAAATCATGCAACACCTGCAGGAATCTTTTCTTCTCCGGTTGTGACATATGATAAGCGGCATTGGGAAGTACAAACTTGCCCGGTTTACCCGCTACCGGTCTAGGGTGCAATTCACTTCTTATTCCTCACTCTTGTAGATCCATCCGAGCATTCATGTTGTCTTTAGATTTCCCGTCTTTACAAAGAAGCAAGTTAAGTATGTGCTCTGATACTCCTTTCTCTATATGCATGACGTCCAGACAATGACGCACTGAATTTGTAGACCAGTACGGAAGCTCGAAGAAAATGCTTAAGTTGTTCCAATATGGTGGTTTGATCTGTTTTGTCGGATCCATCCTGAAGGTCACGTTATTGTAACCATCCCATTTAGCAGTCACGTCCTCTCCGGACAATGGGGATGGAGGTCCAAGAAGCTCCTGATGACCATCAAAGTGAACCGTGTCTAACCTATAGGGGTGGTCTGGAGGTAGGAAACGTCGATGGCCGCAATAACAAACCTTCCTGCTAAAATTCAAGAATTTCGATGTTGTGTGTTCATGGCAATGAGGACATGCTTTGTGACCATGTACGGACCAACCTGATAGCATTCCATACGCAGGAAAGTCATTAATTGTCCACATTAAAATCGCACGCAGTATGAAGGTTGTATTTGTGTTTGCATCATATGTCTCTACACCATCAATGAACAAAGATTTCAACTCCTCGATCAGAGGTCGGAGATAGACGTCGATATTGTTCCCCGGTGAGTTTGGTCCGTCGATAAGAAGAGGCATCATAAAGTATGATTGGTCCATAGCCAACCAAGGCGACAGATTATAAATTATCATTACAACGGGCCATGTGCTGTGACTTCCAGCCATATAGTTGAATGGGCAGAAGCCATCAGTAGCCAGTCCGAGCCGGACATTGCGAGGGTCGCTACTGAATATTGCGTGCCTCCTATCGAAATCCTTCCATGCCGGTGAATCTCTTGGATGGCTCATTTTTCCATCTTCACTTAGAGGAGCACGGTGATGCCAAATCATTGCCTCGGCTGTTTTCTTGCACCTGAATAACCTCTGTAGCCTCTGTGTTATGGGAAAGTATCGTGCTATCTTCACAGGTATATCAGGCTTCTTATCAGAATCTTTCGGTTTATACCTGGTCTCTCCGCATGTTGGATACTCTTTCAAATCTGAATTCTCTTTCCGGTACAACACGCAATTTTTAGGACATGCTTGAATCTTCTCGCACTTTAGACCCAAATCAGACATCATCTTCTGGGCTTCGTACCAGCTGTCGGGCACATTATTTCCCGAAGGCATAGAATCTTTCAAGAATGAAAGAAGCATTGTGAATGATTTGTTGCTCCATCCATTTAGACACTTAATCTGGAAAAGTTGGACGAACCATGAGAGGGTGGAATACTTCGCGTTCTCATAAATTAGTTTCCTAGCATCATTCATGAAATTTTTATATTTATCCGCATGCGGTCCTTGACCGGAAGGAATGTCATCTTCGGTACGAATAGATTCACCTAGGGCAGCCTCTACCATATCCTCCATTTCTTCTGATGGAAATAAATTACCGCCTTCTCCTTCTGCCGCATTACCGAATTCTTCTTCTTCTCCTGCCGCATTATCGTGTTCTACTTCTTCTGCCACAGTACTGCATTCTTCTCCTTCCCCATGATATTTCCAAGTTGTATAAAGTCTAGTAAACCCATGTTTTACAATATGAAGCTCTGCCAATTCTACCATCTGCTAGTACTTATTGCCACATCTATCGCACGGACAGAGAATCTTCTATATTATGATCTTATTATGTACGCACGCAAATTCAAGGAAAGCAGCAACTCCTGCGACAAACTTAGGTTGCATACGTTGTTTCCAATCCACATACATCCAGTCCTTAACTCTGACGTACTCACGGGCCATGTTAGACTGTATAACATATAAATTGTAGGTTATGCTGACTATATTGAGAAATATAAGAACGAGATAGTTACCGACAAAGGAGAAAATCCGTGTATATGCTTTGTGTGTGCGTTTGTCGTTGAAAAGAATAAATTATCACACGTATGTTAACCGATAGACGGGGACTAAATGGCGCTTTTAGTTTCATATATGAGTATCGATGAGAATATGAAGGTTTCATATTATTATCGAGTATCGGTTTTAACTTGAACATCTCGAATCACTCTCTAATTATGTGTTTGTTGTGTATTCTTGTTGTATGTGTGTGTTCCGGCTGTCGGGGGTAGGCTTCTATCCCATTAAGAATGTATTGAGCGAACACCCATCACTTGTTCTTTCAACCGTTTCGAGTAAATTTCGGCAGCACCTCCCCGATGTTCTCCGAGTACACTGTAATAGAATAGATAATCATTTCAAAGCTGTGAAACAACGTTGAAATGAACATCTAATCTATCTTTGTACACGGAGAACCAGCGGAAAGGTACCGACGAAATATCTCGAAACGGATGAAAACACAAGTGAATGAAGGCGTTTGCTTTATACATTCTTAACTTGTCCACACGGGAAAAATCAATGGGTTACCATACGATTGAATTTTCTCGTAGCGTAGACTATACGACGGTTGTTACTATCGAGCTATACTGTCCGATTTTTAACAACCTTCATATAGTTCTATGTCACGACGAGCATCGCACGTATGTTAACCGATAGACGGGGACTAAGTGGCGCTTTTAGTTTCATATATGAGTATCGATGAGAATATGAAGGTTTAATATTATCATCGAGTATCGGTTTTAACTTGAATATCTCGAATCACTCTCTAATTATGCGTCTGTTGTGTGTTCCTGTTGTATGTGTGTGTTCCGGCTGTCGGGGGTAGGCTTCTATCCCATTAAGAATGTATAGAGCGAACACCCAACACTTGTGCATTCAACCGTTTCGAGTAAATTTCGGCAGCTCCTCCCCGTTGTTCTCCGAGTACACTGTAATAGAATAGATAATCATTTCAAAGCTGTGAAACAATGTTGAAATGAACATCTAATCTATCTTTGTACACGGAGAACCAGCGGAAAGGTACCGACGAAATATCTCGAAACGGATGAAAACACAAGTGAATGAAGGCGTTTGCTTTATACATTCTTAACTTGTCCACACGGGACAAATCTATGGGTTACCATACGATTGAATTTTCTCGTCGCGTAGACTATACGACGGTTGTTAGTATCAAGCTATACGGTCCGATATTTAACAACCTTCGTATAGTTCTATGTCACGACGAGCATCGCACGTATGTTAACCGATAGACGGGGACTAAGTGGCGCTTTTAGTTTCATATATGAGTATCGATGAGAATATGAAGGTTTCATATTATCATCGAGTATCGGTTTAAACTTGAACATCTCGAATCACTCTCTAATTATGCGTTTGTTGTGTCTTTTTGTTGTATGTGTGTGTTACGGCTGTCGGGGGTAGGCTTCTATCCCATTAAGAATGTATTGAGCGAACACCCATCACTTGTTCTTTCAACCGTTTCGAGTAAATTTCGGCAGCACCTCCCCGCTGTTCTCCGAGTACACTGTAATAGAATAGATAATCATTTCAAAGCTGTGAAACAACGTTGAAATGAACATCTAATCTATCTTTGTACACGGAGAACCAGCGGAAAGGTACCGACGAAATATCTCGAAACGGATGAAAACACAAGTGAATGAAGGCGTTTGCTTTATACATTCTTAACTTGTCCACACGGGAAAAATCTATGGGTTACCATACGATTGAATTTTCTCGTAGCGTAGACTATACGACGGTTGTTACTATCGAGCTATACTGTCCGATTTTTAACAACCTTCGTATAGTTCTATGTCACGACGAGTATCGCACGTATGTTAACCGATAGACGGGGACTAAGTGGCGCTTTTAGTTTCATATATGAGTATCGATGAGAATATGAAGGTTTAATATTATCATCGAGTATCGGTTTTAACTTGAACATCTCGAATCACTCTCTAATTATGCGTCTGTTGTGTGTTCCTGTTGTATGTGTGTGTTCCGGCTGTCGGGGGTAGGCTTCTATCCCATTAAGAATGTATAGAGCGAACACCCATCACTTGTGCATTCAACCGTTTCGAGTAAATTTCGGCAGCTCCTCCCCGCTGTTCTCCGAGTACACTGTAATAGAATAGATAATGATTTCAAAGCTGTGAAACAACATTGAAATGAACATCTAATCTATCTTTGTACACGGAGAACCAGCGGAAAGGTACCGACGAAATATCTCGAAACGGATGAAAACACAAGTGAATGAAGGCGTTTGCTTTATACATTCTTAACTTGTCCACACGGGACAAATCTATGGGTTACCATACGATTGAATTTTCTCGTCGCGTAGACTATACGACGGTTGTTAGTATCGAGCTATACTGTCCGATATTTAACAACCTTCGTATAGTTCTACGTCACGACGAGCATCGCACGTATGTTAACCGATAGACTGGGACTAAGTGGCGCTTTTAGTTTCATATATGAGTATCGATGAGAATATGAAGGTTTCATATTATCATCGAGTATCGGTTTAAACTTGAACATCTCGAATCACTCTCTAATTATGCATTTGTTGTGTCTTTTTGTTGTATGTGTGTGTTCCGGTTGTCGGGGGTAGGCTTCTATCCCATTAAGAATGTATAGAGCGAACACCCATCACTTGTGCTTTCAACCGTTTCGAGTAAATTTCGGCAGCACCTCCCCGCTGTTCTCCGAGTAAACTGTAATAGAATAGATAATCATTTCAAAGCTGTGAAACAACGTTGAAATGAACATCTAATCTATCTTTGTACACAGAGAACCAGCGGAAAGGTACCGACGAAATATCTCGAAACGGATGAAAACACAAGTGAATGAAGGCGTTTGCTTTATACATTCTTAACTTGTCCACACGGGACAAATCTATGGGTTACCATACGATTGAATTTTCTCGTCGCGTAGACTATACGACGGTTGTTAGAATCGAGCTATACTGTCCGATATTTAAAAACCTTCGTATAGTTCTATGTCATGACGAGCATCGCACGTATGTTAACCGATAGACGGGGACTAAGTGGCGCTTTTAGTTTCATATATGAGTATCGATGAGAATATGAAGGTTTCATATTATCATCGAGTATCGGTTTTAACTTGAACATCTCGAATCACTCTCTAATGATGCGTTTGTTGTGCATTCGTGTTGTATGTGTAACATGATTTTAAACCATTGAGATCAAGATTGATAGAACTGATCATCCTACATTGCAATGGCATTCATCTAACAAAAACTATTATTGCAATGGCATTCATCTATAACAATCAACAATTAAAACTACAAATATAGGATACATATATCATAAAGCGTTATACGCAACATATGAATTCACATGACTGAAACATGCATCAAAAAACATGTTCATCCAAAAGAAAGGCCACTGTCAACAAATATAGACAAAGAATTATTATATTAACTATGAAACATATTAGAAAAATGATACAAGTTAAAGATATTAATAACATGATGATAATCAAAGCAGTTGCGTACAGATGCTAAAACCGAATATGTGACACGATATTCTTGTAAAGATAGACATTTATTAAAAGAGGAGACGCCCAAGTAAAATCCATAAATAAATCCCTATCTTGCCCTTCCTTTTCTTCAAATCAGAAATGTGTCTTCTTTTTTGCAATTATATATAGCTAAAACAAAGAAGTTCCTACAATTCTAAGCATTTCCAATTACAACGGCCTATCCTCAAAATCCAGAATCTTATGAGCATCTTATGCAATTAGCAAAAAAATTCAACCAAACATGCCCAACGGCTAAAAGTTCAACAAAACAGTCTCCGTTTCCAAGAAAATTTGAGAATGACAAATAAAATTATTAGTTAAACTGGGCTTTACCCACATTATTAGTCCAGTTTCCAACACCTTCTCAAACTAGACACATTTTCCTCTTATGATCATCATCAACATTTCAATTAACGAGCTTAATGCTAATTAGAATGGAAATTAACTTAGACCCTGAAATCCAAAACCCCAACCCCAACCCCAACCCCAACCCTAACCCCAACCCCAACAGCAACCCCTTACCGAACCCCAACACCAACCGCAACCCCAGCCCCAGCCCCAACCCTAACGCTAACCGCAGCCCGAGCCCGAGCCCCAACCCCAACCACAGCCCCAGCCCCAGCCCCAACCCTAGCCCGAGCCCGAGCCCCAGCCCCAGCCCCAGCCCTAGCCCCAGCCCCAGCCCCAGCCCGTAGCCCCAGCCCCAGCCCCAATCAAGAAGTGCTCAGGGACACACAACCCCAACCCCAACTCCAACCCCAACCGCTACCCCCTGCCGAACCCCAACCCCAACTGCAACAGCAGCCCCTCAGCCCTACCCTTAACCCTAACACTAACCCCAACCGATGCCTACCCAAACCATGAACCATAGACCTAAAACAATCAAAAATTTGTTTAATTAAGATTTCCTAATCTGTGCAGGCGTTGGAGACGACGAATCGGTGGCGACGACGAATCGGCCGTAGATTGAAGAAGCAGGCGATGGCGACGACGAACGGAGATGAGGAAGAAGCAGGCGGTGGCGACGACGATTCGGCCGGCGCTGGCGACGACGAGAACGGCGATCGGCGGGAACGAGGGTTTGGGGATTTGGGTTCGTGCGCAACTGATAAGGTAATAAGAAATAATCAGCGTATGGATCGATCACTTAAATCTCTATTTAGATGGCCCTACGGATATACCCGTAGGTGCTTGGTTTGCGGCTTCGTAGGGGCAAACAACACTTTAAGATTTAATAATTTTTAAATAAATATGGAAGGACCGTAGGGGCAACCGTTTGGCCCTACGGATTAATCCGTAGGGCCAAACTAAATCTGCCCCTATGGATGCTGTTATCCGTAGGGGCAACACCCTATTTTAGTAGTGAGTACCAACACTGGCCTGGCCGAAAGATTGGCGAACTTGTAAGGTGTAATTAATCCCGGCTATTCTTACCTTTTAGGGTTTGAAGGAAGATTTGATGAAAACAGTGGGAGTCATACTGATTAGATAAGATAATAACCAATCTAATCTTGCAAGAGCATATGCTAAAGTGTTTTCTTCGCTCTCTTTCCAGGTAGCAACCATGTCAGGCCTTAATCAAGATAATAATATAGATGTATTGACTGAACCCGCTTATTATACTGAGCAGGGGAACATAGGTTCCGTTCTTTCTTATAATAGTTATAAGACTGAGCAGGGAATAGAAACATATCCGGATTCAGATGCCGCCCAAACGAAGAATAAGCATATTGATGCATCTTCTTCAGGTGTGTTTGTTATCGAGAACTGTTTCTCAGTTCACTCTACGTCCTGGGTATTAGATACCGGATTGGGATCCCACATATGTAATATGTTACATAGGCTAAGGAAAGGTAGGGAACTGGGAATGGGTGATCATTTCATAAGAGTAGGGAATGGAGCAAATATTGCAGCCAAAGCAGTTGGTGAATATCACCTTGTATTGCCAAATGGTAATACATTGATTCTGAACGAATGCTATTACATTCCGACCCTGATATGAAATCTTATATCAGTTTCTTTATTGAGTAAAGAAGGATATAATTTTGTAGTACAGGATAATGTTATGAACATCTTCCCGAATCAAAAGTTGATTGGATCAGGCTCGTTAAATAATGGCATATACGATCTAGATCAAACCACGGTTCTTAATGTACCAAACACACACAAGAGGAAGAGTTCATAAATGAACGAATCCTTCTTGTGGCATTGTAGACTAGGTCATATCAATGCGACACGACTAGCTAAGTTTCATAAGGATGGATATTTGAATCCGTTCTAATTTTCATCTTATGACACTTGCCAGTCATGTCTCAAAGGCAAAATGACCAAAACTCCGTTTTGTGGACACGGAGAAAGAGTTACGGAACTCTTGGGACTGATGCATAGTGATATATGCGGTCCCATGTCTACACATGCCAAGAATGGTTCCTCATACTTCTTACATTCACTGAGGATCTCTCAAGATACGGACATGTGTTCTTATTGAAACACAAGTCTAAAGCTTTTGAGAAATTCAAAGAATATAAGCATGAAGTAGAGAACCAAACGGGTAAAAGTATTAAGATCCTTCGATCTGATCGAGGAGGAGAATACTTGAGCAATGAGTTCCGTGACTATCTAAAATAGAATGGGATTCTCTCTCAGCTTACTCCTCCTTATACACCACAGCACAACGGTGTATCGGAACGGATGAACCGCACCCTATTAGATATGGGCGCTCAATGATGAGCACCGCTGAGTTACCTATTTCCTTTTGGGGTTATGCGCTGGAGACGGACGCATACCTATTGCATAGAGTTCCAACTAAATCGGTGCCTACCACTCCATATGAGATATGGAATGTAAAGCGACCATCTCTTAAACGAGTTAAGATATGGGGTTGTCCGGCCTATGTTAAAAAGCAAAATCCGGACAAGCTCGAGGAAAGATCAGGTCTATGTAAGTTTGTGGGATATCCAAAAGATTCCTATGGATATATCTTCTACCACGCTGAGGAACAAAAGGTGTTTGTTTCTCAATATGCCACCTTTTTAGAAAAGGAATTTCTTGTAAAAGAAATTAGTGGTGAAGAGGTCGAGCTGGAAGAAGTTCCAGCAGCACAAACTATAACTGATGATTTGTTGGAACCAGAGGATTCAATAGTTCCCGACGAACCTGTTCATATCAGAAAATTGCATTCTAATACCGCTCATTCATTATCTAATTGTTGTATTTATCGGTATTTTTGACCAGTGTCTGCTCGGTATTATAGATTACAGGTATCCATGACAAAATACTGGAAATGCATCCAACAGCACAGATATATCACTTGAGGGAAGACACTGCGACCAGAAATGCAAACAGACCGATACTTCAGGAGCTCCTTTTCGCAGCAAGTTGTGTACACATTTTTTTATCTAAATGGTCCAACACAACAAATGTGTACACAAGACTTTTAGGCTCATGTGGATATGATTTTATATGCATTCAAGGATATGATTTTATTTGCGTTCAAGACTAAACATCCTTGACTTTGGCCAAAATGGCAGCACGACTGTCCCAAACCAACCCATCTATCTATGCTGCACATGAATACCCAATAGCTACCAATCACTATGCCTTGACTTTGGCCAAAATACATAGCTTGAATACTTTTTGACCATTCATGTGGAATGACGGAGGGCTACGAATGGTTTTGGCGAAACCGTGAACGTAGTGAACTTGATATAATCGATGGAACGAGATAGCTTTTAAAAGGAGTGGTTCAAGCTCCGCATTTAAAAGTTTAGTTTTGAAAAGAACCGAGTGGTTTTCAAAGTGTTCCAATCGACTTTTACTTGGTTTATTTTCTTGCATTAATCTTAATGCGTCCCATCTTTTAATCCTACCATTGCAGAAAACAACCAAAATATGGTGTACGCTTATGCCATCCGCATTCGCCACGGGGCCCCGTCATCACCCGTTAGGTTACTTAACTAACGACAGAGCGGGGGCTGGACTAGCGCGGATGCAAAACATAAGCAACACCTAAATAGATATCATATATAGATATATAGCAATGATAGTCAATCCAGATCACAGATGAACACTTTGGATATACTAGGAATCCGCGATTCGTTCGAGCCTGCAATGAAAAGCAGATTACACGGTCGCGATGAATAGCCAATACCCCACCCCAAGACCCCTACGGGTGCGGCAAACTACCCGCCATGTATCCGAAGCGAAGTAACCTCCCTCAACGACGTGAGTAGGCCACTCGGCACTTCGAGATACCCAGTAGTTTGTGCACCCCACCATAGGTCTATCCTAGGAGCAAAAACTCTAAAAAGAAATTATACAATGACGGCTACAACCCCGACCCGGTTGTGCGGCCAAATAAATAATATTACATCAATTTACATATTATATGAATGAAAGAAAAAAGAAACTCTCATCTCACATCCACCCCGGCTATTCATCCGCGACAATCCACCGAGTTCATATACACAAACCAATAAGCATTACAGATCACAGATATGTATAACCCCTACTAATCGACGTATAGCGATTAGCAGACGTTCAATACATATAAACAACACAGATATAACCCAATAGTCAAAGTATAGGGAAGTTCGATAAAAAAATACGGATTTATAGCCACCCCAATACAAATTTCAATTCTGGAAAATCTGGGCAAAAATAAAATATCTTAAAAATCCCAAAACCATAAAATAAGAACACAGAAAGAGAAACGAGCCGCGGCAGAAGCAAGCTTCTGCCGCGGAAACGCGGTGAGTTGGTCGGTTCGCTGATTCGTTTTTCTTGGGTGTACTGTAAAAACCCGGAGCCGATTTTTAAGGCGTGATTTATTATTTTTAAAGCAGATTTAAAAATCGGCAGAAACTAGGGTTTTTGGAAAAAAGTTTTGTGATTTTTACCGATCGAACTTCTATACACTTTACTAACTAGCTAGTTTATGTTTAGTTAGGCTCTGATACCACTGTAAGTCCACGTTGCCCACCCCGGTGCTTGCGGGGAGGCGGAAACGGCATAAAAAACGGATTTTTATCGAACTAGGCAACATGGACTATCAAAAGGAGGATCTTTGCTAAACAAAAACTAACTACAAAGCTAACTAGTTTTAGCTACATGGATGAAAGCTTATACCTTGGGCTTTATGTCCTTCTCTCCTTGCTCCTTGGAGTGAACGGAAGTGATCTCCTTGTCGTCTTCTCTAGTCGAAGAAGGATCCACCCGAGAGCCTCAACCTTTGGCTTTAACTTCAAGCTAGAAGTGACTAAGATGCTTGGAGTGCTAATCCTAGAACCTTAGAAGAGAGTAGAGAGTATCTTAGAATGGTTTATCTCAAGCTCAAGTGTTTCTCAACTCATGAGAGGGACTACTCGTGTAATGGCTCTCCTAGACACAGCGCGATGTCAACCCCCAATACCGGGAGAGACGAATCTTGTCTAACCGTCACTTCCTCCAAGTGCTTCGGGACTGCACCCAACTACTACCTGTTTGCACGACTCCTTTGAGCCGTGGTAGGGTAGTAATCAAAGTACAGTGGGAACACACTCGAGGCGAAGTGACAATGTCAAGTCAGCGGACTAAGCTGTACTCATGTCACCTGGGAACTGATAACTGACGATAGGTATAATACCGACCAACAGCTCCCGACGAGTCTTGTCCAGTGTACTCGTAACCTAACGAGCACCCGTATACTATCTCAAGTACGACGTACTGACGGGTGTGGGACAGACCGTCTTCCATGCTGGGATGAGAAGCGCATACGCTAGTCTACTCCGGAGTATCGATGCCCTGTCTCGATAGTCCTACGACTAAGGACCTGTACAAGGATGTGCTTATGGATTACCCAGCCCCCACGAGTGTGAGCGCCATCACAACGCAGGTAATCAAGCAAAGATCCTAAGGGCTCTACTAATATGTATAGGTGATATAATAAAAAAAACACATGTACACATTAAAACAGAGACAAACCAAGTAGCATACTACCATTTCGAGCAAGATTGTCTATACAACTGTGAATATCCCAAGCTTCCATCAAGTAATATACATACTAGTATGATACAGTAATGGCCTCTAGGGCATATACACTAACAATTTGGACCGGCCAAACTACCCAAAAAACCGGCCTGGCTGGCCCCAAGTTCTCCAGTAGGTCCCATCTTCTCACACACCCTCCCTCTCTGCCAGTTGGTCTCGATTTTGTTGTTTATTTGATTTCTTTCTGAGCCTATAAATACAGACCAGAGGCAAGAGGAAAGGGGTAGCTTTTTCTTTAGTTTTATCTTAGAATTCTTGTAATTTTTATTTTCATTCTTGAGCTCTTGCCCCTTTGTCTTGACCTTGCAACTTCTCATTTTGCACTTGCAAGCTTAAGGCTTAGGTTCTTGACTTCAAGATCTCTTGTAACAAGTTGTTCTTCAATAAGAGTTCTTATTTTTATTACATGTCTTGTTCCATTTTACATGATTTCAATTGTGAAATTCTTGCTTTGCTTTGATATTGCAACCTCTTAAGTGAGCTTGCAACCTTAAAGCTTGGTATTTAGATTTCACACGTTGCCGGGGATCGAACACTTGGAGATAACATGCTTGAACTCATCGGTTCTCTTTTCATCATTATTTCATTGCATGTTTTTATGTATCTTCTCTTTTCTTTCTTTTTAATTTGTAAATATGTGTGAGTAATCTTTTCACTTGTTAAGGGTGTAATATGTTAGATCGTATTCGAAGATTTTCTTTGTCTAAATTTTAAAACCAAAAACTTGCCTATTGAAACTCCATGCAAATCACCCGCAACTCCGCTCACTAGGCATCCTATCCTACCACGATAGTGATGATTTCCTAATCATGACCGGATTGCCCATGGTTTGCCGAAGACTAAAATCAAGAGATAACAACGGAAAGACAAGGGACAAGGAAAACAGATTTAGCGAAATGCCGCATCTACCGTATTTCAAGTTCCCTAATCCGCGTTGTTACCTATTGTTTTAGTGTCAATACCAAGTTGGGGCTATAAGGAATTGGCAAACATCACCTTCATACAATCTAACTTATTACTACCCTTAACAAGTCCTTTTTATTCATATCTTTGTTACGACAATTAGTTAACCAACAAATCAAAACACGGTATTAACTCGTTAAAACAAGCTATAAAAAGCTTACCATCTCCCTGCGGACGACCCGTATTCATCGCGGCTCGCTACAAGCGACACCGTTTTGATAGCGGTAATTTCAAGACTCTTTTTAAACACAACACGGTTAGAACGTGACAATAAAATGGTGCCGTTGCCGGGGAGAAGGTAATGCTTTTATACTTGTAGTCTCGGGTTAAATTTGTGCATATTATGTATAAAACTAACTTCTAATACATTCAAACAAATAACCATTCTTTTTGAAACCAACCACAAACACAAATAAAATTCTTTTCTTCTCTGGATTTGAATTCTGCTAACACTCTGATGCTAAAGAAATAAATCAAGTTATAAAATTGGAATGACATTTCTTCATTGAGACAACACACAAAATTTGAGCCAATTTCCTCACACAAAAACCAGCGACATCCCCTGAAAAACCGAGCTCGCCGGCCTTCGTGTGGCCTTTTCACTTTTGTTTTTCTGTGTTGCTTCCAGTGTTTTGATATAAATTCCATTTTTATTATTTGATTTTCTTAATTATTTGTGTTCATAATTGTGTTTATTAATATTGCCTTTTGGCTCAAATATCCGTATTTTTCCAACATGCGCAGATTTGACGGATTTTGAGCCGCGATCGTGCGGAACAAAGAGGCATTTTCAAGTGCAAAGGAGGGTGAATACTCAGTGCCAAAGATCCGGGTAGTTGGACCCACGCAAAAGAACCATTGGACCACTCGGAGGCAATATCGACACGAGTTTCTGAAACTTGATACTTTTTGGTACGTATTTTTCTAAACATCCCCTCTCAAACCCGACGCTCCAATATTCTTGTCTTTGCAGGATTCTTAGCAAAAATCGCCGCAAAAAGCAAAAAAAAAAACTAACCGTATTTGTTGCAGCGCCGCGTTTATAGTAAAAAACTATAGCTGATTGCTTGAAAACAAAACTTGGTTGAATTTTGCGCATTGCATCATTTAATACGGACCTAAGGGGCTCTAACACCAATCCAGATTGGGTGGGGATTTCATCACCCTTCCTAAGACCCCGGAAATCACTAATTGCATAAGTGTCACCTCAAGTTAATAAAAAAGATTAGATTCAGCCCTAAGGACTTCGCGCTCAATAAGACAGAGGACTGGTTATAGGCATCGACCGTTTATCCTAACCTGACTTTGCGGTGTCTAGGCAAGTGTGTCTAAGGCGAGTGGTTACTTAATTAGGACCACTACTTTTGTAGTGGGGAGCCTCCCACTCACCTGGCACTTACCTGGCCGTAATTGGCGGTGAAGAGGCGGTTTGAGGTCTTATTTCTTGACCTTTGGAACAGTTAAGAGCAGGTCTAGTGGACTTAGAGAATCACAAATGCCATTTTCAAAAAATCTAGGTGCCGAGAGACCCGACTACGGATCGTTTGCTAGAAAACTAGGCGAAAAAGCTAACTAGTTAACAACTTAACTATAAAGAATACGGAAATACAACCTTTGTAGATCCGGTCCTCCACCTCCACGGCTCCGAGATGAGGTCCTCTCCGCTGTCCAAATCAAATCCGGGCTCTAGCATCGGCTTCATCGGAGAACGAGCGGGCAAGGTCGTCGGCTTCGTGCCGAAGATGATCTACGTCGAGGAATCGCTAGATCAAGCTCCACCTTCACCAAACCATGATAACTTGTGAAGGAAACACACTCTACTACTTGGCAAGAGGTAGAGGATGAAGAAATAGGAAGTGGGTAGACTTTAGAATTGGATTTCTCACTTGTTTTCATCAATCACCATTGATGAAGTAAGCTTCTTCATGTGAAGAAGATAAAGAAGAAGAAGATGATCAAGAATGATTATTATCATGAGAATTATTAAGAATAATCCATTCTTATCATGAGTGAACCATGGTTAGTTGTAGAGTGTGAACTAGGGTTAGTGGAGTGGTTAGGGTTAAGCATGAGACAAAATGGTGACAAAGTCAAAGTGTTCATGAAACTTCATGAACAAAACAAAAATTGCCACCATTTTCTCATTTGCTTATTCTTTTTCCAAAAAGAAAAAGATTAATATATAAATAAGGAAATCAAAAACCCTAATCATCCACTTAACTATAGTTTGATACTTTACACTTAACCAAAAAGCATGTATCATCAAACATGATACAATCTTGTGTACAAAAGTATATCGCATATACAATGTGCACAAACCAAGTGAGAAAATCCACTTAAAGTGAACCGATACTAGTTAATGCAAAGTAATATATCAAATATATAATTATGCATTAAATCATTAAATCAATACTTGATTCAATGATCCGGTCATGTCGCACATAACCGACTAGTATCCTATGTATCGGCTTATCGAATCAATCCTTGATTCGATAACTAGGTTATATCGCATACAACCATTCGACACATTCATCGCTAGAATGAAATACGGTATCACATACATGCATCATTCTCGGTCCTGCACATATCTCATATGCGCTCCTATTTCGTTTCGCTTGAGCCAGGAAACCTCTGTGTAGGACTCTAAAGACTCGTCAATACGCCGGCAGCGGATGATGATCATATCAAACATCCACAAGCCGCAAGCGGTCTGCTAAACGTAACGGCCACCCGGGTATTGAGCGATCTGAAGATCGACGAGCAAGCCCGCTCACACTCCAGTGAATACAACCAGTAACACTACCGTACAGTCCGGTCTGATCGTCTGATATGTCGCATATCTTGCCTAGGGGTGGTAAACGTCAGACCCCAATAGCTCAATAAGTCGTGTCGATATGAGGTCTATAACAATTCGAGATACTACTGGTAACACTTACCAGTAAATCTCAGCAACCCTGGCCAGGGATTTCCTGTTATAGCCAATCGAACACAGCGCAACATCAACTCCCTATACCGGGAGAGACGAATCCCCTCCTATCGCTCATTACCTCCATGTGACTCGGGACTGTACCCAAAAACCACCGTTTTGCACGCCCTCTTGGACGTGGTAAGATGGAAATCAAAGCACAGTGGGAACCACACAAGACTCTATGACGATCTCGGGTCAACAGACTACTCTGTACCAGTGTCACCAGAGAACTGCCATCTGACATGAGGTATAATACCATCTGGGAGTTCTCGGCGAGTCCGTCCAGTGTACCCAGTCTCCACTGAGCACCCGTATATCATTTCTGATGTCAAACACCAATGGATATGGGATCATCCATCGCCCATCTGTATGGGTCGAGAAGGTATACGCTAGTCTACTCTGGTATATCGATGCCCCGTCTCGATACACCCACGACTAGGGACTTTGAAGGATGTACTTATGGACTACCATGTCCCCACTAGTATGATCCGCATCATAGTCCAGGTAGTCAAGTACAGATCCTAAGGGCTTTACCAACATGTAACAGAGAGACAATCAGTGTGCACGTTAAGGTAAAGATTAACCAGATAGCATACTATCATGTCGAGCAAGAAAGTCCTCCCTATATATATCCCAGCATCCACTACAATATACATCCTATGTATAGTAATGGCCTCTAGGGCATACATATAACTAACAATCTCCCACTTGCACTAGGGCCATCTGATAGCAGTGGTTGTAGTATCTCATACTCAACCATCCCATAAAAATCTCTCTCTGGGAACAGGCCTTTGTGAGTGGATCCGCTGTGTTTTCCTCTGAATCTACTCTCCAAACCTCGATCACCCTGGAGATCAACCATCTCCATGATCAGGTGATACTACCTTAGAATATGTCTGGATCACTGATGGGACGGACGTTCCTTGGCATAAGCCACAACTCCATTGTCACACAATGGGAGGAACATGGTTCATCTTATGAACCAATATATACCCAAACAGCCTCTTTGGTAGCATCTTAAATAGCGATGTATCAAGCCTTTATCGTCTAGTATGCCACGGTATCTAGCTTGGAACTCTTCCAACATACCGTCCCTTTACTGAGGGTAAAGACAATGCCTGCGACTGACATTCAGTCGTCTTTATCACCCTGGAACCCTTCCAGTGATTCTCCCCAGGATCGATTGATACCATCTCACTACAACTAGTGAGAATCCTAATATCCAATTAAATCTATCTCATAGATCCAAAACTCAGGATTTAGGAGGTATCATTTTGATCCTATATGGAGAATCATAGTGATAAGCGGAGATTGATCGAGCGTAGCATAGGAAACTCCTTCCCTATCAAGAATATGTCATCCACGTACTCTACGAGGATTGTCACCATACTCCCTACTACCTTTTTGTATATACAAGGTTCATCTACCATTTTGATGATGTCAAACTCTTTGACTACTACATCAAAACAGACATTCCAACTCCGCGATGCCTGCTTTATCATATATAACATCTTGCACACGTTTCTGCTGCTCCCACTGTCTACGAGGCCCTCTGGCTGTGTACTTATAGACGCACTCTTCTAAAACATCATTTAGAAAAGAAGTCATGGCACCCAACCGCCAGATATCGTAGTTATGGTATGTAGCCGTGGCAAGTAGGATCTGGATGGACTTAAGCATAGCTACTTGAAAAGGTTTCATCATTATCCACACCTGGTCAATGATGCAAACTTTTAACAAGTCTAGCTTTGAAAGTCTCAACTTTTCCATCTACACCAAGTAATCTTCTCAAGATATACTTGCTCCTGATGGGGATTTAACCCTTCAGATATAGCAACCAAAGTCCATACTTTGTTGGTGTATAAGGATTCCATCTCAGATCGCTAAACATCCAGCCATTCTTACAGAGTCTCACTCCTGATGGCCAGCTCGAAACTAGTTGGGTCATCATCTCATGATGCAATCCTCGCTCCCACTGTCATAGAGAAACCGAAGTAACTCTAAGGTGGGTGAGGAACCCTACTAGATCGGCGGAGAGGCTGAGGTTCGTTGGAATCTACTGAATCCTTTGGTTCTACCAAATCATCAGCTGCAGTTTGTATGGCTGGAACATTTCCAGTTCTACATTACAGACCTTGCCTCGAGCTTGTCCGGATTTTGCTTTTAGACATAGGCCGGACAATCCCAAATCTTAACTATCTTAAGACATGGGCTCTTCCCTTTCCATATCTCATATGGAGTGGTAGGCAACTGATTTGATTCGAACCTATTCAATAGGTATGCAGCTTCTCGAGTGCATAACCCCTAAAAGGAAATAGGTAACTCAGTAATACTCATCATAGAGCACACCATATCATATAGGGTGTGATTGCTCCGCCCCGATATACCATCGTGCTATGGTGTATTCGGAGGAGTAATGCCGAGAGAGAATCTCATTCTCCTTTAGAATAGTCCACGAATTCTATGCATAAGTATTCTCCTCCTTGATCTCATCATAGGACATAATACTTATGCCCGTATTGGTTCTCTACTTCTAACTTATATTCTGTGAATATCTCAAAAGGTTCGTACTTGTGTTTCAACAGGAACATATGTCCGAATCTTGAGAGATTATCAGAGAATATAATGAAGTATAAAGAACCAGTCCTGGCAAGTGTAGACTGGGGACCTACATGCATCAACATGTATCATCCCAAGAGTTCACTAACTCTTTCTCTGTTTCCAATAAACGGAGCTATGGTCATCTCATCTCTGTGACATGACTGGCAAGTTTCACAAGATGTAAATTCAAACTGATTTAAATATGCATCTAATATGTAACTTCAGCCAGTCGGATCGCATTGATATGACCTAGTCTACAATGCCTGAAGAAGGATCCGTTCATTTCTGAACTCTTCCTCTTCTATGTGTTCCGTATACAAAGAACTGTAGTTTGATTTAGAACATTAATGCTTTTAGATAACGTGCCTGAACCGATCAACTTTTGATATAGGAAATGTTCAAAACATTATCCAACAATACAAAATTTTACCGTTTCTTTACTAACAAAGAGACAGATATGATTTTGTATATCAGGTTCGGTATCTAACAACATTCGTTCAGAATCAATGTATTGGTAATACAGGGTGACAGTGACCAACAGACTTGGCTGCAACACTTGCCCCGTTTTCTGCCTCATGAAACTTATCACCCGTTCTCAGTTCTCTACCTTTCTGTAGCCCTATGTAACAGATTACATATCTGGGATCCTGATTTGGTATCACATACCCAGGACATAGAGGATACTGAGAAACAGTTCTCTGTAATGAACACACCCGAAGATGATGCATCAGCATGCACTCTCTTCGTTTGGGCTGCACAGGAATTCTGGTAATCCCCAATTTCCTGCTCTGTCTTATAACAATTATAAGTTGGAGCGGGACCAACGTTCCCCAGCTCAGTATAACAAGCGGGTTCGGTCAATAATCCGTATTATTATCTTGATTAAGGCGTGATATGGTCGCTACCAGGAGAGAGAGAGAAGAAAACACACAGCGTGCGCTTTTGCAAGAATAGATTGGTTATTATTTTAACTAATCAGGATGGCTCCCACTGCTTTTTATCAAATCTTCCTTCAAACCCTAAAAGGAAAGACTAGCCGGGATTAATTACACACTACAAGTTCGCCAATCTTTCAGCCAGGCCAGTGTCGGTACTTTGAGGGAGGTCCCCCGTGCTTTTGCACGAACCTAATTACTGTAAACCTCGTTTTCCCAGAGACGTAACCCCGTTGACACCTTTCTAGACACCTACTTGATCGGCTAATTGTAATGTATAAAACTCTCCCAGGAGTAACTCTTACTCGCAGCGGGTATCGGGATCCAACTATCTCATAGAAGGTATGCAATCTCATTGCAAATTTCAACACTTGAAATTCCCGATAATATTTTTCCCCTAACCTCCTATGACCTTGACAAAGGCCAACAAACCATAGGATGCTAGTCAAGTTCAACCCGTCATTTCCTGATTGAATTAAACCCACCCGCACGGCCCTTGACAAAGGCCAACAAGGTCGCACGACTACCCTAACTCAATCTGCATCATATGCATAAGCAGATAAGCACCAGTTAGCTACCGCACACTGCGCCTTGACAAAGGCCAACAAACGCAGCACGAATACTAACTACTACTTATCTGAAATGACGGAGGGCTACGACAGGTTTTTATGAAAACCTATTGCGCAATGAACTTGATATCATTGTAGAATCAAATGATTTTAAAAATGGAGTGTCTTTGAGGTTTTTCTAGTTTTGCTAAAGGAGTCACTCCCGGTGAAGGGATCGTCGGTCCTTTCCTCGTCGAATGAGGTGCTGGATATATCACATATATCACTGTGCAAAGAAAAAACACTTAAAAGCAATCAAATGACAAACCGAGTGTGTAGCATCTGCCAGTTATTGCTAAAGGAGTCACTCCCGGTGAAGGGATCTCGGTCCTTTCCTCATCGAATAAGGTGCAGGATATATCACATATACCGCTGTGCAAAGCAAGAACTGTAGCTACCTGTTTTATTTTGAAATTCGATTCTACAACAACTTTAGGTTTCTTTTACTTTCATTAATCACATTAATGAAGTCCCATCATTTAATGTACCTAATCATCACAGATAAATACGACGTACACTTATGCCATCCGCATTCGCCTCGATGTCCCCTCGTGCACCGTTAGGTTAGGTAACTAACGGCAGAGCGGGGCAGGGCTAGCGCGGGTGTAAAACATAAGTAACGTCTATATAATATATCATATATACTATATACTGTATCTATCACAGAACATCACATGATCACATCACAGATATCGCAGCAGAAGAAACATATGAAATATTGGATATACTAGGACGTCCGTGTTTTCAATACGAGCCAGTATAAAACACGGATTCCACGGTCGCGACGAATAGCCAAACCCACACCCCTAGACCCCTACGAGAGCGGCAAGCAACCCTACCAATTCTGGAGTTAGGAGACCCGGACTCGACTCCTCGAGTTGGTCTCCCACTGGACTCCAGAACCCGGTTACTTGTGCCCTCCTCCTTAGGTCTATCCTAGTGCGGAAAAGTAAATAATATACAAACGGTGACATCTTCCGCAACCTGGAAGCGCCCCAATAAAAGAATATTACATACAAGTTTTTACATGAATGAAAATGAAAAACACTCATCTCACATAAAAAAACCCGACTATTCAAACACGACGATCCAATATAACATATCCAGCAACACATAACATTACATGTTATCAACGTAAGTAAATATGCGCATCCCAATTGTCGTTGACATATAGCAACGAAACCGGCGATATCACATATTACACTTACGGTCACAGAAAAGAAAGTGTAAAACTACAACAGTTGGAATCCGCAACCATCTCAGACATCGCATGCCTGACCAAATGAATTACTTAGACATCGCATGCCTAACAATTATAAACCCCGCATTTTAGTCTCAAAATCGAAAACTCTTTTCAATATCAAGTCGGGCAATTCAATAAGATTCCCGACATGCTGATCGAATGCTCGTCGCAAACTTCAGTAGGCGGCCGCACCCCCGACGCCGTCGACGAAGTGCACCAAGGCGGAACACCGCTGCCGCGAGCACCCGAACGGATGCTTTCGGCGACGGGGTTCTCCAACAGTCACTTGGTCGGGGCTATGGAGCGAGGCTGCCTATTAAGTTTATCCGGCGAGTATCCGCGTACGCTACGTGATTGCGACGGACTTTTGATCACATCAAAATTCCATGGCAACCGATCAAGTGAGACTAAAGTGCTATGTTTATAACATTCATTCAGTTATCTCATAACTCTTTGTGAATTCCAAGTATTGTATCACATTCCAGATAAACAGAAAATGTTAAACTTTCCGATCGAACAATCGAACACCCAAGTTTTCCCGATACAATCCAACACATGAAATAAGTCTAACAACATTCAGTTCGTGCCTCAGTAGCAACGGTCCAGCCGTAGAAGGGTCAAGCCAACGCCTCACATGTGGCACGCCGTACTGCCCCAAACCCGAAGGTTCAAAGGGCAGTTCAAGACGGTCACATAATCGAGTTAAGGTTTGTTATCTTCTAGAGGGTCCATCGCGTTACTTGCACTACTTAGAACGTCGTTAAACTACGGAAAAATACAACACTTGGAAATTTCCCGACAGGGGAAAAATTGGGTATTTATATCCGGTAGAACTTTTTAACATATTCTAAAATTTATCCGGAAAGCCAAATAGACAAAATTTGATACCCCGATCGAAACACCGAATCCCCAAAACAACTCCAGAAAATTCAACTCTTGAATAAATTTTAAAAATACCCAGAAACTCCAGCATAATATAATAGAAGTTACTGTGCAATCAATTGAGGATGACGTCATCAAAGTGCGGCGGAACTGCCGCAGAAACCAGGCTTCTGCCGCGTTTCCGCCGCGGTTTGTACTGTTCATAGAAAAAAAAATTGCACCGTAATTCTTATAATTCCCTGCTGAGTTTTCTGCATATTTTTAATTTTGAAAAAACCCAGTTTTTAAAAAATGTACAGAGAGCAAGTTTGTGATCGGGTTTCGGGTTCGTTCGGACTTCAAATTCCGTCTAGACTTCGCCTAAGGCTCTAGGTAGGCTCTGATACCACTGTAGGGTTCCTAGGCACTCTAGAGAGGTCTCACAAGGCATCGAACATGCCATTTTCAAAAAATCTAGGTGCCGAGAGACCCGACTACGGATCGTTTGCTAGAAAACTAGGCGAAAAAGCTAACTAGTTAACAACTTAACTATAAAGAATACGGAAATACAACCTTTGTAGATCCGGTCCTCCACCTCCACGGCTCCGAGATGAGGTCCTCTTCGCTGTCCAAATCAAATCCGGGCTCTAGCGTCGGCTTCATCAGAGAACGAGCGGGCAAGGTCGTCGGCTTCGTGCCGAAGATGATCTACGTCGAGACATCGCTAGATCAAGCTCCACCTTCACCAAACCATGATAACTTGTGAAGGAAACACACTCTACTACTTGGCAAGAGGTAGAGGATGAAGAAATAGGAAGTGGGTAGACTTTAGAATTGGATTTCTCACTTGTTTTCATCAATCACCATTGATGAAGTAAGCTTCTTCATGTGAAGAAGATGAAGAAGAAGAAGATGATCAAGAATGATTATTATCATGAGAATTATTAAGAATAATCCATTCTTATCATGAGTGAACCATGGTTAGTTGTAGAGAGTGAACTAGGGTTAGTGGAGTGGTTAGGGTTAAGCATGAGACAAAATGGTGACAAAGTCAAAGTGTTCATGAAACTTCATGAACAAAACAAAAATTGCCACCATTTTCTCATTTGCTTATTCTTTTTCCAAAAAGAAAAAGATTAATATATAAATAAGGAAATCAAAAACCCTAATCATCCACTTAACTATAGTTTGATACTTTACACTTAACCAAAAAGCATGTATCATCAAACATGATACAATCTTGTGTACAAAAGTATATCGCATATACAATGTGCACAAACCAAGTGAGAAAAACCATTTAAAGTGAACCGATACTAGTTAATGCAAAGTAATATATCAAATATATAATTATGCATTAAATCATTAAATCAATACTTGATTCAATGATCCGGTCATGTCGCACATAACCGACTAGTATCCTATGTATCGGCTTATCGAATCAATCCTTGATTCGATAACTAGGTTATATCGCATACAACCATTCGACACATTCATCGCGAGAATGAAATACGGTATCACATACACGCATCATTCTCGGTCCTGCACATATCTCATATGCGCTCCTATTTCGTTTCGCTTGAGCCAGGAAACCTCTGTGTAGGACTCTAAAGACTCGTCAATACGCCGGCCGCGGATGATGATCATATCAAACATCCACAAGACGCAAGCGGTCTGCTAAACGTAACGGCCACCCGGGTATTGAGCGATCTGAAGATCGACGAGCAAGCCCGCTCACACTCCAGTGAATCCAACCAGTAACACTACCGTACAGTCCGGTCTGATCGTCTGATATGTCGCATATCTTGCCTAGGGGTGGTAAACGTCAGACCCCAATAGCTCAATAAGTCGTGTCGATATGTGGTCTATAACAATTCGAGATACTACTGATAACACTTACCAGTAAATCTCAGCAACCCTGGCCAGGGATTTCCTGTTATAGCCAATCGAACACAGCGCAACATCAACTCCCTATACCGGGAGAGACGAATCCCCTCCTATCGCTCATTGCCTCCATGTGACTCGGGACTGTGCCCAAAAACCACCATTTTGCATGCCCTCTTGGACGTGGTAAGATGGAAATCAAAGCACAGTGGGAACCACACAAGACTCTATGACGATCTCGGGTCAACAGACTACTCTGTACCAGTGTCACCAGAGAACTGCCATCTGACGTGAGGTATAATACCATCTTGGAGTTCTCGGCGAGTCCGTCCAGTGTACCCAGTCTCCACTGAGCACCCGTATATCATCTCTGATGTCAAACACCAATGGATATGGGATCATCCATCGCCCATCTGTATGGGTCGAGAAGGTATACGCTAGTCTACTCTGGTATATCGATGCCCCGTCTCGATACACCCACGACTAGGGACTTTGAAGGATGTACTTATGGACTACCATGTCCCCACTAGTATGATCCGCATCATAGTCCAGGTAGTCAAGTACAGATCCTAAGGGCTTTACCAACATGTAACAGAGAGACAATCGGTGTACACGTTAAGGTAAAGATTAACCAGATAGCATACTATCATGTCGAGCAAGAAAGTCCTCCCTATATATGTCCCAGCATCCACTACAATATACATCCTATGTATAGTAATGGCCTCTAGGGCATACATATAACTAACACAAGTATCATCCTCAAATCCGTATGATAAAACATAGTCCCATACCCATGTGAACAGATAACTATATATTCCCGAATAAGCACAAATGAAAGAAAGAAAGTATGCAAGTATGGGTGGTTGTGTGCATGTGTGGTGCGACCACTACTCTAGGGTTTCGCGACACTAAATCACCCAAGAACACCAAATATCCATATTATCATCAATATACTCAAACAAAATATAATCAATATATATATATGTGTGTATACGTATTCGTATACATCACCACGAACTGCGGGGGTGCTATACGCCATCCACCCGACTTCTCCCCGTAGATATAAATCTACTCACCTGGTCTTCGCTCACCGAAATCGATGATGCCGTGCTTCTTCGCTTTGGAATCCTTACAAGGGTACCTACAATAATAAACAGTCGCAATATGTATTAACATCGAGGCAGAAAACAGATACAGCGCACAGTATGCTCATAGGTTGGAACCTATGGCCTAAACGTGCAAATCAATCAACCAATCCCTGTTGTCGATGTACGAACACCCAACAACCAAATACAAATTCAAATATCAAGAAAGTGCATTTTAAAATACGGAAAACATCGTCTAAAACACACCAAAATGCTCCCAGATTTTCCCCAAGTGACAATTAGCCAAAATTGCATATAGGAGGGGTCTAATTTAGTGCAAAATGAGCCCTGGAACAAAAATGAACCCATTCCCCTCTACTCTGGCCACAAATTGCGGCCAGAATGATTAAATCTGCGGCCATGGGTTTGAATTAGGGGCTCGGGTCTTGGTGGTAGCTTCCTAGATGCCTGCACGACTCACTGTCAGCTCAATTTTATTTTAGGGGTCTCGGTGTAATAGCAGATTCCTAAATACACACCCAGATTTCACAATATCTCCGATATCGGTTTCTAAATCCGTATTCCGGGTTTCAAATCTCTGTTTTGGGTCATAAATCAAGCACTAGGATGTTGGGGTGGCCTCTACTGATCTCAATTTCACAACACAACTCTCAATTCTCTCAAACCCTAACTTGGTCTTCCTTAAGTCCACAACATCACCCGATATCGATTCAATTTTAACATAGGGGTATAAGTAATGCAAAAACTAATCTAATGGTTCAGTAAATACCTCATTTGGCAACTCAAGAATTTTCTTGAGTTGCCTCTAGTGGCCAAAATCCTTGCTTTCTTGGTCCGATATGTTTGTCTCGAGCTCGTGCACCTTTTTAGTGAAATGATGATAGGGTTTTGAGTTTGTTTTTGTGATGATTTGAGGAGGTGAAAAGGGAGGGAATGAGGAGCTAGGGCAGCAGCAGCAACCATTAAGAGGGAGAGAGGAAATGGTGGTGGAAAAAGGAGAAGGAGCCAAGTCAAAGAAGTCCTCACCTACTCTTTCTCTCTCTCACCATACCTATTTTCTTTTCTTCACTAAATCCCTTCTCACTTGAATAGTAAACCCAAAAGAAAAGCCATGGTAGAAATGCACAAGTGTAGAGAAAAAGATATGTGCATGTTTTGCACAACATTGCTAAAAACCGATTAGCGATTTTTAATCGCGATTAGAACTAATTTAGCTTATAATTAAACATAAAAACTTAAAAATGGCATAATCCCATAAAATACCCTATTTTATAATTTTCTATAATTTTTCCAAAATTTCCCCCATTTATTTATATTTAATTATACCGAAATATTAAAATATTCATTAAAATAATATTAAATTATAAAAATTCCCAAAAATAGTATTTTATTATTTTGAAATGTTACACAAACCTGATTGAATCTTTAAGTCCTATTAAATTTTTAGTAATCGTTTACGGTTCTGGAATCACTTCCAGTTCTACCATACTCCCACTACTGTTTTCTGAAAAACTCCATTTTACTAAAAGTGTGGCGAGTCAAGAACAATATCACTATTGATCTTCCAGATGGTATAAAGTCAACCCTCGTCATAGCCCGGGTTAACCCACAAATATCCATTACAGAAACGTGCCTTGAGTTATCCAGAGTCTGGTTTTAAACATAATCCGGACAACTCCCCGTACCTTAATATCGTTAAGATATGAATCGTTCTATATCCAATATAAAAACAGAGGCACTGATTTAGTTAGAACCAGATTTAAATCATGCAGCTGTCTCCAGTGCATGTCAACTAAATGGAGAGAGGCCGATCAATATTACTCAACTTAGGAGTGCATCCAATTATGAGTAACCTGAAAGAGAAGCAAGTTTTCAACATCATTACTATCAACTGAATACCAAACACAAGTATCTACATCTTCGATCACCTTGAAGAATCCTGATACTTGCATCACGTGGTTCTCTACTTTATTTTTTTACCTATAACTTCTCAAAACTTGGACCTTGTATTTCTACGAAACACTTGTCTAAAACTAGAGAAGTCACAAGTAAATAGAATATAGTACGAGCACCAACCCCTTTGTCCTAATGGACACTGGACAACATACATTACTCTTTATAAGTCCCCTGAGTTGAATAACTCAAACCCTGTGCGTCTTAGGTTGAAAACTGTACTATGGTTATGAAGAATTACACCGCCGTTCAATGCTCTTTACCTAACCATCAACTGATATAGGTAAATGTCATGGACATAATTTTAAAAATTTATATCTCACTTTATAATACAGATATATCAGTTTGAAATTGGTGCATAACAACGGATATTCAAAACCAAATATTTGCCGTATGGCAAAATCCCAGGCGATTTCCTCAAATATCACCAATTACAACGAATTCCGATATAATGAGGATGATCACCTAATTCGCAATAACTTACTCCCACTCATCATCTGTAAAACCATACAGATGTGAGAAGCATACCTGGTAAATACATACCTGGGAGTAAGGATCTAATTGGGAAATTAGTTTTCCTTTAACAACGCATAGTGAAACTGAATCATGAAAATGTTTCGTAGGGGTTTCCGGGTATTCCTAGTAATGCCTCTTCCATTATCCAGATTCATGACTATAACCGTATATTTCTTTGCCATCTCTCCATATCCCTTTATATGTCTTTAGTCATTACCTTCTGTACACCTCCTTAGGCTAAATGGTTTTCTTCCTTCCCTACCGTTCGGCACCGGCCTATGGTTTGGAAGAAGACTATCAAATAAGCGTAAAAGGTGTACTCTCCTAATCCTAGGAGTACTCGCAACCTGAGAGAAAGTAAAGATAAAAGACAACTGAATAAACCTTATTCCTATTTCACCTGAACCAGATTCCATCCTCGAACTGGAACAGGTTCCTTCGAGTTCGTATATAACCATACGATGGATTTATCCTAATGGAATTAGATGTTCGTAGTGATACGTGGTATTCTGGAGAAATACAAAGGTGAAATAGAAGTGGAGATGAGATACTCGGTTTGGTCGTGAATGATAGCAGTCGCAGTTTACTTTGCACTCTTTCTAATCCCTTTATTTGTCTTTACTTATTACCTTCTGTACACCATTCTTAGGCTAATTGGTTTTCTTCATTCCCTACTATTCAGCACCTGCCTATGGTTTGGAATAATACTATCCAATAAGCGCAATAGGTGTACTCTCTCCTAATCCTGGGAGCCCTCACAACCTGAGAGAAGGTAAAAGGAAAAGGCAACTGAATAATTTTATTCAGTCTCTCCAGAACCAGAATCCATCCTCGAATCTGGAACAAGTTCATACGAGTTCGTATATAACCATACAATGGATTTATCTAATGGAAGTGGATGTTCGTAGTGATACGGGGTGTTCTTGAGAAACGAAAAGGGTAAACGAATGAGTGGCAATGATTTATGCAACTCAGACAATCCAAAATCCAGTGTTTTAAGAAGGTTCGGATAACTTGGTCACTGGGTCATAGTCTAGGGTCGGGTCATCGTCGCTGCCAAAGAGAGAGAGAGAAAAGAAACACTCTGCGTGCACTCTAACCTAGATCAGAATGTTTAATCACTTTATCTAATCAGGATGTCTCCCACTATATCCACGAATTCTCCTCCAAACATTAAAGAAGAATTAGTCGGGATCACCCGAGGAGTAAACCAACTCATCAGTGGGAATCTGGATCCAACTATCATCGCATGATAACGTGATGGAATCCACTCACGTTATCACACTCCAGAAGGTATGCGCATGCCTGGCAAGTTTCAGTTTCTTTAGAAACTCCCGATGTGATTTTTACCCCATGCTCTTATGACCATGACGAAGGCCAACATATCATAAGTCACATGTCAAGTTCTGCCCGTCATTGTCCAGGTTAATTTGAACCCATCCGTACATACCCTTGACGAAGGCCAAAATAGTAGTACGACTTTCCCAAACCAACGCATCTATCTATGCAACAGAAAGGTAACAAATAGCTACCATACACTATGCCATAATGAAGGCCAACAAACATAGCATGAATACTAAGTGTTACCCGTTTGAAATGATGGAGGTCTACGAATGGTTTTTGGCGAAAAACCTTTAACGTAATGAACTTGATATCGTTGAAGGAACCAGATAGCTCTTTACAAAAATATAGTGGCGAAAATGTTTGCTAAAGAGGTCACCCCTGGTGAAGGGATCTCGGCTCTTTCCCCGTAGAATGAGGTGCAGGATATTCTAACTGAATACCACGATGCAAAGCAAAAAGTAATCGACTATAGTGAAGTTATTACCCTGATGCAAACTTCTGCCCAAGGGGTCACTCCCGATGAAGGGATCTCGGACCTTGCCTCGTCGAATGAGGTGCTGGATATTCCAAACTGAATACCGCTGTGCAAAATAAAAGAGAACATCCTTGTAATAACAGCTTTTTGAAATTTGTTCCAACAACATCGAATAGGTTTGTTTTCCTTGCATTGATACGAATCAACGCAATCTCATCAATTAATCACACCAGAAAAGAACGAAAATAAAATGTACGTATTTGCCATCCGCATTCACTACTGGATCCCGTCATCACCCATTAGGTTACTTAACTAACGACAGAGCGGGGACTGGACTAGCGCGGGTGTAAAACATATACAACATCTACTAGTATATATATCAATATACAATAATCGCTCCATGCGTGATAAATGCAACATCACAGAAATGTAATAAGCATCACAAAACAATACAAATATCTGGGAACCCTGGGTTTCATTGAGCCGCAAGTTAAACTCGACGTTTCCCTGGTCGTGTGGATAGCCTATGCAATGAAACCTAGACCCCTACGAGTGCGGCAAGTTACCCGCCAAAACCTGAAGCGAGGCATCCCCCTTCATCAAAGTGAATGGACCACCTAGCACTTCACGGAATCCGGTAACTTGAGCACCCCTCCTTGGGTCAACCTGTACCCCCTACGAGTGCGGAGAATAGCCCGCTAATTCTAGAGTGAAGCCCCTTCCGTCTCAAAGCCATGAGATGTGGGCCCGTTGCCCTCTAGAACCTGGCTATCCGTGCACTCCACCGCGGTGTAATCCTAGTACAGAAAAGAAAATATGTACAACGGGTACATAGACGTCAACCCGGTCGTGTCCCAAAAGAAAAATATACAAACAGGTAGTGACGATAGTCCACATATCGGACGCTCGCCCCACGATAACAAATGTACAAATATATCCAAACTGCACTAACATTGCACCAAGCTATCCACAACGACAAATCCGCAACATCACAGCACAACATACAACATCAACGTGAATGTCACGTTCGCAAACCCGTCTAAAAGAGCTATAGCAATTAGACAAGATTTACCGCTCGAATGACATTCACGGTCGCAGATAGTAATGTAAGTACTGTGAACTAACATATTTAAAATTCCGATCGACAAAATTTCCCGAAGTGGGCCCCAAGAACTAATCCAGTACTCAAACAAATCTGGGCCAAAACAAAATATTCCAGAAACCACAATTCCACATGACAGACACCCAGAAGAAAAATGAAGCTCTGACCCTACATTTCCACCGCGGATCCGCGGCACACATACCAGTTCTGCCGCGGTTCTGCGGCGTTATGATGGGATCATGCTTTCAAATTTCTTCGGGGGTCTTAGAAAAGCCTGCACGATTTTCTGACATACTGAAAATAATTTTTCGACCACAAACAAATTTCGACAGAAACATCAAATTTGGAATCGCGGTTTTGGAAATTTCGTTCGATCGATATTTTAAACACGTTAGAACAAGCTAGTAAAGGTTAATGGCGTCGCCCTGATACCATGTAAGTCTACAGTAGCGTCCCGGCCGTCAAACCGAGGCCAAACGCGGAACAAAAACTTTTTACGAAACCGGCGTTATCGTAGTCTTTCACCCGGATCGAACCATTAACACTAAACTAGCTAACTATAAAGATGATAGAATGGCTATACCGATCGATCCGTGTCCTTCGGTCTTTAGTCACCATCCCTAGCTCCTCACGCCATCTCCGATCTTGCTCAATCTTCAGTCTGCTCGTCGAAAAGAGCACCACTTCAAGAAGTCTTTTTATGGGCTCCCGCTTCAAACCGAAGTAACTCGGACATGAAGTTTTGTAACCGACATGTCCAAGGTGAAGTAGAGAATGTGTGTGATAATTTTGTCTCACGCATCCATTGATTCTCAACACATGAGATGGTATGGATGGAGGTTAAAGAAGATGCCTATGGAGGAAGAAGTATGCTCAAGAGAAGAAGAAGAAAACGGCTTTTGTTATTATGAGATCTTTTGAGAGAGAGAGAGATCTATCAATATAACAAAGCCCCAAGCCAATACTTGGCTGCCCCTCTCTCCAAAATATCCCCACAAAACATAATTAGCCACAAAATCAATCCATGTCACATTTAATGTTCACCCAAACCAAGACTATGAGTCACCATGTTCATGTGGCAAGAAAAGATGCATGTGGACAAAACTTGCACTCATATTTTCCTCCATTAAACATTTTAACTAAATGTTTAATCCAACAAAAAGATATGGCATCAACTAAAGTAAACTTGTGACGGATCATAAGAATGCCCCTCATCTGTATATACATACCTGTATTCGCATTCCGACTGAATGCGAATACAATGTGTCACGACCCGAAATAGCCCGTGACTGGTACTTGAATCATATGAAGTCTATAGGACCCTATCTAATTCAAGTAAGCCAAAAGCCCAGAAATCTAAAACCATTTTTAAGTAATAAATAAAGGAAATAGTTTTAAGAAGTGAAGAAAACAAGTTTTTAAAACAAGGGTTTTAAAATAGGTAAGCCGAATATGTATTTTATATCCTCCATATCATTTCTAAAACTTTCGGCAGAGTTTCCTTTGTAAATACTGGCCCCGAACGGGGTACAACATGAATAATATATATATGCACAATAAAAAGGCATCCCCAAGCGGGAGCTGGCTCTTCATCAATCGACGGTCACAACCACGCAAGCAGTATAATATACAACGCCAAAGGGCGAGGATCAAAACTCAAAAGAATCTCAAAATCAACATGAAAACCATATTACTACAACGCGCGACTCTAAGGTCGAATTAATACATAACTGTTTTTCAAAATCTGAAACAATATACAAGTTTTGGTTGATGGAATTTCTAGATACAACTGAATAAAATAATACAAGGGTGGCCACGATGCTAGTGAACCCACCTACCAATGCAATCACCTAGAAAGGAAGCAATGTGCCAGAAAAGCCGCAATGAAACCTGTACGGCAAAACCTGCAAGAACTGTGGTACAACGGGGGTGAGTTGCCAACTCGTGAATAGAAAACATCGCAGAGTAGAAATCGTATGCATGACATAATCCTAGGTCAATACGATCAGTAATAATATAAACCTCAAGTGAATAAGTCTGAAGTATGATAAGGTGGCAATATTGTTAGTGTATATGCCCTAGGGGCCATTATTATATCATACTAGTTTGTATATTACTTAAAGGAAGCTTGGGATATTCACATGTATATAACAGTCTTGCTAAACATGGTAGTATGCTACTTGGTTTTTCTATCTTAATATGTGAGTATACGTATTGATAGAGCTCTTAGGATCTTACTTGACTACCAGCGTTGTGATGGCAGTCACACTAGTGGGGGCTGGGTAGTCTACAAGCACATCCTTATTCAGGTCCCTAGTCGTAGGATTATCGAGACAGGGCATCGATACTCCAGAGTAGACTAGTGTGTACGCTTCTCATCCCAGTTAGGGAGATGGTCTGTCCCACAGCCGTCAGTACGTGGTACTGGAGATAGTATGCAGGTGCTCGTTAGGTTACGGGTACACCGGACAGGACTCACGGGGAACTGTTAGTTGGTATTATACCCATCGTCAGTTAACAGTTCCCAGGTGACATGAGTACAGCATAGTCCATAGACTTGACATTGTTACTTCACCTCGAGTGTGTCCCACTGTTCTTAGATTGCTACTCGACCACGGCTCAAAGGAGTCGTGGAAACAGGTAGCAGTTGAGTGCAGTCCCGAGCACTTGGAGGCAGTGGCGGTTAGACAGGATTCGTCTCTCCCGGTATTGGGAGTTGATATCGCGCTGTGTCAGAGAGCCATTACGCAAAGTCCCTGGCCAGGGCAAGCGAGATTTGCTGGTAGGTTCCAGTAGTTTCTCAGGGTGTAATAGGCTTCACTCCGACACGACTTATACCGCTATTAGGGGACTGACGCTTGCCGCCCCCTAGGCCCGATATGTGATAGTCTTAGACGAACAGACCGGACTGTACGGAGATTGTCACATCAGACTCAGTAGGAGTTCGGATGGGTTTCCTCATCGGCCTTCTTATCGACATCTACCTGGGGACCGTTACGTACAGCTAGTGCCACTTGCGGTCTGTAGTTAAACCCACTTCCAGCGTAGCAGTCGAGTCTTTAGAGTCCCACACAGAGAGTTTCCCTACTCCAGGCGAAACGATATAGAGGTCGTATGGTTTTACGACAAGGGTTCGGACGCATACGTGTGTTTACGCACGTACGACATCTGGACAGTTTTTATTAGCCGGCTTTGGTTTAAGCCAGTTTCTAGTATCCGATTATTGGATTTATACAGTCTAAAGTTTTTCCGTATTTTCACGGATAGGAGGGGCGTTCTCGTAATTTCGCGAGAAGCTTCTAGAAGGTTGGTGACTTGGGGGTTTAGGTGGCATAAGTATTAAATGGGATTAGTGACTCATTTGTGTGATTCATCCTTGTCATTAATGCATCATAAATGCTTAATGACTCATGGAGATGAATCACTCATTTATATTTATGAAGCATGGTTGTTAAATCCATTATTTCATTTATCTTGATAATGATAATGCTTCATATAGATCATGAGAGATCATTATGTCATTCCATTCTCTTGCTCACCTTCTCTCTCCTCAAGCTCTCTCTCTTCAAACCCTAATCCTCCCCTCTCATGTGTTGAGACCAAGGATTATATTAGACTTCTTAATCCATAACCATTCTCTATATCACCTAGGTTACTTAGATTTGCACTTTAAGAAACCTAGTTACCTCAAGTTAAAGGTGAAGCTTGAAGTAAAGCTCTCGGGTGGATCATCTATTACATAGAGAAGGCTGGAGAGGACGCGGAGAACGAAAAGACGAAGGACACGGTTCATTAGGTATAATCACTTTTCATAGTAGTTGATAACTTCTATGATTCTTGTTAGTTATAGTTTAGCAAAGATTCTCGGTTAGTCGATGTATACGCATAAAACATGATCGTTTTTCATTATTCCGCCTCCCCGCAAGTCGTGGGGTGTTGTACATCGACCTACAGTGGTATCAGAGCCTCGCTAAACAATAATTAACTCATTAGCAAAGTCGTAAGAATTTCGAACGCAAAAAGAACCGGAAAAATCATCGATTTAACACAGTTTCTGTCGAATTTAAAATGAGGTCCAAAAATTTTTCAGGGACCTGCAGAATAACAAGCAGAGAATAATAGGGCTACTGCAGAAATTTGTACTTGTGACTCGGCAAACTCACCGCGGAACCGCGGCGGATCCATGCGATCCGCCGCGGATCCGCGGCCGAGTTGGGGCCGAGTCAGCCTAAATTTCTTCTGTAACTCTCCTGTGTTAATAATGATATTTCTGGAATGTTTATTTTTCTACTCAAGTCTCAGGTGCACAAAGAAGTATTGGAGTAGAATCTAAAGTGTTTTCTCGATCGAAATTATACGATGTTTGCTAATTTGATTATATATGTGTTTGTATAATGTGTTCGTAAACCTCCCCTAACTGCTAGTATGTCGGTTGGCAGGGGGTTGCACATTTCAGTAACGGTTTTTACTGTTTGTGGATGTGAACTGTATTGGACTGTTGTGATGATTAGCCGGGGTTTGAGATGGGTTGTTATATTCATTCATTCGATGTAATTGTAATATGTTGTAATATTATTTTGCGGGGCGCATCCAGGTTGAGGTTGTAGCCACCGTTGTATTATTTCATTTTATTGTTTTTTCTCCTAGGATAGACCCAAGGTGGGGTGCACAAACTACCGGGTACTTTATAGTGTTTAGTGGCCTACTCACGTTGCTGAGGGAGACCGTTTTACTTCGGGTATTTGGCGGGTAGTTTGCCATACCCGTAGGGGTCTAGGGTGGGGTAATGGCTATTCATCACAACTGTGTAATCCGTCTTTTGTTGCAGGCTCTAAACAAACGCGGATTGCTTGCAAATCCAATAATGTTCATATGAGATCTGGAAGGCCTATTATTGCGTCTGACGAATGTATAATATCTATATATGATAGCTATTTAGACGTCGCTTATGTTTTACACCCGCGCTAGCCCAGCCCCTGCTCTGCCGTTAGTTAAGTAACCTAACGGGTGATGACGGGACCCAGTGGCGAATGCTGATGGCATAAGAGGACGTTGTATTTTCGTTATTTTCTGCAATGATAGGTTAATGATGGGACGCATTATTATTAATGCAAAGAAAATAAACCAAAAGTTAAATCGTTGGAACAATTTAAAAGAAACCACTCGGTTATTTTAAAACAGATGATATTTTTAATTGTGGAGCTTTAACCACTCCTTTTAAAAGCTATCAGGTTCCTTCGGTCATATCAAGTTCACTACGTTCACGGTTTCGCCAAAACCATTCGTAGCCCTCCGTCATTTCATTTGGATATTCAGTAGTATTCAAGCTATGTATTTTGACCAACGCCAAGGCATAGTGTTTGGTAGCTGCTGGGTATTCATATGTTGCATAGATAGATGAGTTAGTTTGGGACAGTTGTATTATCATTTTGGCCAACATCAAAGATATGTACGGATGGGTTCAAATTAACAAGATAATGATAGGTAGAACTTGACATGTGAGTTATGACATTTTGACTAACGCCAAGGTCATAAGAGCATAGGGCAAAAATTTATATCGGGAATTTCTAAAGAAACTGAAATTTGCAAAGAGATTGTTAGTGTATATGCCCTAGAGACCATTACTGTATCATACTAGTATGTATATTACTTAATGGAAGCTTGGGATATTCACCTTGTATATACAATCTTGCTCAAAATAGTAGTATGCTACTTGGTTTGTTTCTACTTCAATGTGTACATGTGTTTATTTCAGTATATCGTCTGTACACATTAGTGGAGCCCTTAGGATCTTTGCTTGATTACCAGCGTTGTGATGGCAGTCACACTAGTGGGGCTGGGTAATCTATAAGCACATCCTTATGCAGGTCCCTGGTCGCAGGACTATCGAGACAGGACATCGATACTCCGGAGTAGACTAGCGCATGTGCTTCTCATCCCAGTGTGGGAGACGGTCTGTCCCACAGCCGTCGGTACATCGTACTTGAGATAGTATGCGGGTGCTCGTTGGGTTACGAGTACACTGGACAGGACTCGTCGGGAACTGACTAGTTGGTATTATGCCTATCGTCAGTTATCAGTTCCCAGGTGACATGAGTACAGCTTAGTCCGCTGACTTGACACTGTCACTTCGCCTCGAGTGTGTTCCCACTGTACTTTGATTACTACCCTACCATGGCTCAAAGGAGTCGTGCAAACAGGTGGTAGTTGGGTGCAGTCCCGAAGCACTTGGAGGCAGTGACGGTTAGACAGGATTCATCTCTCCCGGTATTGGGGGTTGACATCGCGCTGTGTCTAGGAGAGCCATTACACGAGTAGTCCCTGGCCAGGGAAAACGAGATATACTGGTAGGCTTCCAGTGTTATCTCAGGGTGTTTTGGGCTTCACTCCGACACGACTTGTACCGCTATTGGGGGACTGACGTTTACCGCCCCCTAGGCCCGCCATGCGATGTATCAGACGAACAGACCGGACTGTACGGAGAATGTCACATTCAGGCTCAGTAGGAGTTCAGATGGGTTTTGCCTCGTCAGTCTTCTTGTCGGCATCTACCTGGGAACCATTACGCACAGCTAGTGCCGCTTGCGGTCTGTGGTTAAACCCGCTGCCAGCGTAGTGTCGAGTCTTTAGAGTCCCACACAGAAAGCTATTCGCCTTTAGGCAAAAGAGTAGAGGTCGCATGGTTTTGCGACAGGTCGCATGGTTTTGCGACAGGGTTCGGTCACATCCGTGCACTTGTGCACGTACAGTGTCCGGACAGTTCACACTAGCGGGCTTTGGTTTAAGCCAGATCCTAGTGTACCTTTTGGGATTGGATTTATCCAGTATGCATTCGTGTTCCTCGAAACGCGGATGCGGGTGTGTATGCACAGTTGACGGAGAGTCAGAGGCAGAGGATTCTCATTAGGGTTGTTGACCGTTGACTGTTGACTATTGACTTTTTGCTCAACCCTAATGAGAATATGATATATATATATATTTAGCAATAATATTAATTAAGTATTATAGTGACATGGTTGTTGGAGGGTTGACTTTGTTGACTTGTTGACTTTGTTGACCGGTTGACTAGGTTGGACTAGTTGACCATCATCATCACAATGGTTGTCATTTTCATGCAAAGACTTTTGCTTGCTTGTTGTAGTTTGCAAAATGAGTGCATGGAAATGATATTGCCTTTGTCATTATATGAACCATCACATAATACTTGGTTGACATTATGGCTAATGATGTTTTTTTTGGATTATGAGAGGGTGAAAGACAAAAGAGAGGCTCATTCTTGCTTGACCTTTCTCTCTCTTGTTTTTGAGCTCTCATGCTCTTGCTCTCACCCTCTTCCTCTTGCTCTCTCCTTTTTAGTCTATGGTTCACTTGTCTCATGAGTTGAGAACCAAGAACCATAGATAAAATCCCATACAAACTCTTCTCTACTCACTCTAGTTCACAAGGTTTAGCAAACCGAGTGAACTAGTTTCTTCAAAGTTCGAAGAAGGAGCCAAAGGTTGAATCTTTCAGGTGGATCTATCTTCGGCGCAAGGAGACGACGGGGAGAAGCCGATTCGGACGACCATCGAAGCTTGAAGACGAAGGAGTTCGAGAAAAAGAAAGGTATAACCCCCTAACCGAGTAGTTAGCAACTCGTAGTTAGGTTGTTAGTTAGATATTTAACAAAGATCCGGTTTTGAGTCCATGTTACCACCTCTAAGAAAATTGTTTTTCACCAAATTCCGCATGCCCGAAAGTACCGGGAGAGGTAGCATGGACTTACAGTGGTATCAGAGCCTAGTTAAACTCTACCTAACATGTTAGCAAAGTAGCTAGAAGATCGATCAAAGAAAAGTCACGAAACGAACCCGAGATTTTCAAATTTCTGCCGATTTTTATTCTGTTCAAAAGTTGATAAATTTTATCTTAAAAATTGGCTCAGGCTTTTGTGTGATCACCCACCAAATTTGGTCCAACGATCGAGTCAAAGCGCCGCGGAAACGCGGCGGGAGCACGCTCCCGCCGCGGATTCGCGGCCGAGTTGACTCGGCCGAGGTCCAAGTTTGGTGCAGTGTTTTTCTGGGGTTGTTTTGGGATTTTTGGAATATATATTTTCTGCCCAGATTTTCCAGAACGAAAATTTTATTTTTGGGGTCCTGAAAATCCGTATTTTTGATCGAACTTCTAAAAGACTTAAGCTGACGGGTTTTTCTGTGATGTGATATTTGTATTGAACGTCTGCTAATCGCTATATGTCGATTAGTGGGGGTTATAGAAATCTGTGATCTGTAATGTTATTGGAATGTGTATATGAATTCATTGGATTGTTGCGGGTGAATAGCCGGGGGTTGTGAGACGAGAGTTTTCTTTTCTTTCAATTCATGTAAATTTGTAAATTGATATAATAATTATTTGTATGGCCGCACAACCGGGTCGGGGTTGTAGCCGTCATTGTATAATTTCTTTTTAATGTTTTTGCTCCTAGGATAGACCCATGGAGGGGGTGCATAAACTACCGGGTATGCCGAAGTGCCGAGTGGCCTACTCACGGAGTTGAGGGAGGTTGCTACGCTTCGAGTACTTGGCGGGTAGTTTGCCGCACCCGTAGGGGTCTTGGGTGGGGTTTTGGCTATTCACCGCGACCGTATAATCTGCTTTTCGTTACAGGCTCGTACGAATTGCGGATTCCTAGTATATCCAATGTGTTCATCTGTGATCTGAAATGGCTATCATTGCAGTATATCTATATATGATATTATTTAGGCATTGCTTATGTTTTACAGCCGCGCTAGCCCAGCCCCCGCTCTGTCGTTAGTTAAGTAACCTAACGGGTAATGACGGGACCCCGTGGCGAATGCGAATGGCATAAGCGTACGTCATATTTTGGTTGTTTTCTGCAATGGTAGGATTAAATGATGGGACGCATTAAAAGAACTAATGCAAGAATATCACGCATTAAAAGAACTAATGCAAGAAAATAAACCAAGTAAAAATCGTTGGAACACTTTCGAAAAACCACTCGGTTCTTTTCAAAAACTAATTTTTAAATGCGGAGCTTGAGCCACTCCTTCTAAAAGCTATCTCGTTCCTTCGATTATATCAAGTTCACAACGTTCAAGGTTTCGCCAAAACCATTCGTAGCCCTCCGTCGTTTTGTATGAATATTCAATAGTATTCAAGCTATGTTTGTTGACCTTCGTCAAGGCATAGTGATTGGTAGCTGTTGGGTGTTCATATGTAGCATAGATAGATGCGTTGCTTTGGGACAGTCGTATTACCTTGTTGACCTTCGTCAAGGGTATATACGGGTGGGTTCAAATTAACCAGGATAATGACGGGTAGAACTTGACATGTGACTTATGATTTGTTGACCTTCGTCAAGGTCATAAGAGCATGGGGCAAAAATCCACATCGGGAGTTTCATAAGTACTGAAACTTGCTAGTGTTGCATACCATTTGGAGTGTGATGATTCTGGTAGGATTCCTTCAGTTTCGTCACGCGATGATATTTGGATCCCGATCCTACTGTGAGTATATGCTACTCCTCGGGAAATTTCTCACTTAACGATCAATGCTATAAACCAAGTAGGGGTCTAGAAAGGTGTTAGCGGGGCTACGCCCACAGGGAAAAGAGGTTATTTAATTAAGGAACTTCGCGAAAGCGTTGGAAAACCTCCCTCGAAGTACCGACACCAGCCTGGTCGAACGGTTAAGCAAGTATTGTACGGTGAGATTGATCCTGACTAATTCTTCCTTTTTGGTTTGAGGAGGGATTCGAGAGACAGTGGGAGCCATCCTGTTTAGACAAATTAAAAACCAATCTAAACTTGCAAGAGCATCATGCTGAGTGTTTTCTTCTCTCTCTCTCTCTTAATTGCAGCGACCCAGTGACCGCACCTAGGTTACATCTAGATAATAAAAAGACTGAACCTGACTGTTATGACTGGCAAAGGTCTGTCCAGATGTCCATTGCCCATGACAAGCTGGGACACCTCTTAACTAATCAAACCCCTGCCGTTTCAGGTCCAGTTTCCCCTGTCACGGATATTTACATCCATAGGACATCGGAAAAGGATTGTGCGAAAGCCAAGTGCCTCGTGTTAGCCTCAGTTAATGGTGCAAACCAGCGGCAGCATGAGAAGATGGACTCAGTTTCTATCTTCCTCCATAACAAAGATTTATATGGAGAGCAATCTCGTATCGCAAGATATGAGACCTCGAACGAATTGCTTCAAGCGAGGTTGGCTGTCGGGTCATCTGTAGGGGACAACGTCCTTACAGAGGCCAGCTATTTTGAGCTCACGGACCTGGAGACCACGTTGGAGAATGGGTCAAGTACTGACTTAATTCTACAGTCCCTGCCCTCTGCTTATACCCTGAAGGAAACCAGGGAAGAAGAAGGAAAAGCAAGGGCAAAAGTTTCAGGACTGGATGTAGTAAAAGAGGGACGTTCCTATTGTAACGGGAATGAACATTGGCAGAAGGATTGCAGGGCTTGCAAAGCCAGTAGCCAGAATTCGAAGCATGTTGTGGCTTCGGCTTCGAGTGTGTTTGTAATTGAGAACTGTATGTCAGTTAACCCTACTTCCTGGGTATTGGATACCGGATCAGGATCTCATATCTGTAATTCGTTACAGGCTCTGAGAAACCGTAAGGTTATCAGGAAAGGTGATATGACCCTCAGGGTTGCTAACGGAATGAGCATGGATGCTGAATCCGTAGGGGAATATCATCTAGGACTGACAACTGGGCAGATATTGATTTTGCGTAACTGTTTGTATGTACCAGGTGTGACTTGTAATATCATATCTGTATCCTTACTTTCTAAGGAAGGATATGGATTTACTTTTGTAAGCGATGTAGTACACATCCACCTAAATCAAGTTCTGATTGGGTCAGGTACATTACAGAACGGAATATACGTGTTAAATCAAGCTCAGATTTTCAGTGTCCAAAACACACTTAAAAGAAAGTCTCCGGAAACAAATCAGGCTTTCTTATGGCATTGTAGACTGGGTCACATTAATGAGACACGATTGACTAAGTTACATAAAGAAGGGTTCTTGAATCCGTTCGAGTATCAGTCTTATGCCACTTGTGAATCTTGTCTCATGGGAAAGATGACAAAGACTCCGTTCACTGGACGCGGAGAAAGAGCGAGCAAGCTCTTGGGACTCATACACAGTGATGTGTGTGGTCCAATGTCTACACATGCGCGAAGTGGTTATTCATACTTCATTACTTTCACAGATGATTTCTCTAGGTATGGACATGTCTTCTTAATGAAGCATAAATCCGAGGCCTTTGGGAAATTTCAAGAATACAAGAATGAAGTTGAAAAACAAACCAGCAAAAGTATCAAGATTCTAAGATCGGATCGAGGTGGAGAATACTTGAGTGCCGAGTTTCTGGGCTACTTAAAAGAGAATAGAATTCTCTCTCAACTTACTCCTCCATACACACCACAACACAACGGTGTATCGGAAAGGCGGAATCGGACCCTATTGGATATGATTCGTTCCATGATGAGTAAGGCTGAGTTACCGCGATCTTTCTGGGGTTATGCACTTGAAGCAGCTGCATATCTCTTGAACAAGGCTCCAACCAAGACTGTGCCTACCACCCCATATCAGATGTGGAGTGGAAAGAAACCCTGTCTTAAGTATCTTAAGGTATGGGGATGTCCAGCTTTTGTAAAAAAGCAGCATGCGGACAAGCTCGAGGCACGCTCAGTACTGTGTAAGTTTGTGGGATACCCAAAGAACTCCAGAGGGTATCTTTTCTATTCCGCAGAAGAACAAAAAGTTTTTGTTTCTCCGCATGCCCACTTCTTGGAAACTGAATTTTTGGAAAATCAGATAAGTGGGAGCGCAATAGAACTGGAAGAAATTCCAGAACCACAAGCTATTACTGAAAGCTTGGAAGAGCCAGTAGTTTCAGGAGAACCGGACATTCCTGCACCACTCCGCAAGAGTAGTAGGCAGTCTCATCCGCCCGAGAGATACTACGGTTTTCTCATAGACGGGGATAGAGAGGATTGCACCATGGATTTTGGTGAGCCTACTAGCTTCCAGCAAGCCATTCAGAGCGGTGACTCGGTAAAATGGCTGGATGCAATACGGACCGAGATGGAGTCCTTGTACACCAACAAAGTTTGGACTTTGGACTTTGCTCCAGAAGGGGTAAAACCCGTAGGCTACAAATGGATCTTCAGAAAGAAGATTGGTGTAGATGGGCAGGTTGAAACCTATAAAGCAAGGCTCGTTGCAAAGGGTTTTCGTCAAAGACCTGGTTTGGACTATGATGAGACATTTTCTCCGGTAGCCATGCTTAAATCCATTCGGATCCTTCTTGCCATTGCTGCCTTCCACGATTATGAAATCTGGCAGATGGATGTAAAGACGGCTTTTCTAAATGGAAATTTGGAAGAGTGCGTCTATATGGATCAGCCAGAGGGATTCATTCAGAGTGAAAGCAGCGGTAAAGTGTGCAAATTGCTCAAGTCCATCTATAGACTCAAGCAGGCATCGCGGAGTTGGAACATCTGCTTTGATGATACTGTCAAAGAATTCGACTTTGTCAAAAACCCAGATGAACCATGCATTTACAGTAAGATTGTAGGGAGAAATGTGGTATTCCTCGTCTTGTACGTCGATGACATTCTCCTAATAGGAAATGATATTCCTATGCTACAGTCAGTCAAAGGATTCTTGTCACAGAGGTTCTCCATAAAGGACCTGGGCGATGCCAACTACATTCTGGGGATCCAGATCTATCGTGATAGATCTAAGAGGATGTTGGGACTTTCACAGTCAAGGTACATCGACACCATACTGAAACGATTCAGTATGGAAGATTCCAAGCGCGGTAATCTACCGTCTTGTCACGGAATCACCCTCTCCGAAGAGATGTCTACCCAAGACTGATTTGGAAAGGGCTCGCATGTCATCAATACCCTACGCATCTGCGGTAGGCTCTATTATGTATGCGATGTTGTGTACCAGACCAGATGTAGCATACGCATTGAGCGTTGTAAGCCAGTATCAGTCGAACCCAGGGGAGAAACACTGGATAGCAGTAAAGAACATTCTCAAGTACCTGAGAAGGACTAAGGAGATGTTCTTGGTGTATGGCGGAAAAGACCTCCAGATTGAGGCCTTTGCTGACTCCAGCTTCCAGAGTGATAAGGATGACTCCAAGTCCATGTCGGGTTATGTCTTTACCCTCAATGGAGGGGCGGTTTGCTGGAAGAGTTCCAAGCAAGAAACCGTTGCTGACTCAACTATGGAAGCGGAGTACATAGCTGCTTGCGATGCCGCAAAGAAAGCTGTCTGGATGAAGAAGTTCCTCACGGAACTTCAGGTGGTTCCTACCAGTGTTGATCCAATACCGTTGTATTGTGACAACAACGGCACTATAGCTTTAGCGAAGGAACCCAGGTCCCATCAGAAGTCCAGGCATATTTTGAGGCGGTACCACCTGATCAGGGAGATCGTTGATCGCCGGGAGATCGAGGTGAAGAGAGTAAATACGGAAGATAACACTGCTGATCCACTCACGAAGGCCTTACCCAAGACTCAGTTCGAGCGGCTGATCGAGATGATAGGTCTTCGATACGCCAGTACATGGCCTTAGTGCAAGTGGGAGATTGTTAGTGTATATGCCCTAGAGGCCATTACTGTATCATACTAGTATGTATATTACTTAATGGAAGCTTGGGATATTCACCTTGTATATACAATCTTGCTCAAAATAGTAGTATGCTACTTGGTTTGTTTCTACTTCAATGTGTACATGTGTTTATTTCAGTATATCGCCTGTACACATTAGTGGAGCCCTTAGGATCTTTGCTTGATTACCAGCGTTGTGATGGCAGTCACACTAGTGGGGCTGGGTAATCTATAAGCACATCCTTATGCAGGTCCCTGGTCGCAGGACTATCGAGACAGGGCATCGATACTCCTGAGTAGACTAGCGCATGCGCTTCTCATCCCAGTGTGGGAGACGGTCTGTCCTACAGCCGTCGGTACATCGTACTTGAGATAGTATGCGGGTGCTCGTTGGGTTACGAGTACACTGGACAGGACTCGTCGGGAACTGACTAGTTGGTATTATGCCTATCGTCAGTTATCAGTTCCCAGGTGACATGAGTACAGCTTAGTCCGCTGACTTGACACTGTCACTTCGCCTCGAGTGTGTTCCCACTGTACTTTGATTACTACCCTACCATGGCTTAAAGGAGTCGTGCAAACAGGTGGTAGTTGGGTGCAGTCCCGAAGCACTTGGAGGCAGTGACGGTTAGACAGGATTCGTCTCTTCCGGTATTGGGGGTTGACATCGCGCTGTGTCTAGGAGAGCCATTACACGAGTAGTCCCTGGCCAGGGCAAACGAGATATACTGGTAGGCTTCCAGTGTTATCTCAGGGTGTTTTGGGCTTCACTCCGACACGACTTGTACCGCTATTGGAGGACTGACGTTTATCGCCCCCTAGGCCCGCCATGCGATGTATCAGACGAACAGACCGGACTGTATGGAGAATGTCACATTCAGGCTCAGTAGGAGTTCAGATGGGTTTCGCCTCGTCAGTCTTCTTGTCGGCATCTACCTGGGGACCGTTACGCACAGCTAGTGCCGCTTGCGGTCTGTGGTTAAACCCACTGCCAGCGTAGTGTCGAGTCTTTAGAGTCCCACACAGAAAGTTATTCGCCTTTAGGCAAAAGAGTAGAGGTCGCATGGTTTTGCGACAGGTCGCATGGTATTGCGACAGGGTTTGGTCACATCCGTGCACTTGTGCACGTACAGTGTCCGGACAGTTCACACTAGCGGGCTTTGGTTTAAGCCAGATCCTAGTGTACCTTTTAGGATTGGATTTATCCAGTATGCATTCGTGTTCCTCGGAACGCGGATGCCGGTGTGTATGCACAGTTGACGGAGAGACAGAGGCAGAGGATTCTCATTAGGGTTGTTGACCGTTAACTGTTGACTGTTGACTTTTTGCTCAACCCTAATGAGAATATGATATATATATATATATATATATATATATATATTTAGCAATAATATTAATTAAGTATTATAGTGACATGTTGTTGGAGGGTTGACTTTGTTGACTTGTTGACTTTGTTGACCGGTTGACTAGGTTGGACTAGTTGACCATCATCATCACAATGGTTGTCATTTTCATGCAAAGACTTTTGCTTGCTTGTTGTAGTTTGCAAAATGAGTGCATGGAAATGATATTGCCTTTGTCATGATATGAACCATCACATAATAGTTGGTTGACATTATGGCTAATGATGTTTTTTTTTGGATTATGAGAGGGTGAAAGACAAAAGAGAGGCTCATTCTTGCTTGACCTTTCTCTCTCTTGTTTTTGAGCTCTCATGCTCTTGCTCTCACCCTCTTCCTCTTGCTCTCTCCTTTTTAGTCTATGGTTCACTTGTCTCATGAGTTGAGAACCAAGAACCATAGATAAAATTCCATACAAACTCTTCTCTACTCACTCTAGTTCACAAGGTTTAGCAAACCGAGTGAACTAGTTTCTTCAAAGTTCGAAGAAGGAGCCAATGGTTGAAGCTTTCAGATGGATCTATCTTCGGCGCAAGGAGACGACGGGGAGAAGCCGATTCGGACGACCATCGAAGCTTGAAGACGAAGGAGTTCGAGAAAAAGAAAGGTATAACCCCCTAACCGAGTAGTTAGCAACTCATAGTTAGGTTGTTAGTTAGATATTTAACAAAGATCCGGTTTTGAGTCCATGTTACCACCTCTAAGAAAATTATTTTTCACCAAATTCCGCATGCCCGAAAGTACCGGGAGAGGTAGCATGGACTTACAGAGATGCATATCATTTGGAGTTTGATGAATGTTGGTAGGATTCCTTCAACATTATCATACGATGATATTTGGATCTCGATCCTACTGTGAGTATATGCTACTCATCAGGAGATTCATCACTTAACGATCAATGCTATAAACCAAGTAGGTGTCCAGAAAGGTGTCAGCGGGGTTACGCCCCCAGAGAAAAGAGGTTATTTAATTAAGGAACTTCACGAAAGCGTTGGAAAACCTCCCTCGAAGTACCGACACCAGCCTGGCTGAACGGTTAAGCAAGTATTGTACAGTGTGAATAGTCCTGGCTAATTCTCCTTTTATGGTTTGAGGAAGGATTCGAGAAACAGTGGGAGCCATCCAGTTTAGATAAATTAAAAACCACTCTAAACTTGCAAGAGCATCATGCTAAATAGTTTTCTTCTCTCTCTCCTAATTGCAGCGACCCTGAAAATGACTGGACTTAAGTTACTTTTAGAGAAAAATATACTGACAGGGCCAAACTATAAAGATTGGCTGCGGAATGGCTTTGACCTATGCCAAATTGGGGTACGTCCTCACCGCTAAGGCACCTGCTGTCCCTGGTCCCAAATCCAGTAATGCGGATAAGGAAATCCGCAAAACCTGGGATTTCGATTGCGCGAACGCCAAGTGCATCGTGCTTGCCTCGATGAACAATGAACATCAGAGGAGGCACGAGGATATGGAACTAGATGCCATATTTCTCCATACAAAAGAACTTTATGGAGAGCAATCTCGTATAGCAAGATACGAGACCTCTAAGAACTTGTTTCGAGCGAGGTTGGCCGTCGGATCATCAGTAGGAGAACATGTCCTAAATATGATTGGCTATATAGAAGAGCTAGCAGACCTTGGGACGACTTTGGATAATGAGCTCTATACATACCTTATTCTCCAGTCCCTTCCTTCCACCTACGCCCAGTTTATTCTGAACTTCAACATTCAAAGAAAAGAAGTTGAACTTCCGGAACTCCTTAACATGTTGAGGAGTGCAGAGGGCACCTTGCAGAAGGCAAGGGAAACACCCGCTATGCTTGTTAGCGGTGCTTCTTCTTCCGGGTCCAAGACTAGGGCCAAAGGAAGGAAAAAGAAGGCCGCCGCCAAACCTAGAGGAGGTGTAAGTAAGGTGGGAGGGAAGGGAAAGAAAAAGATTGCAGTGCCGGTAGTGGCCCAGGATGAGTGCTTCCATTATCACAGGAAAGAGCACTGGAAGAAGGATTGCAAGGCGTGGAACGCCAAGAACCAGAAACCGAAGCAAGCTGTGGCTTCGACTTCAGGTGTGTTTGTAATTGAGAATTGTATGTCAATCAACTCTACTTCCTGGGTATTGGATACCGGATCAGGATCTCATATTTTCAATTCATTGCAGGCACTGAGAAACCGTAGAGTGCTGAAGGATAGTGATATGACCCTGATGGTTGCTAACGGAGCTAGCGTGGGAGCTGTGTCCGTAGAGGATTATCACCTGGGATTGACGAGTGGACACATTTTGGTTTTACATAACTGTTTTTGTGTGCCCAGCTTAACGTGTAATATCATATCTGTTTCCTTGTTATCAAATAAAGGTTATGATTTCACGTTTGTAAGTGATGTTGTTAACATCCACCTTAATCATAGTTTGATTAGGTCCGGTACACTGGATAATGGTATATATGTCTTAAACCAACTCCAAATTTTCAATGTCCAGAACACACTAAAAAGAAAGTCTCCAGATTTAAATAAAGCTTTCTTATGGCATTGTAGACTGGGTCATATCAATGAGAGAAGGTTGACTAAGTTACATAGAGAAGGATATTTGGACTCGTTCGAATATCAAACTAATGCCGCTTGTCAATCTTGTCTCAAAGGAAAGATGACAAAGACTCCATTTACTGGACATGGAGTAAGAGAGAGCGAGCTCTTAGGACTCATATACAGTAATGTATGTGGTCCAATGTCTACACATGCAAGAGGTGGTTTTTCCTATTTCATTACTTTTATGGATGATTACTCAAGGTACGGATTCATTTATCTGATGAAACATAAATCCGAGGCTTTTGAGAAATTCCAAGAGTATAAGAATGAAGTAGAAAACCAAACCGACAAAAGTATCAAGACACTAAGATCTGATCGAGGTGGTGAATACTTAAGTGCTGAGTTCCTAGGTTACCTAAAAGAGAAAGGAATTCTCTCTCAGCTTACTCCTCCATACACTCCACATCATAACGGTGTATCGGAGAGACGGAATCAAACCCTATTGGATATGGTACGTTCCATGATGAGTAATGCTGAGTTACCGCGATCTTTCTGAGGTTATACGCTAGAATCAGCGGCATATCTTTTGAACATAGTTCCTACCAAGACTGTGTTAGTTATATGTATGCCCTAGAAGCCATTGCTGTACATTGGATGTATATTGTAGTGGATGCTGGGACATATATAGGGAGGACTTTCTTGCTCGACATGATAGTATGCTATCTGGTTGACCTTTACCTTAACGTGTACACTGATTGTCTCTCTGTTACATGTTGGTAAAGCCCTTAGGATGTGTACTTGACTACCTGGACTGTGATGCGGATCATACTAGTGGGGACATGGTAGTCCATAAGTACATCCTTCAAAGTCCCTAGTCGTGGGTGTATCGAGACGGGGCATCGATATACCAGAGTAGACTAGCGTGTACCTTCTCGACCCATACAGATGGGCGATGGATGATCCCATATCCATTGGTGTTTGACATCAGAGGAGATATGCGGGTGCTCTGTAGAGACTGGGTACACTGGACGGACTCGCCGAGAACTCCCAGATGGTATTATACCTCACGTCAGATAGCAGTTCTCTGGTGACACTGGTACAGAGTAGTCTGTTGACCCGAGATCGTCATAGAGTCTTGTGTGGTTCCCACTGTACTTTGATTTCCATCTTACCACGTCCAAGAGGGCGTGCAAAACGGTGGTTTTTGGGTACAGTCCCGAGTCATATGGAGGCAATGAGCGATAGGAGGGGATTCGTCTCTCGCGGTATAGGGGGTTGATGTTGCGCTGTGTTCGATTGGCTATAACAGGAAATCCCTGGCCAGGGTTGCTGAGATTTACTGGTAAGTGTTACCAGTAGTTTCTCGAATTGTTATAGACCTCATATCGACACGACTTATCGAGCTATTGGGGTCTGACGTTTACCACCCCTAGGCGAGATATGCGACATATCAGAAGAACAGACCGGACTGTACGGTAAGTGTTACTGGTTGGATTCACAGGAGTGTGAGCGGGCTTGCTCGTCGATCTTCTGATCGCTCAATACCCGGGTGGCCATTACGTTTAGCAGACTGCTTGCGGCTTGTGGATGTTTGATATGATCATCATCTGCTGCCGGCGTATTGACGAGTCTTTAGAGTCCTACACAGAGGTTTCCTGGCTCAAGCGAAACGAAATAGGAGCGCATATGAGATATGTGCGGGACCGAGAATAATACCAGTATGTGATACTGTATTCGATTCTCGCGATGTGACATTGATCGGTTATATGCGATATAGCCGGCTTATCGGATCAAGTGTTGATTCGATAAGTTGTTACTATTGATACCAGTCGGTTATGTGCGACATGACCGGATCATTGAATCAAGTGTTGATTTAATGATTTAATGTATAATTATATATTTGATATATTACTTTGCATTAACTAGTATCGGTTCACTTTGAATGGATTTCTCACTCGGATGTGCGCATTATATATGCGATATGATTTTGTGCACATGTTTGTATCATGTTTGATGATGCATGCTATATTGGTTAAGTGTAAAGATTAAACCATGGTTGTGAATGGTTAGGGTTTTGTTTTCTTTTTCATTTATTTATTTATTATTTAGTTATTCATTTGGAAAAAGAAAAAGGGTGAGAAAAATGGTGGCATTCTTTTAATCTTTCATGAAGCTTCATGAACACTTTGACTATGTCACCATTTTTGTCTCATCCTTAACCCTAACCACTCCACTAACCCTTGTTCACTCTCTACACTTTACCATGGTTACCTTTATGATAAGAATGATTATTCTTTTCTTTTCTAATTATTCTTATCATAACAATTATCATCATCTTCTTCTTCTTCTAAAAGATGAAAGCTTACTTCATCAATGGTGATTTGAGCATAAGTGTGAGAAATCCAAATCTAAAGTTAACCCACTTCCTATTTCTTCATCCTCTACCTCTTGCCAAGTAGTAGAGTGTGTTTTCTTCACAAGTTTCTTGACTTGGTGAAGTTGGAGCTTGATCTAGCGATGCCTCGACGTAGATCATCTTCGGCATGGACATCGACGACCTAGCCCGCTCTTTCTCCGATGAAGCCGACGCTAGAGCCCGGATTTTTATTTGGACAGCGGAGAGGACTTCATCACGGAGCCGTGGAGGTGGAGGACCGGATCTACAAAGGTTGTATTTCCGTTCTTTTAGTTTAGATGTTAACTAGTTTCGTTTCGCCTAGTTTTCTAGCCAACGATCCGTAGTTTAGGGTTTCTCGGCACCGTAAATTTTGAAATTGGCATGGTTGATGCCTTGTGAGACCTCATTAGGGTGTCTAGGAACCCTACAGTGGTATCAGAGCCTAGCTAGAACCTTAGGCGAAGTCCAGATGATGTTTGAGACCCGATCGAACCGAAAAACCAACCCGGAAAATGCTCTCTGTACTTTTTCTAAAAACAGGGATTTTTCAGTATTAAAAATATGTAGAAATATCAGCAGGAATATCTAAGAGTTACTGTAAATTTCGATGCCCTAATTCCATTAAAGCGCCGCGTTTCCGCGGCACGAGCATGGCTCGTGCGGCGGATCCGCGGCCTGTTTGTCGTGTTATGAGTTGAAGTTTGCACAGTAACTCCTATTTAACAGTGCTGGTTTTCCTGGGTATTTTTAATATTTTTTCCAGAGTTTGAATTTTCTGAGTTGTTTTGGGGATTCGAATGTTCGATCGGATTATCAAATTTTGTCTGTGTGGCTTTCCGGATAAATTTTTGAATATGTTAAAAAGTTCGACCGGATATAAATACCCAATTTTTCCCCTATCGGGAAATTTCCAAGTGTTGGATTTTTCCGTAGTTTAACGACGTTCTAAGTAGTGCAAGTAACGCGATGGACCCTCTAGAAGACAACAAACCTTAACTCGATTATGTGACCGTCTTGATTTGCCCTTTGAACCTTCGGGTTTGGGGCAGTACGGCGTGCCACATGTGAGGCGTTGGCTTGACCCTTCTACGGCTGGACCGTTGGTACTGAGGTACGAACTGAATGTTGTTAGACTTATTTCATGTGTTGGATTGTATCGGGAAAACTTGGGTGTTCGATTGTTCGATCGGAAAGTTTAACATTTTCTGTTTATCTGGAATGTGATACAATAATTGGAATTCACAAATAGTTATGAGATAACTGAATGAATGTTATAAACATAGCACTTTAGTCTCACTTGATCGGTTGCCACGGAATTTTGATGCGATCAAAAGTCCGTCGCAATCACGTAGCGTACGCGGATACTCGCCGGGTAAACTTAATAGACAGCCTCACTCCATAGCCCCGACCAAGTGACTGTAGGAGAACCCCGTCGCCGAAAGCATCCGTTCGGGTGCTCGCGGAAGCGGTGTTCCGCCTTAGTGCACTTCGTCGACAGCATCGGGGGTGCGGCCGCCTACTAAAGTTTGCGACGAGCATTCGATCAGGATGTCGGGAATCCTGTTGAATTGCCCGACTTGGTATTGAAAAGTGTTTTCGATAATGAGACTAAAATGCGGGGTTTATAATTGTTAGGCATGCGATGTCTAAAGAATTCATTTGGTCAGGCATGCGATGTCTGAGGTGGTTGCGGATTCCAACTGTTGTAGTTTTACACTTTCTTTTCTGTTACCGTAAGTGTAATATGTGATATCGCCGGTTTCGTTGCTATATGTCAACGACAATTAGGATGTGCATATTTACTTACGTTGATGACATGTGATGTTATGTGTTGCTGGATATGTTATATTGGATCGTCGTGTTTGAATAGCCGGGGGTTTTTATGTGAGATGAGTGTTTTTCATTTTCATTCATGTAAAAACTTGTATGCAATATTCTTTTTATTGGGGCACTTCCAGGTTGCGGAAGTTGTCACCTTTTGTATATTATTTACTTTTCCGCACTAGGATAGACCCAAGGAGGAGAGCACAAGTAACCGGGTTCTGGAGTCCAGTGGGAGACCAACTCGAGGAGTCGAGTCCGGGTCTCCTAACTCTAGAATTGGTAGGGTTGCTTTCCGCTCTCGTAGGGGTCTAGGGGTGTGGGTTTGGCTATTCATCACGACCGTGGAATCCGTGTTTTATACTGGCTCGTATTGAAAACACGGACGTCCTAGTATATCCAATATTTCATATGATTCTTCTGCTGCGATATCTGTGATGTGATCATGTGATGTTCTGTGATAGATACAGTATATAGTATATATGATATATTATATAGACGTTACTTATGTTTTACACCCGTGCTAGCCCTGCCCTGCTCTGCCGTTAGTTACCTAACCTAACGGTGCACGAGGGGACATCGAGGCGAATGCGGATGGCATAAGTGTACGTCGTATTTATCTGTGATGTTTAGGTAATTTAAATGATGGGACTTCATTAATATGATTAATGAAATAAAAGAAACCTAAGATATTGTAGAATCGAATTTCAAAATAAAACAGGTAGCTACAGTTCTTGCTTTGCACAGCGGTATATATGATATATCCTGCACCTTATTCGATAAGGAAAGGACCGAGATCCCTTCACCGGGAGTGACTCCTTTAGCAATAACTGGCAGATGCTACACACTCGGTTTGTCTTTTGATTGCTTTTAAGAGTTCTGCTTTGCACAGTGATATATATGATATATCCTGCACCTCATTCGACGAGGAAAGGACCGACGATCCCTTCACCGGGTGTGACTCCTTTAGCAAAACTAGAAAAGCCTCAAAAACACTCCATTTCAAAATTCATTTGATTCTACAACGATATCAAGTTCATTACGCAATAGGTTTTGAGAAAAACTTGTCGTAGCCCTCCGTCATTTCAGATAAGTAGTAGTTAGTATTCGTGCTACGTTTGTTGGCCTGCGTCAAGGCGTAGTGTGCGGTAGCTAACTGGTGCTTATCTGCATAAGCATATGATGTGATTGGATTAGGGTAGTCGTGCGACTTTGTTGGCCTGCGTCAAGGGTCGTGCGGGTGGGTTTAATTCAATCAGGAAATGACGGGTTGAACTTGACTAGCGGACTATGGTTTGTTGGCCTGCGTCAAGGTCATAGGACGCTAGGGGCAAAATATTATCGGGAATTTCAAGTGTTGAAATTTGCAATGAGATTGCATACCTTCTATGAGATAGTTGGATCCCGATACCCGCTGCGAGTAAGTGTTACTCCTGGGAAAGTTTTATACATTACAATTAGCCGATCAAGTAGGTGTCTAGAAAGGTGTTAACGAGGTTACGCCTCTGGGAAAACGAGGTTTACATTAATTAGGTTCGTGCGAAAGCACGGGGGACCTCCCTCAAAGTACCGACACTGGCCTGGCTGAAAGATTGGCGAACTTGTAGTGTGTAATTAATCCCGGCTAGTCTTTCCTTTTAAGGTTTGAAGGAAGATTTGATAAAAAGCAGTGGGAGCCATCCTGATTAGATAAAATAATAACCAATCTATTCTTGCAAGAGCGCACGCTGAGTGTTTTCTTCTCTCTCTCTCCAGGTAGCGACCATATCACGCCTTAATCAAGATAATAATACGGAAAATTGACCGAACCCGCTTGTTATACTTAGCTGGGGAACGTTGGTCCCGCTCCAACTTATAATTGTTATAAGACAGAGCAGGAAATTGGGGAATACCAGAATTCCCGTGCCGCCCAAACGAAGAGAGTGCATGCTGATGCATCATCTTCGGGTGTGTTCATTATACAGAACAGTTTCTCCGTATCCTCTACGTCCTGGGTATGTGATACCAGATCAGGATCCCAGATATGTAATCTGTTACATAGGGCTACAGAAAGGTAGAGAACTGAGAACGGGTGATAAGTTTCATGAGGCAGAAAACGGGGCAAGAGTTGCAGCCAAGTCTGTCGGTCACTGTCACCCTGTATTACCGATACATTGATTCTGAACGAATGTTATTAGATACCGAACCTGATATACAAAATCATATCTGTCTCTTTATTAGTAAAGAAACGATAAAATTTTGTATTGATGGATAATGTTTTGAACATTTCCTATATCAAAAGTTGATCGGTTCAGGCACGTTATCTAAAAGCATTGATGTTCTAAATCAAACTACAGTTCTTAGTATACAGAACACACACAAGAGGAAGAGTTCAGAAATGAACGGATCCTTCTTGAGGTATTGTAGACTAGGTCATATCAATGCGACCCGACTAGCAGAGTTACATAAAGATGCATATTTAAATTAGTTTGAATTTACATCTTGTGAAACTCGCCAGTCATGTCACAAAGATAAGATGACCACAGCTCTGTTTATTGGAAACAGAGAAAGAGTTAGTGAACTCTTGGGATGATACATGTTGATATATATAGGTCCCCTGTCTACACATACCAAGACTGGTTCTTTATACTTCATTACGTTCTCTGATGATCTCTTTAGATTCAGACATATGTTCCTGTTGAAACACAAGTCCGAACCTTTTGAGATATTCACAGAATATAAGTTAGAAGTAGAGAACCAAAATACGGGTAAAAGTATTATGTCCTTTGATGAGATCAAGGAGGAGAATACTTGAGCACGGAAATTCTTGAACTACTCTAAAGGAGAATGAGATTCTCTCTCAGAATTACTCCTCCGTATACACCATAGCACGATGGTATATCGGGGCGGAGCAGATACACCCTATTTGGTATGGTGTGCTCTATGATGAGTACTACTGAGTCACCTATTTCCTTAAGGGTGTTATGCACTTGAGAAGCTGCATACCTATTGAATAAGGTTCCAATCAAATCAGTTGCCTACCACTTCATATGTGATATGGAAAGGGAAGAGCCCATCTCTTAAGATAGTTAAGATTTGGGGTTGTCCGGCCTATGTCTAAAAGCAAAATCCGGACAAGCTCGAGGCAAGGTCTGTTATGTAGAACTGGAAATGTTCCATCTATACAAACTGCAGCTAATAATTTGACAGAACCGAAGGATTCAGTAGATTCCAACGAACCTCAGCCTCTCCGCCGATCTAGTAGGGTTCCTCACCCACCTGAGAGATACTTCGGTTTCTCTATGACAGTGGGAGCGAGGATTGCATCATGAGATGATGACCCAACTAGCTTCGAGCTGGCCATCAGGAGTAAGACTCTGTAAGAATGGCTGGATGCTTAGCGATCTGAGATGGAATCCTTATACACCAACAAAGTATGGACTTTGGTTGCTATATCTGAAGGGTTAAATTCCCATCAGGAGCAAATATATCTTGAGAAGATTACTTGGTGTACATGGAAAAGTTGCGACTTTCAAAGCTAGACTTGTTAAAGGTTTTCGTCATCGACCAGGCGTGGACAATGATGAAACCTTTTCAAGTAGCTATGCATAAGTCCATCCAGATCCTACTTGCCACGGCTACATACCATGACTACGATATCTGGCGGTTGGGTGCCATGACTGCTTTTCTAAATATTGATTTAGAAGAGAACGTCTGTAAGTACACAGCCAGAGGGCTTCGTAAACAGTGGGAGCAGCGGAAACGTGAACAAGATGTTTTATGTGATAAAGCAGGCATCGCGGAGTTGGAACATCTGTTTTGATGAGTTAGTCAAACAGTTTGATATCATCAAAATGGTAGATGAACCTTGTATAAACAAAAAGGTAGTAGGGAGTATGGTGACGATCCTCGTAGAGTACGTGGATGACATACTCAAGATAGGGAAGGTGTTTCCTATGCTACGCTCGATCAATCTCCGCTTATCACAATGATTCTCCATATAGGATCAAAGTGATACCTCCTAAATCCTGAGTTTTAGATCTATGAGATAGATTTAATTGGATGTTAGGATTCTCACTAGTTGTAGTGAGAAGGTATCAATCGATCCTGGGGAGAATCACTGGAAGTGTTCCAGGGTGATAAAGACGACTGAATGTCAGTCACAGGCATTGTCTTTACCCTCAGTAAAGGGACGGTGTGTTGGAAGAGTTCCAAGCTAGATACCGTGACATACTAGACGATAAAGGCACGATACATCGCTACTTAAGATGCTGCCAAAGAGACTGTTTGGGTGTATACTGGTTCATGAGATGAACTATGTTCCTCCCATTGTGTGACAATGGAGTAGTGGCTTATGCCAAGGAACGCAGGTCCCATCAGTGATCCAGACATATTCTAAGGCAGTATCACTTGATCATGGAGATGGTTGATCTCCAGGGTGATCGAGGAAAGGAGAGCAGACTCAGAGGATAACACGGCGGATCCACTCACGAAGGCCTGTTCCCAGAGAGAGACTATTATGGGTTGGTTGAGTATGAGATACTACAACCACTGCTACAGATGGCCCTAGTGCAAGTGGGAGATTGTTAGTTATATGTATGCCCTAGAGGCCATTGCTGTACATTGGATGTACATTGTAGTGGATGCTGGGAAATATATAGAGAGGACTTTCTTGCTCGACATGATAGTATGCTATCTGGTTGACCTTTACCTTAACGTGTACACTGATTGTCTCTCTGTTACATGTTGGTAAAGCCCTTAGGATGTGTACATGACTACCTGGACTGTGTTGCGGATCATACTAGTGGGGACATGGTAGTCCATAAGTACATCGTTCAAAGTCCCTAGTCGTGGGTGTATCGAGACGGGGCATCGATATACCAGAGTAGACTAGCGTGTACCTTCTCGACCCATACAGATGGGCGATGGATGATCCCATATCCATTGGTGTTTGACATCAGAGGAGATATGCGGGTGCTCAGTAGAGACTGGGTACACTGGACGGACTCGCCGAGAACTCCCAGATGGTATTATACCTCACGTCAGATGGCAGTTCTCTGGTGACACTGGTACAGAGTAGTCTGTTGACCCGAGATCGTCATAGAGTCTTGTGTGGTTCCCACTGTGCTTTGATTTCCATCTTACCACGTCCAAGAGGGCGTGCAAAACGGTGGTTTTTGGGTACAGTCCCGAGTCACATGGAGGCAATGAGCGATAGGAGGGGATTCGTCTCTCCCGGTATAGGGGGTTGATGTTGCGCTGTGTTCGATTGGCTATAACAGGAAATCCCTGGCCAGGGTTGCTGAGATTTACTGGTAAGTGTTACCAGTAGTTTCTCGAATTGTTATAGACCTCATATCGACACGACTTATCGAGCTATTGGGGTCTGACGTTTACCACCCTTAGGCGAGATATGCGACATATCAGACGAACAGACCGGACTGTACGGTAAGTGTTACTGGTTGGATTCACAGGAGTGTGAGCGGGCTTGCTCGTCGATCTTCTGATCGCTCAATACCCGGGTGGCCGTTACGTTTAGCAGACCACTTGCGGCTTGTGGATGTTTGATATGATCATCATCTGCTGCCGGCGTATTGACGAGTCTTTAGAGTCCTACACAGAGGTTTCCTGGCTCAAGCGAAACAAAATTGGAGCGCATATGAGATATGTGCGGGACCGAGAATAATACCAGTATGTGATACTGTATTCGATTCTCGCGATGTGACATTGATCGGTTATATGCGATATAGCCGGGTTATCGGATCAAGTGTTGATTCGATAAGTTGTTACTATTAATACCAGTCGGTTATGTGCGACATGACCGGATCATTGAATCAAGTGTTGATTTAATGATTTAATGTATAATTATATATTTGATATATTACTTTGCATTAACTAGTATCGGTTCACTTTGAATGGATTTTCTCACTCGGATGTGCGCATTATATATGCGATATGATTTTGTGCACATGTTTGTATCATGTTTGATGATGCATGCTATATTGGTTAAGTGTAAAGATTAAACCATGGTTGTGAATGGTTAGGGTTTTGTTTTCTTTTTCATTTATTTATTTATTATTTAGTTATTCATTTGGAAAAAGAAAAAGGGTGAGAAAAATGGTGGCATTCTTTTAATCTTTCATGAAGCTTCATGAACACTTTGACTATGTCACCATTTTTGTCTCATCCTTAACCCTAACCACTCCACTAACCCTTGTTCACTCTCTACACTTTACCATGGTTACCTTTATGATAAGAATGATTATTCTTTTCTTTTCTAATTATTCTTATCATAACAATTATCATCATCTTCTTCTTCTTCTAAAAGATGAAAGCTTACTTCATCAATGGTGATTTGAGCATAAGTGTGAGAAATCCAAATCTAAAGTTAACCCACTTCCTATTTCTTCATCCTCTACCTCTTGCCAAGTAGTAGAGTGTGTTTTCTTCACAAGTTTCTTGACTTGGTGAAGTTGGAGCTTGATCTAGCGATGCCTCGACGTAGATCATTTTCGGCATAGACATCGACGACCTAGCCCGCTCTTTCTCCGATGAAGCCGACGCTAGAGCCCGGATTTTGATTTGGACAGCGGAGAGGACTTCATCACGGAGCCGTGGAGGTGGAGGACTGGATCTACAAAGGTTGTATTTCCGTTCTTTTAGTTTATATGTTAACTAGTTTTGTTTCGCCTAGTTTTCTAGCCAACGATCCGTAGTTTAGGGTTTCTCGGCACCGTAAATTTTGAAATTGGCATGGTTGATGCCTTGTGAGACCTCATTAGGGTGCCTAGGAACCCTACAGACTGTGCCTACCACACCATATCAGATGTGGAGTGGGAAGAAACCCTATCTTCAGTATCTAAAGATATGGGGATGTCCAGCTTTTGTTAAAAAGAAGCATGTGGACAAGCTTGAGGCACGATCAATAAAGTGTAAGTTTGTGGGATATCCAAAGAACTCCAAGGGGTATCTATTCTATTACGCAGAGGAACAAAAGGTGTTTGTTTCTCGTAATGCCCATTTTCTAGAATATCAGTTTTTAGAAAAGGAAATAAATGGGAGCGAAATGGTACTGGAAAAAATTCCAGAACCGCAAACTACTACTAAAAGTTTGGTAGAACCGGTAGTTCAAGAAGAACAGGACATTCCCGCACCCCTTCGCAGGAGTAGTAGGCCGTCTCATCCGCCTGAGAGATACTACGGTTTTCTCATAGATGGGGATAGAGAGGATTGCATCATAGATGATGATGAACCTACTAGCTTTCAGCCGGCCATCCAGAGCGGCGACTCGGTACGATGGCTAGATGCAATGCGGACCGAAATGGAGTCCATGTACACCAACAAAGTATGGACTTTGGACTTTGCTCCAGATGGAGTAAAACCCATAGGATCCAAATGGATTTTCAAGAAAAAGATTGGTGTAGATGGACAGGTGGAAACCTATAAGGCCAGACTTGTTGCAAAGGGTTTTCGTCAAAGACCTGGTTTGGACTATGACGAAACTTTTTCTCCAGTAGCTATGCTCAAATCCATTCGGGTCCTTCTTGCTATTGCTGCCTTCCATGATTATGAAATCTGGCAGATGGACGTAAAGACGGCTTTTCTGAATGGTAATTTAGAAGAATGCGTCTATATGGATCAGCCAGAGGGTTTTAATCAGAGTGGGAGCAGCGGGAAAGTATGCAAGTTGCTTAAATCCATTTATGGATTAAAGCAAGCATCGCGGAGTTGGAACATCTGTTTTGATGAAACAGTCAAAGAATATAACTTTATCAAAAATCCAGATGAACCATGTATATATAGTAAAGTTGTAGCTAGAACTGTTGTATTCCTCATCTTGTACGTGGATGACATTCTATTAATAGGAAATGACATTCCTATGCTACAATCTGTCAAAGGATTCTTGTCACACAGGTTCTCCATGAAAGACCTGGGTGATGCTTCTTACATTCTGGGGATCCGGATCTATCGTGATAGATCGAAGAGGATGTTGGGACTTTCGCAATCCAGGTATATCAACACTATACTGAAAAGATTCAGTATGGAAGATTCTAAGCACGGTAATCTACCGGCTTGTCACGGAATCACCCTATCCAAAGAGATGTCTCCCAAGACTGATTTGGAAAGGGAACGCATGTCTATTATACCCTACGCTTCTGCGGTAGGCTCTATAATGTATGCGATGTTGTGCACCAGACCAGATGTAGCTTACGCACTGAGCGTGGTAAGCCGGTATCAGTCAGACCCAGGGGAGAAGCACTGGATAGCAGTAAAGAACATTCTCAAGTACCTGAGGAGGACTAAGGAGATGTTCTTGGTTTACGGCGGAAAAGACCTCAAGATGGAGGCCTTTGCTGATTCCGGCTTCCAGAGTGATAAGGACGATTCCAAGTCCATGTCGGGTTATGTCTTTACCCTCAATGGAGGGGCGGTGTCCTGGAAGAGTTCCAAGCAGGACACCGTTGCTGACTCGACGATGGAAGCGGAGTATATTGCTGCTTGCGATGCCGCAAAAGAAGCGGTCTAGATGAAGAAGTTCCTAACCGAACTTCAGGTGGTTCCTACCATTGTTGATCCAATACCTCTGTATTGCGACAACAACGGGGCTATAGCTTTAGCGAAGGAACCAAGGTCCCATCAGAAGTCCAGACACATCTTAAGGAGGTATCACCTGATCAGGGAGATCATTGATCGTTGGGAGATCGAGATTCGGAGAGTTGCTACTGAAGAGAACATTGCTGATCCATTCACGAAGGCCCTACCTCAGATTCAGTTCGAAAGGCTACTCGAGATCATCGGACTTCGATATGCCAGTACATGGCCCTAGCGCAAGTGGGAGATTGTTAGTGTATATGCCCTAGGGGCCATTATTGTGTCATACTAGTATGTATATTACTTAATGGAAGCTTGGGATATTCACATGTATATAACAGTCTTGCTAAACATGGTAGTATGCTACTTGGTTTTTCTATCTTAATATGTGATTATACGTATTGATAGAGCTCTTAGGATCTTGCTTGACTACCAGCGTTGTGATAGCAGTCACACTAGTGGGGGCTGGGTAGTCTACAAGCACATCCTTATTCAGGTCCCTAGTCATAGGATTATCGAGACAGGGCATCGATACTCCGGAGTAGACTAGTGTGTACGCTTCTCATCCCAGTTGGGGAGATAGTTTGTCCCACAGCCGTCAGTACGTGGTACTGGAGATAGTATGCAGGTGCTCGTTAGGTTATGGGTACACCGGACAGGACTCACAGGGAACTGTTAGTTGGTATAATACCCATCGTCAGTTAACAGTTCCCAGGTGACATGAGTACAGCATAGTCCACAGACTTGACACTGCTACTTCGCCTCGAGTGTGTCCCACTGTTCTTAGATTGATACCCTACCACGGCTCAAAGGAGTCGTGCAAACAGGTAGCAGTTGGGTGCAGTCCCGAGTAGTTGGAGGCAGTGGCGGTTAGACAGGATTCGTCTCTCCCGGTATTGGGAGTTGATATCGCGCTGTGTCAGAGAGCCATTACGCAAAGTCCCTGTCCAGGGCAAGCGAGATTTGCTGGTAGGTTCCAGTAGTTTCTCAGGGTGTAATGGGCTTCACTCTGACACGATTTATACCGCTATTAGGGGACTGACGCTTGCCACCCCCTAGGCCCGATATGCGATAGTCTTAGACGAACAGACCGGACTGTACGGAGATTGTCATATCAGACTCAGTGGGAGTTCGGATGGGTTTCCTCATCGGCCTTCTTATCGACATCTACCTGGGGACTGTTACGTACAGTTAGTGCCACTTGCGATCTGTGGTTAAACCCACTGCCAGCGTAGTAGTCGAGTCTTTAGAGTCCCACACAGAGAGTTTCCCTACTCCAGGCGAAACGATATAGAGGTCGTATGGTTTTACGACAAGGGTTCGTACGCATACGTGTGTTTACGCACGTACGACATCTGGACAGTTTTTACTAGTCGGCTTTGGTTTAAGCCAGTTTCTAGTATCCGGTTATTGGATTTATACAGTCTAAAGTTTTTCCGTGTTTTCACGGATAGGAGGGGCGTTCTCGTAATTTCGCGAGAAGCTTCTAGAAGGTTGGTGACTTGGGGGTTTAGGTGGCATACGTATTAAATGCGATTAATGACTCATTTGTGTGATTCATCCTTGTCATTAATGCATCATAAATGCTTAATGACTCATGGAGATGAATCACTCATTTATATTTATGAAGCATGGTTGTTAAATCCATTATTTCATTTATCTTGATAATGATAATGCTTCATATATATCATGAGAGATCATTATCTCATTCCATTCTCTTGCTCACTTTCTCTCTCCTCAAGCTCTCTCTCTTCAAACCCTAATCCTCCCCTCTCATGTGTTGAGGCCAAGGATTAGAATAGACTTCTTAATCCATAACCATTCTCTATATCACCTAAGTTACTTAGATTAGCACTTTAAGAAACCTAGTTACCTCAAGTTAGAGGTGAAGCTTGAAGTAAAGCTCTCGGGTGGATAATGTAGGGTTCCTAGGCATCCTAATGAGGTCTCACAAGGCATCAACCATGCCAATTTTAAATTTTACGGTGCCGAGAAACCCTAAACTACGGATCGTTGGCTAGATTTCGAGGCGAAACAAAACTAGTTAACACTTAACTACTAGAATACGGAAATACAACCTTTGTAGATCCGGTGCTCCACCTCCATAGCTCCGCAATGAAGTCTCCTCACTGTCCAAGTCGAACCCCGGGCTCTAGCGTCGGCTTCATCGGAGAAATGGCGAGCTAGGTCGTCGATGTCCATGCCGAAGATGATCTACGTCGAGGCATCGCTAAATCAAGCTCCACCTTCACCAAGTCATGAAAACTTGTGAAGGAAACACACTCTACTACTTGGCAAGAGGTAGAGGATGAAGAAATAGGAAGTGGGTAGACTTTAGAATTGGATTTCTCACTCATTTCCATCAATCACCATTGATGGAGCTTGCTTTCTTCAAGTGAAGAATGGAAGAAGAAGAAGAATTATGTTATGATAAGTTAATTAAAAAGGAAAAGAATAATCAATCCTTATCATAACATGACCATAGTTAAGTGTAGAGAACTAATCATGGTTTAATGCAATGGTTAGGATTAAGCTAAAAGACAAAATGGTCATATGGTCAAAGCTTCATGAAGCTTCATCAAGCTTCATGAAAGAAAGAAAGAATGATAACCATTTTCTTTTCTTTTGTCATTTCATTTTAATCCAAAGATAAATGAATGGACAAATAAACAGAAACCTTAACCATTTACTTAACTTAGGTTTAATTCTTTACACTAACCAATGTTGCATGCATCATCAAACATGATACAATCAAGTGCACAAAAATATATCGCATATACAATGCGCACATCCGAGTGAGAAAATCCATCTTAAGTGAACCGATACTAGTTAATGCAAAGTAATATATCAAATATATAATTATGCATTAAATCATTAAATCAACACTTGATTTAACGATCCGGTCATATCGCATATAACCGACTAATATCAACAGTAACAACTTATTGAATCAACACTTGATCCGATAACCCGGCTATATCACATATAACCGATCAATGTCACATATCGCGAGAATCGAATACAGTATCACATACTGGTATCATTCTCGGTCCCGCACATATCTCATATGCGCTCCTATTTCGTTTCGCTTGAGCCAGGAAACCTCTGTGTAGGACTCTAAAGACTCGTCAATACGCCGGCAGCAGGTGATGATCATATCAAACATCCACAAGCCGCAAGCGATCTGCTAAACGTAACGGCCACCCGGGTATTGAGCGATCTGAAGATCGACGAGCAAGCCCGCTCACACTCCAGTGAATCCAACCAGTAACACTACCGTACAGTCCGGTCTGATCGTCTGATATGTCGCATATCTCGCCTAGGGGTGGTAAACGTCAGACCCCAATAGCTCGATAAGTCGTGTCGATATGAGGTCTATAACAATTCGAGAAACTACTGGTAACACTTACCAGTAAATCTCAGCAACCCTGGCCAGGGATTTCCTGTTATAGCCAATCAAATACAGCGCAACATCAACCCCCTATACCGGGAGAGACGAATCCCCTCTTATCGCTCATTGCCTCCATGTGACTCGGGACTGTACCCAAAAACCACCGTTTTGCACGCCCTCTTGGACGTGGTAAGATGGAAATCAAAGCACAGTGGGAACCACACAAGACTCTATGACGATCTCGGGTTAACAGACTACTCTGTACCAGTGTCACCAGAGAACTGCCATCTGACGTGAGGTATAATACCATCTGGGAGTTCTCGGCGAGTCCGTCCAGTGTACCCAGTCTCTACTGAGCACCCGTATATCATCTCTGATGTCAAACACCAATGGATATGGGATCATCCATCGCCCATCTGTATGGGTCAAGAAGGTATACGCTAGTCTACTCTGGTATATCGATGCCCCGTCTCGATACACCCACGACTAGGGACTTTGAAGGATGTACTTATAGACTACCTTGTCCCCACTAGTATGATCCGCATCATAGTCCAGGTAGTCAAGTACACATCCTAAGGGCTTTACCAACATGTAACAGAGAGACAATCAGTGTACACATTAACGTAAAGTTCAACCAGATAGCATACTATCATGTCGAGCAAGAAAGTCCTCCGTATATATGTCCAAGCATCCACTACAATATACATCCCATGTATAGTAATGGCCTCTAGGGCATACATATAACTAACAATCTCCCACTTGCACTAGGGCCATCTGTAGCAGTGGTTATAGTATCTCATACTCAACCATCCCATAAAAGTCTCTCTCTGGGAACAGGCCTTTGTGAGTGGATCCGCTGTGTTGTCCTCTGAGTCTTCTCTCCAAACCTCGATCACCCTGGAGATCAACCATCTCCATGATCAGGTGACACTGCCTTAGAATATGTCTGGATCACAGATGGGACCGGCATTCCTTGGCATAAGCCACAACTCCATTGTCACACAATGGGAGGAACGTAGTTCATCTCATGAACCAATATACACCCAAACAGCCTCTTCGGTAGCATCTTAAGTAGCGATATATCCTGCCTTTATCGTCTAGTATGTCACAGTATCTAGCTTGGAACTCTTCCAACATACCGTCCCTTTACTGAGGGTAAAGACAATGCCTGTGACTGACTCTCAGTCGTCATTATCACCCTGGAACACTTCCAGTGATTCTTCCCAGGATCGATTGATACCATCTCACTACAGCTAGTGAGTATTCTAACATCCAGTTAGATCTATCTCATAGATCCAAAACCCAGGATTTATGAGGTATCACTTTGATCCTATATAGAGAATCAGTGTGATAAGCGGAGATTGATCGAGCGTAGCATAGGAAACTCCTTCCCTATCAAGAGTATGTCATCCACGTACTCTACGAGGATCGTCACCATACTCCCTACTACCTTTTTGTTTATACAAGGTTCATCTACCATTTTGATGATGTCAAACTCTTTGACTACTTCATCAAAACAGACGTTCCAACTCCGCGATGCCTGCTTTATCCTATAAAGCATCTTGCACACGTTTCCGCTGCTCCCACTGTTTACGAGGCTCTCTGGCTGTGTACTTATAGACTCCCTCTTCTAAAACATCATTTAGAAAAGCTGTCATGACACCCAACCACCAGATATCGTAGTCATGGTATGTAGCCGTGGCAAGTAGGATCTGGATGGACTTAAGCATAGATCCTTAGAAAAAGTTTCATCATGATCCACACCTGGTCAATGATGCAAACCTTTAACAAGTCTAGCTTTGAAAGTCTCAACTTTTCCATGCACACCAAGTAATCTTCTCAAGATATACTTGCTCCTGATGGGGATTTAACCCTTCAGATATAGCAACCAAAGTCCATACTTTGTTGGTGTATAAGGATTCCATCTCAGATCACTAAGCATCCAGCCATTCTTATAGAGTCTTACTCTAGATGGCCAGCTTGAAACTAGTTGGGTCATCATCTCATGATGCAATCCTCGCTCCCACTGTCATAGAGAAATCGAAATATCTCTCAGGTGGGTGTGGAACCCTACTAGATCGGCGGAGAGGCTGAGGTTCGTTGGTAACTATTGAATCCTTTGGTTTTATCAAATCATCAGCTGCAGTTTGTATAGCTGGAACCTTTCCAGTTGTACATTACAGGCCTTGCCTCGAGCTTGTCCGGATTTTGCTTTTAGACATAGGCCGGTCAACCCCAAATCTTAACTAACTTAAGATATGGGCTCTTCCCTTTCCATATCACATATGAAGTGGTAGGCAACTGATTTGATTCGAACCCTATTCAATAGGTATGCATCTTCTCAAGTGCATAACTCCCGAAAGGAAAAAGGTAACTCAGTAGTACTCATCATAGAGCACACCATATCATATAGGGTGTGATTGCTCCGCCCCGATATACCATCGTGCTATGGTGTATCCGGAGGAGTAATGCCGAGAGAGAATCTCATTCTCCTTTAGAATAGTACTGTAATTCCGTGCTCAAGTATTCTCCTCCTTGATCACATCAAAGGACATAATACTTATACCCGTTTTCTGGTTTTCTACTTCTCGTTTATATTCTGTGAATATCTCAAAAGGTTCGGACTTGTGTTTCAACAGGAACATATGTCTGAATCTTGAGAGATTATAAGAGAATATAATGAAGTATAAAGAACCGGTCTTGGCATGTGTAGACAGGGGACCTACATACATCAACATGTATCATCCCAAGAGTTCATTAACTCTTTCTCTGTTTCCAGTAAACGGAGCTATGGTCATCTTGTCTTTGTGACATGACTAGCGAGTTTCACAAGATGTAAATTCAAACTGATTTAAATATGCATCTACATGTAACTACAGCCAGTCGGGTCGCATAGATATGACCTAGTCTACAAAGCCTTAAGAAGGAATCGTTCATTTCTGAACTCTTCCTCTTGTGTGTGTTCTGTATACTAAGAACTGTAGTTTGATTTAGAACAGCAATGCTTTTAGATAACGTGCCTGAACCGATCAACTTTTGATATAGGAAATGTTCAAAACATTATCCAACAACACAAAATTTTATCATTTCTTTACTATTAAAGAGATAGATACGATTTTGTATATCAGGTTCGGTATCTAATAACATTCGTTCAGAATCAATGTATTTGTAATACAGGGTGACAGTGACCAACAGACTTGGCTGCAACATTTGCCCCGTTTTCTGCCTCATGAAACTTATCACCCGTTCTTAGTCCTCTACCTTTCTGTAGCCCTATGTAACAGATTACATATCTGGGATCCTGATCCGGTATCATATACCCAGGATGTAGAGGATACAGAGAAACAGTTCTTTGTAACGAACACACCCGAAGATGATGCATCAGCATGCAGTCTCTTCGTTTGGGTGGCACGGGAAATCTGGTATTCCCCAGTTTCCTGCTCTGTCTTATAACAATTATAAGTTGGAGCGGGACCAACGTTCCCCAGCTCAGTATAACAAGCGGGTTCGGTCAATATTCCGTATTATTATCTTGATTAAGGCGTGATATGGTCGCTACCTGGAGAGAGAGAGAAGAAAACACTCAGCGTGCGCTCTGTCAAGAATAGATTGGTTATTATTTTATCTAATCAGGATGGCTCCCACTGCTTTTTATCAAATCTTCCTTCAAACCCTAAAAGGAAAGACTAGCCGGGATTAATTACACACTACAAATTCGCCAATCTTTCAGCCAGGCCAGTGTCGGTACTTTGAGGGAGGTCCCCCGTGCTTTCGCACGAACCTAATTAATGTAAACCTCGTTTTCCCAGAGGCGTAACCCCGTTGACACCTTTCTAGACACCTACTTGATCGGGTAATTGTAATGTGTAAAACTCTCCCAGGAGTAACTCTTACTCGCAGCGGGTATCGGGATCCAACTATCTCATAGAAGGTATGCAATCTCATTGCAAATTTCAACACTTGAAATTCCCGATAATATTTTGCCCCTAGTGTTCTATGACCTTGACGAATGCCAAACAACCCATAGTCCACTAGTCAAGTTCAACCCGTACATTTCTTGATCGAATTAAACCCACCCGCACGACCCTTGACGAATGCCAAACAACGCCGTACGAATACCCTAATCCAATCGCATCATATGCTCAAGCAGATAAATACTAGTTAGCTACCGTACACTACGCCTTGACGAATGCCAAACTACCGCAACACGAATACTAACTAGTACATATCTCAAATGACGGAGGGCTACGACAGGTTTTTCGGAAAACCTATTGCGTAATGAACTTGATATCATTGTAGGATCGAATGAATTTTGAAATGGAGTGCTTTTGAGGCTTTTCTAGTGTTGCTAAAGGAGTCACTCCCGGTGAAGGGATCGTCGGTCCTTTCCTCGTCGAATGAGGTGCGGGATATATCACATATATCACTGTGCAAAGCAAAAACACTTAAAAGCAATCAAATGACAAACCGAGTGTGTAGCATCTGCCAGTTATTGCTAAAGGAGTCACTCCCGGTGAAGGGATCTCGGTCCTTTCCTCATCGAATAAAGTGCAGGATATATCGTATATACCGTTGTGCAAAGCAAGAACTGTAGTCACCTGTTTTAATTTGAAATTCGATTCTACAACATCTTAGGTTTCTTTTCTTTCATTAATCACATTAATGAAGTCCCATCATTTAAGTACCTAAACATCACAGATAAATACGACGTACACTTATGCCATCCGCATTCGCCTCGATGTCCCCTCATGCACCGTTAGGTTAGGTAACTAACGGCAGAGCGGGGCAGGGCTAGCGCGGGTGTAAAACATAAGTAACATCTATATAATATATCATATATACTATATACTGTATCTATCACAGAACATCACATGATCACATCACAGATATCGCAGCAGAAGAAACATATGAAACATTGGATATACTAGGACGTCCGTGTTTTCAATACGAGCCAGTATAAAACACGGATTCCACGGTCGTGATGAATAGCCAAACCCACACCCCTAGACCCCTACGAGAGCGGCAAGCAACCCTACCAATTCTAGAGTTAGGAGACCCGGACTCGACTCCTCGAGTTGGTCTCCCACTGGACTCCAGAACCCGGTTATTTGTGCCCTCCTCCTTGGGTCTATCCTAGCGCGGAAAAGTAAATAATATACAAACGGTGACATCTTCCGCAACCTGGAAGTGCCCTAATAAAAGAATATTACATACAAGTTTTTACATGAATGAAAATGAAAAACACTCATCTCACATAAAAACCCCCGGCTATTCAAACACGACGATCCAATATAACATATCCAGCAACACATAACATCACATGTCATCAACGTAAGTAAACACGCGCATCCCAATTGTCGTTGACATATAGCAACGAAACCGGCGATATCACATATTACACTTATGGTCACAGAAAAGAAAGTGTAAAACTACAACAGTTGGAATCCGCAACCACCTTAGACATCGCATGCCTAATCAAATGAATACCTTAGACATCACATGCCTAACAATTATAAACCCCGCATTTTAGTCTCAAAATCGAAAACACTTTTCAATATCAAGTCGGGCAATTCAACAAGATTCCCGACATCCTGATCGAATGCCCGTCGTAAACTTCAGTAGACGGCCGCACCCCCGATACCGTGGACGAAGTGCACCAAGGCGGAACACCGCTACCGCGAGCACCCGAACGGATGCTTTCGGCGACGGGGTTCTCCTACAGTCACTTGGTCGGGGTTATGGAGTGAGACTGTCTGTTAAGTTTACCCGGCGAGTATCCGCGTACGCTACGTGATTGCGACGGACTTTTGATCACATCAAAATTCCGTGGCAACCGATCAAGTGAGACTAAACTGCTATGTTTATAACATTCATTCTGTTATCTCATAACTTCTTGTGAATTCCAATTATTGTATCCCATTCCAGATAAATAGAAAATGTTAAACTTTTCGATCGAACAGTCAAACACCCAAGTTTTCCCGATACAGATCAACACATGAAATAAGTCTAACAACATTCAGTTCGTGCCTCAGTACCAACGGTCCAGCCGTAGAAGGGTCAAGCCAACGCCTCACATGTGGCACTCCGTACTGCCCCAAACCCGAAGGTTCAAAGGGCGGTTCAAGACGGTCACATAATCGAGTTAAGGTTTGTTGTCTTCTAGAGGGTCCATCGAGTTACTTGCACTACTTAGAACGTCGTTAAACTACGGAAAAATCCAACACTTGGAAATTTCCCGACAGGGGAAAAATTGGGTATTTATATCCGGTCGAACTTTTTAACATATTCTAAAAATTATCCGGAAAGCCACACAGACAAAAATTTGATACTCTGATCGAAACACCGAATCCCCAAATCAATCCCAGAAAATTCAACTCTAGAAAAAATATTAAAAATTCCCCAAAAAATCACCACTGGAAACTAAGAATTACTGTGCAAAATAATTTAAATACTGTGGCCGTACGGCCGCGGATCCGCCGCATGAGCCTTGCTCATGCCGCGGAACCGCGGTGGGAAAGTTGAATTAGGTCCACGAAAATTACAGTAATTCCTAGAAAACCCTGCTTGATTTTCTGCATATTTTTAATTTCGAAAAATCCACGTTTTTAGAAAAAGTACAGAGAGCATTTTCCGGGTTGGGTTTTCGGTTCGAACGGGTTTTGAATTCCATCTAAACTTCGCCTAAGGCTCTAGCTAGGCTCTGATACCACTGTAGGGTTCCTAGGCATCCTAATGAGGTCTCACAAGGCATCAACCATGCCAATTTTAAATTTTACGGTGCCGAGAAATCCTAAACTACGGATCGTTGGCTAGATTTCTAGGCGAAACAAAACTAGTTAACACTTAACTACTAGAATACGGAAATACAACCTTTGTAGATCCGGTGCTCCACCTCCATAGCTCCGCAATGAAGTCTCCTCGCTGTCCAAGTCGAACCCCGGGCTCTAGCGTCGGCTTCATCGGAGAAATGGCGAGCTAGGTCGTCGATGTCCATGCCGAAGATGATCTACGTCGAGGCATCGCTAAATCAAGCTCCACCTTCACCAAGTCATGAAAACTTGTGAAGGAAACACACTCTACTACTTGGCAAGAGGTAGAGGATGAAGAAATAGGAAGTGGGTAGACTTTAGAATTTGATTTCTCACTCATTTCCATCAATCACCATTGATGGAGCTTGCTTTCTTCAAGTGAAGAAAGGAAGAAGAAGAAGAATTATGTTATGATAAGTTAATTAAAAAAGAAAATAATAATCAAACCTTATCATAAAATGACCATAGTTAAGTGTAGAGAACTAATCATGGTTTAATGCAATGGTTAGGGTTAAGCTAAAAGACAAAATGGTCATATGGTCAAAGCTTCATGAAACTTCATCAAGCTTCATGAAAGAAAGAAAGAATGATAACCATTTTCTTTTCTTTTGTCATTTCATTTTAATCCAAAGATAAATGAATGGACAAATAAATAGAAACCTTAACCATTTACTTAACCTAGGTTTAATTCTTTACACTAACCAATGTTGCATGCATCATCAAACATGATACAATCAAGTGCACAAAAATATATCGCATATACAATGCGCACATCCGAGTGAGAAAATCCATCTTAAGTGAACCGATACTAGTTAATGCAAAGTAATATATCAAATATATAATTATGCATTAAATCATTAAATCAACACTTGATTTAACGATCCGGTCATATCGCATATAACCGACTAATATCAACAGTAACAACTTATCGAATCAACACTTGATCCGATAACCCGGCTATATCACATATAACCGATCAATGTCACATATCGCGAGAATCGAATACAGTATCACATACTGATATCAGTCTCGGTCCCGCACATATCTCATATGCGCTCCTATTTCGTTTCGCATGAGCCAGGAAACCTCTGTGTAGGACTCTAAAGACTCGTCAATACGCCGGCAGCAGGTGATGATCATATCAAACACCCACAAGCCGCAAGCGGTCTGCTAAACGTAACGGCCACCCGGGTATTGAGCGATCTGAAGATCGACGAGCAAGCCCGCTTACACTCCAGTGAATCCAACCAGTAACACTACCGTACAGTCCGGTCTGATCGTCTGATATGTCGCATATCTCGCCTAGGGGTGGTAAACGTCAGACCCCAATAGCTCGATAAGTCGTGTCGATATGAGGTCTATAACAATTCGAGAAACTACTGGTAACACTTACCAGTAAATCTCAGCAACCCTGGCCAGGGATTTCCTGTTATAGCCAATCGAACACAGCGCAACATCAACCCCCTATACCGGGAGAGACGAATCCCCTCCTATCGCTCATTGCCTCCATGTGACTCGGGACTGTACCCAAAAACCACCGTTTTGCACGCCCTCTTGGACGTGGTAAGATGGAAATCAAAGCACAGTGGGAACCACACAAGACTCTATGACGATCTCGGGTCAACAGACTACTCTGTACCAGTGTCACCAGAGAACTGCCATCTGACGTGAGGTATAATACCATCTGGGAGTTCTCGGTAAGTCCGTCCAGTGTACCCAGTCTCTACTGAGCACCCGTATATCATCTCTGATGTCAAACACCAATGGATATGGGATCATCCATCGCCCATCTGTATGGGTCAAGAAGGTATACGCTAGTCTACTCTGGTATATCGATGCCCCGTCTCGATACACCCACGACTAGGGACTTTGAAGGATGTACTTATAGACTACCATGTCCCCACTAGTATGATCCGCATCATAGTCCAGGTAGTCAAGTACACATCCTAAGGGCTTTACCAACATGTAACAGAGAGACAATCAGTGCACACGTTAAGGTAAAGTTCAACCAGATAGCATACTATCATGTCGAGCAAGAAAGTCCTCCCTATATATGTCCAAGCATCCACTACAATGTACATCCCATGTATAGTAATGGCCTCTAGGGCATACATATAACTAACAGATAATCTATTACATAGAGAAGGACGGAGAGGACGTGGAGAACAAAAAGACGAAGGACACGGTTCATTAGGTATAATCACTTTTCATAGTAGTTGATAACTTCTATGATTCTTGTTAGTTATAGTTTAGCAAAGATTCTCGGTTAGTCGATGTATATGCATAAAACAAGATCGTTTTTCATTATTCCGCCTCCCCGCAAGTCGTGGGGTGTCGTACATCGACTTACAAATATAACATCTATACATGAGTGTAGTGCTAAGTGCTCGTGCCAGTGACTCAGGTAGCAATATGTCATAAATATGAAGTATGATCAATGTAATCAATGTCAACTATATCAGGAAATCGTCCACGTGTCACCCAATGACAATAAGCATCATGCATGTAAATATCATAAACATATGCATGGAAGTATGAGGATGTAAATCAACCTGTGTCGCTCGCGACATATCAAAATCATGGAACCTGAGTGTCAAGCATCGACACTCGAAAACATCATGAAACCTGTGCCTAGCATCGGCACGTAAATCCTCATATATCGGTCTCCGTCAGTCTGGATCGGCCCATATCATCTCTCAACTCCGGTCGGTATCCTCCGGATATCCGCCGAGCTCAAATACAATCACCGGTAGGTAGTAGTCCCTCTACCAGGCTCACCGTCTGCAACACAGCGATCCGTTCTCGTCCCGGGGTACCATACCGGGTCCATCATGTACCCACAATCGGCCTCGTCAGCTCCTTGAATCGGGTTTGACATGTCGCTCTCAGCACCGAGAAAACACATGGTGGACACACTGAAATATCATATCAAGGGTAACCGGGTTTTAAAATAATTACATACTCTCTTTTGAAATATCCACGGTTCCCAAATCCAGAAATATCATGGAAACAACATATCTCAATGCGGATAATCAAAAGCATGATGTATGCGACATGTAAAAGAATTGTAAGCATATCAGTATATCATGCAATATGGAATAGTATTATGCACATATTGAGGGAGACCACTCTTTTAAAACGAATCAGCTTTAAAGAGTATCTTGCGGTTCCCAAATCTCCAAATCCAACGAGAGTCATCTATGTATGTGCGAATATGTATGTATGTACGTATGGGTGTATAATAGGTATGTACATACGTATGCCATTCAAGGGATCAAATCCTGAATGTAACAGTACTACAGTATAGTGACATGGCAATTATCGATGATGAAATGTGTGAGCCGGCAAGCAGGTGTACGTGGAACATATGCATCATCGATAATGGTGCTGGTGTCCTAACAGCATGAGTTTAATATAACAATAACCATTTGCACATGCAATGCGATGCAAAAAGTAAGTATATGCAGCAAATGAATAATAAACACAACTGTGTGGAAGCTACATCAATGCATCCATATCATACTGTTTTGCCATTTAAAAGAAGACGAATCGGGGTTTTTAGGAAATAAGGGCCATGGTGTTTTTTTTAAGATAAGATGCGTCTTTTGAAGATATCTGTAGAATCCCTTGCCTGACTTTAAAATACTCCCGATTCGTTAATTTTGAAATAGGTATAATATCGGCCTAGTTTAACATCTACTAAGCAACTACAGATCTAGCAAATACGCTAATCGGGAGGGGTATGGAAATCACCTACATCTGAGTCGATATATATATAATAGTCGGTGATCCCACCTCAAAAGTATCACGTATGATACAGTATATCATATGACGTCCTCGAGTCATGAGTGCGGATCTATCATCAAGATAAAACTCGTACGGTAAATCATCGCACGGCATCCCAATAGCTGGGTACGGGTCAATATCACATTCATCTCATCAATTATCTGGTATCCTTATCGTCATATCACATAATCTGGGGTACTGATCTAAGTCTAGTACAATCGATACCATCTATATAAATATGAATGCGTATGTGAAACGCACGTCCAAAGGCCCGCTAAAAATCTCATGTCGTATCCCAAATACAAATCACATCATACTACCGATCTCATGGCACTATGCCCAATCTCATCGACTCATCTCCGAATATCGTCCACAATCCTCATCATCTAGGTATAACCATAACAAATAAGCATGTGTGTGTGTGGGTGTAAACCTATTCTAGGGTTCGCAACTAGGAACTAAAACCTATTTTATCCATAGTACACCTAATCTAATCTCAATTATCCATATCACACCTAATGCTATCAAACACATATATAGTATAAATATAGTATACTAAACCTCGAACTGCGGGGGTGCTATACGACATTCACCCGACTTCCACCGTAGATATAATCTACTCACCTTGTATCCTGCGTGTCGATGTCGATGTCGCCTTCGTCTTCTTCATCGTATGGAATCCACATAATGGTACCTACATAGATAACATAATAGGAAATGCGTATTAAAATCATATCGGAAAACCAAAACGACACGCTAATGCCTATAGGTTAGAACTGTTGGATATATATGCCCTAGAGGCCTACATTGTATAGGATGCTTGGGATATGTATGTACATGACAGTCTTGCTTGATATGATAGTACGCTATTTGGTTTGACTTTGTCTTAACGTATAATATATTTTACTTGGTATTTATATATATATGTTGATAAAGCCCATAGGGTGTTTGTCTGACTACCGGCGTTGTGATGGCAGTCATACTAGTGGGAGCTGGATAGTCAATAGGCACACCCTTAGATGTCCCTGGTCGCAGGAGTATCGAGATTGGGCATCGATACTCCGGAGTAGATTAGTGTATACATATCTAGACCCTGACGAGGGGCAATGGATTGGTCCTGCATCCATTGGTGGTGTTCACCTAAGATTGTATACAGATGCTCACTGGGTGTGAGTACACCGGACAGGACTCGCCGAGAACTGACTGGATGGTATTATACCTAACGTCAGATAGCAGTTCTCAGGTGACATGTGTGCAGATAGTCCGTTGACTTAAGGTCATCATTTGTCTCGTGTGAGTTCCCACTGTGCTTTGATTGTTACCCTACCACGGCTCAAAGGAGTCGTGCAAACAGGTTTCAGTTGGGCACAGTCCCGAGCCACGTGGAGGCAGTGAGTGACTGTTAGGGATTCGTCTCTCCCGGTATAGGGAGTTGATATCGCACGGTGATCGGTTGGTCATTACCATAAGTCCCTGGCCAGGGCTGATTGAGAATTACTGATAGGTTGATCAGTAGATTCTCGGATGGTGATAAAGCCATACCGACATGACTTGTACGGTTATTAGGGGTCTGACATCCACCACCTCCCTAGACCATACATGCGATACTCTTAGACGAACAGACCGGACTGCGCGGATATTGTCACAGACAGGCTCAGTAGGATTTCAGATGGGTTACCTCATCAGCTTTCTTATCGACAACTACCTGGGGACCGTTACGTACAGCTAGTGCCGCTTGCGGTCTGTGGTTAAACCCACTGCCAGCGTAGTAGTCGAGTCTTTAGAGTCCCACATAGAGATTTCCCAAACCCAGGCGAAAAGATATAGAGGTCGTATGGTTTTACGACAAAGGTTCGGACGCATACGTGCTTGAACGCACGTACGACATTCGGACAGTTTTTACTAGCCGGCTTTGGTTTAAGCCAGATTCTAGTATCAGGTTATTGGATTTATACAGTCTAAAGTTTTTCCGTGTTTTCACGGATGAGAGGGGCGTTCTCGTAATTTTCCGAGAAGCTTCTAGAAGGATGTGACATAAAGAGAGAGGTGGCATTTTCATTTAATGATTAAGTGACTCATTGTGAGTGATTCATCATATCATTAATGCATCATTAATTGCTTAATGACTCACATGATGAATCACCCACTTGATTTAATGAAACATGATGAATATTATCTTTTTATTAATTTCTTTTAATTCATTATGTTTCATATATATCAAGTGAGAAGCTTTATTCATTATAATATTATCATTATCATCTTCTCACTCTCTCTCTTCAAGTTCTCTCTCCTTCACCAAACCCTAATCCTACCCCTCATGAGTTGAGAACAAGGATTAGGAAAGACTAATTACTCCATAACCTATCTCTACATCATCTTAGCTACTCTATTTAGCAACTAGAGAAACTAAGTAACCTCAAGTTTAGAGGTTATAGCTTGGATTAGGGTTCTCGGGTGGATCGTCTATCACGGGAGAAAGCCGAAGAGGACGTGGAGATCCAAAGAGGCCGTAGACAACATCAAGACGAAGGACTAGAACCGTTTGGTATAATCTCTTCGCATAGTAGATTAAAACTCTAAAGCTTTTGTTAAAACTTGTATAGCAAACGATTCGTACGGTTAATCGATGTTTGATCATAGAACTTGATTGTTATTCATATTTCCGCCTCCCCACAAGTATTGGGGTGTTGAACATCGACTTACAAGAACCTATGGACTACGCTTTCAAAATCATCAAACAACCCTCGATGTCTTCGTGCAAACGTCAAGTGATCGAGGTAAAACACAATACGCAAATCCAGAATTTAAAATACGAGAAACGAAACACGAATCCAAAACAACAACTACAGAAAAGGCTCCCAGATTTCACCCTAGGTCAAATTGGACAATTTTGCATGTGCCAGGGGTCTAATTTATAGATGTAGGAGTTACAGAACAAAAACGAACCAAAATGGTGGGACCCAGGCCACAAATTGCGGCCAAACAGATTAAATTTGCGGCCAGAAAGAGGAGATGGGGGCTGTGGTTTTGGGTGATGGTTCCTAGGTGCCTGCATGTATCACTATCCTTGCAAAAATATTTTCAGGTGACCCGGGTGTTAGTAGATTTCCAAATACAATCACAGAATCCAAAATTCTTCCGATATCGGGTTTATAAATCCGTATTCCAGGTCCTAGTCTCAGGTTTAGTCCCATATAACATCACAACAGGGGTTGTAGTCCCTAATTGCACCTCAATTCACCTTGTAATCAATTCATAACCTAAACCCTAACTAGGTTTTTCCTAAGTCCACAAAATCACACAATATCGGTTCAAATCTAACATGGGGGCATAAGTAAAGGAAACACTAAGCTAATGGTTCAGAAAATACCTCATTTGGCAACTCAAGAAAATTCTTGAGTTGCCGCAAGTAGTCAAAACCTTTCCTTTCTTGGTCCAATGTGTTTCCCTCGAGCTTGTGCATCTTTTTTGTGAAAAGGAGATTATGTTTTGGAGTGTTTTTGGATGTGTTTTAATGAGTTGAAGAGAGGGAGGGAGCTAGGGCGGCAGCAGCAGCAACCAAGGATGTGGGAGAGAGGAAATGAGGTAAGAATGATGGGGGAATTGTTCAAACAAGTCAATGGTAACAAAAAACCTTTCTCTCTCTCACCCATACCTATATATTATATCCTTTTCCTTTTATTTTCTTTTCTTCTCTTCTCTAATTCCCTTCTCACACCAATAGTAAACCCAAAACAACCATGGTAGAAAATGCACAAGTGTTAAAAAAAAGATATGGTGCATGTTTGCACAAAACCCGCTTAAAATCCGATTAGCGATTTTTAATCGCGATTAACACTAAATTAGCATATAATTAATCATAAAACTTAAAAATTGCATAATTCGCATAAAACAACCTCTTTTAAATAATTTCCATAATTTTCCAAAAAAAATTCCCTAATTTATCGGTATTTAATTATATCGAAATATTAAAACATTCATTAAAAATAATATTAAATTATAAAAATTCCCATAAATAATATTTTATTTTTTTGAAATGTTACACAATGAGACTAAAGTAATCCAACAAATCTAATACTAGGATCCGGCTTAAACCAAAGCCCACTAGTATGATCCTTCCGATCATGATCCGTGCGCAAGTGTACGTATATGATCGAACCCAGCCATAAAACCATACGGCCTCTACAACGTTTCGCCCGAAACTTGGGAAACTATCTGCGGGGGCCTCTAAAGACTCGTCAATACACTGGCAGCGGGTTTAACCACAAGCACGTCAGTGGTACTAGCTGTACGTAACGGGCGCCCAGGTATTGACCAAAAGGGAGGCTGATGAGCGAACTCATCCTGAAACCCTACAGAGCCTGTCAGTGACAATATCCATACAGTCTGGTCCGTTCGTCTATGAGTATCACATATCGGGCCTAGGGGGCTGGTAAATATCACACCCCCAATAGCGGTATAAGTCATGTCGGAGTGTAGCCCAAAACACTTTGAGACACTACTGGAATACCTACCAGTAAATCTCACTTGCCTTGGCCAAGAACTTTGTGTAATGGCTCTCCTAGACACAGCGTGATCTCACCCCCAATACCGAGAGAGACGAATCCCCTGCCGATCCGCTCACTGCCTCTATGTGGCTCGCGACTGTACCTAACTAAAACCTGTTTGCACGACTCATTTGAGCCGTGGTAGGGTAGTAATCAAAGCAGAGTGGGAACTCACACGAGACAAATGACGATCTCAGGTCGATAGACTAACCTGTACACATGTCACCAGGGAACTTCTATCTGACGACAGGTATAATAGCAACTAGCATGTTCCCGGCGAGTCCTGTCCGGTGTACTCATAACCCAATGAGCACCTGTATACGTCTTAGGTGATCCAACTGACACCAATGGCTTGTGAGACCGGCCATCGCCCCTCGTCGAGGTCTCGATCATATACACTAGTCTACTCATGTAGTATCGATGCCCAGTCTCGAAGCTCCCACGACTAGGTACACATTAAGTATGTGCTTATAGACTACCCACCTCTCACGTATATGATCGCCATCATACTGCTGGTAGTCAAGCAAGAATCCTAAGGGCTCTGTCAACGTGTAATAGAGATCTTTAATATCACCTAAAGCTTGTACACGATGATAGAGACAAACAAGATTGCATACTATCATCTCGAGTAAGACTGTCCTACCGGCATAGGTCCTCCCTCAATCATTGTAATCACGTGCATGAGATCTAATAATTGACTTTCAGGGCACTATCTCCAATAATCTCCCACTTGCACTTAAGGATAATTATTGCAATGTCGCATACTCACAGCCCGTGTGATACCGAACACCCAACTCCTCTACTAATCAGTTTCACAAAGCTCGTTTGCGAAACTATTGCATTCGAGAATAGCCATAGTGAGTGGATCCGCTCTGATGTTTCTCTCTACGTCTCTCTTAATCTCAAGTTCGCGGAGAAATCCATCTCCCGAAATGAGCAATACCTGTCATAGAATATGTCCGGATATCTGATCGGACCTAGTTCATAAATGAACTCCAAATCCAAACTTCTTAGACTGTATCTTCAACTGAACTTAATCAGTATCCTGCGCCATGCCTCCCTCAATATCCGCTTGGACCACCTGTCCAAACTACTGTCCCTCATCAGAGGGAAAACTATAACTCTGACAGTCACTCTGTCATCCAGGTCACCTGTTCACACCAGAATATTGTTTTTACTACCGCCCATTGTTATGCTCGTTTGCTTATCGGTAGGTACTCTTGAGCCGTGTTTGCTAGTTAATTGCAGGATACAGGTTCTCAACTCTAAACAGTGAAATTCATGGAAAAGAACGACAAATTCCGGATTACTTCCAACCACAGATAAAACAAGGGTCTCCGCTCTCTATCCGTGTTGCCGCACACCAGTTTAAGGGACAAAATGGCAAATCGATTGTCATTTTCGTGCACAAAGCCTAATGTCAACACAAGATCCAACATATCTACACGGAGCTCAAGAAAAATCATGGCAAAAGATCCACATCACATAACCTTTTGATCTGCTGAAATTCTGGAAACATTGTGAAGAGATTCTGAGAAACAATATATACCACACTGAAGAGTACTGAAAACCAGGGAAACCCACCAAATTGTATGATCTAACTCTCCTAAATGGCCGTGGATCCGCGGCATAAGCGCGCTTAGGCCGCGGAACCGCGGCCATATTGGCTCATCAGATGAAAATATTTCAAGGGTAGTTGGGTCTTTTCATGAAGAGTCAGAATGTGGCCCTAGGGTTTCAGCACGCAGCCTATAAATAGCCTAGAACTTGCCAAGCCATGGGATCAATTCTTATGCCCACTTTTTGTTAGTTTTTAGTTTAACTTCTTCTTCTTCTTCTTCATTCTTTCTTCCATGAAAATTGTAGTGAGAGCTTTTTGAGTTGAAGATCAATGAAGATGAGGGTTGTTTTTATCTTGTCTCTTTTATTTATTGTCTTGTAATTTTACTATCTTGTATTGTAATTTTATTATTTGTTGTTAACTAGTTGTTGTTATTTCTTTTCTTGTTCTCTTTTCTTTTCTTCTTTTACCCGTATTTTCAAGCGATGATACTTGACGGAGTTCCTTGCTAAGGAGAGGACCAAGAGTTAGCTTGCTTCACTTGTAAAACAGTATTTTCCTCTTTTCTTCCTTCTTGTTTTGTTTTCTTTTCTTTTATGATGTGTGAATAATTTCCCTCTTGTTAAGGCTAAGGAAGGTGGTATGAGAGACGGAGAAATCCCTTGTGCTTCTCTTCGCCAAACATCTTGAAACGAACCCCGACCAAACAAACGCAACCCCCTCGCTTAGGCGTGCTATACGTGACATGTAGCCGCGTCCTAAGTCGAGAATTCTTTTAAGCGCACTACAACGTGACTTGTAGTTGTGACTTAATTGGATACATGGTTGCGGGTGTTCGGCCGAGGGTTGGAAATAAGCGTATTTAGCGGACGGACAAGGGGCACTAGGAATGGATTTAGCGTTGGAAAGCTTGCTTAAACTCGCAAATCCCATTCTTATGTCCTCCTAATCCCCACTACATTCGATTATCCCAACACCGTTTTAAGAATGGCAAAAGATAAGTACAAGACTAATCCTAACTCTACTAACCAACCTTAACCTTAACAAGCTTACTTGAACATAAATACGAACACTTAGGATAGAACTGAACAAACATATACCTTTATTAACTCGTCTAAAACTCGAACGAACATACAACCATCTCCATACAGATCGACCCGTGCTCAACCGGCTAGCTGCGAAGCGACACCGTCCTGATCGCGGTTATAACTTTAGAACTTTGAACATCCGACACGCCAAGAGCGTGCGATCAAATGGCGCCGTTGCCGGGGAGACGGTAACGTATTTTCTTTCTTGTTATTCGGGTTAATATTCTTTTTTGTATATATTTATAAATAAAAAAATAAAATCTTTTTGTTATTTTTGATAATTTTTGTGAGCAAGTGTGCAGGCTAATCTGGAGCAAGTACAGTAATCCAAAAAGAAACAGAGGTTTTTATTTTGGAGAAGAGAAGAAGTGGAGTTCGCTGACCAAAGACAAATCCCCAAGTCAACATTTTGACCGCGGAACCGCGGTCAAAAGGTGCCTTGAGCGGTGGTTCCGCGGTCCCATTTAGGCCTCTGTGCCCAATTTTTTCTCCACCCCTTTTTTCTTTTCTTTTATCTTCTCTGTGAATTCCACCATACTGTATTTTCTGCAGATTTTTGCGGATTTGCGAACTGCGATTGTGGGGAGCAAAGTCTACGTTCAAGGCTAAGGTGATTGCAAAGTACAGTGCCAAAGATCCGGGTAGTTTGACCCGCGCCAGCGAACTTTTCAAGCTTACCGGATTTGATTCAACGGGGGTTTTCTAAACCTGAAAACTTAACGGTACGTACCTTACTAACACCTTCTTCTCAAATCCGACGCATCCACTATAATATCTTTGCAGGATTCTTTGCAAGTCGCTACCAAACACAAAAAATTGACTAACCCGTATTTGTTGAAGTGTCGTGCTTAATATAAAAAACGATTGTTTGATTCTTTATAGAATTTTTATTAAATTGCGCATTGCATACATTAATACGGACTTAAGTGCAAGCAAACCCTACAATATACGGTAAAGGATTTTATCACATTTTCCGTGGCCCACAAATCACGAACTTGAGCATAACGTTTACCCGCACAAATTTTAAAAGAAATTAGACTTTAAGCCTTAAGGACTCCGCGCTCACTAGGAGAAGTTAACTGTGTTTAGAATACCGCTTAACGGTATATTGTTTACGGGGTGTCTAGGAAAGTGTTCACGGCGAAACCGCCAAAAGATAAAGGGTTATTTAATTAAGGACCTTCACGAAAGCGTCGGAAAACCTCCCCTTATCTCTGCACTTACCTGGCCTCGTGATCAGTATATCTTGAGCTCGTTTCTTGACACAGTTTTACTTCGACAATCAAGTTCTTGAGCAGGTCTAGTTGATCTAGGTGAACCCTAGACCGATTAGGTGTGTGGTATTTTTGTGTCGTGATTTTTTTTTTGGTCCAGATTCTTTTTATGTGTATATTTCATTCTTTTGTTAATATCTAACTAAAAAATCACATTCTTTTTCCCCTCCTTTTCTCTGCCTTTCTTTCTTTCTCTCTTCATATCATGGGTACCCCACCTAGCAAAACTCTTGCCGAACTTTGGTACCCACAACCAGACATTACTTCTTACGGTTCTTGCTTTGGCCGAACGTCGAACGTTCCCTCCATGCCTAAAATCTCTTTGAAAGATCGGATAGACGCGTCTAGGACAAACACTTGCCCCCCGCAATACACTTTGTATCAACCCTTTCAACCTCCCCCACCCTCTTATGTTGATACCCCTTTTGCAAGTCGTCCTTTGTCCGTCGCTGAACATATTGAACAATCCTGTAGCCGATCTTTCACTCCTTTCACCACTATAGATTCTTGGGATCAACAATTCCATTCACTTTCTTATCCAAATGTTGATCCTGCTACTGTCCAGCCATTCAATTCCTACCAGTCCTACCCGACTTTTGCACCTTCCCTAGACATTGCTTCTGAACCGTCATTTGGGAGTTTTCAGTATCCAAACAACTTTGAATCTTTTACTGAAACCCCTTCACAACCCATGTCTAGTCTGGACAGTCTTTGGAAGAATTTAGGGTAGCGTCGTACCAACAGATGATGGATTTGAATGCGTCCATGGCCGTCCTCATACAACCTAGTGACCCGGTAACTAGTTTTCAACTAGCTCTAAATTTTCCAATGAAGGGGCGGTAGGACAGGTTGAGAATTTGAGTGGAGGGAGTGAGATGTACCCCCTTTCGAATCAAGCCTACTTGTTTCAACTTGAATCCTACAACTCCGGTTTTGAATGTCTATCTAGTGTTCCAAACGATTCCTTGATTAAAGATAGAACAGATATTGAGCTGTGTGACTTTGTAGTGTTTGATTTGCCCAATTGTGAAGGGTCCTTTTCGAGTGAAACCACACCCAATCCTTTTGACCTCTACACCTCCACTCTAGAACCTGAATTAATTAATATCCATGCTTTTGTTGAGGTGTCTGAGGATATTGATTTTCACTTGATTGAGGATATTGACGCCGGGAATATTTTGGATGACGAACCTGTAGATTTGGCAGAGTTTTTCTCTCCAATTCATCATCCCGAGTCATTAACTGTTTTTCCCGAACCCCACATGCGTCTTGATTTTGATGAAATTTGCATGGATAAGCTGAATTTTGAGGAAACTTTTGAGGATATTTTTGAGGATGAACCAGTTTTAATTGATGAGTCGGATTTTCCAATTCATCATGTTCCTTTCGTTGACTGTGTACACCCTCCTTAACCTTTAAACGATAACCTTCCTCAATCACCTACCTCCATCCTTTCCATCGTTCCGACCTTGCAAGAAACCGTTTCACTTTCATTTCATATGTCTGGTTTACCGAGTTCGGTGTACCCATGGTTTCTTACGAATCTTGAGGGATTTGACTCCATTTCTCGCCATATTGATAGATTAGTACAATCCATCTTTTCACATCGATCATTACAGATTGCACTAATTTATTCAATCCATTTCCACCCTCAAGTTCGTACTCCACTTCTTTCTCCCTTCCGCCATTCTTACTCTCATATACCGAGACCGTATCCCGCTTCTATCTTCATACGGTCTCGCGTGTTCTCCTCTCTTTTCTCTACGCCTTCTTCCACCAACCTGTACATTATAGCAATAAAATCTTTGAATGGTTGGTGCTCACTTTTGGCCTGTGTAAGGCCTTGTATAGTTTGAAACTGTTTTCTTTCCCCCTAATCCTGAACTTCAACGCTTAACAGTGGAAACACTGTTTTACTTAAGTTTGGGGGGGAACCATTTTGTATATTTTTTTTTTCCTTTTTTGTTATGTATATAATTTGTTTTTAGGGAGCGCCGACAATTTTGACCCTCTTGGTATAGCCTGACAGTGAGGGCACTGTCAAGTTTAAGTTTGGGGCTGTCCTCGGTAAGCTTTCTTCCTTCGCATTCATTTGTATATTTTGCATTTGCATACCTTATTAAAAACCCACAAAAATCGAAAATTTTCCCAAAAAATATAAAAACTTTGTCGTCAAGTTAGCTAATAGGGTAACTTAGATTTTTATTCTGAAAGTTTAGTTGATATGTTACAAATAACTAAATTCTAGGCTCAGGAATTGAAAATCCTAAAAATAACCCTCATTCTGTCTAACTTTGGTAAGTATACGTCCTTACAGTTTTTTTTGAGAAATAGGTAATCTTGAGTTCAGTTCTTGAGTTAAGTCAAGATGAAGGGAAAGTATTGAAGTTTTACTGAAGAATAAGTCTGAAAAATAGTTTCTTTTCTTGAGTTCAAATTTAGAAAGTATATACCCTACAAACTGCACTTACACGCACCTTGAAACTTAGGATAGTAGAGTATACCTAGAAATACTCTTGCCTAAAAACCTAGTATAAAAGAAAAAATGGTAATTAAAGCTAAACACCAAAAGAGCATCATTGAAAAATATATCTGGTCTTGAAAAAGAAAAAGAAAAGAAAAGAAAAATAAATAAATAAAGTCAAGACCCGGAAACTGCTATTTACGCTTTAAGCTCACACATTCAGTAATCGGCTGTTAGTGCCTCAAGAAGCATAATAGTCACATGAAAGTTGTGCGAGCAAATCCGTCCATCCTTAATGAAAAGAAATAGTATTAGGTATTAGGGCAAGGGTATTATAGCCTGAATTGAATTCCTGAGTGTAGGGGTGCAAATACACACACGTAGGGTTATACAATCGATGTTTGGATAAAAGATAGAAATGAAGAATAAGACTTATGTTTTCTGTAAGTTGATAAAAATCCCTGATTTGAGACCACACTTGAAGAAGGAAAACTCAGGAGATACCAACATCTTTCTAAACTTTTTTGGAACGTATAAGATCTGAGGTTAAATAGAAAGGAGGTGTGGAGCATTAGGGTTGGATATTTCTAACTTAGGATAATAGAGTTTCTAACGTAGATACTAAACTGTAGGAGTAAAATCAATGATAACTTATGAAACTAGCTTGACGGGATTTTGTGGGTGTAATCCGCTGAAAACCCTCAGGAGACAACACTCCCCCTACTAGGGACACCTAGAAGTTTAACGGCTTGTTGCACGAGCTCAGTGTAATCGCGTTTCCTGCGAAAGTGCGGTTAGGATTCTTTTTTTTTGAATAATTGGTTTTTCTCGGGACGAGCAAAAGTTATGTTTGGGGGTATTTGTTCACACCAGAATATTGCTTTTACTACCGCCCATTCTTATGCTCGTTTGCTTATCGGTAAGTACTCTTGAGCCGTGTTTGCTAGTTAATTGCAGGATACATATTCTCAGCTCTAAACAGTGAAATTAATGGAAAAGAACGACAAATTCTGGATTACTTCCAACCACAGATAAAACACGGGTCTCCGCTCTCTATCCGTGTTGCCGCATACCAGTTTAAGGGACAAAATGGCAAATCGATTATCATTTTCATGCACAAAGCACAATGTCAACACAAGATCCAACATATCTACGCGGAGCTCAAGAAAAATCATGGCAAAAGATCAACATCACATCACCTTTTGATCTGCTGAAATTCTGGAAACATTTTGAAGAGATTCTGAGAAACAACATATACCACACTGAAGAGTACTGAAAACCAGGGAAACCCACCAAATTGTATGATCTAACTCTCCTAAATGGCCGTGGATCCGCGGCATAAGCGCGCTTAGGCCGCGGAACCGTGGCCATATTGGCTCATCAGATGAAAATATTTCAGGGGTAGTTGGGTCTTTTCATGAAGGGTCAGAATGTGGCCTTAAGGTTTCAGCACACAGCCTATAAATAGCCCAGAACTTGCCAAGCCATGGGATCAATTCTTATGCCCACTTTTAGATAGTTTTTAGTTTAACTTCTTCTTCTTCATTCTTTCCTCCACGAAAATTGTAGTGAGAGCTTTTTGAGTGGAAGATCAATGAAGATGAGGATTGTTTTTATCTTGTCTCTTTTATTTATTGTCTTGTAATTTTATTATCTTGTATTGTAATTTTATTATTTGTTGTTAACTAGTTGTTGTTATTTCTTTTCTTGTTCTCTTTTCTTTTCTTCTTTTACCCGTATTTTCAAGCGATGATACTTGACGGAGTTCCTTGCTAAGGTGAGGACCCAAGAGTTAGCTTGCTTCACTTGTAAAACCGTATTTTCCTCTTTTCTTCCTTCTGGTTTTGTTTTCTTTTCTTTTATGATGTGTGAATAATTTCCCTCTTGTTAAGGCTAAGGAAGGTGGTATGAGGGACGGAGAAATCCCTTGTGCTTCCTTTCACCAAACATCTTGAAACGAACCCCGACCAAACAAACGCAACCCCCTCGCTTAGGCGCGCTATACGTGACATGTAGCCGCGTCATAAGTCGAGAAGTCCTTTAAGCGCACTACAACGTGACATGTAGTTGTGACTTAATTGGATACATGGTTGCGGGTGTTTGGCTGAGGGTTGGAAATAAGCGTATTTAGCGGACGGACAAGGGGCACTAGGAATGGATTTAGCGTTGGAAAGCTTGCTTAAACTCGGAAATCCCATTCCTATGTCCTCCTAATCCCCGCTACATTCGATTATCCCAACACCGTTTTAAGAATGGCAAAAGATAAGTACAAGACTAATCCTAACTCTACTAACCAACCTTAACCTTAACAAGCTTACTTGAACATAAATACGAACACTTAGGATAGAACTTAACAAACACATACACATTCTTTATTAACTCGTCTAAAACTCGAACGAACATACAACCATCTCCCTGCGGATCGACCCGTGCTCAACCGGCTAGCTGCGAAGCGACACCGTCCTGATCGCGGTTATAACTTTAGAACTTTGAACATCCGACATGCCAAGAGTGTGCGATCATCACCTTTGATGCCTGGAATGATAACCGTCTCCCAAAGGAGGCTGCCTTTATCATATCCCTTGAACATCCATCTTATGTTCTAAAACTGCTTCCGAACGTTTCTCCAGGATTGGATTAATATCTGTACTTATTGCAACTAGTGCAAAAACAACATCTGGTGTGGTACTTGACATCTCTTGATTGACTCAATTGCCTAGGCAAGTGATATGCCAATCATGCGCATCCCTCTCCTCTTTAGTCTGTATGACACCTTTAGCGAGGGTGACTCCATCACTTGCAGGTACACCACCATGCCAGGAGTCGTCCATTCTAAAAAACCTTTAGAATGTTGTCTAAGTACCCAGATTGAGACACTTCCCAAATCTAGATCTAAAACCATAGATCTAGTAACCAGAATGCCTGATGTTATATCCATATCCTGTGTGGAGAAACCCCTGTGTGACAACCATAGTATATCCGATCGTTGTAAAGGAATATAACTTCCTACCCTGTGTATGTCATCTAAATACCAGGACATAACACTCTGCTACCTTCTTAACAGATCCATCCCCTATTCTGATGATGTCAAAACCTATGACTGTCACATAAAAAATAGATGATCTATCTCCGCTATATCTCCTTTAGTCTATAAATAGACACAAGCTACTTTTCCACTATGCTTCCGCTACTCCCACTGACTAAGACTACCCTCTGGCAGAGTCATATACACGTGCACTTCCAAAGCTAGTTTAGAACGACTCTATACTCATCCTCCTGCCAGGTCTCATAGTCTGGAACAGCAGCAATGGAAAGTCTGGGTAAACAAGAACCTCCCTGTTACCGTCTTTCAGCATACCGAAGTACCTATCGGGCGCCTGAGGTTACCCACCATATCTGCGGAGTGGCTAATGGAATGTCAAACCTGATTGAATCTTTAAGTCCTATTAATTTTAACTAATCGTTTGCGGTTCTGGAATCACTTCCAGTTCTACCATACTCCCACTACTGTTTTCTGAAAAAATCCATTTTACTAAAACTGTGGCGAGTCAAGAATAATACCACTATTGATCTTCCAGATGGTAGAAAGACAACCCTCATCATAGCTCGGGTTAACCCACAAACAGCCATTACAGAAACGTGCCTTGAGTTATCCAGAGTCTTGTTTTAAGCATAAGCTGGACAATTCCCCGTACCTTAACATCGTTAAGATATGAACCGTTCTATATCCAATATAGAAACAGAGGCACTGATTTAATTGGAACCAGATTCAAATCATGCAGCTGTCTCCAGTGCATGTCAACTAAATGGAGAGAGGCCGATCATCATTACTCAACTTTGGAGTGCATCCGATTATGAGTAACCTGATAGGGAAGCATGTTCTCAGCATCATTACTATCAACTAAATACCAAACACAAGTATCTACATCTTCGATCACCTTGAAGAATCCCGATACTTGCATCACGTGGTTCTCTACTTTATTCTTATACCTATAACTTCTCAAAACTTGGACCTTGTATTTCTACGGAACACTTGTCTAAAACTAGAGAAGTCACAAGTAAATAAAATATAGTACGAGAACCAACCCCTTTGTCCTAATAGACACTGGACAACATACATTACTCTGTATAAGTCACCTGAGTTGAATAACTCAAACCCTATGTGTCGTAGGTTGAAAACTGTACTATGGTTATGAAGAATTACACCGCTGTTCAATACTCCTTACCTAACCATCAACTGATATTGGTAAATGTCATGGACATAATTTTAAAAATTTATATCTCACTTTATAAAATAAACGTACAGATATATCAGTTTGATATTGGTGCATAACAACGGATATTCAAAACCAAATATTTGCCGTCCGGAAAAAACCCAGGCGATTTCCTCCAAAATCACCAATTACAACGAATTTCGATATAATGAGGATGATCACCTAATTCACAATAACTTACTCCCACTCATCATCTGTAAAACCATACAGATGTGAGAAGAATACCTGGTAAATACATAACCTGGAGTAATGATCTAATTGGGAAATCAGTGTTCCTTTAACAAATAGTGAAACTGAAACATGAAAATGTTTCATAGGGGTTTCCGGGTATTCCTAGTAATGCCTCTTCCATTATCCGGATTCATGACTATAATCGTATATTTCTTTGTCATCTCTCCAAATCCCTTTATAAGTCTTTAGTCATTACTTTCTGTACACCTCCTTAGGCTAAATGGTTTTCTTCCATCCCTACTGTTCGGCACCAGCCTATGGTTTGGAAGAAGAATATCCAGTACCTCATTCGATGAGGAAAAAGCCGAGATCCCTTCAACGGGAGTGACCTCTTTAGAAAAATTAGAAAGATACTACAAAACCATTTGACTTTTAAAACTGGTGCTTAAATCACTCCTTTCACTAGATTCTACAACGATATTAAGTTCAAAGCGTTAAAGGTTTTCATCAAAACCATCTGTTTCCCTCCGCCATTTTAGGAAGCAGAGTAATTAGTATTCGTACCACCTTTGTTGACTATAGTTGAGGTTTGGTGTACGGTAGCTAAGTGATGTCTTCCTACAAAGCATTTGATGCGATCGATTTGGACATTCATATAACTTTGTTGACCATAGTTATAGGTCATGCGGGTGGGTCTAAATTAATCACAAAATGGAGGGTAGAAATTGACTAGTGCTTATGATTTGTTGACCATAGTTAAGGTCATAAGACACTAGGGGTAAAAATCATATCGAGAATTTCAAGAGTTGAAATTTGCAATGAGATTGCATACCTTCTTTTTGATAGTTGGCTCCCGATCCCTCTGTGAGTAAAAGTTACTCCCGGGAGAGTTTTGTACTTTACAATTAACTAATTCAGTTGGTGTCTAGAAAGGTGTCAACGGGGTTACGCCTCTAGGAAAACGAGGTTTATTTTAATTAGGTCCGTGCGAAAGCACGAGGTACCTCCCACGGAGTACCGATACTGGCCTGGCCGACCGGTTAGCGAACTTGTAGATTGCAATTAATCCTGGCTAATTTTCTTTTTAAGGTTTGAAGGAAAATTTGATAAAAAACTGTGGGAGAAATTGATTAAATAAGATTAATAAACAATCTAATTATGCAAGAGCAATCGCTGAGTGTCTTCTTTTCTCTCCTAATAGCAGATACCTATGACGGGACTTAAGCTTTTATTAAACAAGAATAAACTCACGGGACCGAATTACAAAGATTGGCTGAGGAACGTAAATATTGCCCTGACCTATGATAAGGTCAGATACGTCCCGACTACTCCAGCCGCTCCTAGCCCGGGCCCTGATTCTTCAGTTGGGGATAAAGAAATCCGCAAGACATGGGATATAGACTATGCAATAGACAACTGCCTCACGCTTGCTTCTATGAACAATGAACATCAGAAGCAGCACTAGAAGATGGATGTACAATCTATCTTTCTCCATACAAAGTAGTTGTATGGAGAGCAATCTCGTACTCTCCGATACGAGGCATCTCGAAAGCTGTTTTATATGCGGATGACTGCTGGCATGTTTGTAGGTGACCATGTATTGAAGCTGATTGGACTTATCGAAGAACTAGAAGACCTTGGTTGGACCATGGAGAACGAATAGTATATTGATATTGTTCTACAGTCCCTTCCCCCTACCTTTGCTCAGTTCATTGTAAACTTCAACATGCACAACATGGAGAAGTCACTACCTGAACTCCTCAATATATTGAGGAGTTCAGAGAGCACGCTAAGGGTAGCGAAAACTCCCGCTTTAATTGCTGGGCCATCTTCCTCTTCCGTCCCGAAAGCTAAGGCCAAGGGAAAGAAGAAGAAGAATCTCATCAAGCCGAGAGGAGGAGTGAAAAAGGCACCGGGAAAGGATAGGATAGGGGCTGCAGCGACAGGAAGAGGGGAAAGCTTCCACTGCCACCAGACTGGGTACTGAAAGAGAAACTGCGTTGGATACCTGGCTGGCCTCAAGAAGAAGAAGCATGCTGATGCTTCCACTTCAGGTGTGTTTGTAACGGAAACTGTTTTTCAATTAACTCTGTTTCCTGGGTATTAGATACCGGGTCAAAATCTCACATCTGCAATTGTGTGCAGGGGTTGAGAAATAGCAGGTTTCTGAAGAAAGGTGATAACACTCTACGAGTTGGGAATGGTTCCTCTGTACATGCTGTAGCAGTGGGAGAGTTTCACCTTGGTTTGCCCTCAGGTTGTATATTGGTTTTGAACCCATGTTATTTTGTACCTTCAATGTTATTTAATATTATATCAATATCGTTGTTGGACAATGAGGGATATAGTTATGTATTACAATCTAATGTTATGAACATTAACCTTAATCAAGAGTTGATTGGGTCTGGTACATTAAATAACAGGATATACATCCTAAATCAACATACAATTTTCAATATACAACACACAAACAAAAGGAAGATTTTAGACATAAATGAAGCTTTCATTTGGCTTTGTAGACTTGTCATATTAATGAAACAAGACTAACCAAGCTACATAAAGATGGATATTTAAACTCCTTTGAATATAAATCTTATGCGACTTGCCAGTCTTGTATCAAAGGTTAAATGACCAAAACTCCGTTTAGTGAACACGGAGAGAGCTACTGAACTCTTAGGCCTCATATATAGTGATGTATGTGGACCAATGTCTATACATGCGAGAGGTGGTTTGTCGTACTTCATAACTTTTACTGATGATTTCTTGAGATTCGGACACGTGTTCTTGTTGAAACATAAGTCCAAAGCCTTCGAAAAGTTCAAGGAGTACAAATCTGAAGTAGAAAAACAAACAGGCTTGAGTATCGAGAAACTTTGATCGGATCAAGGAAGAGAGTATCTTAGCTCAGAGTTTCTAGATTTCCTAAAAGAGAATGGGATTCTATTTCAGCTCACTCCTCTGTACACACCACAGCACAACGGTGTGTCCGAACGGAGGAATCGTACCCTATTAGATATGGTACGATCAATGATGAGTGATGCTGAGTTACCACTTTCATTATGGGGGCACGCATTGGAGACTGCGATGTATCTATTGAATAGGGTTCCAACAAAAACCGTGTCTACCACTCCCTATGAGATATGGTATGGGAAAAGACCATCTCTGTAACATTTCAAAAAAGTAAAATATTATTTTTGGGAATTTTTATAATTTAATAATAAAACATTGAATATTTTAATAAGGCAGTATAATTAAATACCGATAAATTTGTGAAAATTTTTGAAAATTATAGAAATTACTTAAAAGTGGGTGTTTTATGTGAATTATGCAATTTTTAAGTTTTTATGATTAATTATATGCTAATTTAGTGCTAATCGCGATTAAAAATCGCTAATCGCGCTTTAAGTGTATTTTGTGCAAACATGCACCATATCCTTTTTATTAACACTTGTTGCATTTTTACTACATGTTTTTGGGCGCAAGGCTTTTGTTTTGGGGTTACTATTGATGAGAGAAGGAAATGAGAAAAGAAAAGAAAAGAAAAGAGTATAATATATAGGTATGGGTGAGAGAGAGAAAGGTGAGGGTTTACCTTTGACTTGGTCTTGAGCCATTCCCCCATCATCATTTCTCTCATTCCCTCTCCCTCTCTTTCTTTTGTTGTTGCTGCTGCCGCCCCCTCCTCCTCCATCTTCACCTCCCCCAAAACTCCATGAATAACGCCTCAAAACCCAAATCCCATTTCATTAAAAAGATGCATGAGCTCACTAGCTACCCCATGGACCAAGAAAAATCATATTTTGGACACTTAGGGCAACTCAAGAAAATTCTTGAGTTGCCAAATGAGGTATTTTCTGAACCTTTAGCTTAGTTTTTCCATTACTTTTACCCCCGTGTTAGATTAGAACCGATATTGTGTGGTTTGGGTTAACTTGGAAAATCCTAGTTAGGGTTAATGGAATTTGAGAGATGTGATGTGAAATTGAGCTCAGTAGAGGCCACACAAACCCCTAGTGGTAGAATCCAGACCTAAACCAGAGACTAGAACCCCGGAATACGGATTTAGAAAAGCCGATATCGGAAAATTGTGGATTCTGTGAGGGTTAAATGAAATCTGCTGTCACTCGAAGACTCTGAAAATTATTTTGCAAACACAGAGAGATGTGCAGGCACCTAGGAAGCTAACCCCAGCTCCTGAATCCTTTTCCAGGCCGGAAATAAAATCTTTCTGGCCGCAAATTGCGGTCAGACCTGGTCCATTTGGCCTCGTGTTGGTTCTGTGGTCCCCTCATCAGTAAAATAGACCCTTGGCATATGCAAAATTGACCAATTTGACCTAGGATGAAATCTGGGACCTTTTTCCTGAGTTGTTGCTTTGATTCAGGTTTCGTTTCTCGTATTTTAAATTCTGGATTTGCGTATTTGTGTTTTACCTCGATCACTTGACGTTTGTACGACGATATCGAAGGTTGTTTGATGGTTTTGAAAGCGTAGTCCATCGGTTTTAACCTATAGGCCTTAGCGTGTCGTTTTGGTTTTCCGATGTGATTTTAATGTGCGTTTGCGATTGTGTTATCTTTGTAGGTACCTTCACGAGGGCTTCATATGACGAAGAAGATGAAGGCAACATCGACACCGACATGCAGGATGCAATGTGAGTAGATTATATCTACGGGGGAAGTCGGGTGGATGGCGCATAGCACCCCCGCAGTTCGATGTTTAGTATACTATATATATACTATATATATGTATGATAGCGTTATGTGTGACTTGGATATCCTAGATGTGATTAGGTGTACTATGGATAGATTAGGATTTAGAAGTAAACTAGTATAGTTTCCTAGTTGCGAATCCTAGAATAGGTTTACACCCACACGCACACACATGCTTATTTGTTATACTTATACCTGGATGATGAGGATAGAGGATGATATTTGGAGATGATTCGATGATATTGGGCATAGTGCCATGAGATCGGTGATATGATATGGTTCGTATTTGGGATACGACATGAGATTTTAGCGGGTCTTTAGGCGTGTTTTCATACACGCACATATATCCATATAGATGGTATCAGTTTGTACTAGACTTAGATCAATTCCCCAGATCATGAGATATGATGATAAGGATACCGGATAACTGATGAGAAGAATGTGATATTGTCCCGTACCCAGATTTGGGATGTCGTACGATGATTTACCGTACGAGCTTTATTTGATGATAGATCCGCACTCATGACTCGAGGATGTCACATGATATTGTATCGTACGTGGTACCTTTGAGTCGGAATCACCGACTATTATATATATATAAATATATATATCGACTCAGATTTAGGTGGTTTCTATACCCCTCCCGATTAGCTTGTTAGTTAGATCTGTAGTGTGCATAGTAGATGTTAGACTAGACCGAGTCATACCTATTTCAAAAACTAACGAATCGGGAGCATTTTAAAGACAGGCAAAGGAATTCTACGGATATTTTAAAAAGACGCATCTTTTCTCAAAAACACTGTAGCCTTTATTTTCCTAAAACCCCTGATTCGTCTTCTTTCAAATGGCAAAACAGTATGATATAGATACATTGATGTAGATACTGCACGGTTGTGTTTATTATTCATTTGCCGCATATTCTTGCTTTTCGCATCGCATTGCATGTTTAAATATGTTTATTGTTATATTAAAATCATGCTGTCAGGACACCAGCACCATTATCGATGATGCGTATGTTCCACGTACACCTGCTTGCCGGCTCACACACTTCATCATCGATAATTGCCATGTCACTACACAGTAGGATTATTGCATCAGGATATGACCCCTGCATCGCATACTTGTGTACTTACATATTGTACACCCATACTTGTGCACATACCTATTGTACACCCATACTTGTGCACATACCTATCGTACACCCATACTTGTGCACATACATATCGTACACCCATACTTGTGCACACACATATCGTACACCCATACTTGTGCACATACCTATTGTACTCCCATACTTGTGCACATACCTATTGTACGCTCATACTTGTGCACATACCTATTGTACACTCATACTTATGCACATACCTATTGTACACCCCTACTTGTGCACATACTTACATACATATTGTACACTCATACTTGTGCACATACATATTGTACACTCATACTTGTGCACATACCTATTGTACACTCATACTCGTGTACATACATATTGTACACTCATACTTATGCACATACATATTGTGCACTCATACTTGTGCACATACCTATTGTACATATATATTTGCACATACATAGATGATTCTGGCTTGATTAGAGATTTAGGAACCGCAAGATACTTTTAAAACTGATTCATTTCAAAAGAGCGGTTTCCCTCAATATGTGCATATTATTATTCCATGTTGCATGATATACTGATATGATTACATTTCCTTTACATGTCGCATACATCATGCTTTATGATTATACGCATTGAGATATGTTGTTTCCATGATATTTCTGGATTTGGGGACCGTGGGTATTTCAAAGAGAGTATGTATTGTTTTAAAAACCCGGTTACCCTTGATATGATATTTCAGTGCGTCCACCATGTGTTTTCTCGGTTCTGAGAGCGACATGTGAAACCTGATTCGAGGAGAGGTAGGCACCGTCTGCGGGTACCTGGTGGACCCGGTGAGGTACCCCGGGGCAAGAAGACTCGTATATGTTAGACGGTGAACCTGGCAGGGGAGTACTACCTACCGGTGATTGTATTTGAGCTCGGCAGATATCTGGAGGATACCGACCGGAGTTGAGAGATGAGACGGGCCGATCCGGACTGACGGAGCCCGTGGGCCAATCCGGACGGACGAAGCCCTATATATATATATATATATGAGGATTTACGTGCCGATGCTAGGCACAGGTTTCATGATGTTTTCGAGTGTCGATGCTAGACACTCAGGTTCCATGATGATAAGTCGCGAGCGACACATGTTGATTTACATCCTCATACTTTTATGCATATGCTTTATGGTATTTACATGCATGATGCTTATTTTCTTTGGGAGACACGTGGACGAGATCCACATACATACAGACATTGATTACATAGTTGGATGATATCCATATACTTATAGACTGCATGATATAGTTGACGTTGATTCATGTTGATTACATTGATCATACCTCATAGTTATGATATGTCGTTACCTGGGGCACTGACACCATTCACATGGGATTACACTTATGTATAGATGTTTACCCTGGCCACCTTTTCATGCTTCAGACTTATTCATTGAGGTTTATATATATATTTGATCTTATTGACCTAGGATTGTGTCATACATACGATTTTTGCTCTGTGATGTTTTCTATTCACGAGTTGGCAACTCACCCCCGTTGTGCCACGGTTCTTGCAGGTTTTGCCGTATAGGTTTCATTGCGGCTTTATGGCACACTGCTTCCCTTACGGGTGATTTGCTTTGCTAGGTGGGTACTTTTGCATCAGAACCACCATTGTATCTGTATTATTCAGTTGTATCTAGTAATTCCATCAACAAAACTTGTATATTGTTTCAGACTTAGAAAACCAGTTGTGTACTATTTCGACCTTAGAGTCGCGCGATGTAGTATTATGGTTTTCTTGATATTTTGAGTTTCCTTTGAGTTCCGATCCTTGCCCTTCGGCGTTGTATATTATACTGCTTGCGTGGTTGTGACCGTCGATTGACAAAGAGCTAGCTCCCGTATGGGGATGCCTTTTATCATTGTATATATGTTATTCTTGTTGTACCCCGTTCGGGGCCAGTATTTATAAAGGACACTCTGCCGAAATTTTCAGAAAATACTAGAGATTTTAAAAATGCATATTCGGCTTACTTACTTATTTAAAAACCATGTTTTTTTAAATCATGTTTTCTTCACTTCTTAAAACTATTTTTCCTTCATTTATTATTTAAAATGGTTTTAAATTTCTGTACTTTTGGCTTACTTGAATTAGATGAGGTCTTATAGACTTCATATTATTCAAGGGCCAGTCACGTGCTATTTCGGGTCGTGACAATCTCTTAAACAAGTTAGGATATGGGGTTGTTCGTCTTATGTGAAAAAGAAGAATCCGGACAAACTCGAGACACGATCGGTTTTGTGTAAATTTGTGGGATATCCAAAACACTCGTATGGATATCTTTTCTACCACAAGGAGGAACAAAGGGTGTTTGTGTAGGGTTGCTAGGCACGCTCACAAGGTTCTACGAGGCATCAACCATGCCCGATTAAAAATTTAGCTGTACCGAACAACCCAATGCCGGATCTTTAAACTAGAGTTTATGCGAAAACTAACTTGTTAAACACTTTAACACTAAGTGAGAGGGATTACAACCTTTGTAGATCCGGTCCTTCACTTCTTAAGCTCCGTGTTGAAGTCCCTTCGCTGCGATCATCGTTTTCCGAACTCTTGAGAGGCTCCACGAAGAGAAAGGTGCAAACTTGCTTCCGATCTTCGATAACAAAGATGATCTACCTTGAAGTTTCGTTAACATAAGCTCTCACTCTCTAAAAGAAGTGAACACCCTCATCTAAATGGCAAGGATAGATGAGGATGATGAAGTAGTATTTTTTCTCTCTTTTGTTTTCATATTCTCACATATAAACATCACTTATGAGAAAGCTAGTGAAGCTTTTCATCAAGGAGGAAGAAGCAAGAAGAAGAGCTAAATCCTTTTGTGATGAATAATGAAAAATTGTAGTGGTTACAAATCTAACCAAGGGTTAAGCATGAAGGAGTTAACCCTTGCAGAGAATTAACTAGAGTTATTGGTTTGGATTGGGTTAACATAATATCTTCACAAAATATCAAGCAAAACGCAAAGTCAAAGCTTCATGAAGCTTCATGGAAGCTTCATGCAAAAGCTAACCCTAATCCAAACCCTAACCAAGTTTAAACCCTAAACCATTGTTAAAATTGTAACCCTAACATGTTACAATATTATATATCACATATACAATATATTTTGTAACAATATAAAATAATACAATTAACATATATCGCATATATATCAATGTATTATCCCGTGAGAAAATGAATCTTTTAGTGAGATAATATTAGTTAATGTAATTTAATATATCATATATATTATTATACATTAAATTATCGAATCAACACTTGATCCGATAATCCGGCTATTTCACAAATAACCGACTAATACGATGACCTGGCTATATCACATATACCCGGCCGATATCTCATATCGCGAGAATCCAATACGGTATCACATACCGCATTATCCTCGGTCCCGCACATATCACATATGTGCTCCTACTCCGTTTTGCCTGAGTCAAGAAACCTCTGTGTAGGACTCTAAAGAATCGTCAATATGCCGGCAGTAGGTGATGATCATATCAAACACCCACAAGCTGTAAGCGGTCAGCTAAACGTAACAGCTACCCAGGTATTGAGCGCTCAGCAGATCAACAAGCAAGCCTGTACATTCTCCTGTGAATCCATTTAGTAACACTCCCGTACAGTCCGGTCTCGTCGTCTGATATGTCGCATATCTCGCCTAGGGGTGGTAAACGTCACACCCCAGTAGCTTAATAAGTCGTGTCGATTTGAGGTCTATAATAGTTCGAGAAACTACCGATAACACTTACCAGTAAATCTCAGCAACCCTGGCCAGGGATTTCCAGTTATAGCCAATCGAACACAGCACAACATCAACTCCCTATACCGGGAGAGACGAATCCCCTCCTATCGCTCGTTGCCTCCATGTGATTTGGGACTGTACCCAAAATCCACCTTTTTGCACGCCTATTGGACGTGGTATGATGGAAATCAAAGCACAGTGGGAATCACACAAGACTCTATAACGATCTCGGGTCAACAGACTACTCTGTACCAGTGTCACCGGAGAATTGCCATCTGACGTGAGGTATAATACTATCTGGGAGTTCTCGGCGAGTCCGTCCAGTATACCCAGTCTCTACTGAGCACCCGTACACCATCCTTGATGTCAAACACCGATGGATATGGGATCATCCATCGCCCATCATATGGGTCAAGATGCGTATACGCTAGTTGTTGGAGATGGTGCCCTCAGAGTCAATTATTAGGTCACAGGTACGTGATTGTAATGATTGAGGGAGGACCTATCCCGGTAGGACAGTCTTACTCGAGATGATAGTATGCTATCTGGTTTACCTTTATCATCGTGTACTGCTTTAGGTGACCTGACAAGTTGCTATTACACGTTGATAGAGCCCCTAGGATTCTTGCTTGACCACCAGCAGTATGAGGGCGATCATATAAGTGAGAGCTGGGGGTCTACAAGCATATCCTTAAAAGGTCCCTAGTCGTTGGAGTTTCGAGACCGGGCATCGATACTCCATTAGTAGACTAGTGTATACAGTCGAGACCCCGACGAGGGGCGGTGGCCGGTCTCACAAGCCACAGGTGTCAGTTGGATCACCTAAGATATATACAGGTGCTCATTGGGTTATGAGTACACCGGACAGGACTCGCCGGGAACATGCTAGTTGGTCATATACCAGACGTCAGATGGCAGTTCCCTGGTGACATGTGTGCAGGTTAGTTCATCAACCTGGGGATCGTCATTTGTCTCGTGTGAGTTCCCACTGTACTTTGATTACTACCCTACCACGGCTCAAAGGAGTCGTGCAAACAGGTTTTAGTTGGGTACAGTCCCGAGCCACATGGAGGCAGTGAGCGTATCTTCAGGGGTTCGTCTCTCCCGGTATTGGGAGTGAGGTCGTGCTGTGTCTAGGAGAGCCATTACACAAAGTCCTTGGCCAAGGCAACGAGATTTACTGGTAGGTATTCCAGTAGTATCTCAGGGTGTTCTGGGCTACACTCCGACACGACTTGTACCGCTTTTGGGGGTCTGACTTTTACCAACCCCCTAGGCCCGCCATGCGATGCTCATAGACGAACGGACCGGACTGCACGGATATTGTCACTGACAGGCTCAGTAGGGTGTCAGGATGAGTTCGCTCATCGACGTCCCTTTTGGTCAATAGCTGGTGGCCCGTCACGTATTGGCTTATACCTCTGACGTGCTAGTGGTTAAATCCACAGCCATAGTATTGACGAGTCTTTAGAGTCCCCCATATTCAGTTACTCAGCTTTCGGGCGAAAGGTTGTAGAGGCCGTATGGAGATATGGAAAGGTCCGATCAGATACGTGCGGTATTGCACGGATCAGGATCGGACAGTCTGTACTAGAGGCCGTATGGTTATATGGCAGGGTTCGATCAGATACGTGCGGTATTGCACGGATCAGGATCGAACAGATATTACTAGCCGGTTTTGGTATAAGCCGGATTCTAGTATAGTACAGTGGAGATTTTGTCTCATTGCATTTTGTATTTCGGTCGAAATACAGATGCGGGTGTGTATGCACAGTATCGGGGTTTTCCTGTAATTTATTACGGGACCAGTTTTCTGGAGTTGCCAGTTTGCTTTCCGTTTCGGCCAATTTCCATTGTTCCGTTCATTGGCCGAAGATTGGTGGAGGAGGGTTTATTTGCATTGTTGCAAATAGGCTTTTTGTGGAGGGGGTCTTTGCTTATTGTAGCATCATGATGGTTTTCATGATGTGCACCATCATTGACTTCTCCTTCTCATGATGGCTTGACTTTTAGTGGGCATGATGGTTGATGATGATGAGGGGTGAGGTTGGTTGAGTGTGGGTTTATTGTTGTGATCATTTCCTTTTTGGCATGATAGCCTTCTCTCTCTCCATTGCATTATTGGATGGCTCTCTCATTTTCTATCATACTCTCCCTCATTCTCACTCACCCCTCATTGTAGTGGCCGGCCAAGTCCTAGTTGGGCTGTCCAAAATATTGTAGTGGGGTTTTTGGTGTTGATTTGATGTTCCAAAATCCACAAGTTCCTCCACAAAACTCCTTGCATCATCCCTCCACCACAATGGCATCTCCAATACCCCAAAAGTGAGACACAAGCTCTGCCAAACATTCTACAGCAAATCTTGGGCACGTCGAGTAGCCGGCTTCGTGCCCGAGTTGCCTCGGCATTGAGGTGGGAGCCCGTAAACAAAGTAGGCGATGTGGTGCACTTCCGGCGACGAGGAGGAGACGGGACCATTCCGCAAGAGATCGGGACGATGATGAGAAGACCGGAGGACATGGATCATCGGTATATCTCTATTCCCTTTCTTGTTGGTAGCTAGGACTAATTAATGGTTCGATCCGGGTAGTAGTGCGCGGCGGTTTGCCAGTTTAAGAAAATTTAAAGTTTATCACCGCTTCCGCTTTTGGCCATCGGAATGACGGCCGGGGCGCCGCCGTGCACTTACAGTGGTATCAGAGCCTCGCCATTAACTTAGTCTAGCTTGGTTTAATGTGTTTGCATTTCCGATCGATCAAAAAGTTCCAAAACTGCATTTTACCTTCGCATCAGTTTCTGTTGAAAATTTTTGGTCTCTAAAAATTTTTCAGGTTGTAAAATATTGATGTACTAGTAAATCTAAGAACTCTGTAAAATTTCGATGAAGTGATTCCACAGTCAGAGCGCGGAAGCGCCGCACAAACCCCCATTTCGCCGCCCTTCCGCTGCGTACTGTAGACATCACTGCACCATTTTTTTTCAGAGGCTTTCTGGGATTAAAATATGGGTTTTGGAATATTAAAATTGGGCCCAGGTTTTCTGTGAGTGCTACAGTTTTGATTGGGGGCCCACTTGTTAATTTTTGGTCAATCGGAAAATTTTAAACACATTTTTCACAGTTTTTACATTATATCTGCGACCGTGAATGTCACTTGATCGGTAAATCCGGTCTAACTGCTATAGCTCGGTTAGACGGATTTGCGAACGTGACTTTCACGTTGATGTTTTGTTTTTGCTGTGATGTTGCGGATCGGTCGTGGGGGATAGCCTGGATGCAATGCTAGTACAGTTTTGTTGTATTATGTACATTTGATATTGCGGGGCGAGCGTCCGACATGTGGACTGCCGTCACTGCCTGTTTGTATTATTATTTTGGGGCACGACCTGGTTGCGGTCGATGTACCCGTTGTATGTATATTTTACTTTCTGTACTAGGATTGCCCCGCGGAGGGGTGCACGGATAGCCGGGTTCTGGAGGGCAACAAGCCCGCATCTCATGGCATTGAGACGGAGGGGGCTTCACTCTAGAATTGGCGGGCTATTCGCCGCACTCGTAGGGGGTACAGGTTGACCCAGGAGGGGTGCCCAAGTTACCGGATTCCGTGAAGTGCTGGGTGGTCCATTCACGGCGCTGAAGGGGGCTGCCTCGCTTCAGGTTTTGGCGGGTAACTTGCCGCGCCCGTAGGGGTCTAGGATTTCATTGCACAGGCTATCCACACGACCAGGGGAACGTCGGGTTTCAGTAGTGGCTCTGTGAAACCCGGGGATCCCAGATATCTGTATTGTTTCTGTGATACTGTTCATTCTTTGTGATGTTGCATTTTATTCACGCCTTGAGCGAATATAATATATTGGTATATATATTAGTAGATGTTGTATATGTTTTGCATCCGCGCTAGTCCAGTCCCCGCTCTGTCGTTAGTAAGCTAACCTAACGGGTAATGACGGGACCCAGTGGCGAATGCGGATGGCATATACGTACATCAGTATATTTTCGTTCTTTTTGGTGTGATCAATTGATGGGACTGCATTGATTCGGATCAATGCAAGTTAAAACAAACCTAATCTGATGTTGTTGGAACACTTTTCAAAAAGCTGTTATTGCAAGGACGTTCACTTTTGTTTTGCATCGTGGTTATCAGTTGGAATATCCTGCTCCTCAGTCGACGAGGCAAGGGCCGAGATCCCTTCACCGGGAGTGACCCCTTGGACAAAAGTTTGCGTCAGGGCATTAACTTCATTATAGCCGATTACTTTTGCTTTGCGCCGTGGTATTCATTTGGAATATCCTGCACCCCATTCTACGGGGAAAGAGCCGAGATCCCTTCACCGGGAGTGACCTCTTTAGCAACGGTTTTCGTCACTATATTTCTAAAAAGCTATCCGTTCCTTCGACGATATCAAGTTCTTTACGTTAAAGGTTTTCGCCAGAAACCATTCGTAGCCCTCCGTCGTTTCATATGGGTGGTCAATAGTATTCAAGCTGTGTATGTTGGCCAAAGTCAAGGCACAGTGATTGGTAGCTATTGGGGTATTCATATGCAGCATAGATAGATGCGTTGGTTTGGGACAGTCGTACTGCCATTTTGGCCAAAGTCAAGGGTATGTACGGGTGGATTCAAATTAACCTGGAGAATGACGGGTAGAACTTGACATGTGACTTATGATATGTTGGCCAAAGTCAAGGTCATAAGAGCATGGGGCAGAAATCACATCGGGAGTTTCAAAAGAACTGAAACTTGCCAGATATGCGCATACCTTCTGGAGTGTGATGACGTGAGCGGATTCCGTCACGTTATCATGCAATGATAGTTGGATCCCGATTCCCACTGATGAGTTAGTTTACTCCTCGGGTAACCCCGACTAATTCTTCTTTCAGGTTTGGAGGAGAATTTGAGGTACAGTGGGAGGTTTCCAGATTAGATAAATTGGTGACCATTCTGATCTAGGTTAAAGTGCACGCTGAGTGTTTCTTTTCTCTCTCTCTTTGGCAGCGACCATTGACCCGACCCTAAGACTATGACTCAGTGACCAAGTTGACCGAACCTTCTTAAACACCGGCTTTTGGATTGTCAGAGTTGCAAACCTCATTGACACTCCTACTTTTACCCTTTTCTCCAGGACACCCCGTTTTACTACGAACGTCCACTTCCATTGGACAAAACCATCGTATGGTTAGATACGAACTCGAAAGGATTTATTCGAGGATGGTTTCCGGTTCTGGAGAAAACGGATAGGATTATTCAGTTGTCTTTTCCTTTTACCCTCTCTCAGGTTACGAGTACTCCTTGGTTTAGGGGTAGTACACCTATTACGCAAATTGGATTGTCTTCTTCCAAACCTTAGGCTGGTGCCGACCGGTAGGGAATGAAGAAAACCAATTAGCATAACGATGGTGTGCAGAAGGTATTAAGTTCAGACAAAGCAAGGGATTAGTAAGAGGGCAAAGTAAATTGCAACAGATATTCACGACCAAACCAAATATTTCGTTACCACTCCCACATCACCTTTGTATTTCTCCAGGACACTCCGTATCACTACGAAGATCCACAGTTTATTTGGATACTCCATCGTATGGTTATATACGAACTCGAATGGAACTTGTTCCAGTTCGGGGATGGATTCTGGTTCAGGAGAAATATGAATAAGGTTTATTCGGTTGTCTTTTATCTTCACCCTCTCTCATTGCGAGTGTTCCTAGGATTGGGACAGTACACCCATTATGCTTATTGGATAGTCTTCTTCCAAACCATAGGCTGGTGCCGAACGGTAGGGAAGGAAGAAAACCATTTGGCCTAAAAGGGTGTGCAGAAGGTAAAGACTAAAGACATATGAAGGGATTTGGAGAGGTGGCAAAGAACTATACGGTTACAGTCGTGAATCTGGAAGAGGCATTACTAGGAATACCGGAATACCCCATCGAAACATTTCAATGTTTCAGTCTCACTGTGTACTGTTAAAGGAAAACTGATTTCCCGATTAGACACTTGCTCCAGGGTATGTATTTACCAGGTATGATTCTCACATCTGTATGGTTTTACAGATGATGAGTGGGAGTAGGTTATTGGGAATTGGGTGATCATCCTCATTATATCGGGATTCGTTGTAATCGGTGATATTTGAGGAAATCACCTGGGTAGTTTGCCAGTCGGCAAATATTTGGTTTTGAATATCCGCAGTTATGCACCAATTTCAAATTGATATATCTGTACGTCTATTTTCATAGAGTGAGATATACCTTTTGAAATTATGTCTACGACATTTACCTATATCAGTGGATGGTTAGGTAAGGAGCATTAAACAGCGGTGTAATTCTTCTTAACCATAAGTACAGTTTTCAACCTACGACACACAGTGAGTGAGTTATCAGACTCAAGGGACTTGTACAGAGTATTGTATGATGTCCAGGGTCCATCAGGACAGAGGGGTTGGTCCTCGTACTATATTCGGTTTACTTATGACTTCTCTAGTTTTTAGACAGGTGTTTCGTGGAAACACAGGGTCTGAATTTGGAGAAGTTATAGGTATTTGAATAGAGTAGAGAACCAGGTGCAGCAAGTATCGGGATTCTTCAAAGTGATCGAAGATGTAGATACTTGTATATGGTATTCAGTTGATAGTAGTGATTAAGAGAAATTGCTTCTCTTTCAGGTTACTCATAATTGGAAGCATTCCTAAATTGAGTAACGCTGATCGGCCTCCTTCCATTTAGTTGACATGCGCTGGGGACAGCTGCATGATTTGAATCTGGTTCAATTAAATCAGTGCCTCTGTTTCTATATTGGATATAGAACAGTTCATATCTTAACGATGTTAAGGTACGGGGAGTTGTCCGGTTTATGATTAAAACCAGACACTGGACAACTCAAGGCACGTTTCTGTAATGGCTGTTTGTGGGTTGACCCAGGCTATGACGCGGGTTGACTTTCTACCATTTGGATGAACAATAGCAATATTGTTCTAGACTCGCCACAGTTTTATTAAAAATGGATTTTTTCAGAAAAACAGGAGTGGGAGTATGGTAGAACTGGAAGTGATTCCAGAACCACAAACGATTACTGAAGATTTGATAAGGAACCTAAAGATTCAATCTGGATTGACATTCCATTGGCCACTCCGCAGCTAAGGTGGGTAACTTCAGGCACCCGAGAGGCACTACGGTAGCCTCAAGGACGGTGACAGGGAAGTTCTTGTTTACCCAAAATTGCCATTGCTGTTGTTCCAGGTTACGAGACCCGGCAGGAGGATGAGTATAGCGTCGTTCTAAACCAGTTTTAGAAGTGTACGTCTATATGACTCTGCCAGAGGGTTGTCGTAGTCAGTGGGAGCAGCGGAAGCATTGGTGGACAGGTAGCTTATGTCTATTTATAGACTAAAGCAGATGTAGCGGAGATAGATCATCTATTTCTGACGTGACAGTCATGGGTTTGACTTCATCAGAATAGGGGATGGATCTGTTGAGAAGGTAGTAGGGTGTGATGTCCTGGTATCTGGATGACATACACAGAATAGGAAAAGAAACTCCTACACTACGATCGGTTATACTTTGGTCGTCACACAGTGGTTTCTCCACAAAGCAAATGGATTTTATATCTGACATACTGGTTACTGGATCTATGGTTTTAGATCTAGATTTGGGTGGTTTCCCAATCAGGGTACTTGACAGCATTCTAAGAGTATTTAGGATGGACGACTCCTGGCACGGTAGTGTACCTGCAGGTAATGGAGTCACCCTCTCCAAAGGTGTCTTACAGACTAAAGGGGAGAGGGACGTGCATGATTGGCAGATCACTTGCTCAGGCAATTGAGTCAATCGTGAGATGTCAAGTACCACACCAGATGTTGTTCTTGCACTAGATGCAATAAGTTGATATTAATTCAATCCTGGAGAAACAGTCGGAAGCAGTTTTAGAACATAAGTGGATGTTCTAGGGATATGATAACGACAGCCTCATTCAGGAGACAGTTATCATTCCAGGCATCCAAGGTGACATGGACGACAAGGAGGTTGTCAGAGTTATAGTTTTCCTTCTGATGAGGGGCAGTATTTTGGACAGGTGGTCCAAGGCAATACTGAGGGAGGCATGGCGCGCAGGATACTGATTAAGTTCAGTTGACGATACAGTCTAAGAAGTTTGGATTTGGAGTTCATTTATGAGCTAGGTCCCATCAGACATCCAGACATATTCTGAGACAGGTATTGCTCTTTTCGGGAGATGGCTTTCTCCGCGAACTTGAGATATAGAGAGACATAGAAAGAAACAACTAAGCGGATCCACTCACTGAGGCCATTCCTCGAACAATAGTTCCGCAAACGAGCTTTGTGAGACTGACTAGTAGAGGAGTTGGATGTTCGGTATCACACGGGCTGTGAGTATGCGACATCGCAATAATTAGCCTTGAGTGCAAGTGGGAGATTGTTGGAGATAGTGCCCTCAGAGTCAATTATTAGGTCACAGGTACGTGATTGTAATGATTGAGGGAGGACCTATCCCGGTAGGACAGTCTTACTCGAGATGATAGTATGCTATCTGGTTTACCTTTATCATCATGTACTGCTTTAGGTGACCTGACAAGTTGCTATTACACGTTGATAGAGCCCCTAGGATTCTTGCTTGACCACCAGCAGTATGAGGGCGATCATATAATTGGGAGCTGGGGGTCTACAAGCATATCCTTAAAAGGTCCCTAGTCGTTGGAGTTTCGAGACCGGGCATCGATACTCCATTAGTAGACTAGTGTATACAGTCGAGACCCCGACGAGGGGCGGTGGCCGGTCTCACAAGCCACTGGTGTCAGTTGGATCACCTAAGATATATACAGGTGCTCATTGGGTTATGAGTACACCGGACAGGACTCGCCGGGAACATGCTAGTTGGTCATATACCAGACGTCAGATGGCAGTTCCCTGGTGACATGTGTGCAGGTTAGTTCATCGACCTGGGGATTGTCATTTGTCTCGTGTGAGTTCCCACTGTACTTTGATTACTATCCTACCACGGCTCAAAGGAGTCGTGCAAACAGGTTTTAGTTGGGTACAGTCCCGAGCCACATGGAGGCAGTGAGCGTATCTTCAGGGGTTCGTCTCTCCCGGTATTGGGGGTGAGGTAGTGCTGTGTCTAGGAGAGCCATTACACAAAGTCCTTGGCCAAGGCAAGGAGATTTACTGGTAGGTATTCCAGTAGTATCTCAGGGTGTTCTGGGCTACACTCCGACACGACTTGTACCGCTTTTGGGGGTCTGACTTTTACCAACCCCCTAGGCCCGCCATGCGATGCTCATAGACGAACGGACCGGACTGCACGGATATTGTCACTGACAGGCTCAGTAGGGTGTCAGGATGAGTTCGCTCATCGACGTCCCTTTTGGTCAATAGCTGGTGGCCCGTCACGTATTGGCTTATACCTCTGACGTGCTAGTGGTTAAATCCACAGCCATAGTATTGACGAGTCTTTAGAGTCCCCCACATTCAGTTACTCAGCTTTCGGGCGAAAGGTTGTAGAGGCCGTATGGAGATATGGCAAGGTCCGATCAGATACGTGCGGTATTGCACGGATCAGGATCGGACAGTCTGTACTAGAGGCCGTATGGTTATATGGCAGGGTTCGATCAGATACGTGCGGTATTGCACGGATCAGGATCGAACAGATATTACTAGCCGGTTTTGGTATAAGCCGGATTCTAGTATAGTACAGTGGAGATTTTGTCTCATTGCATTTTGTATTTCGGTCGAAATACAGATGCGGGTGTGTATGCACAGTATCGGGGTTTTCCTGTAATTTATTACGGGACCAGTTTTCTGGAGTTGCCAGTTTGCTTTCCGTTTCGGCCAATTTCCATTGTTCCGTTCATTGGCCGAAGATTGGTGGAGGAGGGTTTATTTGCATTGTTGCAAATAGGCTTTTTGTGGAGGGGGTCTTTGCTTATTGTAGCATCATGATGGTTTTCATGATGTGCACCATCACTGACTTCTCCTTCTCATGATGGCTTGACTTTTAGTGGGCATGATGGTTGATGATGATGAGCGGTGAGGTTGGTTGAGTGTGGGTTTATTGTTGTGATCATTTCCTTTTTGGCATGATAGCCTTCTCTCTCTCCATTGCATTATTGGATGGCTCTCTCATTTTCTATCATACTCTCCCTCATTCTCACTCACCCCTCATTGTAGTGGCGGGCCAAGTCCTAGTTGGGCTGTCCAAAATATTGTAGTGGGGTTTTTGGTGTTGATTTGATGTTCCAAAATCCACAAGTTCCTCCACAAAACTCCTTGCATCATCCCTCCACCACAATGGCATCTCCAATACCCCAAAAGTGAGACACAAGCTCTGCCAAACATTCTACAGCAAATCTTGGGCACGTCGAGTAGCCGGCTTCGTGCCCGAGTTGCCTCGGCATTGAGGTGGGAGCCCGTAAACAAAGTAGGCGATGTGGTGCACTTCCGGCGACGAGGAGGAGACGGGACCATTCCGCAAGAGATCGGGACGATGATGAGAAGACCGGAGGACATGGATCATCGGTATATCTCTATTCCCTTTCTTGTTGGTAGCTAGGACTAATTAATGGTTCGATCCGGGTAGTAGTGCGCGGCGGTTTGCCAGTTTAAGAAAATTTAAAGTTTATCACCGCTTCCGCTTTTGGCCGTCGGACTGACGGCCGGGGCGCCGCCGTGCACTTACACTAGTCTACTCTGGTGTATCGATGCCCTGTCTCGATACACCCTCGACTAGGAACAGTTATAGGATGTACTCGTTGACTACCGTGGCCCTACTAGTATGATCTCATCATAGTCCCAGTAGTCGAGTACATATCCTAAGGGCTTTATCAACATGTTATATAGAGACAATCAGAGTACATGTTAAGATAAAGTACAACCAGATAGTATACTATCATGTCGAGCAAGAAAGTCCTCCCTATATATGTCCAAGCATCCATTACAATATACATCGTATGTAGAGTAATGGCCTCTAAGGCATACATATAACTAACAATCTCCCACTTGCACTAGGGCCATCTGTTGTGGTATCACATACCCAACAATTAGCTGCGGTTGAAGTATCCCATACTCAACCATCCCATAAAAGTCTCTATTGGGAAAAAGACCTTTGTGAGTGGATCCGCGCTGTTGTCCTTTGTGGCTACTCTCCTAACCTCGATCTCCTTGGAGATCAACCATCTTCATGATCAGGTGATACTTCCTGAGAATTATATCTGGATTTCTGATAGGACGGGGGTTCCTTGGCATAAGCCATAACTCCATTGTCACACAATGGTATGAACGAAGTTCATCTCATGAACTTATATATCCAGACTGCCACTTTGGTAGCATCCTTGGTAACGATGTATCTTGCCTTTAATCGTCTAGTAAGTCACGGTATCTAGCTTGGAACTCTTCCAACCTACCGTCCCTCCACTGAGGGTAAAGACAATACCTGCGACTGACGTTCAGTAGTCCTTATCACCCTGGAACCTTTCCAATGATTCTCCCCACGATCGATTGATACCATCTCACTACAACTCGTGAGTATCCTAACATCCAATTAGATCTATCTCATAGATCCAAAAATCCAGAATTTAGGAGGTATCATTTTGATCCTATATGGAGAATCCTTGTGATAAGCGGAGATTGAACGAGCGTAGCATAGGAAACTCCTTCCCTATCAAGAGTATGTCATCCACGTACTCTACGAGGATCACCACCATACTCCCTACTACCTTTTTGTATATACAAGGTTCATCTACCATTTTGATGAAGTCAAACTCTTTGACTACCACATCAAAACAAACGTTCCAACTCCGCGATGCCTGCTTTATCATATAAAACATCTTGCTCATGTTTCCACTGCTCCCACTGTCTACGAAGCCCTATGGCTGTGTACTTATAGACGCTCTCTTCCAAATCATCATTTAGAAAAGCAGTCAAGACACCCAACCTCCAGATATCGTAGTCATGGTATGAAGCTGTGGCAAGTAGGATCTGGATGAACTTAAGCATAGCTTTGAAAGTCTCAACTTTTCCATGTACACCTATTAATCTTCTCAAGATTTACTTGCTCCTGATGGGGATTTAACCCTTCAGATAAAGCAACCAAAGTCCATACTTTGTTGGTGTATAAGGATTCCATCTCAGATCGCTAAGCATCCAGCCATTCTTACAGAGTCCCACTCCTGATGGCCAGCTCGAAACTAGTTGGGTCATCATCTCATGATGCAATCCTCGCTCCCACTGTCATAGAGAAACCGAAGTATCTCTCAGGTGGGTGAGGAACCCTGCTAGATCGGCGGAAAGGCTGAGGTTCGTTGGTTACTATTGAGTCCTTTGGTTCTACCAAATCATCAGCTGCAGTTTGTATAGCTGGAACTCCTTCCAGTTCTAGCTCATGACCAATAATTTCTTCATAAGAAATTCCCTTTCACAAAGGTGGCATGTTGAGAAATAAAACACTTTTGTTTTTCGGTTTGGTAGAAGATATTCCCTTGCGAATGCTTAGGATATCCAACAAACTTCCACTGATCTGACTTTACCTCGAGCTTGTCGGGATTTTGCTTTTAAGACATAGGCCGGACAATCCCAAATCTTAACATACTTAAGATATGGGCTCTTCCCATTCCATATCACATATGAAGTGGTAGGAAACTGATTTGATTTGAACCCTATTCAATAGGTATGCAGCTTCTCAAGTGCATAACTCTCAAAAGGAAATAGAAAACTCAGTAGTACTCATCATAGAGCACACCATATCACATAGGGTGCTATTGCTCCGCCCCGATACACCGACGTGCTGTGGTGTATACGGAGGAGTAATGCTGAGAGAGAATCTTATTCTCCTTTAGAATAGTCCAGGAATTCCGTGCTCAAGTATTCTCCTCCTTGATCTCATCAAAAGACATAATACTTATACCTGTTTTTGGTTCTCTACTTCTAATTTATATTCTGTGAATATCTCAAAAGCTTCGGACTTGTGTTTCAATAAGAATATATGTCTGAATCTTGAGAGATCATCAAAGAATGTAATGAAGTACAAAGAACCGGTCTTGGCATGTGTAGACAGGGGACCTTCATACATCAGCATGTATCAATCCCAAGAGTTCACTAACTCTTTCTCTGTTTCCAATAAACAGAGCTATGGTCATCTTATCTTTGTGACATGACCGGCAAGTTTCACAAGATGTAAATTCAAACAGATTTAAATATGCATCTAAATGTAACTTAGCTAGTCGGGTCGCATTGATATGACCTAGTCTACAATGCCTCAAGAAGGATTCGTTCATTTCTGAACTCTTCCTCTCGTGTGTGTTCTTTATACTAAGAACTGTAGTTTGATTTAGAACGTCAATGCTTTTAGATAACGTGCCTGAACCGATCAACTCTTGATATAGGAAATGTTCAAAACATTATCCAACAATACAAAATTATATCCTTTCTTTACTAATAAAGAGACTGATATGATGTTGTATATCAGGTTCGGTATCTAATAACATTCGTTCAGAATCAATGTATTCTGGTAATACAGGATGATAGTGACCAACAGACTTGGCTGCAACACTTGCACCGTTTTCTGTCTCATGAAACTTATCACCCGTTCTCAGTTCTCTATCTTTCTGTAGCCCATGTAACATATTACATATGCGGGATCCTGATCCGGTATCTCATACCCAGGACGTAAAGGATACTGAGAAACAGTTCTCTGTAATGAACACACCCGAAGAAGATGCATCAGCATGCACTTTCTTCGTTTGGGCAGCACGGGAAATCCTGTATTCCCCAATTTCCTGCTTTGTCTTATAACAATTATAAGTTGGAGCGGGACCAACGTTCCCCAGCTCAGCATAACAAGCGTGTTCGGTCAATTCATCCATTTTATTATCTTGATTAAGGCGTGATATGGTCGCTACCTGGAGAGAGAGAGAAGAAAACACTCAGCGTATGCTCTTGCAAGATTATATTGGTTATCTAATATATCTAATCAGGATGTCTCCCACTGTTTTATTCAAATATTCTTTCAAACCCTAAAAGGAAAGATTAGCCGGGATTAATTACACTCTACAAGTTCGCCAATCTTTCAGCCAGGCCAGTGCCGGTACTTTGAGGGAGGTCCCCCGTGCTTTCGCATGAACCTAATTAAAGTAAACCTCGTTTTCCTAGGGGCGTAACCCCGTTAACACCTTTCTAGACACCTACTTGATCGGCTAATTGTAATGTGTAAAACTCTCCCAGGAGTAACTGTTACTCGCAGAGGGTATCGGGATCCAACTATCTCATAAAAGGTATGCAATCTCATTGCAAATTTCAACACTTGAAATCCCAATAATATTTTGCCCCGAGCGATCTATGAACTTGACAAGGTCAACAAACCATAGACCGCAAGTCCAGTTCAACCCGTCATTTCCTGATCTGAATTAAACCCACCCGTACGACCCTTGACAAGGTCAACAAAGTCGCACGACTACCCTAATCCAATCGCATCATATGCTTATACAGATAAGCAGTAATTAGCTACCGCACACTACGCCTTGACAAGGTCAACAAACGCAGCATGAATACTAACTATTACTTATCTGAAATGACGGAGGGCTATGACAGGTTTTTAAGAAAACTCTTTGCGTAATGAACTTGATATCGTTGTAGAATCGAGTGATTTTAAATAGAGTGTTTTTTAGGCTTTTCTAGTTTTGCTAAAGAGGTCACTCCCGGTGAAGGGATCGTCGGCTCTTTCCTCATCGAATAAGGTGCAGGATATTTCACAAATATCACTATGCAAAGCAAAAACTATAGAAGCAATCAGAAGACAAACCGAGTTTGTAGCATCTGCTAGTTTCACTAAAGAGGTCACTCCCGGTGAAGGGATCTCGGCTCTTTCCTTATTGAATAAGGTGCTGGATGTTCTACAAGGAACACCGCTATGCAAAGCAAGAACTAGAGCTATTAGTTTTTAAACAAGTTTCTACAACATCTTAGGTTTCTTTTAGTTTCATTAATCTCATTAATGAAGTCACATTTTATTATGCTTCACAAGCATCACATTTGAAACGAAATCTGTAATATAACATATATCTCATACATATAATATAAACATTCGTCTCAGGAAGTAATATGATCTCATCACAGAACATTGCAGCAGAAGAACATATATGAAATATTGGATATACTAGGACGTCTGTGTTTTTAATACGAGCCTGTATAAAACACGGATTCCACGGTCGCGATGAATAGCCAAACCCACATCCCTAGACCCCTACGAGAGCGGCAAGCAACTCGGCCAATTCTAGGGTTAGGAGACCCGGTCTTGACTCCTCGAGATGGTCTCCCACTGGACCCTAGAACCCGGTTACTTGTGCTCCCCGCCTTGGGTCTATCTAATGCGGAAAAGTAAATAATATACAATGGTGACATCATCCTCAGCCCGGAAGTGCCCCAATAAAAGAATATTACATACAAATGAATTTTACATGAATGAAAATAAAAACCCTCATCTCACATAAAACCCCCGGCTATTCATAACACGACGATCCAATATAACATATCACAGCAACACATAATATCTTATATCATCAACCTAAGCAAGTATGCGTATCCCGACTGTCGTTGATGTATAGCAACGAAGCCGGCGATACACCACATACTACGCTTACAGTCACAGAAAAGAAAGTATAAAACTACAACAGTTGGAATCCGCAACCTCTTTAGACATCGCATGCCTAACCAAATGAATTCCTTAGACATCGCATGCCTAACAATTGTAAACCCCGCATTTTAGTCTCATTATCGAAAACGCTTTTCAATATCAAGTCGGGCAATTCAACAAGATTCCCGACATCCAGATCGAATGCTCGTCGCAAACTTTAGTAGACGGCCGTACCCCCGGATGCCGTCGACGAAGTGCACTAAGGCGGAACGCCGCTGCCGTGAGCACCCGAACGGATGCTTTTGGCGACGGGGTTCTCCTACAGTCACTTGGTCGGGGCTATGGGGCTTCGCTGTCTATTAAGTTTACCCGGCGAGTATCCTCCTACGCTACGTGATTGCTACAGACTTTTGATCACATCAAAATTCCGAGGCAACCGATCATCTGAGCTGAACTGCTAGATTTATAACATTCAAATTAGTTATCTCATAACTACTTGTGGATTCCAAATATTGTATCACATTCCAGATAAATAGACAATGTTAAACTTTCCGATCGAATGATCAAACACCCAAGATTTCCCAAATAGTTCTCAACACTTGAAATCAGTTTAAGAACATCCATCACATGCTACAGTACCAATGGTCCAGCCGTAGAAGGGTCAAGCCAACGCCTCACATGTGGCACGCCGTACTGCCACAAACCCTAAGGTTCAGAGGCAGTTCAAGATGGTCACATAATCGAGTTAAGGTTTGTTGTCTTCTAGAGGGTCCACCGCGTTACTTGCACGACTCAGAACGTTCTTAAACTACGAAATAATCCAACGCTTGGAAATTTTCCGGCAGGGAAAAAAGTGAGTTATTGATATCCATTCGAACTTTTTAACACGTTCTAAAAATTACCCGGACAAACTAAACAAAGTTAAATTATCCGATCGAATCAATGAGTCCCGAATACAACCCTAGAAAACTCAACACCTGAGTGGAATTAAAATATTACCAGAAAAAAATGACAAGAAAGGACCTAAGATTAAATATATGATGTTCTATGGACTAATTCAAAATTTTGGCCGTAGAACCTCGGCTAAACCAAGGGTTTGGCGGCGGTTCCGCGGCCGAATGAGCGAATTAGTGGTCCGAACTTCACAGTTGTAAGTCCGCGGCAGCGCCCCGGCCATCTAATAGATGCCGATATGCGGAACAAAACTTTTACGACTGGCGCTATCGCGTACTTTCTCCCGGATCGTCCATTAAAGCTAAACTAACAAATTGTAAAGAGAGTAGAATTGTTATACCGAATGATCCGAGTCCTTCGGTCTTCAACCATCATCCCATGCTATGTTGCAACTGATCCAAACTTGCTTGATCTCCGGTCTCGTCGTCCAGGTGGCACCACGTCGACGGATCTTTAAACGGGCTCCCGCCTCTGAACCGAGGCAACTCGATCGTCAAGTTTGCTAAAAGAGACGACCAAGATGAAGTAGAGAATGAGTAGAATACTTTGTCTCGTTACGTCCAAGGCTATGGACGAACGGTTAAAAGAAGTTGCCATTTGGAATCGGGTGAATGGAAATTGATCTATGTGAAATTTCCATACACTAAATTTCTTGTATCTTTTCTCAAAAATGAAAACCACCACCATCCCACAAAGGGGCCGGCCACTATATGAAGAGGGGAAGAGGGTGAGTGTAGGAACAAGGAGGAGGGTGACCATATCCCTTCATGCTTATCACAAAGAATGAATCATCAAAAGACATTAAATGCTAACCTATCACAATTAACCTAGTCATGCTTTATCATTAATGAACCATTAATGACAAAGCCACCTCACTATCCTAGTCACCATCCTAGTCACCTCCTCTAGAAGTTTCCACACAAATCCCAAGAAAAGATAAATCCGCATTTAACCGAATGTCAAAATACGGCTGATAGAAAACTAGAACTGGCAACTTCCAAAAATCATCCCGAAACGAATTTCAGGATAACCCCGTATTAGTATAAACATACCCGCATTTATATTACGACCAAATATAAATGCAACTGAGACAAAGATATTATATCTACACTGTATAATACTGGGATCCGGCTTAAACCAAAGCCTACCAGTATTATCTGCCCGAAAAATAACACGTGCGAAAACGCACGTGCATTTTCCGAACCTTGCCATAAACCCATACGGCCTCTACAACGTTTCGCCCGAACTTGGGAAAGTATCGGTGGGGGACTCTAATGACTCATCAACACACTGGCACTGGGTATAACCACTAGCACGTCAGAGGTACTAACTGTACGTAACGTTTTGCCTATGTATTGATTGGAAGGGAAGCTGACGAGCGAACTCATCAATAAACCCTACTGAGCCTGACAGTGACAATATCTGTACAGTCCGGAACATTCGTCTATGAGCATCGCATATTAGGCCTAGGGGGTCGGTAAACGTCAGACCCCCAATAGCTGCATAAGTCGTGTCAGAGAGCAGCCCAGAACACCCTGAGATTCTGCTGGTATACCTACCAGTATATCTCGATTACCCTGGCCAGGGATTTCGTGTAATGGCTCTCCTAAAGACAGCGCGATCTCACCCCCAATACAGGGAGAGACGGATCCCTGACGATCCGCTCACTTGCCTCCAATGTGGCTCGGGACTGTACCCAACTAAAACCTGTTTGCACAACTCCTTTGAGCGTGGTAGGGTAGTAATCTAAGCACAGTGGGAACTCACACGAGACAAATGACAACCTCAGGTCGATGAACTAACCTGTACACATGTCACCAGGGAACTGCTATCTGACGATATGTATAATACCAACTAGCATGTTCCCGGCGAGTCCTGTCCGGTGTACTCATAACCCAATGAGCACCTGTATACATCTTAGGTGATCTAACTGACACCAGTGGCTTGTGAGACCGGCCACCGCCTCTCGTCGGGGTCTCGACTGTATACACTAGTCTACTCTGGAGTATCGATGCCCTGTCTCGAAACTCCCACGACTAGAGACTCTTTTAAGGATGTGCTTATAGACCCCAGCTCCCACTTATATGATCGCCATCATACTGCTGGTAGTCAAGCAAGAATCCTATGGGCTCTATCAACATCTATATGATGATAAAGACAGACCAGATAGCATACTATCATCTCGAGTAAGACTGTTTATCGGTATAGGTCCTCCCTCAATCATTGCAATCACGTACCTGCGATCCAATAATTGACTTAGAGGGCACTATATCCAACAATCTCCCACTTGCACTTAAGGCTAATTATTGCGATGTCGTGTACTCACAGCTCGTGTGATACCGAACATCCAACTCCTCTACTAATCAGTTTCACAAAGCTCGTTTGCAAAACTATTGTGTTCGAGAAATAACCTCAGTGAGTGGATCCGCTTCGGTGTTTCTTTCTTTATCTCTCTATATCTCAACTTCGCGGAGAAAACCATCTCCCGAATTGAGTAATACGTGTCTTAGAATATGTCTGGATATCTGATGGGACCTAGTTCATAAATGAACTCCAAATCCAAACTTCTTAGACTGTATCGATCACTGAAACTAATCAGTGTCCAGCACCAAGCCTCCCACAGTATTCTCTTGGACCGCCTGTCCATAATACTGTCCCTCGTCTGAGGAAAAATATAACCTTGACAATCATTCTGTCATCTATGTCACCTTTGAAGCCTGGAATGATAACCGTCTCCCGAAGGAGGCCGCCGTTATCAAATCCGTAGAACATCCACTTATGTTCTAAAAACTGCTTCCTAATGTTTCTCCAGGATTGGATTAATATAAACTTGTCGTATCTAGTGCAATAACATCTGATGTGGTACTTGACATCTCACGATTGACTCAATTGCCTAAGCAAGTGATCTGCCAATCATACACGTCCCTCTCCCTTTTAGTCTGTAAGACACCTTTAGAGAGGGTGACTCCATCACCTGCAGGTATACCACCATGCTTGGAGTCATCTATTCTAAAGTACTATTAGAATATTGTCAAAGTACCCATATTGGGAAAATACCCAAATCTAGATCTAAAACCATAGATCTAGTTACCAAAATGTTTTATATTATATCCATATCCTTTGCGGAGAAACAACTGTGTGACGACCAAAGTACAACTGATCGTAGTATAGGAATTTTACTTCCTACTCTGTGTATGTCATCCAAATACCAGGACATTACACCCTACTACCTTCTTAACAGATCCATCCTCTATTCTGATGAAGTCAAACCCATGACTGTTATATCAAAATTAGATGATCTTATCTCTGCTATATCTGCTCAAGCCTATAAATAGACATAAGTATCTTGCCCACTATGCTTCCGCTGCTCCCACTGACTACGATAACCTTCTGGCAGAATAATATATACGTATACTTCTAAAACTAGTTTAGAGCGACGCTATGCATATCCTCCTGCCGTGTCTCATAGTCTGGAACAACAGTAGTGTCAAGTTTGAGTAAACAAGAACCTCCCTGTCACCGTCCTTGAGGCTACCGGAGTACCTCTCGGGTGTCTGAGGTTACCCACCATATCTGCGGAGTGGCTATTGGAATGTCAAACCTGATTGAATATAAAGGTCCTATTAAACTTTTCGTAATCGTTTGCGGTTCTGGAATCACTTCCAGTTCTACCATGCTCCCACTACTGTTTTTCTGAAAAAATCCATTTTAATAAAACTGTGGCGAGTCAAGAACAATATCACTATTGATCTTCCAGATGGTAGAAAATCAACCCTCGTCAAAGCTAGGGTCAACCCACAAACTGTCATTACAGAAACGTGCCTTGAGTTATCCAGTGTCTTGTTTTAAGCATAAGCTGGACAACTCTCCTTACCTTAACATCGTTAAGATATGAATCGTTCTATATCCAATATAGAAACTTTGGCACTTATTTAATTGGAACCAGATTCAAATTATGCAGCTGTCTCCAGTGCATATAAACTTAATGGAGAGAGGCCAATCAGTATTATTCAACTTACGAATCTATCCAATTATGAGTAACCTGAAAGAGAAATAAGTTTCTCAAAACCATTACTATCAACTGAATACTAATCACAAGAATCTACATCTTCGATTTCTTTGAAGAATCCCGATACTTGCGATACATGGTTCTCTACTTTATTCCTATACCGACAACTTCTCAAAACTTAGACATTGTATTTCTACGAAACACTTGTCTAAAAACTAGAGAAGTTACAAGTAAACAGAATATAGTATGAGGACCAACCCCTTTGTCCTGATGGACACTGGACAATATACAATACTCTGTATAAGTCCGCTGAATTGAATAACTCATAACCTGTACGTCGTAGGTTGAAAACTGTTCCCAGGCAATTTCCTCAAATATCACCAATTACAACGAATTCCGATATAATGAGGATGATCACCTAATTCCCAATAACTCGCTCCCACTCAACATCTGTAAAACCATGCAGATGTGAGAATCGTTCCTGGTAAATACATACCCTGGAGTAAGTATCCAATCGGGAAATCAGTTTTCTATTAACAATGCACAGTGAATATGAAACATAAATATGTTTTGTAGGGGTTTCCTGGTATTCCTAGTAATGCCTCTTCCATAATCCAAATCATGACTTTAACCGTATATTTCCCTGCCATCTTTCCAATTCCCTTTATTTGTCTTTAGTCGTTACCTTCTGTACACCATCATTAGGCTAAGTTGTTTTCTTCCTTCCCTACCGTTCGGCACCAGCCTATGGTTTGGAAGAAGAATATCCAGTAAGCATAATAGGTGTACCCTCCTAATCCTAGGAGTACTCGCAACTTGAGAGAAGGTGATGATAAAAACAACTGAATAATACCTTATTCTTATTTCTCCTGAACCAGAATCCATCCTCGAAAAAATGTCCTTCGAGTTCGTATATAACCATACGATGGATTTATCCAATGGAATTGGATGTTCGTAGTGATACGGGTTGTTCTGGAGAAATCAAAGGTGAAGTAGGAGTGGCGATGAAATACGTGGTTTGGTCGTGAATGTAAATAGTCGCAATTTACTTTGCCTTTTTTCTAATTCCTTTATCTTGTCTTTACATATTACCTTTTGCACACCCGGCTTAGGCTAATTGGTTTTCTTCATTCCCTACCTTTCGGCACCAGCCTATGGTTTGGAAGAAGACTATCCAATAAGCGTAATAGGTGTACTTTCCTATACCAAGGAGCCCTCGCAACCTGAGAGAAGGCGATAATAAAAGACAACAGAATAAACCAATTCTATTTCTCCTGAACCTGGATCCATCCTCGAAGAAGTCCCTTCGAGTTCGTATATAACCATACGATGGATCTATCCAATAGAAGTGGACGTACGTAGTAATACGGGGTGTTCTGAGAAATACAAAGGGTAAAAGAAGGAGCGGTAATGACTTATGCAACTATGGACAATCCAAAAGCCAATAAGTTAAGAAGGTTCGGTCAACTTTGGTCACTGAGTTATAGTCTAGGGTCGGTCAAAAGTCGCTGCCAAAGAGAGAGAGAGAGAAGAAACACTCTGCGTGCATTCTAGCCTAAATCAGAATGGTTATCATTTTATCTAATTAGGAAACCTCCCACTGTTTTCTCAAATTCTCCTCCAAACCTGAAAGAAGAATTAGTCGGGGTCACCCGAAGAGTAAACCAACTCATCAGTGAGAATCGGGATCCAACTATCATCGCATGATAACTTGATGGAAGCCACTCAAGTCATCACACTCCAGAAGGTATGCGCAAGTCTGGCAAGTTTCTTGTATGTTTGAAACTCCCGATGTAATTTTTTATCCCATGCTCTTATGACCTTGACGTAGGCCAACAAATCATAAGCAACATGTCAAGTTCTACCCGTCGTTGTCCTGATCAACTTAAGTCATCGTACAAGCCCTTGACGCAGGCCAACAAGGTGTACGTCTGACTTAAACTAATGCATCTATCTATGCAACAATTGAATACTCAGCAGCTACCAAACACTATGTCTTGACGTAGGCCAACAAACATAGCTTGAATACTACTGACCATCCATAAGAAACGACGGAGGATTACGGCTGGTTTTTGGCGAAAAACCTTTAACGTAATGAACTTGATCTCGTTGAAGGAACCTGATAGCTTTATAAAAATATATAGTAGCGAAAACCTTTTGCTAAAGAAGTCACTCCCGGTGAAGGGATCTCGACTCTTTCCTCGTGGAATGAGGTGCAGGATATTCCAACTGAATACCGCTATGCAAAACAAAAGGAAACGTCTTTGTAATAATTTTAAAATTTGTTCCAACAACATCATATATAGGTTTGTTTTATCTCGTATTGATAAGAATCAATACAGTCCCATCAATCAATCACACCAGAAAAGAACGAAAATAAAATGTATGTGTATGCCATCCGCATTCGTCACTGGGTCCCGTCATCACCCGTTAGGTTACTTAACTAACGACAGAGCGGGGACTGGACTAGCGCGGGTGTAAAATATATACAACATCTAATAGTATATATACTAATATACAGTAATCGCTCCAGGCGTGATAATATGCAACATTACAGAAAAGTAATAAGCATCACAGAACAATACAGATAAACTGGGATCCCCGGGTTTCACAGAGCCGCTACTGAAACCCGATGTTCACCTGGTCGTGTGGATAGCCTGTGCAATGAAACCTAGACCCCTACGGGTGCGGCAAGTTACCCGCCAAAACCTGAAGCGAGGTGTTCCCCACAACATAGTGAATGGAACACCCGGCACTTCACGTAATCCGGTAAATTGAGCATCCCTCCTTAGGTCAACCTGTACCCCCTACGAGTGCGGCGAATAGTCTGCCAATTCTAGAGTGTGGTCCCTTTGCCTCTCAATGCCATGAGATACGAACCCGTTGCCCTCCAGAACTCGGTTATTCGTGCACCCCACCGCGGGGTAAACCTAGTACAGAAATAAAAATAGTACAACAGGTACATCGACCGCAACCTGGTCGTGCCCTAAAAGAATATTATACAAACAAGCAGTGACGGCAGTCCACAAGTTGGACGCTCGCCCCGCAATATCAAATGTACAAATAAATTTAAACAACACTATCATTGCACCCTGCTATCCACCACGACAAATCCGCAACATTACAGCACAACACAGAACATCAACGTGAATGTCACGTTCGCAAACCCGTCTAAAAGAACTATAGCAATCAGACGCGGTTTACCGATCAAATGACATTCCCGGTCGGAGATATAATGAAAGTACTGAAAAACTAACAAGTTTAAAATTTCGATCGACCAAATATCACAAAGTGGGCCCCACGAACAACTGGTGAACAGTAACAAAACCTGGGCCCAAAAGATATATACCAAAAATCACCATTTCCCATGAGAAACCCACTGAAAAAATTTGGCGCACTGTTCCCACAAAAGCGCGGCGTATCAGCGGCAAAACCATGGTTTGGTCCGCCGATCCGCGGTCGTTTTGTGGGATCACGTGCCCAAATTTCACCAGTATTCTTAAAAAACCCTGCATGATTTTCTGAAATGCTCAAAATGAATTTTAGAACAGTTTAAAAATCGACAGAAACATCATGTACAGAAAATTGTGATTTCGCGAAATCCGTTCGATCGATCTTTTAAACGCGTTAGCACAAGTTAGTATAGCTTAATGGTGAGGCTCTGATACCACTGTAAGTCCGCGGCAGCACCCCGGCCATCTAATAGATGCCGATATGCGGAACAAAACTTTTACGACTGGCGCTATCGCGTACTTTCTCCCGGATCGTCCATTAAAGCTAAACTAACAAATTGTAAAGAGGGTAGAATTGTTATACCGAATGATCCGAGTCCTTCGGTCTTCAACCATCATCCCACGCTATGTTGCAACTGATCCGAACTTGCTTGATCTCCGGTCTCGTCGTCCAGGTGGCACCACGTCGACGGATCTTTAAACGGGCTCCCGCCTCTGAACCGAGGAAACTCGATCGTCAAGTTTGCTAAAAGAGACGACCAAGATGAAGTAGAGAATGAGTAGAATACTTTGTCTCGTTACGTCCAAGGCTATGGACGAACAGTTAAAAGAAGTTGCCATTTGGAATCGGGTGAATGGAAATTGATCTATGTGAAATTTCCATACACTAAATTTCTTGTATCTTTTCTCAAAAATGAAAACCACCACCATCCCACAATGGGGCCGGCCACTATATGAAGAGGGGAGGAGGGTGAGTGTAGGAACAAGGAGGAGGGCGACCATATCCCTTCATGCTTATCACAAAGAATGAATCATCAAAAGACATTAAATGCTAACCTATCACAATTAACCTAGTCATGCTTTATCATTAATGAACCATTAATGACAAAGCCAGCTCACTATCCTAGTCACCATCCAAGTCACCTCTTCTAGAAGTTTCCACACAAATCCCAAGAAAAGATAAATCCGCATTTAACCGAATGTCAAAATACGGCTGATAGAAAACTGGAAACTGGCAACTTCCAAAAATCATCCCGAAACGAATTTCAGGATAACCCCGTATTAGTATAAACATACCCGTATTTATATTACGACCGAATATAAATGCAACTGAGACAAAGATATTATATCTACACTGTATAATACTGGGATCCGGCTTAAACCAAAGCCTACCAGTATTATCTTCCCGAAAAATAACACGTGCGAAAACGCACGTGCATTTTCCGAACCTTGCCATAAACCCATACGGCCTCTACAACGTTTCGCCCGAACTTGGGAAAGTGTCGGTGGGGGACTCTAATGACTCATCAACACACTGGCACTGGGTATAACCATTAGCACGTCAGAGGTACTAACTGTACGTAACGTTTTGCCTATGTATTGATTGGAAGGGAAGCTGACGAGCGAACTCATCAATAAACCCTACTGAGCCTGACAGTGACAATATCTGTACAGTCCGGAACATTCGTCTATGAGCATCGCATATTAGGCCTAGGGGGTCGGTAAACGTCAGACCCCCAATAGCTGCATAAGTCGTGTCAGAGAGCAGCCCAGAACACCCTGAGATTCTGCTGGTATACCTACCAGTATATCTCGATTACCCTGGCCAGGGATTTCGTGTAATGGCTCTCCTAAACACAGCGCGATCTCAACCCCAATACAGGGAGAGACGGATCCCTGAAGATCCGCTCACTTGCCTCCAATGTGGCTCGGGACTGTACCCAACTAAAACCTGTTTGCACAACTCCTTTGAGCGTGGTAGGGTAGTAATCTAAGCACAGTGGGAACTCACACGAGACAAATGACGACCTCAGGTCGATGAACTAACCTGTACACATGTCACCAGGGAACTGCTATCTGACGATATGTATAATACCAACTAGCATGTTCCCGGCGAGTCCTGTCTGGTGTACTCATAACCCAATAAGCACCTGTATACATCTTAGGTGATCTAACTGACACCAGTGGCTTGTGAGACCGGCCACCGCCCCTCGTCGGGGTCTCGACTGTATACACTAGTCTACTCTGGAGTATCGATGCCCTGTCTCGAAACTCCCACGACTCGGGACTCTTTTAAGGATGTGCTTATAGACCCCAGCTCCCACTTATATGATCGCCATCATACTGCTGGTAGTCAAGCAAGAATCCTATGGGCTCTATCAATATCTATATGATGATAAAGACAGACCAGATAGCATACTATCATCTCGAGTAAGACTGTTTATCGGTATAAGTCCTCCCTCAATCATTGCAATCACGTACCTGCGATCCAATAATTGACTTAGAGGGCACTATATCCAACAACAGTAATTCTTATTTTTTCCTGCTTGTTTTCTGAGTATTTTTAATGCAAACAATATCACATTTTTAGAAAATGTCCAGAGAGGGGTATACTCGGGTGTGTCGGAGTTCGATCAGACTTTAAACTTCGTCCAGACATCGCCTAAAGCTCTAGCTTGGCTCTGATACCACTGTAGGGTTGCTAGGCACGCTCACAAGGTTCTACGCGGCATCAACCATGCCCGATTAAAAATTTAGCTGTGCCGAACAACCAAAACCGGACCTTTAAACTAGAGTTTATGCAAAAACTAACATGTTAAACACTTTAACACTAAGTGAGAGGGATTACAACCTTTGTAGATCCGGTCCTTCACTTCTTAAGCTCCGTGTTGAAGTCCCTTTGCTGCGATCATCGTGTTCCGAACTCTCGAGAGGCTCCGCGAAGAGAAAGGTGCAAGCTTGCTTCCGATCTTCGATAATAAAGATGATCTACCTTGAAGTTTCGTTAACACAAGCTCTCACTCTCTAAAAGAAGTTAACACCCTCATCTAAATGGCAAGGATAGATGAGGATGATGAAGTAGGATTTTTGCTCTCTTTTGTTTTCATATTCTCACATATAAACATCACTTATGAAAAAGCTAGTGAAGCTTTTCATTAAGGAGGAAGAAGCAAGAAGAAGAGCTAAACCCTTTTGTGATGAATAATGAAAAATTGTAGTGGTTACAAATCTAACCAAGGGTTAAGCATGAAGGAGTTAACCCTTGTAGAGAATTAACTAGAGTTAATGGTTTGGATTGGGTTAACATAATATCTTCACAAAATATCAAGCAAAACACAAAGTCAAAGCTTCATGAAGCTTCATGGAAGCTTCATGCAAAAGCTAACCCTAATCCAAACCCTAACCAAGTTTAAACCCTAAACCATTGTTAAATTTGTAACCCTAACATGTTACAATATTATATCACATATACAATATATTTTGTAACAATAGAAAATAATACAATTAACATATATCGCATATATATCAATGTATTATCCCGTGAGAAAATGAATCTTTTAGTGAGCTAATATTAGTTAATGTAATTTAATATATCATATATATTATTATACATTAAATTATCGAATCAACACTTGATCCGATAATCCGGCTATTTCATAAATAACCGACTAATACGATGACCCGGCTATATCACATATACCCGGCCGATATCTCATATCGCGAGAATCCAATACGGTATCACATACCGCATTATCCTCGGTCCCGTACATATCACATATGTGCTCCTACTCCGTTTTGCCTGAGTCAAAAAACCTCTGTGTAGGACTCTAAAGAATCGTCAATACTCCGGCAGTAGGTGATGATCATATCAAACACCCACAAGCTGTAAGCGGTCAGCTAAAAGTAACAGCTACCCAGGTATTGAGCGCTCAGAAGATCAACAAGCAAGCATGTACATTCTCCTGTGAATCCATTCAATAACACTCCCGTACAGTCCGGTTTCGTCGTCTGATATGTCGCATATCTCGCCTAGGGGTTGTAAACGTCAGACCCCAGTAGCTTGATAAGTCGTGTCGATTTGAGGTCTATAACAGTTCGAGAAACTACTGATAACACTTACCAGTAAATCTCAGCAACCGTGGCCAGCGATTTCCAGTTATAGCCAATCGAACACAGCACAACATCAACTCCCTATACCGGGAGAGACGAATCCCCTCCTATCGCTCATTGCCTCCATGTGATTCGAGAATGTACCCAAAAGCCACCTTTTTACACGCCCTCTTGGACGTGGTATATTGGAAATCAAAGCACAGTGGGAATCACACAAGACTCTATGACGATCTCGGGTCAACAGACTACTCTGTACCAGTGTCACCGGAGAACTGCCATCTGACGTGAGGTATAATACCATCTGGGAGTTCTCGGCGAGTCCGTCCAGTGTACCCAGTCTCTACTGAGCACCCGTACACCATCCTTGATGTCAAACACCGATGGATATGGGATCATCCATCGCCCATCATATGGGTCAAGATGCGTATACGCTAGTCTACTCTGGTGTATCGATGCCCTGTCTCGATACACCCTCGACTAGGAACAGTTATAGGATGTACTCGTCGACTACCGTGGCCCCACTAGTATGATCTCATCATAGTTCCAGTAGTCGAGTACATATCCTAAGGGCTTTATCAACATGTAATATAGAGACAATCAGAGTACATGTTAAGATAAAGTACAACCAGATAGCATACTATCATGTCGAGCAAGAAAGTCCTCCCTATATATGTCCAAGCATCCATTACAATATACATCGTATGTACAGTTATGGACTCTAGGGCATACATATAACTAACAGTTTGTTTCTCAGTATGCCACATTTTTAGAAAATGATTTTTTTACAAATGATACTGTAGGCAATGCGGTAGAACTGGAAGAAATTCTAGATCCACAAACAATTAGCAATGATTTGGTTGAACCAGAGGTTTTAATAGAACCTGACGAACCCCAGTCACTCCGTAGATCTAGTAGGACTTCTTGCCCACCTGATAGATACTACGGTTTTCTAATTGATGGTCATAAGGAAGATTGCATCATGGATGATGATGACCCTACTAGTTTTCATCAAGCTATCACGAGTGGTTACTCAGTGAAGTGGCTGGATGCCATGAGATCCGAAATGGAATCCATGCACACCAACTAAGTATGGACTTTGGAGGTTGCACCTTCTGGTGTAAAACCCATAGGGTGCAAATGGATCTTTAAGAGAAAGATTGGTGTGGATGGTCAGGTGGAGACCTATAAAGCTAGGCTGGTCGCAAAAGGATTTCGTCAAAAACTAGGCTTGGAGTATGATGAAACCTTTTCACCGGTCGCGATGCTCAAATCCATTTGGATCCTGCTTGCTGTAGCGGCTCACTATGTCTATGAAATCTGGCAGATGGATGTTAAAATGACATTTCTAAATGGTGATTTAAAAGAATTCGTTTTTATAGATCAGGCAGAAGGCTTCATTGATACTGGGAACAGCGGAAAAGCATGCATGCTACTTAAATCCATCTATGGATTAAAGCAGGCATCACGGAGTTGGAACATCTTCTTTGATGATACAATCAATGAGTTTGGTTTTATCAAAAATGTAGATGAACCATGTATTTATAAAAGGATTGTAGAGAGTACTGTTACATTTCTCATATTATACATGGACGACATTCTCTTGATAGGAAATGATGTTCCTATGCTACAATCGGTCAAACTATTCTTATCGCAGAGGTTCTCTATGAAAGTCCTGGGTGATGCCTCGCACATTCTGGGAATTAATATCTATAGAGATAGATCTAAGAAATTATTGGGATTGTCCCAATCGAGATACATTGATACCATAGTAAAGAGGTTTAGTATGAAAGATTCCAAGAGGGGTAATTTACCCGCTTGTCACGGGATCACCCTCTCCAAAGACTGATGAGGAGAGGGCTCGCATGAGCATTATACACTACGCTTCGGCGGTAGGATCTATAATGTATGCGATGTTATTTACTCGTCCAGATGTAGCTTATGCACTGAGTGCAATAACCAGGTATCAAACCAATCCAGGGAAGAAACACTGGACTGCTATGAAGAACATTCTAAAGTAATTGAGAAGAACTAAAGAAATGTTCTTAGTGTATGGTAACGGAGATCTCCAAATGGAGGGCTTTACCGACTCCAGCTTCCAGATCGACAAGGTTGATAGTAAGTCCATCTCAGGGTTTGTATTTACCCTAAATGGAGGGGCAGTATGTTGGAAGAGTTCCAAGCAACATACCGTTGCTGATTCCACGATGGAAGCTGAGTATATTGCTGCTAATGATGCCGCAAAAGAGGCAGCCTGGATGAGGAAGTTCATTTCTGAACTTCAGGTTGTTCCATCTATTGCTAATCTAATACCTCTGTATTGCGATAACAATGGAGCCATGGCTTTGGCAAAGGAACCGAGGTCCCATCAGAAATCCAGACATATCTTAAGGCGGTATCACTTCATCAGGGAGATAGTGGATCGCCAGGACATCGAGGTACGGAGAGTAGACACGAAAGACAATACCAGATATCCATTCACCAAGGCTATCCCTCAAGTCCAGTTTGAGAACGGTTCGAGATGTTGGCAATGCGGTACGCCGGCAACTGGTTCTAGTGTAGACAGTGGATACTTATTGAACCAACTACAAGCCTTAGTGCAAGTGGGAGATTGTGGGATATGTACTGTATTGTATAGGATACTAGGCATGTATATGTACAGAAAGAATCTTTGCTCAAAATGGAAGTTTTTTATCTGGTTTATCTTCATCTTAACGTGTGATGTGTTGTATTTCATATCTTTATATATATGTTGATGAAGCCCTCAGGATTATGCTTGACTGCCAGGATTATGATGTAGATCATACTAGTGGGGCCTGGGTAGTCTTTAAGCGTATCCTTTAACAGTTCCTAGTCGAGGGTATATCGAGACAGGGCATCGATATTACAAGAGTAGACTAGTGTGTACGTTTCTTGACCCTGGGGGCGATGGTTGATCCCACAACCATTGGCGTTTGACATCAAAGATTGTACACAGGTGCTCATTAGAGAATGGGTACACCGAACATGACTCACCGAGAACTCCTAGATGGTATATATACCTATTGTCAGATAGCAGTTCTCTGGTGACACTTGTACAGGTTAGTCTGTAGACCCGAAATCGTCATAGTGTCTTATGTGATTCCTACTGTGCTTTGATTTCCTCCCTACCACGGCTCTACTGAGTCGTGCAAACAGGTGGATTTTGGGTACAATCCCATATCACATGGAGACAGTGAGCGATAGGAGGGGTTTCGTCTCTCCCGGTATAGGGAGTTGATGTCACGCTATGCTTGATCGGCCATAACATCAAATCCCTGACCAGGGTTATCGAGATTTACTGATAATAGTTATCAGTAGTTTCTCGAACCGTTACGGGCCATAAATCAGCATGACTAATAAAGTTACCGCGGTCTGACATATACCATCCCTAGACTTCATATGCGACGTATCAGACGAAGTGACCGGACTGTACGGTAAGTGTTGCTAAAAGGCTCGTTAGGGTTGTGATGAGTTCGCTCGTCGGCCACCTTTTCGTCATGTACCTGGGTAGCAGTTACGAACAGCTAGTGCCGCTGACGTGCTTGTGGTTAAACCTACTGCCAGCGTATTGTCGAGTCTTTAGAGTCCCACACAGAGAGTTCCCTGGTTCAGGCACAAGATGTAGAGGTCGTAAGTTGTTACGGCAGGATTTCGATCATGTTCGTGTAATAGTTACAGGAATAATGATCGGAAGGATAATACTGGTTTGCTTTGGTTTAAGCCGGATACCGGTATTATATTATTGGATTATTTGTATTCGTATTTTTCGGAATTCGGATACTGGTATACTTATACGGTATACGGTGGAAGGGTATTCTTGTAATTGTTACAACAATACCTTCTAGAAGGGGACACCTTATAATTAGAGAATTTGGAGAAATGTTTAATTATTTGTGAAAATAAATAAATGAGGTAGAATTTGGAGAAATGTCAAAGCAAGGATGAAGGAATGGCTTATGTGATTTTTTATTCATTTGGAGTTACTATTGAAGCATGATTATTTTATTGCATGCTTCAATTATTTTCATTTGACCCATATCATTTTTTCCATGCTTGAATAATTCATTCATCACTCTCACATTCTCTCTCCTCATTATCTCCTTCTTCCTCCTCTTTGCTTTAATCTTCACATGTGTTGTGAATCAAAAGCTTAGAGCTAAAAGATAATCCACTACTTGATCTCTACTTCATCTAAGTGATCACTTCTAGCACACTTGATCTCTTAGTTAACTCTTGAGAAGAGTTTGAAGCTTGTTCCATTGCTCTCGGGTGGATCGTCTACGTATTGAGGTGGCCGGAGATCGAGGACATCGCAAGCATCCGAAGGAGCCTAGGAGTTGCATCAAAAGGAAGACCCGAAGGACCGGTTCATTAGGTATAACCCTTTCATAGTAGTTAAGAACTCTAGATAGGGTTTGCTAGTTAAGGTTTAAGCACAAGATCTTGGTTTTTTGTGGGTGTTGCATGCAAGAAATTTTTCTTTTGCCACTTCCGCCTCATCACAAGTGTTGTGAGGGTGTGCAATATCCACTAACATGTATTGTACGCGATCATTAAGCCGGGAATCTTATTGAATTATCCGACAACAAATTGAAAAGAGTTTTAAATTTGAGACTAAAATGCAAGTTTTATAAGTTGGGCATGAAATCCGGAATATGAGATATTCCGGGTTTATGATGTCTAAGGATATTACGGATTCTAATTATTGTAGTTTTCTGTTTTCTTTTCTGCGACCGTAAGTGTAATATGTGGGGTATCCCAATCTCGTTACTATATGTCAATGAGATTTAGGGATACGCATATTTGCTTACGTTGATGATATGTGATATCATGTGTTGCTGTTGATATGATTTATTGGATCGTCGTGAAAGAATAGCCGGGGTTTTTTATGTGAGATGTGGGTTTTTATTTTCATTCATGTAAAATCTGTATGTAATATTCTTTTATTGGGACACTTCCGGGTTGAGAATGATGTCACCATTGTTGTATATTATTTACTTTTCCGCATTAGGATAGACCCAAGGCGGGGAGCACAAGTAACCGGGTTGTAGAATCCAGTGGGAGACCATCTCAAGGAGTTGAGACCGGGTCTCCTAACTCTAGAATTGGAAGGGTTACTTGCCGCACTCGCAGGGGTCTAGGGATGTGGGTTTGGCTATTCATCATGACCGTGGAATCCGTGTTTTACATTACTGGCTAAATTTAAAACACAGACATCCTAGTATATCCAATATTTCATATGTTGCTTATGCTGCTTGATTCTGTGATGTAGATCATATAACTGCGTGAGACGAATGTACTATTATATATATGATATATAATAAACGTTGCTTATGTTTTGCACCCGCGCTAGTCCATCCCCTGCTCTGCCGGTAGTTAAGTAACCTAACGGTGCATGACGGGGCCCCGTGGTGAATGCGGATGGTATAAGCATGCGTTCTATTTTCGTTTCATTTTTCTGTAATGTTTAGGAAACATTAATTGATGGGTCTTCATTAATGAGATTAATGAAAAGAAACAAAACAAAAGATGTTGTAGAATCAAATTTTTCAAAAAAAGGGTAGTTATAGTTTTTTTTCTTTGCATAGTGGTATTCCTTGATGAATATCCAGCACCTCATTCGATGAGGAAGAGCCGAGATCCTTTCACCGGGAGTGACCTCATTAGCGAAACTAGCAAATGCTACAAGCCACTCGGTTTTGTCTTTTGACTGCTTCTCTAGTTCTTGCTTTGCATAGTGGTATTCATGAATATCCAGCACCTCATTCGATGAGGAAAGAGCCGAGATCCCTTCACTGGGAGTGACCTCTTTAGCGAAGCTAGAAAACCCTCAAAAACACTCCTTTATAAAATCACTAGATTCTAAAATAATATCAAGTTCATTACGCTCATGATTTTCATAAAAATCTGCGTATCCCCCCGTCATTTCAGATAAGTGCTATTTAGTATTCGTGCTGCATTTGTTGACTTTGTCAAGGCGTAGTGTGCCAGCATGAGATGCGATTGGGTTAGGGTAGTCGTGCGGCCTTATTGATCTTGTCAAGGGTCGTGCGGGTGGGTTTAATTCAATCAAGAAATGACAGGTAGAACATGACTAGCGCTTATGGTTTGTTGACCTTGTCAAGGTCATAAGTGGCTAGGGGTAAAAACATTATCGGGAATTTCTAGTGTTGAAATTTGCAATGAGATTGCATACTTCTATATGATAGTTGGATTCCGATACCCACTTCGAGTAAGAGTTACTCCTGGGAGAATTTTGCACTTTACAATTAGTTAATCCAGTAGGAGTCTAGAAAGGTGTCAACGAGCTTATGCCTCTAGGGAAACGAGGTTTATTTTAATTAGGTCTGTGCGAAAGCAAGGGGAACCTCCCTCGGAGTACCGATACCTGCCTGGCCGAACGATTGGCGAACCTGTAGGTTGTAGTTAATCCCGGCCAATCTTACCTTTTACGGTTTGAAAGAAGATTTGATAAAATTAGTGGGAGCCATCCTGATTAGATAAGATAATAACCAATCTAATCTTGCAAAGAGTGCACGCTAACGCGTTTCCTTCTCTCTCTCTCCAGGCAGCAACCAATGTCATTCCTTAATCAAGATAATAATATAGATGTATTGACCGAACCCTCCTTTTATACAAGGCTATGGAACGTTGGTTCCTTAGGAATAGGGGAATATCAGGATTCCCGTGCCACCAGTACGAAGAACAGCATGTTGATGCATCTTCTTCGGGTGTGTTCGTTACCGAGAACCGTTTCTCATTTTGTTCTACGTCTTGGGTATTGGATACCGGATCAGGATCCCACGTATTTAATTTGTTACAAGGGCTGAAGAAAGGTAGAGAACTGGGAAATGGTGATAAATCCCTAACAGTGGGGAATTGAGCAATTGTTGCAGCAAAAGCAGTTGGCGATTATCACCTTGTATTACCAAATGGTAATACATTGATTCTGAACGACTGTTAGTACGTACCAAAGATGATGTGCAACATTATATCGGTTTCTTTGCTAACTAAAGAAGGATATAATCTCACATTAGAGGACAATGTTATGAACATTTTCCAGAATCAAGTGTTGATTGGATCTGGTACGTTATGTAACAGTATATACGTTCTTAATCAAAGTACAATTCTTAACGTACAGAACACAAACAAGAGGAAAAGTTCAGAAATAAACGAAGCCTTCTTATGGCACTGTAGACTAGGTCATATCAATACGACAAGACTGGATAAGTTGTATAAAGATGGATATTTGAATCCGTTCAAATTTTCATCTTATGAAACTTGCCAGTCATGTCTCAAAGGCAAGATGACTAAAACTCCGTTTACTGGACATGGAGAAAGAGCTACGGAACTCTTTGGACGGATTCATAGTGATGAATGCGGTCCTAAGTCTGCACATGCCAGGAATGGTTTTTCGTACTTTATTACATTCATCGATTATCTCTCAAGGTTCGGACATGTGTTCTTGTTGAAACAAAAGTATGAAGCTTTTGAGAAATTCAAGGAATATAAATGCGAAGTAGAAAACCAGACGGGAAAAAGTATTAAAATCCTACGATACGATCGGGGAGGAGAATACTTGAGCGGGGAATCCCGTGATTATCTAAAAGAGAATGAGATTCTCTCTCAGCTTACTCCTCCGTATACGCCACAGCACAACGGTGTATCGGAGCGGAGAAATCGCACCCTATTAGATATGGTGCGCTCTATGATGAGTACGGCTGAGTTGCCTATTGCTTTTTTGGGTTATGCGCTTGAGACAGCTGCAAATCTATTGAATCAAGTTCCATCAAAATCTGTGCCTAAAACACCATATGAGATATAGAGTGGAAAGAGGCCGTATCTTAAACGAGTTAAGATATGGGGTTGTTCGGCCTATGTTAAAAGGCAAAATCCGGACATGCTCGAGGCAAGGTCAGTTCTTTGTAAGTTTGTGGGATATCCAAAGAATTCATATGGATATATCTTCTACCAAAGTAAGGAACAAAAGGTGTTTGGTTTTCAAAATGCAACCTTTTTGGAAAAAGAATTTCTTGTAAAATAAATTAGTGGCAATGAGGTAGAGCTAGAAGAAGTTCCAGCTGCACAAACTAGAACTGATGATTTGGTGGAACCAAAGGATCCAATAGTACCCAGCGAATCCCAGCCACTCCGTAGATCTAGTAGGGTTCCTCATCCACCTAAGAGATACTACGGTTTTCTCGTAGACGGTGGAAGCGAGGATTGCATCATGGAAGATGATGACCCGACCAGTTTCGAGCAGGACATCATGAGTGGGGACTATGTGAAATGGCTGGATGCTATGCGATCCGAGATGGAATCCATGTACTCCTACCAAGTATGGACTTTGGAAGTTTCTCCTGAAGGGGTAAAACCCATTGGGAGAAAGTGGATCTTCAAAAAGAAGATAGGTGTAGATGAAAAAGTTGAGACTTTCAAAGCTAGACTTGTAGCAAAAGCTTTTCGTCAACGACCTGGCGTCGACTATGATGAAACCTTTTCTCCTATCTCTATGCTTATGTCCATCAGGATCCTACATTCTATTGTTGTATACCATGACTACGAAATCTGGCAGATGGACGTCAAGACAGCTTTTCAAAATGGTGATTTAGAAGAGAGTGTGTACATGACACAGCCAGAGGGCTTCGTAGTCATTGGGAGAAGCGGAAAAGTGTGTAAGCTGCTTAAATCTATCTACGGATTAAAGCAAGTGTCGTGGAGTTGGAACATCTATTTTGATGGAACTATCAAAGAGTTTGACTTCATCAAAAATATAGATGAACCTTGTATATATAAGAAGGCTGTAGAGAGTAAGGTGGTCATCCTCGTATTGTACGTGGATAACATACTCTTGATAGGAAACGGTGTTCCTATGCTACACTCGGTCAAGCTCTTCTTATCACTCAAGTTGTCCATGAAAGATCTTGGTGATGCCTCCTGCATTCTGGGGATAAAGATCTATAGAGATAGGTCTAAACGGATATTGGGATTGTTCTAATCCAGGTACATAGATACCAAACCAAAGAGGTTTAGTATGGAAGATTCTAAGCGAGGTAATGTACCCGCTTGTTCAGGAATCACTCTCTCCAAAGAGATGTCTCCCAAGACTGATTTGGAAAGGGCTTGCATGCAAGGGATACCTTATGCTTCGAAAGTAGGCTCTATCATGTATGCGATGTTATGTACCGGACTGGATGTAGCTTACTCACTAGGTGTAGTGAGAAGGTATCAATCAGATCGTGGGGAAAACCACTGGACAGCTGTGAAGAACATTCTTAAGTACTTGAGAAGGGCTAAAGAAATTTTCTTGGTGTATGGTAACGGTGAACTCCAGGTGGAGTCCTTTACCGATTCGAGCTTCCAGAGTAATAAGGACGACAAAAAGTCGGTCTCGGGTTTTGTCTTTACACTCAACAGAGGGGCGGTGTGTTGGAAGAATTCCAAGCAAGACACCGTTGCCGACTCGACGATGGAGGCTGAATACATTATTGCCAACGTTGCTGCCAAAGAAGCTGTCTGGATGATGAAGTTCATTGCTGAGCTTGGTGTGGTTCCATCCATTGAGCATCCAATACCTGTGTATTGTGATAACAATGGAACGGTGGCTTTGGCCAAGGAACCCAGTTCCACGGTATGACCTGATCAGGGAGATAGTAGATCGCCGGGAGATTGAGGTCAGGAGATTTGACACGAAGGACAACGTAGCGGATCTACTCATGAAGGCCCTTCCCCAGATACAGTTTGAGAGACTTTTTGGGATGTTGGGTATAAGATACTATAACACATGGCCTTAGTGCAAGTAGGAGATTGTTAGGAATATATATGCCCTAGAGGCCATTATTGTATATGTGATGTATATTATAGTGGATGCTTGGACATATATATAGAGGACATTCTAGCTCGACATGTTAGTATGCTATCTTGTTAATCTTTATCTTAACATGTTGACTGGTATTCTTTACTGTCTTGCTCTCACATGTTGATAAAGCCCTTAGGATATGTACTTAACTACCAGGACTATAATGTGATCATACTAGTGGGGCCAGGGTTGTCCAAAAGTACATCCCTTAATCAGTTCCTAGTCGAGCGAATATCGAGACTAGGGAATCGATATTCCAGAGTAGACTAGTGTGTACGTTTCTTGTCCCTTAGAGGGAGATGGTTGATCCCACAACCTGTTAGTTATATGTATGCCCTAGAGGCCATTACTATACATAGGATGTATATTATAGTGGATACTTGGACATATATAGGGATGACTTTCTTGCTCGATATGATAGTATGCTATCTGGTTACTCTTTACCTTAACGTGTACACTGATTGTCTCTCTGTTACATGTTGGTAAAGCCCTAAGGATGTGTACTTGACTACCTGGACTATGATGCGGATCAAACTAGTGGGGACATGGTAGTCCATAAGTACATCCTTCAAGGTCCCTAGTCGTGGGTGTATCGAGACAGGGCATCGATATACCAGTGTAGACTAGCGTGTAGCTTCTCGACCCATACAGATGGGCGATAGATGATCCCATGTCCATTGGTGTTTGACATCAAAGATGATATACGGGTGCTCAGTGGAGACTGGGTACACTGGACGGACTCGCCGAGAACTCCCAGATGGTATTATACCTTACGTCAGATGGCAGTTCTATGGTGACACTGGTACAGGTTAGTCTGTAGACCCGAGATCGTCATAGAGTCTTGTGTGATTCCCACTGTGCTTTGATTTCCATCATACCACGTCCAAGAGGGCGTGCAAAAAGGTGGCTTTTGGGTACTGTCCCGAATCACATGGAGGCAATGAGCGATAGGAGGGGTTTCGTCTCTCCCGGTATAGGGAGTTGATGTTGCGCAGTGTTCGATTGGCTATAACAGGAAGTCCTTGGCCAAGGCTGCTTTAGGGATTTACTGGTAAGTGTTACCAGTAGTTTCTCTACCCGTTATGAGCCTCATATCGACACGACTTATCGAGTTATTGGGGTCTGACGTTTACCACCCCTAGACGAGATATGCGACATATCAGACGAACAGACCGGACTGTACGGTAGTGTTACTCGTTGGATTCACTGGAGTGTGAGCGGGCTTGCTCGTTGATCTTCTGATCGCTCAATACCCGGGTGGCCGTTACGTTTAGCAGACCGCTTGCGGCTTGTGGGTGTTTGATATGATCATCACCTGCTGCCGGCGTATTGACGAGTCTTTAGAGTCATACACAGGGGTTTCCTGGCTCAAGCGAAACGAAATAGGAGCGCATATGAGATATGTGCGGGACCGAGAATAATATCAGTATGTGATACTATATTCTATTCTCGCGATTTGTGACATTGATCGGTTGTATGCGATATAGCCGGGTTATCGGATCAAGTGTTGATTCGATAAGTTGTTACTATTGATATTAGTCGGTTATATGCGATGTAACCGGATCGTTAAATCAAGTGTTGATTTGATAATTTAATGTATAATTATATATTTGATATATTACTTTACATTAACTAATATTGGTTCACTTAAGATTGTTTTTCTCACTTGAATGTGCACATTGTTTATATGTGATATATGCAAGTGTACATGTTTGTATCATGCTTGATGATACAAACAAGTTGTGTGTATGAGACTTGAACCATATCAAGGTTAGATTAGGGTTTACTATTTTCATTAGCATATAATAAAAGAGTGTGACTTTGGTCAAAGTTATCAAGCTTCATGAAGCTTGATGAACATTGACAAAGTCAACTCTTTTGTCATTTGCTTAAGATATTAGCTAACCCAACCCTTAACCTTATGCTATGGTTAAATCTCTACATGAGTTAAGCATGAGGGCTTAACTCAACCATGGTGCCATGATTAAAAGGATAAGTGTTCATATTATTCTTTTAATTGATATGTTTACTTTCTTCTTCATCATCTTCATCAAGCTTGAAAAAGCTTGCTAGCTCCAATGGCATCATGAGAAAAAGAGTGAGAAATCCAATTCTAAAGTGAACCCACTTCCTATTTCTTCATCCTCTACCACTTTCCATGTAGTATAGGGTGTTCTCTTCACAAAGGTTTCGACCAAGTGAAGGAATAGCTTGAGTTTAAGTCTCCCCGACGTAGATCATCTTCGGCCTCGAAGTCAATGACCTAGCCCGATCATTTCTCCGATGAAACCATCGAAAGAGTCCAGGACCCGATGATCGCAGCGGAGGGACGTTATCTCGGAGCTAAAGAAATGGTGGAGCGGATCTACAAAGGTTGTAATCCCTTTCACTTAGCAATAAAGTTGTTTACTTGCTTGCTTTTCGCCTTAACTTCTAGTTAACGATCTTCATTAGGGTTTCTCGGCACCAGAAAATTTTTTTTTGGCATGGTTGATGCCTTGTGGAACCTCTTGAGTGTGCCTAGGAACCCTACACAACCATTGGTGTGTGACATCAAAGATTGTACATAGGTGCTCATTGGAGAATGGGTATACCGAACAGGACTCGTCGAAGACTCCTTAGTGGTAGTATACCTATCGTCAGATAGCAGTCCTCTGGTGACACCGGTACAGATTAGTCTGTAGACCCGAGATCATCATAGAGTCTTGTTTAGGTCCCACTGTGCTTTGATTTCCTCCCTACCACGGCTCAAAGGAGTTGTGCAAACAGGTGGATTTTGGGTACAGTCCCGAGTCACCTGGAGGCAATGAGCAATAGGAGGGGTTTCGTCTCTCCCGGTATTGGGGGTTGATGTTGCGCTATGCTCGATTGGATATAACTGGATGTCCCTGGCCAGGGTTGCAGCTGATATTTACTGATAAGAGTTATCAGTAGTTTCTCAAACCGTTATAAGCCAGACATCGGCATGACTTATCACGTTGCTGGGGCCTGACGTTTACCACCCCTGGACATGACATGCGACATATCAGACGAAGAGACCGGACTGTACCGTAGTGTTACTGATAGGCATCATGGAGAGTATGGACGAGCTTGCTTGTTGATCTTCATATCGCTCAATACCCGGGTAGTCGTTACGTCCAGCTAGTACCGCTGACGGCTTCAAAGTGATTGATGTGATTATCACCTACTACTGGAGTATTGATGAGTCTTTAGAGTCCCACACAGAAGTTTCTTGGTTCGAGCGAAACGAAGTAGGGCACATATATTGATATGTGCGTGGGCCTGATTAAATATGAGTATGTGATACCGTATTATAATCTGGCAATTATCTGATGTCGGTCAGGTTATATGTGATATAACCGGATAATCGAATCAAGTGTTGGTTTGATGATGTGATATTCAGATTATTGATATTAGTCGGTTATATATGATATAACCGGATTATTAGATCAAGTGTTTATTTAATAATGTGATATAATTTATATGTTATATAATTATATCTTAAGTAATATCATTAGCTCACTAATTGCATTATATATATATATATTAATGTATATTTGATATATATAAATAATAAATATATATTATTATATGAAGCATGACATGTTTTTCTATTTTTAGAAAATAGTAAAATGAGGTGTAAATTATGGAGATATTTGTGGAATGGGCAAGGCATGGGTTTTATTATTTGTATATTAGTCTTGACTCACTATTCAAGCATGGTTGCAATTTAGAATTGCAATTTTATTCCATGCTTGAATAAATGAGAAAATAGAGATCCATTTTTAGTTTACTCTCATCATTTTTTCTTCATGCCTTAGCCATTCTTGAGCTCTTGCTTCGTCTTGCTCTCTACAATTTTCTTCACCTCACTTCCAAGTTCAAATCCTCACATGTGATGTGTATCATTGAACTTGTGAAAATCATAGTGAGCAAAATAAACCCCTAATTCACTATCATGTTAGTGGATGCTGCACACCTTCACAACACTTGTGAGGAGGCGGAAGTGGCGAACGAAAAATTTCTTGCATGCAACACCCACTAAAACCAAGATCTTGTGCTGAAACTTTAACTAGCAAACCTTATCTAGAGTTCTTAACAACTATGAAAGGGTTATACCTAATGAACCTGTCCTTCAGGTCTTCTTTTTTATGCAACTCCTAAGCTCCTTCGGATGCTTGCGAAGTCCTCGATCTCCGGCCACCTCAAGATGTAGATGATCCACCCGAGAGCTATGGAACAAGCTTCAAACTCTTATGAGATATGTGCGGGACCGAGAATAATATCAGTATGTGATACTATATTCTATTCTCGCGATTTGTGACATTGATCGGTTGTATGCGATATAGCCGGGTTATCGGATCAAGTGTTGATTCGATAAGTTGTTACTATTGATATTAGTCGGTTATATGCGATATAACCGGATCGTTAAATCAAGTGTTGATTTGATGATTTAATGTATAATTATATATTTGATATATTACTTTACATTAACTAATATTGGTTCACTTAAGATTGTTTTTCTCACTTGAATGTGCATATTGTTTATATGTGATATATGCAAGTGTACATGTTTGTATCATGCTTGATGATACAAACAAGTTGTGTGTATGAGACTTGAACCATATCAAGGTTAGATTAGGGTTTACTATTTTCATTAGCATATAACAAAAGAGTGTGACTTTGGTCAAAGTTATCAAGCTTCATGAAGCTTGATGAACATTGACAAAGTCAACTCTTTTGTCATTTGCTTAAGATATTAGCTAACCCAACCCTTAACCTTATGCTATGGTTAAATCTCTACATGAGTTAAGCATGAGGGCTTAACTCAACCATGGTGCCATGATTAAAAGGATAAGTGTTCATATTATTCTTTTATTTAATTGATATGTTTTCTTTCTTCTTCATCATCTTCATCAAGCTTGAAAAAGCTTGCTAGATCCAATGGCATCATGAGAAAAAAAGTGAGAAATCCAATTCTAAAGTGAACCACTTCCTATTTCTTCATCCTCTACCACTTGCCATGTAGTATAGGGTGTTCTCTTCACAAAGTTTTCGACCAAGTGAAGGAATAGCTTGAGTTTGAGTCTCCCCGACGTAGATCATCTTCGGCCTCGAAGTCAATGACCTAGCCCGATCATTTCTCCGATGAAACCATCGCAAGAGTCCAGGACCCGATGATCGCAGCGGAGGGACTTCATCTCGGAGCTAAAGAAATGGTGGAGCGGATCTACAAAGGTTGTAATCCCTTTCACTTAGCAATAAAGTTGTTTACTTGCTTGCTTTTCGCCTTAACTTCTAGTTAACGATCTTCATTAGGGTTTCTCGGCACCGGAAAATTTTTGTTTGGCATGGTTGATGCCTTGTGGAACTTCTTGAGTGTGCCTAGGAACCCTACAGTGGTATCAGAGCTACTAGGCATTGGATGTCGACCTATGGAGGGTTCTCACTGTGTGACAGTGTGGCGAAGCATAGGCTCTTACCCCAAGGGTGTCCCGAGACCGGAAGGTGTTCCGGCGGGTTGTAGTCTTCGCGAGGGGGCATGCGTAAAAAGTAGCGGCTGAGGGACCCGTTGGTGCCACGGCGACCCCATTGGATGGTGTGGCTGCCTGACCTACAGTGGTATCAGAGCCTAACTAGAGCTTTAGGCGATGTGTTAACGAAGTTAAAACTCCGAACGAACACGATACGTCCAAGTTTACCCCCTCTCTGTACATTTTTTCAAAACTGTGTATTTTCTGAATTAAAAATACATGAAAAATTAAGCAGGGAAAAATAAGAATTATGGTGAAAAACGAGATCCTAATCCTTCCAAACCGCCGCGGAACCGCGGCCGTACCATGCTTGGGCCGTGGATCCGCGGCCGTACGGAAGGATTGGATCTTTTTCTGGGCACAATAATTCTTATGTTCTGTAGTGCTATTTTATGGGTATTTTTAAACTGACTCAAGTGTTGAGTTTTCTGGGGTTTATTTGGTAATCGTCGATTCGATCGGAGAATTTAATTTTGTTATGTTTTCCGGATATTTTTAGAACATGTTAAAAAGTTCGACCGGATATAAATACCCAATTTTTCCCCTGCCGGGAAATTTCCAAGTGTTGGATTTTTCCGTAGTTTAAAGACGTTCTAAGTAGTGCAAGTAACGCAATTGACCCTCTAGAAGACAACAAACCTTAACTCGATTATGTGACCGTCTTGAACTGCCCTTTGAACCTTCGGGTTTGGGGCAGTACGGCGTGCCACATGTGAGGCGTTGGCTTGACCCTTCTACGGCTGGACCATTGGTACTGAGGCATGAACTGGATGTTTTAAACTTATTTCAAGAGTTGAGCTGTTTCGGGAAAACTTGGGTGTTTGATTGTTCGATCGGAAAGTTTAACATTTTCTATTTATCTGGAATGTGATACAATATTTGGAATCCACAAGTAGTTATGAGATAACTGATTTGGATGTTATAAACATAGCACTTTAGTCTCACTTGATCGGTTGCCACGGAATTTTGATGTGATCAAAAGTCCGTCGCAATCACGTAGCGTACGCGGATACTCGCCGATAAACTTAATAGACAGCTACACCCCATAGCCCCGACCAAGTGACAGTAGGAGAACCCCGTCGCCGAAAGCATCCATTCGGGTGCTCGCGGTAGCGGTGTTCCGCCTTAGTGCACTTCGTCGACGGCATCTGGGGGTGTGGCCGTCTACTAAAGTTTGCGACGAGCATTCGATCAGTTTATCGGGAATCTTGTTGAATTGCCCGACCAGATATTGAAAAGTGTTTTCGATATTGAGACTAAAATGCGGGGTTTATAATTGTTAGGCATGTGATGTCTAAGAAATTCATTTGATTAGGCATGCGATGTCTAAAAGGGTTGCGGATTCCAACTGTTGTAGTTTTTCACTTTCTTTTCTGCGGCCGTAAGTGTAATATGTGATATCGCCGGTTTCGTTGCTATATGTCAACGACAATTGGGATGCGCACATTTAATTACGTTGATGACATGTGATGTTATGTGTTGCTGGATATGTTATATTGGATCGTCGTGTTTTGAATAGCCGGGGGTTTTATGTGAGATGAGAGTTTTTTTATTTTCATTCATGTAAAAACTTGTATGTAATATTCTTTTATTGGGGCACTTCCAGGTAGCGGAAGATGTCATCCATTGTATATTATTTACTTTTCCGCACTAGGATAGACCCAAGGAGGAGAGCACAAGTAACCGGGTTCTGGAGTCTAGTGGGAGACCAACTCGAGGAGTCGAGTCCGGGTCTCCTAACTCTAGAATTGGTAGGGTTGCTTGCCGCTCTCGTAGGGGTCTAGGGGTGTGGGTTTGGCTATTCATCGCGACCGTGGAATCCGTGTTTTATACAGGCTCGTATTGAAAACACGGACGTCCTAATATATCCAATATTTCATATGATTCTTCTGCTGCGATATCTGTGATGTGATCATTTGATATGTTCTGTGATAAATACTGTATATAGTGTACATGATATATTATATAGGCGTTACTTATGTTTTGCACTCGCGCTAGCCCTGCCCCGCTCTGCCGTTAGTTACTTAACCTAACGGTGCACGAGGGGACATCGAGGCGAATGCGGATGGCATAAGTGTACGTCGTATTTATCTGTGATGTTTAGGTGATTTAAATGATAGGACTTCATTAATGTGATTAATGAAAGAAAAAAGAAACCTAAGATGTTGTGGAATCGAATTTTCAAAAACAGGTAGCTACAGCTCTTGCTTTGCATCGCGGTGTTCCTTATAGAACATCCTGCACCTTATTCGATAAGGAAAGGACCGAGATCCCTTCACCGGGAGTGACTCCTTTAGCAATAACTGGCAGATGCTGCAACCCTCGGTTTGTCTTTTGATTGCTCCTATAGTTCTTGCTTTGCACAGCGGTATATGTGATATATCCTGCACCTCATTCGACGAGGAAAGGGTCGACGATCCCTTCACCGGGAGTGACCCCTTTAGCAAAACTAGAAAAGCCTAAAAAACACTCCATTTAAAATCATTTGATTCTACAACGATATAAAGTTCATTACGCAAAGGGTTTTCTTAAAAACCTGTCGTAGCCCTCCGTCATTTCAGATAAGTAATAGTTAGTATTCGTGCTGCGTTTGTTGACTCAGTCAAGGCGTAGTGTGCGGTAGCTGATTACTGCTTATCTGCAAAGCATATGATGCGATTAGATTAGGATAGTTGTGCGGCCTTGTTGACTCAGTCAAGGGTCGTGCGGGTGGGTTTAATTCAATCGGGAAATGATGGGTTGAACTTTACTTGCGGTCTATGGTTTGTTGACTCAGTCAAGGTCATAGATCGCTTGGGGCAAAATATTATCGGGAATTTCAAGTGTTGAAATTTGCAATGAGATTGCATACCTTCTATGAGATAGTTGGATCCCGATACCCGCTGCGAGTAAGAGTTACTCCTGGGAGAGTTTTGCACTTTACAATTAGCCGATCAAGTAGGTGTCTAGAAAGGTGTTAACAAGGTTATGACTCTGGGAAAACGAGGTTTACATTAATTAGGTTCGTGCGAAAGCACGGGGGACCTCCCTCAAAGTACCGACACTAGCCTGGCTGAAAGATTGGCAAACTTGTAGAATGTAATTAATCCCGGCTAGTCTTTCCTTTTAGGGTTTGAAGGAAGATTTGATAAAAACAGTAGGAGCCATCCTGATTAGATAAAATAATAACCAATCTGATCTTGCTAGAGCGCACGCAGAGTGTTTTCTTCTCTCTCTCTCCAGGTAGCGACCATATCACGCCTTAATCAAGATAATAAAACGGATATATTGACCGAACCCGCTTGTTATACTGAGCTGGGGAACATTGGTCCCGCTCCAACTTATAATTGTTATAAGACAGAGCAGGAAATAGAGGAATACCAGATTTCTCGTGCCACCCAAACGAAGAAAGTGCATGTTGATGCATCATCTTCGGGTGTGTTCGTTAGACAGAACTGTTTCCTAGTATCCTTTACGTCCTGGGTATATGATACCAGATCAGGATCCCGCATATGTAATTTGTTACATAGGGCTACAGAAAGGTAGAGAACTGAGAACGGGTGATAAGTTTCATGAGGCAGAAAACGGTGCAAGTGTTGCAGCCAAGTCTGTTGGTCACTGTCACCCTGTATTACCAGAATACATTGATTCTGAACAAATGTTATTAGATACCGAACCTGATATACAAAATCATATCAGTCTCTTTATTTAGATAAAGAAGGATGTAATTTTGTATTGTTAGATAATGTTTTGAACATTTCCTATATCAAGAGTTGATCGGTTCAGGCACGTTATCTAAAAGCAATAACGTTCTAAATCAAACTACAGTTCTTAGTTTATAGAACACACACAAGAGGAAGAGTTCAGAAATGAACGAATCCTTCTTGAGGTATTGTAGACTAAGTCATATCAATGCGACCCGACTAGCTAAAGTTACATATAGATGCATATTCAAATTAGTTTGAATTTACATTTTGTGAAACTTGCCAGTCATGTCACAGAGATAAGATGACCATAGCTCTGTTTATTGGAAACAGAGAAAGAGTTAGTGAACTCTTGGGATTGATACATGCTGATGTATGAAGGTCCCCTGTCTACACATGCCAAGACCGGTTCTTTGTACTTCATTACATTCTCTGATAATCTCTCAAGATTCAGATATATGTTCCTGTTGAAACACAAGTCCGAACCTTTTGAGATATTCATAGAATATAAGTTAGAAGTAGAGAACCAAAATACGAGTAAAAGTATTATGTCCTTTGATGTGATCAAGGAGGAGAATACTTGAGCATGGAATTCCTGGATTATTCTAAAGGAGAATGAGATTCTCTCTCAGCATTACTCCTCCGTTTACACTATAGCACGATGGTATATCGGGGCGGAGCAATAACACCCTATGTGATATGGTGTGCTCTATGATGAGTACTACTGAGTTTCCTATTTCCTTTTAGGGAGTTATGCACTTATGAAGTTGCATGCCTATTGAATAGGGTTCCGATCAAATAAGATGCCTACCATTTCATATGAGATATGGAAAGGGAAGAGCCCATCTCTTAAGTCAGTTAAGATTTGGGGTTGTCCGGCCTATGTCTAAAAGCAGAATCCAGACAAGCTCGAGGCAAAGTCAGATCTGTGGAAGTTTGTTGGATATCCCAAGCATACGCAAGGGAATATCTTCTACCTAACCGAGGAACAAAAGATGTTTTGTTACTCAGCATGCCACCTTTGTGAAAGGGAATTTCGTATGAAGAAATTTGTGGACATGAGGTAGAACTGGAAAGAGTTCCAGCTATACAAACTGCAGCTGATAATTTGGTAGAACCAAAGGATTCAATAGAAACCAACGAATCTCAGCCTCTCCGCCGATCTAGTAGGGTTCCTCACCCACCTGAGAGATATTTCGGTTTCTCTATGACAGTGGGAGCAAGGATTGCATCATGAGATGATGACCCAACTAGTTTCGACTGGCCATCAGAAGTAAGACTCTATAAGAATGGCTGGATGCTTAGCGATCTGAGATGGAATCCTTATACACCAACAAAGTATGGACTTTGATTGCTTTATCTGAAGGGTTAAATCTCCATCAGGAGCAAGTATATCTTGAGAAGATTACTTGGTGTACATGGAAAAGTTGAGACTTTCAAAGCTAGACTCGTTAAAGGTTTGCGTCATAGACCAGTTGTGGCTAATGATGAAACCTTTTTATGGGGCCTATGCTTAAGTCCATCCAGATCCTACTTACCACGGCTACATACCATGACTACGATATCTGGAGGTTGGGTGGTATGACTGCTTTTCTAAATAATGATTTAGAAAACAGAGTCTATAAGTACACAGTCAGAGGGCTTCGTAGACAGTGGGAGCAGCGGAAACGTGTGCAAGATGTTTTATATGATAAATCAGGCATCGCGGAGTTGGAACATCTGTTTTGATGAGTTAGTCAAAGAGTTTGACATCATCAAAATGGTAGATGAACCTTGTATATACAAAAAGGTAGTAGGGAGTATGCTGGTAATCCTCGTAGAGTACGTGGATAACATACTCTTGATAGGGAAGGAGTTTCCTATGCTACGCTCGGTCAATCTCCGCTTATCACAAGGATTCCCCATATAGGATCAAAGTGATACCTACTAAATCCTGGGTTTTGGATCTATGAGATAAATCGAATTGGATGTTAGGATACTCACTAGTTATAGTGAGAAGGTGTCAATTGATCCTGGGGAGAATTACTGGAAAGGTTCCAGGGTGATAAGAACGACTGAATGTCAGTCGCAGGCATTGTCTTTACCCTCAGTAAAGGGAAGGTATGTTGGAAGAGTTCCAAGCTAGATACCGTAGGATACTAGACGATAAAGGCTGGATACATCGCTACTTAAGATGCTACCAAAGAGGCAGTCTGGGTGTATATTAGTTCATGAGATGAACTTTGTTCCTCCCATTGTGTGACAATGGAGTTGTGGCTTATGCCTAGGAACGCCCGTCCCATCAGTAATCCAGACATATTCTCAGGCAGTATCATCTGATTGTGGAGATGGTTGATTTCCAGGGGATCGAGGTTAGGAGAGTAGACTCAGAGGACAACAGGGCGGATCCACTCACAAAGGCCTTTTCCCAGAGAGAGACTTTTATGGGATGGTTGAGTATGAGATACTACAACCACTGCTATCAGATGGCCTCAGTGCAAGTGGGAGATTGTTAGTTATATGTATGCCCTAGAGGCTATTAATATACATAGGATGTATATTGTAGTGGATGCTTGGACATATATAGGGATGACTTTCTTGCTCGATATGATAGTATGCTATCCGGTTACTCTTTACCTTAACGTGTACACTGATTGTCTCTCTGTTACATGTTGGTAAAGCCCTTAGGATGTGTACTTGACTACCTGGACTATGATGCGGATCATACTAGTGGGGACATGGTAGTCCATAAGTACATCCTTCAAGGTCCCTAGTCGTGGGTGTATCGAGACAGGGCATCGATATACCAGTGTAGACTAGCGTGTAGCTTCTCGACCCATACAGATGGGCGATGGATGATCCTATATCCATTGGTGTTTGACATCAGAGATGATATACGGGTGCTCAGTGGATACTGGGTACACTGAACGGACTCGCCGAGAACTCCCAGATGGTATTATACCTTACGTCAGATGGCAGTTCTCTGGTGACACTGGTACAGGTTAGTCTGTAGACCCGAGATCGTCATAGAGTCTTGTGTGATTCCCACTGTGCTTTGATTTCCATCATACCACGTCTAAGAGGGCATGCAAAAAGGTGGCTTTTGGGTACAGTCCCGAATCATATAGAGGCAATGAGCGATAGGAGGGGTTTCGTCTCTCCCGGTATAGGGAGTTGATGTTGCGCAGTGTTCGATTGGCTATAACAGGAAGTCCTTGGCCAAGCCTGCTTTAGGGATTTACTGGTATTTTTTACCAGTAATTTCTCAACCCGTTATGAGCCTCATATTGACACGACTTATCGAGTTATTGGGGTCCGACGTTTACCACCCCTAGACGAGATATGCGACATATCAGACGAACAGACCGGACTGTACGGTACTGTTACTCGTTGGATTCACTGGAGTGTGAGAGGGCTTGCTCGTTGATCTTCTAATCGCTCAATACCCGTGTGGCCGTTACATTTAGCAGACCGCTTGCGGCTTGTGGGTGTTTGATATGATCATCACCTGCTGCCGGCGTATTGACGAGTCTTCAGAGTCCTACACAGGGGTTTCCTGGCTTAAGCGAAACGAAATAGGAACGCATATGAGATAAGTGCGCGACCGAGAATAATATCAGTATGTGATACTATATTCTATTCTCGCGATTTGTGACATTGATCGGTTGTATGCGATATAGCCGGGTTATCGGATCAAGTGTTGATTCGATAAGTTGTTACTATTGATATTAGTCGGTTATATGCGATATAACCGGATCGTTAAATCAAGTGTTGATTTGATGATTTAATGTATAATTATATATTTGATATATTACTTTACATTAACTAATATTGATTCACTTAAGATTGTTTTTCTCACTTGAATGTGCACATTGTTTATATGTGATATATGCAAGTGTACATGTTTGTATCATGCTTGATGATACAAACAAGTTGTGTGTATGAGACTTGAACCATATCAAGGTTAGATTAGGGTTTACTATTTTCATTAGCATATAACAAAAGAGTGTGACTTTGGTCAAAGTTATCAAGCTTCATGAAGCTTGATGAACATTGACAAAGTCAACTCTTTTGTCATTTGCTTAAGATATTAGCTAACCCAACCCTTAACCTTATGCTATGGTTAAATCTCTACATGAGTTAAGCATGAGGGCTTAACTCAACCATGGTGCCATGATTAAAAGGATAAGTGTTCATATTATTCTTTTAATTGATATGTTTTCTTTCTTCTTCATCATCTTCATCAAGCTTGAAAAAGCTTGCTAGCTCCAATGGCATCATGAGAAAAAGAGTGAGAAATCCAATTCTAAAGTGAACCCACTTCCTATTTATTCATCCTCTACCACTTTCCATGTAGTATAGGGTGTTCTCTTCACAAAGTTTTCGACCAAGTGAAGGAATAGCTTGAGTTTGAGTCTCCCCGACGTAGATCATCTTCGGCCTCGACGTCAATGACCTAGCCCGATCATTTCTCCGATGAAACCATCGCAAGAGTCCAGGACCCGATGATCGCAGCGGAGGGACGTCATCTCGGAGCTAAAGAAATGGTGGAGCGGATCTACAAAGGTTGTAATCCCTTTCACTTAGCAATAAAGTTGTTTACTTGCTTGCTTTTCACCTTAACTTCTAGTTAACGATCTTCATTAAGGTTTCTCGGCACCGGAAAATTTTTGTTTGGCATGGTTGATGCCTTGTGGAACCTCTTGAGTGTGCCTAGGAACCCTACACAACCATTGGTGTGTGACATCAAAGATTGTACATAGGTGCTCGTTCGAGAATGGGTACACCGAACAGGACTCGTCGAGGACTCCTTTGTGGTAGTATACCTATCGTCAGATAGCAGTCCTCTGGTGACACCGGTACAGATTAGTCTGTAGACCCAAGATCATCATAGAGTCTTGTTTAGCTCCCACTGTGCTTTGATTTCCTCCCTACCACGGCTCAAAGGAGTTGTGCAAACAGGTGGATTTTGGGTACAGTCCCGAGTCACCTGGAGGCAATGAGCGATAGGAGGGGTTTCGTCTCTCCCGGTATTGGGGGTTGATGTTGCGCTATGCTCGATTGGATATAACTGGATGTCCCTGGCCAGGGTTGCAGCTGATATTTACTGGTAAGAGTTATCAGTAGTTTCTCAAACCATTATAGGCCAGACATCGGCATGACTTATCACGTTACCGGGGCCTGACGTTTACCATCCCTGGACATGACATGCGACATATCAGACGAAGAGACTGGACTGTACCGTAGTGTTACTGATAGGCATCATGGAGAGTATGGACGAGCTTGCTTGTTGATCTTCATATCGCTCAATACCCGGGTAGTCGTTACGTCCAGCTAGTACCGCTGACGGCTTCAAAGTGATTGATGTGATTATCACCTACTACTGGAGTGCTGACGAGTCTTTAGTGTCCCACACAGAAGTTTCTTGGTTCGAGCGAAATGACGTAGGGCACATATATTGATATGTGCGTGGGCCTGATTAAATATGAGTATGTGATACCGTATTATAATCTGGCAGTTATCTGATGTCGGTCAGGTTATATGTGATATAACCAGATAATCGATTCAAGTGTTGGTTTGATGATGTGATATTCAGATTATTGATATTAGTCGGTTATATATGATATAACCGGATTATTAGATCAAGTGTTTATTTAATAATGTGATATAATTTATATGTGATATAATTATATCTTAAGTAATATCATTAGCTCACTAATTGCATTATATATATATATATATATTAATGTATATTTGATATATATAAATAATAAATATATATTATTATATGAAGCATGACATGTTTTTCTATTTATAGAAAATAGAAAAATGAGGTGTAAATTTTGGAGATATTTGTGGAATGGGCAAGGCATGGGTTTTATTATTTGTATATTAGTCTTGACTCACTATTCAAGCATGGTTGCAATTTAGAATTCCAATTTTATTCCATGCTTGAATAAATGAGAAAATAGAGAGCCATTTTTAGTTTACTCTCATCATTTTTTCTTCATGCCTTAGCCATTCTTGAGCTCTTGCTTCGTCTTGCTCTCTACAATTTTCTTCACCTCACTTCCAAGTTCAAATCCTCACATGTGATGTGTATCATTGAACTTGTGAAAATCATAGTGAGCAAAATAAACCCCTAATTCACTATCATGTTAGTGTATGTTGCACACCTTCACAACACTTGTGAGAAGGCGGAAGTGGCGAACGAAAAATTTCTTGCATGCAACACCCACTAAAACCAAGATCTTGTGCTGAAACTTTAACTAGCAAACCTTATCTAGAGTTCTTAACTACTATGAAAGGGTTATACCTAATGAACCTGTCCTTCGGGTCTTCTTTTTTATGCAACTCCTAAGCTCCTTCGGATGCCTGCGAAGTCCTCGATCTCCGGCCACCTCAAGACGTAGATGATCCACCCGAGAGCTATGGAACAAGCTTCAAACTCTTCTCAAGAGTTAACTAAGAGAACAAGTATGATAGAAGTGATCACTTAGTTGAAGTAGAGATCAAGTGGTGGATTATCTTTTAGCTTTAAGTTTTTGATTCACGACTCTTGTAAAGATTAAAGCAAAGAGGAGGAAGAAGGAGATAATGAGGAGAGAGAATGTGAGAGTGATGAATGAAAAAACCAAGCATGGAAAAATGATATGGCTCAAATGAAAATAATTGAAGCATGCAATAAAATAATGCACCATGCTTCAATAGTAACTCCAAAAGAATAAAAAATCATATAAGCCATTCCTTCATCCATTCATTGACTTTTCTCCAAATTCCACCTCATTTATTTATTTTCACAAAATAAATATCTAATTAAGAGGTGTCCCCTTGTAGAAGGTTTTCTAGTAACAATTACAAGAATACTCATCCACCGTATACCGTATAAGTCAACCCATATCTGAATTCCAAAAAATACGAATAGAAATAATCCAATAATATAATACCGGTATCCGGCTTAAACCAAAGCCTACCGGTATTATTGTTCCGATTATTATTCCTATAACCATTAAACGAACATGATCGAAACCCTGCCGTAAAAACTTACGGCCTCTACATCTTTTGCCTCAACCAGGGAATCCTCTATGTTGGACTGTAAAGACTCGACAGTATGCTGGCAGTTGGTTTAACCACAAGCATGTCAGCGGCACTCGTTGTGCGTAACTGCTACCCAGGTACATGACGAAAAGGTGGCCGACGAGCGAACTCGTTACAACCCTAACGAGCATGTAAGCAACACTTACCGTACAATCTGGTCTCTTCGTCTGATACGTCGCATATGAACTCTAGGGGTGGTAAATGTTACACCGCAGTAACATTATAAGTCTTGCTGATTTTGGCCCATAACGGTTCGAGAAACTATTGATAACTCTTATCAGTAAATCTCGACAACCTTGGCCAGGGATTTGCTGTTATGGTCGATCAAGCATAGCGCGACATCAACTCCCTATACCGGGAGAGACGAAACCCCTCCAATCTCTAACTATCTCCATGTGATTTGGGACTGTACCCAAAATCTACCTGTTTGCACGACTCAGTAGAGCTGTGGTAGGGAGGAAATCAAAGCACAGTGGGAATCACACAAGACACTATGACGATCTTGGTTCTACAGACTAACCTGTACAAGTGTCACCAGAGAACTGCTATCAGACAATAGGTATATATACCATCTAGGAGTTCTCGGCGAGTCCTTTTCAGTGTACCCATTCTACAATGAGCACCTGTGTACAATCTTTGATGTCTAAGACTAATGGTTTGGGATCAACCATCGCCCCCAGGGTCAAGAAACGTACACACTAGTCTACTCTGGTAATATCGATGCCATGTATCGATATACCCTCGAATAGGAACTGTTAAAGGATATGCTTATAGACAGCCCAGGCCCCACTAGTATAATCTACATCATAATCCTAGCAGTCAAGCATAATCCTGAGGGCTTCATCAACATGTATATAAAGATATGAAAACACATCACACGTTAAGATGAAGATAAACCAGATAGCATACTATCATTTCGAGCAAAAATTGTTTCTGTACATATACATGCCTAGCATCCTATACAATACAGGCCTCTAGGGAATACATATCTAACAATCTCCTACTTGCACTAAGGCCTGTAGTTGGTGCAATAAGTACCCAATGTCTACACTAGAACCCGTTGCCGGCGTACCGCATGCCCAACAGCTCGAACAGTTTCTCAAACTGGACTTGAGGGATGGCCATGATAAATGGATCTGCTATGTTGTCTTTCGTGTCTACTCTCCGCACCTCGACGTCCTGGCGATCCACTATCTCCCTGATAAGGTATACCGCCTCAAGATATGTATGGATTTCTGATGTGACCTCGGTTCCTTTTCTAAATCCATGGCTCCATTGTTATCGCAATACAGAGGTATTGGATTAGCAATGGATGGACCACCTGAAGTTCAGAAATGAACTTCCTCATCCAGACTGCCTCTTTGCCGGCATCATTAGCAGCAATATACTCATCTTCCATCGTGGAGTCAGCAACGGTATCTTGCTTGGAACTCTTCCAACATACCGCCCCTCTATTTAGGGTAAATAAAAACCCTATGATGGACTTACTATCATCCTTGTCGCTCTGGAAGCTGGAGTCGGTAAAGCCCTCCATTTGGAGATCTCCGTTACCATACACCAAGAACATTTCTTTAGTTCTTCTCAAGTACATCAGAATGTTCTTCACAGCAGTGCAGTGTTTCTCCCCTGGATTGGATTAATACCTGCTTACTGCACTCAGTGCATAAGCTACATCTGAGCGGGTACACAACATCGCATATATTATAGATCCTACCGCCGAAGCGTATGGTATAATGCTCATGCTGTTAGTTATATGTATGCCCTAGAGGCCATTACTGTACATTGGATGTATATTGTAGTGGATGCTGGGACATATATAGGTAGGACTTTCTTACTCGACATGATATTACGCTATCTGGTTGCACTTTATCTTAACATGTATACTTTCTGTCTCTCTGATTACATGTTGATAAAGCCCTTAGGATGTGTACTCGACTTCCAGGACTATGATGTAGATCATACTAGTGGGGCCTGGGAAGTCCATGAGTACATCCTTGAAATGTTCCTAGTCGTGGGAATATCGAGACGGGGCATCGATATTCCAGAGTAGACTAGCGTATATCTTCTCGACCCATGCGATGGGCGATGGATGATCCCATATCCATTGGTGTTTGACATCGGAGATGGTATACGGGTGCTCAGTGGAGACTGGGTACACTGAACGGACTCGCCGAGAACTCCCAGATGGTATTATACCTCACGTCAGATGGCAGTTCTCTGGTGACACTGGTACAGCTTAGTCTGTTGACCCGAGATCGTCATAGAGTCTTGTGTGTCTCCCACTGTGCTTTGATTTCCACCCTACCACGGCTCTACTGAGTCGTGCAAATAGGTGGTTTTTGGGTACAGTCTCGATTCACATGGAGGCAATGAGCGATAGGAGGGGATTCGTCTCTCCCGGTATTGGGGGTTGATGTTGTGCTATGCTCGACTGGCCATAACAGGAAATCCCTGGCCAGGGTTGCTGTGATATACTGGTAAGAGTTATCAGTAGTTTCACGAATGTTATGGACCCTACGTCGGCATGACTTATCAAGCTATTGGGGTCTGACGTTTACCACCCCTAGGCGAGATAAGCGACATATCAGACGAACAGACCGGACTGTACGGTAAGTGTTACTGGTTGGATTCGCAGGAGTGTGAGCGGGCTTGCTCGTCGATCTTCTGATCGCTCAATACCCGGGTGGCCGTTACGTTTAGCAGACCGCTTGCGGCTTGTGGATGCTTGATATGATCATCATCTGCTGCCGGCGTATTGACGAGTCTTTAGAGTCCTACACAGAGGTTTCCTGGCTCAAGCGAAACGAAATAGGAGCGCATATGAGATATGTGCGGGACCGAGAATGATTCGAGTATGTGATACCGTATTCTATTCTCGCGATCTATGTATCGATTGGTTATATGCGATATAACCTAGTTATCGAATCAAGGATTGATTCGATAAGCCGATACATAGGATACTGGCCGGTTATATGCGACATGACTGGATCATTGAATCAAGTGTTGATTTAATGATTTAATGTATAATTATATATTTGATATATTACTTTGCATTAACTAGTATTGGTTCACTTTAAAAGGATTTTCTCACTTGAATTGTGCAAGTTGTATATGTGATTTATTTCTTTGTGCACATGATTGTATCATGTTTGATGATACATTCTTGTTTGGTTTTGTGTAAAGTATTAAACCATGATTAGTTAGTGATTAGGGTTTCATCTTATTCATTTATCTTTTTATTTTATTTATTTCAAAAGAAAAAGATAAAGAGAAATGAATGGTGGCTATATTTGTTTTTAGTTGAAGATTCATGAAGCATTGACTATAGTCACCATTCTTGTCTCATGCCTAACCCTAACCACTCATCTAACCTAAGTTAAGTCTCTACACTAAACCATGGTTAAAGATATGATAAGTATTGTATTTTCTTTTCTATTTTAATTTAACTTATCATATCTTTTCTTCTTCTTCTTCATCTTGAGCAAGAAAGAAAAAGCTTGACCATCAATGGTGATTGATGGAAAAATGTGAGAAATCCAAATCTAAAGTTTACCCACTTCCTATTTCTTCATCCTCTACCTCTTGCCAAGTAGTATAGGGTGTTTCCTTCACAAGTTTTCCCGACTTGGTGAAGTTTGAGCTTGTTCTAGCGATGCCTCGACGTAGATCATCTTCGGCATCGAACCGACGATCAAGCCCGCCCATTCTTCGATGATGCCAATGCTAGAGTCGTGAGTTCGATTTGGACAGCGGAGGGAGATCATCGCGGAGCATACGAAGTGGTGGACCGGATCTACAAAGGTTGTAGCTCCTTTCCTTTTAGATAAAGTTGTTTATTTGCATCGTTTCGCCTAAATATCTAGTTAACGATCCGTTCTAGGTTTTCTCGGCACCGTAATTTTTAGAAATTAGCGTGTTTGATCACTTGTGAGACTTCACTAGAGTGCCTAGGAACCCTACAGTGGTATCAGAGCCTAGCTAGAGCCTTAGGCGAAGTCCCGACGGAATCAGAAGTCCGATCGACCCAAAACCCCGACTAAGAATATGCTCTCTGTACATTTTCTAATTTCGAGGATTTTTCCACATTAAAAATATCCAGAAAAATCAGCAGGCTAATTTAAGAATTACTGTGAATTTCGATGGAGTAATTCCATCAAAGAGCCGCGGATCCGCGGCACGAGCATGGCTCGTGCGGCGGATCCGCCGCCAGTTTGTCGTTTTGTGCATCCACTGTTACACAGTAATTTTTAGTTATCTGTGCTGGATTTCCTGGGGATTTTAATAATTTTTTCCAGAGTTGCATTTTCTGGGTTGTATTGGGGACTCGGTGTATTCGATCGGACTGTCTAATTTTTGTCGGTGTGCTTTTCCGGGTATTCTTAGAATATGTTAAAAAGTTCGACCGGATATAAATACCCACTTTTTCCCCTGCCGGGAAATTTCCAATTGTTGGATTTTTCCGTAGTTTAACGACGTTCTAAGTAGTGCAAGTAACTCGATGGACCCTCTAGAAGACAACAAACCTTAACTCGATTATGTGACCGTCTTGAACTGCCCTTTGAACCTTCGGGTTTGGGGCAGTACGGCGTGCCACATGTGAGGCGTTGGCTTGACCCTTCTACGGCTGGACCGTTGGTACTGAGGCACGAACTGAATGTTGTTAGACTTATTTCATGTGTTGAGCTGTATCGGGAAAACTTGGGTGTTCGATTGTTCGATCGAATAGTTTCGCATTTTCTATTTATCCGGAATGTGATACAATAATTGGAATTCACAAGTTGTTATGAGATAACGGAATGAATATTATAAACGTAGCAGTTTAGTCTCGCTTGATCGGTTGCCACGGAATTTTGATGTGATCAAAAGTCCGTCGCAATCACGTAGTGTACGCGGATACTCGCCGGGTAAACTTAATAGACAGCCTCACTCCATAGCCCCGACCAAGTGACTGTAGGAGAACCCCGTTGCCGAAAGCATCCGTTCGGGTGCTCGTGGCAGCGGTGTTCCGCCTTGGTGCACTTTGTCGACGGCGTTAGGGGTGCGGCCGTCTACTAAAGTTTGCGACGAGCATTCGATCAGAATGTCGGGAATCCTGTTGAATTGCCCAACTTGATATTGAAAAGTGTTTTCGATAATGAGACTAAAATGCGGGGTTTATAATTGTTAGGCATGCGATGTCTAAGTAATTCATTTGATCAGGCATACAATGTCTGAGGTGGTTACGGATTCCAACTGTTGTAGTTTTACACTTTCTTTTCTGTGACCGTAAGTGTAATATGTGATATCGCCGGTTTCGTTGCTATATATCAACGACAATTGGGATACGCATGTTTGCTTACGTTGATGACATGTGATGTTATGTGTTGCTGGATATGTTATATTGGATCGTCGTATTTGAATAGCCGGGGGGGTTTTTATGTGAGATGAGTGTTTTTCATTTTCATTCATGTAAAAACTTGTATGTAATATTCTTTTATTGGGGCACTTCCAGGTTGCGGAAGTTGTCACCGTTGATGTATATTATTTACTTTTCTGCACTAGGATAGACCCAAGGAGGGGAGCACAAGTAACCGGGTTCTGGGGTCCAGTGGGAGACCAACTCGAGGAGTCGAGTCCGGGTCTCCTAACCCTAGAATTGGTAGGGTTGCTTGCCGCTCTCGTAGGGGTCTAGGGGTGTGGGATTGGCTATTCATCACGACCGTGGAATCCGTGTTTTATACTGGCTCGTATTGAAAACACGGACGTCCTAGTATATCCAATATTTCATATGTTTCTTCTGCTGTGATTTATCTGTGATCATGTGATGTTCTGTGACAGATATTATATATAGTATATATGATATATTATATAGACGTTGCTTATGTTTTACACCCGCGCTAGCCCTGCCTCGCTCTGGCGTTAGTTACCTAACCTAACGGTGCAGACGGGACATCGAGGCGAATGCGGATGGCATAAGCGTACGTTATATTTATCTGTGATGGTTAGGTAGACTTAAATGATGGGATATTCATTAATGAGATTAATGAAAGAAAATAAACCTAATTGATGTTGTGGAATCGAATTTCAAAATAAAAACAGGTAGCTACAGTTCTTGCTTTGCATCGCGGTGTTCATTATAGAACATCCTGCACCTTATTCGATGAGGAAAGGACCGAGATCCCTTCACCGGGAGTGACTCCTTTAGCAATAACTGGCAGATGCTACACACTCGGTTTGTCCTTTGATTGCTTCTATAGTTTCTGCTTTGCACAGTGATATATATGATATATCCCGCACCTCATTCGACGAGGAAAGGGCCGACGATCCTTTCACCGGGAGTGACCCCTTTAGCAAAACTAGAAAAGCCTCAAAAACATTCCATTTAAAAACCATTTGATTCCGCAACGAGATCAAGTTCAAAGCGTTAAAGGTTTTCACAAAAACCAGCCGCAACCCTCCGTCATTTTAGGAAGTAGAGTACTTAGTATTCGTGTTGTGTTTGTTGACCATAGTCAAGGCACAGTGTACGGTAGCTAAGTGATGTCTTCCTACACCGCATATGATGCGATTAGTTAGGACAGTCGCGTGACTTTGTTGACCTTAGTTAAGGGTCATGTGGGTGGGTCTAATTAATTACGAAATGACGGGTAGAACTTGACTAGTACTTATGATTTGTTGACCATAGTTAAGGTCATAGGTGCTAGGGGTAAAAACCTTTATCGGGAGTTTCAAGTGTTGAAATTTGCAATGAGATTGCATACCTTCTATGTGATAGTTGGATCCCGATACCCACTGCGAGTAATTGTTACTCCTGGGAGAGTTTTGCACTGTACAATTAGCCGATCAAGTAGGTGTCTAGAAAGGTGTCAACGGGGTTACACCTCTGGGAAAACGAGGTTTACTGTAATTAGGTCCGTGCGAAAGCACGGGGAACCTCCCTCAAAGTACCGACACTGGCCTGGCTGAAAGATTGGCGAACTTATAAAGTGTAATTAATCCCGGCTAGTCTTTCCTTTTAAGGTTTGAAGGAAGATTTGATAAAAACAGTGGGAGCCATCCTGATTAGATAAAATATATAACCAATCTAATCTTGACAGAGCGCACGCAGAGTGTTTTTCTTCTCTCTCTCTCTCCTGGTAGCGACCACATCACGCCTTAATCAAGATAATAATACGGAATTTTGACCGAACCCGCTTGTTATACTGAGCTGGGGAACGTTGGTCCCGCTCCAACTTATAATTGTTATAAGACAGAGCAGGAAATAGGGGAATACCAGAATTCCTATGCCGCCCAAACGAAGAAAGTGCATATGATGCATCTCCTTCGGGTGTGTTCATTACAAAGAACTGTTTCTCAGTATCCTCTGCATCCTGGGTATATGATACCGGATCAGGATCCCAGATATGTAATCTGTTACATAGGGCTACAAAAAGGTAGAAAAACTGAGAACAGGTGATAAGTTTCATGAAGCAGAAAACGGGGCAAGTGTTGCAGCCAAGTCTGTTGGTCACTGTCACCCTGTATTACGAATACATTGATTCTGAACAAATGCTATTAGATACCGAACCTGATATACAAAATCATATCAGTCTCTTTATTAGTAAAGAAAGGATATAATTTTGTATTGATGGATAATGTTTTTAACATTTCCTATATCAAAAGTTGATCGGTTCAGGCACGTTATCTAAAAGCATTGACGTTCTAAATCAAACTACAGTTCCTTGTATACAGAACACACACAAGAGGAAGAGTTCAGAAATGAACGGTTCGTTCTTGAGGCATTGTAGACTAGGTCATATCAATGCGACCCGACTGGCTGAAGTTACATTTTAGATGCATATTTAAATCAGTTTGAATTTACATCTTGTGAAACTTGCCAGTCATGTCACAAAGATATAATGACACTAGCTCTGTTTACTGGAAGCAGAGAAAGAGTTAGTAAACTCTTGGGACTGATACATGATGATGTATGTAAGGTCTCCTGTCTACACATGCCAGGACTAGTTCTTTGTACTTTATTATATTCTCTGATAATCTCTCAAGATTCAGTCATATATTCCTGTTGAAATATAAGTCCGAACCTTTTGAGGTATTCACAGAATATAAGTAGGAAGTAGAGAACCAAAATACGGGTATAAGTATTATGTCCTATGATGAGATCAGGGAGGAGAATACTTGTGCATAGCATTCCTGGACTATTCTAAAAGAAAATGAGATTCTCTCTCAGCATTACTCCTCCGTATACACCATAGCATGATGGTATATCGGGGCGGAGCTATCACACCCTATATGATAAGGTGTGCTCTATGATGAGTACTACTGAGTTACCTATTTCTTTTTTGGGAGTTATGCGATTGGGAAGCGGCATACCTATTGAATTAGGTTCGAATCAAATCACGGCCTACCACTTCATATGTGATATGGAAAGGGAAGAGCCCATATCTTAAGTGAGTTAAGATTTGGGATTGTCCGGCCTATGTCAAAAGCAAAATCCGGACAAGATCGAGGCAAGTTCAGTTCTGTAGAACTGGAAAGGTTCCAGCTATACAAAACTGCAGTTGATGATTTGACAGAACCATAAGATTCTATAGTTCCCGACGAACCTCAGCCTCTCCGCCGATCTAGTAGGGTTCCTCATCCGCCTGAGAGATACCTCGGTTTCTCGATGACAGTGGGAGCAAGGATTGCATCATGAGATGATGACCCAACTAGTTTCGAGCAGGCCATCGAGAGTAGGGACTCTGTAAGAATGGCTGGATGCTTAGCGATCTGAGATGGAATCCATGTACACCAGCAAAGTATGGACTTTAGCTGCTATATCTGAAGGGTTAAATCCCCATCAGGAGCAAGTATATCTTGAGAAGATTACTTGGTGTAGATGGAAAAGTTGAGACTTTCAAAGCTAGACTTGTTAAAGGGTTTCGTCATCGACCAGGCGTGGATAATGATGAAACCTTTTTCCAGTAACTATGCTTAAGTCTGTCCAGATCCTACTTACCACGGCTACATACCATGACTACGATATCTGGCGGTTGGGTGCCATGACTGCTTTTCTAAATACTGATTTAGAAGAGAACGTCTATAAGAACACAGCCAGAGGTCTTCGTAAACAGTGGGAGCAGCGGAAACGTGTGCAAGTTGCTTTACATAATGAAGCAGGCATCGCGGAGTTGGAACGTCTGTTTTGATGTGATAGTCAAAGTGTTTGACTTCATCAAAATGGTAGACGAACCTTGTATATACAAAAGGGTAGTAGAGAGTAAGGTGGTCATCTTCGTATTGTACGTAGACAACATACTCTTGATAGAAAAAGAGTTTCCTATACTACGATCGGTCAATCTCCTATTATCACTAGAATTCTCCAAATAGGATCAAAGTGATACCTCCTAAATCCTGAGTTTTCATCTATAAGATAGATGTAATTGGATACTAGGATTCTCACTAGGTGTAGTGAGATGGTATCAATCGATCCTAGGGAGAATCACCGGAAGAGTTCCAGGGTGATAAAGACGACTGAATGTCAGTCACAGGCATTGTCTTTACCCTCAGTAAAGGGACGGTATGTTGGAAGATTTCCAAGCTAGATACCGTGACAAACTAGACGATAAAGGCTGGTAACATCGCTATTAAAGATACTACCAAAGAGGCAGTTTGGGTGTATATTGGTTCATAAGATGAACTAGGTTCCTGCCATTGTATGACAATGGAAGTGTGGCTTCGGCCCTGGAACCCTGGTCCCATCAGTGACCCAGACAAATTCTGAGGCAGCATCACCTGATCATGGAGATAGTTGATCTCCAGGGTGATCGAGGTTAGGAGAGTAGACTCAGAGGACAACACGGCGGATCCACACACGAAGGCCTTTTCCCAAAGAGAGACAATTTATGGGATGGTTGAGTATGTGATACTGCAACCACTGCTACAGATGGCCCTAGTGCAAGTGGGAGATTGTTAGTTATATGTATGCCCTAGAGGCCATTACTGTACATTGGATGTATATTGTAGTGGATGCTGGGACATATATAGGTAGGACTTTCTTGCTCGACATGATAGTACGCTATCTGGTTGCACTTTATCTTAACATGTATACTTTCTGTCTCTCTGATTACATGTTGATAAAGCCCTTAGGATGTGTACTCGACTTCCAGGACTATGATGTAGATCATACTAGTGGGGCCTGGGAAGTCCATGAGTACATCCTTGAAATGTTCCTAGTCGTGGGAATATCGAGACGGGGCAGCGATATTCCAGAGTAGACTAGCGTATATCTTCTCGACCCATGCGATGGGCGATGGATGATCCCATATCCATTGGTGTTTGACATCGGAGATGGTATACGGGTGCTCAGTGGAGACTGGGTACACTGAACGAACTCGCCGAGAACTCCCAGATGGTATTATACCTCACATCAGATGGCAGTTCTTTGGTGACACTGGTACAGCTTAGTCTGTTGACCCGAGATCGTCATAGAGTCTTGTGTGTCTCCCACTGTGCTTTGATTTCCACCCTACCACGGCTCTACTGAGTCGTGCAAACAGGTGGTTTTTGGGTACAGTCCCGATTCACATGGAGGCAATGAGCGATAGGAGGGGATTCGTCTCTCCCGGTATTGGGGGTTGATGTTGTGCTATGCTCGACTGGCCATAACAGGAAATCCCTGGCCAGGGTTGCTGTGATATACTGGTAAGAGTTATCAGTAGTTTCACGAATGTTATGGACCCTACGTCGGCATGACTTGTCAAACTATTGGGGTCTGACGTTTACCACCCCTAGGCGAGATATGCGACATATCAGACGAACAGACCGGGCTGTACGGTAAGTGTTACTGGTTGGATTCGCAAGAGTGTGAGCGGGCTTGCTCGTCGATCTTCTGATCGCTCAATACCCGGGTGGCCGTTACGTTTAGCAGACCGCTTGCGGCTTGTGAATGCTTGATATGATCATCATCTGCTGCCGGCGTATTGACGAGTCTTTAGAGTCCTACACAGAGGTTTCCTGGCTCAAGCGAAACGAAATAGGAGCGCATATGAGATATGTGCGGGACCGAGAATGATTCAAGTATGTGATACCGTATTCTATTCTCGCGATCTATGTATCGATTGGTTATATGCGATATAACCTAGTTATCGAATCAAGGATTGATTCGATAAGCCGATACATAGGATACTTGCCGGTTATATGCGACATGACCGGATCATTGAATCAAGTGTTGATTTAATGATTTAATGTATAATTATATATTTGATATATTACTTTGCATTAACTAGTATTGGTTCACTTTAAAAGGATTTTCTCACTTGAATTGTGCAAGTTGTATATGTGATATATTTCTTTGTGCACATGATTGTATCATGTTTGATGATACATTCTTGTTTGGTTTTGTGTAAAGTATTAAACCATGGTTAGTTAGTGATTAGGGTTTCATCTTATTCATTTATCTTTTTATTTTATTTATTTCAAAAGAAAAAGATAAAGAGAAATGAATGGTGGCTATATTTGTTTTTAGTTGAAGATTCATGAAGCATTGACTATAGTCACCATTCTTGTCTCATGCCTAACCCTAACCACTCATCTAACCTAAGTTAAGTCTCTACACTAAACCATGGTTAAAGATATGATAAGTATTGTATTTTCTTTTCTATTTTAATTTAACTTATCATATCTTTTCTTCTTCTTCTTCATCTTGAGCAAGAAAGAAAAAGCTTGACCATCAATGGTGATTGATGGAAAAATGTGAGAAATCCAAATCTAAAGTTTACCCACTTCCTATTTCTTCATCCTCTACCTCTTGCCAAGTAGTATAGGGTGTTTCCTTCACAAGTTTTCCCGACTTGGTGAAGTTTGAGCTTGTTCTAGCGATGCCTCGACGTAGATCATCTTCGGCATCGAACCGACGATCAAGCCCGCCCATTCTTCGATGATGCCAATGCTAGAGTCGGGAGTTCGATTTGGACAGCGGAGGGAGATCATCGCGGAGCATACGAAGTGGTGGACCGGATCTACAAAGGTTGTAGCTCCTTTCCTTTTAGATAAAGTTGTTTATTTGCATCGTTTCGCCTAAATATCTAGTTAACGATCCGTTCTAGGTTTTCTCGGCACCGTAATTTTTAGAAATTAGCGTGTTTGATCACTTGTGAGACTTCACTAGAGTGCCTAGGAACCCTACATATGCGAGCCCTCTCATCATCAGTCTTTGGAGACATCTTTTTAGAGAGGGTGATCCCGTGACAAGTGGATAAATTACCCCTCTTGGAAACTTCCATACTAAACCTCTTTAGTATGGTGTTTATGCATCTCGATTGGGACAATCCCAATAATTTCTTAGATCTATCTCTATAGATCTTAATTCTCAGAATGTATGAGGCATCACCCAGGTCTTTCATGGAGAACCTCTGCGATAAGAATAGTTTGACCGATTGTAGCAGAGGAACATCATTTCCTATCAAGAAAATGTCGTCCACGTACAATACGAGGAATGTAACAGTACTCTCTATAATCGTTTTATGAATACATGGTTCATCTACATTTTTGACAAAACCAAATTCTTTGATTGTATCATCAAAGTAGATGTTCCAACTCCATGATGCCTGCTTTAATCCATAGTTGGATTTAAGCAGCCTGCTTGCTTTTCCGCTGCTCACGCTATCAATGAAGCCTTCTGGCTGATCCATAAAAACGCATTCTTCTAAATCACCATTTAAAAATGTCGTTTTAACATCCATCTGCCAGATTTCATGATCATAGTGAGCAGCTATACCAAGCAGGATTCGAATGGATTTGAGCAACGTGACTGGTGAAAAGGTTTCATCATAGTCCAAGCCGGGTCTTTGACGAAATCCTTTTGCGACCAGCTTAGCTTTATATGTCTCCACCTGACCATCCATACCAATCTTTCTCTTAAAGATCCATTTGCACCCTATGGGTTTTACTCCATAAGGTGCAACCTCCAAAGTCCATACTTTGTTGGTGTGCATGTATTCTATTTCGGATCTCATGGCATTCAGCCACTTCACTAAGTCACCACTCGTGATAGCTTGATGAAAACCAGTAGGGTCATCATCATCCATGATGCAATTTTCTCTATCACCATCAATTAGAAAACCGTAGCATCTATCAGGTGGACGAGAAGTACTACTAGATCTATGGAGTGGCTGAGGTTCGTCAGGTTCTATTGAAACCCCAGGTTCAACCAATTCATCTGTAATTGTTTGTGGATCTGGAATTTCATCCCGTTCTACCGCATTGCCAACAATATCATTTGTAAAAAAATCATTTTCTAAAAATGTGGCATACTGAGAAACAAACCCCCTTTGTTCCTCCTTGTGGTAGAAAAGATATCCATACGAGAGTTTTGCATATCCCATAAATTTACACAAAACCGATCTTGTCTCGAGTTTGTTCGGATTCTGCTTTTTCACATAAGCCGGACAACCACATATCCTAACTCGTTTAAGAGATGGTCTCTTCCCATACCATATCTCATATGGAGTGGTAGACACGGTTTTTGTCGGAACCCTATTCAATAGATATATCGCAGTTTCCAATGCGTGCCCCCATAATAAAAGTGCTAACTCAGCATCACTCATCATTGATCGTACCATATCTAATAGGGTACGATTCCTCCGTTCCGACACACCATTGTGTTGTGGTGTGTACGGAGGAGTGAGCTGAGAGAGAATCCCATTCTCTTTTAGGAAATCTAGAAACTCTGAGCTTAGATACTCTCCTCCTCGATACGATCGAAGTTTCTTGATACTTAAGCCTGTTTGTTTTTCTACTTCAGATTTATACTCCTTGAACTTTTCGAAGGCTTCAAACTTATGTTTCAACAAGAACACATGTCCGAATCTCGAGAAATCATCAGTAAAAGTTATGAAGTACGAAAAACCACCTCTCGCATGTATAGACATTGGTCCGCATACATCACTATATATGAGGCCTAAGAGTTCAATAGCTTTCTCTCCGTGTCCACTAAACGGAGTTTTGGTCATTTTACTTTTGATACAAGACTGGCAAGTCGCATAAGATTTATATTCAAAGGAGTTTAAATATCCATCTTTATGTAACTTGGTTAGTCTTGTTTCATTAATATGACTAAGTCTACAATGCCAAATGAAAGTTTCATTTATGTCTAAAATCTTCCTCTTGTTTGTGTGTTGTATATTGAAAAATGTATGTTGATTTAGGACGTATATCGCGTTATTTAATGTACCAGACCCAATCAACTCTAGATTAAGGTTAATGTTCATAACATTAGATTGTAATACAAAATTATATCCTTCATTGTTCAACAACGATATTGATATAATATTACATAACATCGAAAGTACAAAATAACATGGGTTCAAAACCAATATAAAACCCGATGGAAAACCAAGGTGATACTCTCCCACTGCTACAACATGTAAAGAGGAACCATTCAGAACTCGGAGAATGTGATCACTTTTCTTCAAAAACCTGCTATTTCGAAGCCCCTGCACACAATTGCAGATGTGAGATCCTGACCCGGTATCTAATACCCTGGAAGCAGAGTTAATTGAAAAATAGTTTTCTATTACAAACACACTTGAAGTGGAAGCATCATCATGCTTCTTCTTCTTGAGGCCGGTAAGGTATCCAACGCAGTTTCTCTTCCAGTGCCCAGTCTTGTGGCAGTGGAAGCATTCCCCTCTTCCTTATACAGCCGCCCCTATCTTGTCCTTTCCCGGTGCCTTTTTCACTCCTCCTCTCGGCTTGATAGGATTCTTCTTCTTCCTTCCCATGGCCTTAGCTTTCGGGATGGAAAAGAAGATGGCCCAGCAATAAGAGCGGGAGTTTTTGCTACCCTTAGCGTGCTCTATGCACTCCTCAATATATTGAGGAGTTCAGGTAGTGACTTCTCCATGTTGTGTATGTTGAAGTTTACAATGAACTGAGCAAAGGCAGGGGGAAGGGACTGTAGAACAATATCAACATACTGTTCATTATCCATGGTCCAACCCAGGTCCTCTAGTTCTTCGATAAGTCCAATCATCTTCAATACTTGGTCACCTATAGACGTGCCAGCAGCCATCCGCATCTGAAACAACTTTCGAGATGCCTCGTATCAGAGAGTACGAGATTGCTCTCCATACATGTCCTTTGTATGGAGAAAGATGGATTGTACGTCCATCTTCTCATGCTGCTTCTGATGTTCATTGTCCATAGAAGCAAGCGTGAGGCATTTGGCTGTTGCACAGCCTATATTCCATGTCTTGCGGATTTCTTTATCCTCAACTAAAGAATTAGGGCCTGGTCTAGGAGGGGCTGGAGTAGTCAGGACGTATCCGACCTTATCATAGGTCAGGGCAATATTTACGTTGATCAGCTAATCTTTGTAATTCGGTCCCGTGAGTTTGTTCTTGTCTAATAAAAGCTTAAGTCCCGTCAGAGGTATCTGCCATTAGGAGAGAGAAAAGAAGACACTCAGCGATTGCTCTTACATAATTAGATTGGTTATTAATCTTATCTAATCGATGCCACCCACTGCTTTTCATCAAATTTTCCTTCAAACCATAAAAAGAAAATTAGCCAGGATTAATTGCAATCTACAAGTTCGCTAACCGGTCGGCCAGGCCAGTGTCGGTACTCCGAGTGAGGTTCCCCGCGCTTTCGCACGGACCTAATTAAAATAAACCTTGTTTTCCAAGAGGCGTAACCCCGTTGACACCATTCTAGACACCTACTGGATTAGCTAATTGTAAAGTGCAAAACTCTCCCGACAGTAACTTTTACTCACGGTGGGATCGGGATCCAACTATCAAATAGAAGGTATGCAATCTCATTGCAAATATCAACTCTTGAAATTCCCGATATGATTTTTACCCCTAGTGTCTTATGACCTTAATTATGGTCAACAAATCATAAGCACTAGTCAAGTTCTACCCGCTATTTCCTGATTGATTTAGACCCACCAGCATGACCCTTAACTATGGTCAACAAAGTCATACGAATGTCCTAATCGATCGCATCAAATGGTTTGTATGAAGACATCACATAGCTACCGTACACCACGCCTTAACTATAGTCAACAAACATGGTACGAATACTAAGTACTCTGCTTCCTAAAATTGCGGAGGGCAACGGATGGTTTTGATGAAAACCTTTAACGCTTTGAACTTGATATTGTTGTAGAATCTAGTGAAAGGAGTGGTTTATTCTCCAGTTTTAAAAGTCGAATGGTTTTGTAGTATCTTTCTAATTTCGCTAAAGAGGACACTCACTGTGAAGGGATCTCAGCTCTTTCCTCATCGAATGAGGTGTTGGATATTCATGAATACCACGATGCAAAGCAAATATTAAATCAACAATAAAAACAATCCAGTGCTTTGTAACATTTGCTAGTTTCTCTAAAGGGGTCACTCCCGGTGATGGGATCGGCCCTTTCCTCATCGAATGAGGTGATGGATATTCATCAAGGAATACCACTATGCAAAGCAAAAACTAGAGTTACCCATTTTAAAAAGTTTGATTCTGCAACATCTTTAGGTTTCTTTTTCTTAACATTAATTACATTAATGTTGTGCCATCATTTATGTTTCCTAAACATCACAGAAAAGAAACAAAAATAAAACGTACGCTTATGCTATCAGCATTCGCCACGGGGCCCCGTCATGTACCGTTAGGTTACTTAACTAACGGCAGAGCGGGGGCTGGGACTAGCGCGGGTGCAAAACATAAGCAACATTTATTATATATCTCATATATAAATAGGCATACGTCGCACGCGTTTATAGACATTCCTGATCATAGATGAATACATTGGATATACTAGGAATTCCGTACTTCATTTAAGCCTTTAATGAAAGACGGGTTCCACGGTTGTGATGAATAGCCAAAACTCACCCTAGACCCCTACGGGTGCGGAAAACTACCCGCCAAATTCCCGAAGTGAAGAAACCTCCCTCAACAATGTGAGTAGGCCTCTCGGCACTTCAAGAACCCGGTAGTTTGTGCACCCCACCTCGGGTCTATCCTTGGAGCAAAAACAGTAAAAAGAAAATATACAACGGTGGCTACAACCTCAACCCAGATGTGCCCCACAAAATTATATTACATCGCTTTTTACAAATTACATGAATGAAAGAACATCCCCGGCTATTCATCCACGACGATTCAACATATTCACATACACATACCGTCACATGATATTAATACGGATATGTGCAACCCCGACTAATCGACATATAGAAATTAGTCGACATTTCCAAACACACATACACATCACAAAGCTTGTAAAGTAACCGTGACATTAGAATTCCGCATGCAATTAGAAAACAAACCAATTTTCCAACACTTGAAAAATTCAGTTTGCTAAAGTTCCAAAACCGTTCGTTTAAAGCCAATCCGGGAGTCGAAACGAACTCGAAACCAGTCCCGAATCTTTGTGGAGGCGAAGATCACAAATATACTATCGAATGGAGGGCCTCAGGGGGGTACCCACCCCCGGGGGCCACCTCGAGGTGGCCCCTAAGGGAAGGCAGACTCGAGAGCACCCATATGGGGTGCTTTCGGGTCACCCACCCCCAAGGCCTCCTTGAGGTGGTCTTGGGGTGTTCTTCAGGCCTCTGGTTCCTTCCAGAGTGTCCCCGGGGTGCGCATGCTCCACCCCGCGGCTTCTCGGTTCAAACCGTGAGCCCGCGGGGTGTGCAAACAACTCAAAACTACAATTTTGGAACTGTTTTTATCGACAGTTTTTGTACGATAAAAACGGCAGATTTCTAACGTTGCTACAAGCTATTTAAGGTTCAAGATAGGCTCTGATACCATGTTAGTGGATGTTGCACACCCTCACAACACTTGTGAGGAGTCGGAAGTAGCAAACGGAAAATTTCTTGCATGCAACACCCACATAAAACCAAGATCTTGTGCTTAAACCTTAACTAGCAAACCCTATCTAGAGTTCATAAAGATATAGTTGTTCGTAGCCAGTTAACCTATCTGTCAAACTCTAGTCAACTAAGACAAAATTGAATACAATAACTTTTATAATTTTTTTGAAATTTGTCAATTTTTTGGTGGGTTTTTTTCTTTTTCTATTTTTTTTCTTTTTCAAATTTTTATGATTTATAAAGATGCAATGCAGAAATTAAATATGCAAAAGGAAAAGAAAAAATATATACAAAAATTAAAATATGCAATGCAATGCAACAGATAACTATATACACCACCATTTCCCCCAAACTTGAGTAAAGTAGTGCCCTCACTGCCCGGCCCCACGTCGCGCCCTTGAGCGTGAACGTGATCGCTCCTCTCTAGCTAATAGGGTTTGAATACCCCTCTCAATCTCCGTCAAGCGACAGTCGTGCTCTCATGCCGTCGTCCTAAACTCTTCCCTCAACGTATCAATTCCCCTCACAGCTCTCCTCATTAAGCGTGCATGCTCTTGAGGGGTCAGCTCACCCTCACTCGATGTCGAGCTAGAGCTAGGGGTGCGAGCGGGCACATTCTCGGCCGGTTCGGTTCGCGACCATATATCCATCAGTCTAGAGTAGGACGAAGTAACGCCCTCAACAAGTGGTCGAACCGGGATTCCTCCCATCATGTAAAAGTCAAATTCTTCGACGTGAAGGAAATAACGGCAGAGCTGGGTGATTAGTATAGGACAGGGGTAGTTTGTAGCCCTTGTCCCTGCACCTATAGAATGAAGCAAAACAGTGCACATGTCGAACCGTGGATTTTTCGTCATTAGTGTGTGCACGACATGTAAGGAAGGGGTGAAAAAAGTCGTGTTGTGAGAACTGCCAAAGATGTTGTTTTGTGCCTACCGGCACACAGTAAAAACATTCGCGAAGAGGGATCGTGCTTGGATACCCTTTCGCGGCTCCATCGCGCAGTCTTTGTCCATCAAGGGCATGTAATTCTCAAACTGTAGGGGGTGGTCATGCGCGGGCAAACGAGGTATAAGTGTGACCTCGTGGATTAAATCCCTATCAATGTTAATAACGCGATCCCCCCAATTCAACTTGATATACCCTAAGTCCGCTAGACAATTATCTTCCATGGATTCATAAAAATGGGTAACTAGATCTGGTAGAGCAAATGCAGAGGGGTGATTATAGATCAGAAAATTCCAGCCCCTCCGCTCTATTTCGTGTGCAAAGTAGCTACCGTAAAGTTTGTGCGAGAAAACTGGAGAGAAATCCCTCTCAAATTGCATTCTATGTGCCATTGTGATTTTACAGAAAGAAAAATGTGAAAAAACAGAGGGTAAAAGACCAGATTTACCTCCCCTGGAAATTCCAGGAGGTGACGCGGCGGAAGGGCGGCGGGAGCTCGTTAGCGCGGCGGAATCGCGGCGGAGAGGAAGCGGCGCTGCGAAATCTTTCGGCGGCTGATAGGTCGTGGCGGCTAGGGTTTGAGGAGGAAGAAAAATTAGGGTTAGAAAGACAGGGGGGTCGGGTCTGTTAAATAGGGGGAGGGAATGGAAATTTGTAGAAAACACCCTCCGAAAAGAGGAATTTATTTGTAAATAAAAAATTGTATTTATTAATTAATCTGAAATTTTACAATTAGGTCCAAAAATATATTTTTATTTTCTTTCTCAATTTTTTTTATTTTTTATTGTATTTTGGAATTAGTTATTTACAAATGATACACACCCCCAAACTATATTTGAAATTAAGTTATTGGAAAGAAAAAAAGAAATTCGGGGGTGAAGTGGAGGAGATTTAATCGGTGTTGATCGGCTCCTTCAAAAACAGGAGCTACTCCGATGGGTCCGCTGTGAGGAACAGTTTCAATCGATGTCCATTAACTTTGAATAAAGTACCGTCCTCAGAATTTTCAAGATCAACCGCACCGTGCGGATAAACGGTGCGAACAACATATGGCCCTTTCCATCTAGAACGGAGCTTGCCGGGGTGATAGTGTAACCGAGTGTCATAGAGTAAAACCTGTTGACGAGGTTCAAAAGTTTTTCACAAAAGGTGTTTATCGTGGAACACCTTAGTTCGGTTTTTAACAATTACGGCATTATCATATGCCTCATCCCGCAGCTCTTCTACTTCATTTAATTGCAGCTTTCGGTTGCTGCCCGCATCTCCTAAAGATAAATTCAACTCTTTGATAGCCCAAAATGCCTTGTACTCAATTTCTACCGGGAGGTGGCAAGCCTTCCCGTAAACAAGCCGGTATGGAGACATACCAAGATCGGTCTTGTATGCAGTACGGAAAGCCCATAGTGCATCGATCAGTTTGAGGGACCAATCTTTACGGTTTTTAGACACCGTTTTCTCCAAGATTTACTTGATTTGCCGATTTGAAACCTCGGCTTGCCCACATGTTTGGGGATGGTATGACGTTGACAGCTTGTGGGTTATAGAATATTTGCGCATTAAGGACTCAAAAGTCCTATTGCAAAAGTGAGAACCATTATCACTTATGATCGCTCGAGGGTGCCCAAATCGAGAAAAGATGTGTTCTTTAAGAAATCGAATGACAACCTTATTGTCATTCGTTCGGCTAGGCACAGCCTCGACCCACTTTGAAACGTAGTCAACAGCCAACAGAATATAAACATTCCCAAAATAATTGGGAAATGGTCCCTTGAAGTCTACACCCCAAACATCAAAAACATCGACAACCAAAATTGGTTGGAGCGGCATTTCATTTCTCCGCGATATCCGGCCCAAGTGTTGGCACCGGGAGCATGTCTTGCAGTATTCATATGCATCCTTAAAGAGTCGTGGCCAATAGAAACCACACTGCAAGATTTTTTCGGCTGTCTTCTTTGGGCCAAAGTGCCCGCCACATGCTTGATCGTGGCAAAAAGACAGCACACTCTTAAACTCGTTTTCCGGTACACACCGACGAATGATTTGGTCGGAACAGTATTTAAAAAGATAAGGCTCATCCCAGTAAAAATGCTTTGCTTGGGACAAGAATCGAAGTTTATCCTATTTCGACCAATCTTTAGGTATAAGCCGGTGGCTAAGTAGTTTACTATATCAGCGAACCATGGTTCGCAAGAAACGGTCAAGAGTTGCTCATCGGGAAAAGCATCAGTGATAGAAAGTTCAAGTGTAGGCGAAGAAGGAAGTCGTGAAAGGTGATCGGCCACTACGTTTTCACATCCTTTTTTGTCCCTTATGACAAGGTCAAATTCTTGTAGCAGGAGGATCCAACGTATTACCCTCAATTTTGCATCCTTCTTCGCAAAAAGGTGGCGAAGAGCTGAATGATCCGTATACACAATAACTGGAGAGCCGATTAAATAAGGCCGAAATTTTTCAAGTGCAAACACAACTGCTCTTTTTCTGTTGTTGTGTAGTTTAGTTGGGCCTCATTTAATGTACGGCTAGCGTAATAAATCACGTGCGGCATCTTGTTAATGTGCTGTCCAAGAACAGCACCAATGGCAAAATCTGATGCGTCGCACATAATTTCGAAAGGCTGCGTCCAGTCTGGAGATGAAAGAATGGGCGCAAAAATGAGAGAGTGTTTCAAAGACTCGAATGCTTCCATGCAAGTTGAGTCGAAATCAAATGTTGTGACCTTGGCCAATAAGAGAGTCAAGGGTCTAGCAATCTTGCTAAAATCCTTGATGAACCGTCTATAAAATCCGGCATGGCCAAGGAAAGCTCGGATGTCTTTGACACATTTAGGAGGAGAAAGATTAGAGATGACTTCAAGTTTGGCACTATCAACCTCTATGCCGTTTTGCGAAATGACATGTCCTAAGACAATGCCTTCTCATACCATAAAGTGGCACTTCTCCCAATTCAAAGTTAGGTTCTTATCCCTACAGCGGGTAAGAACTGCATCAAGATGTCGTAAACACTCGTCGAAGGAGTCACCAAAAATGGAGAAATCATCCATAAAGATCTCCAAGAACTTTTCAACCATGTCTGAAAAGATCCCCATCATACACCGCTGAAATGTAGCGGGTGCATTGCATAACCCAAAGGGCATGCGACGATAAGCAAAAGTGCCAAACGGATAAGTAAATGTGGTCTTGTCTTGATCCTCTTTGGCTATGGGGACTTGGTTATAGCCGGAATAGCCATCCAAAAAGCAATAGAACTCGTGCCCAACCAATCGTTCCAGCATTTGGTCAATGAAAGGTAAAGGAAAGTGGTCTTTTCTTGTCGCGGCATTGAGTTTTCTATAGTCGATGCAAACTCGCCACCCAGTTTAGGTGCGAGTGGGAATTGACTCATTTGCCTCATTGGTAATGACCGTGATGCCCGATTTATTTGGCACAACATGAATGGGGCTAACCCATTGGCTATCCGAGATAGGGTAAATGATACCACTATCAAGACATTTGACAATCTCCTTCTTGACAGCCTCTTTCATAATGGGGTTGAGGCGTCTTTTTGGATCCCTTGCCGGCTTGGCATCATCCATCAAGTGTATATGATGTTCAACTATGAGGGGACTAATCCCCTTGATGTCCGCCATAGACCAGCCAAAAGCTCGCCGATTATTTTGTAAGACCATTAAAAGGGTCTTCTCTTGCTCAAGAGCTAGAGAGGCCGATATGATAACGGGTAAGGTCTCATTATCACCTAGATAAGCATATTTTAGGTGCGACGGCAAAAGCTTTAGTTCGAGTTTAGGAGGCGAAAGAATAGATGGTAACAATGGAGTAACTGTTTCAAACTCGAAGGATTCCATCAAAGGTTCAAATCGAGTGTACGCAACCGAGTCGGATGGTTCAACTAACTCATCCGAAAAAGCAAAAGACTCAAGCTCGGGTGGTGAGTCTTCAAAATCGTCAACAGAGGTGAAACACTAATAATCGTTGTCTTCCGTGAAAGCTGTGTCATATTCTAGGAGAAACGCGCTAGTGGCGTCAACACTGCTGTAATCGAACATGAAATTTTCGAACTCACAGTCCTCCTCCGCGATCTCATTGATCGAGCAAACATCAAGTACGCTAGAATTAGGCTCGGCAGGCTGATTTCTAAACTTAAAAATGTTGAGTTCAATTGTCATATTGCCAAAAGATATATTCATTAAACTGTTACGACAATTTATCACTGCGTTAGAAGTCGCCAGGAATGGTCGACCAAGTATCACCGGAATTTGACTCCGGGGGTTAGCGACAGGTTGTGTATCCATAACAATAAAGTCTACGGGGAAAATGAAATCCCCAACTCTAATTAACACATCCTCCAACTCTCCCTTAGGATGGGTGATTGATCGGTCGGCCATTTGGAAAGTACAGTGAGTGGGCTTAAGCTCTCCAACGCCTAATTGCTCGTACACAGAATAAGGTAGAAAATTGACACTAGCACCAAGATCTAATAGTGCTCTATTGATGTTCTTGTCCCCAATTGTTATCGAAATAGTAGGACAACCGGGGTCCTTGTGCTTTTGGGGTAAAGATTGGACAAGAGCATCGCTAACAGCACTAGCCACGAAAACTTTCTTTGGTACTTGTGACTTCCTCTTTTTGGTGCATAAGTCCTTTAAGATTTTTGCATATGAAGGAGCTTGTTGGATTGCATCCAAAAGAGGGATGTTTATGCTAACCTGTTTGTACAACTCTACAATCTTCTCCATCTGTGGAGTTGGTTTAATGGATCTCAACCGGTTTGGAAAAGGTACATTTTGAAAAGTTGTTGAGTCCAATTTTTGGGAATCAGATTTTGGTGTTGGAACGGATCCCCGTGTAGATGTGTTTGTGTTGTGAGAAGTGGGTCCGTTCGAGCTAGAAGAAGTAGAGCCGTGTGAAGGATGGAGAATAGGCTCTAACGAAGAAGAAGAAGAAGGTGAAGAAGATGAAGAAGAACCACCTGCAGGGGTGTCCTGGTTAATACCCACATTGTTTTGCAACACTTTTCCGGATCTCAACGTGGTCACAGCATTTACGTTATGATTTTGCTATTGATATGCAGCATGTGCGTGACCGGGATTTGGCAGTGGTTGAGATGGGAGCTTTCCTTTTTCTCGCTCGCTCAATGCTGCATTGAGTTGTGCAATTTGTGCCTCAATAGATTTGATGCTTTGATCGTGTGAGGCACTATTTTGCACCAAAGATTGAATAGAAGTCTCTAATCATGTTGCAGATTGTGTAGATTGCTTTAGGAACGCATCTAGACTTCTTTCGAGCGAAGTAACCTTGTCATTATTAGGTTGAACAAAATGTTAGTGTATATGCCCTAGAGGCCATTACTGTATCATACTAGTATGTATATTACTTGATGGAATCTTGGGATATTCACAGTTGTGTATACAATCTTGCTCGAAATGGTAGTATGCTACTTGGTTTGTCTCTACTTCAATATGTGCATGTGTTTCTTTTAGCATATCGCTTATTTACATATTAGTAGAGCCCTTAGGATCTTTGCTTGATTACCAGCGTTGTAATGGCGCTCACACTCGTGGGGGCTGGGTAATCCATAAGCACATCCTTATACAGGTCCCTGGTCGTTGGACTATCGAGACAGGGCATCGATACTCCGGAGTAGACTAGCGTATGCGCTTCTCATCCCAGCGTGGGAGACGGTCTGTCCCACAGCCGTCAGTACGTCGTACTTGAAATAGTATGCGGGTGCTCGTTAGGTTACGAGTACACTGGACAGGACTCGTCGGGAACTGTCGGTTGGTATTATACCTATCGTCAGTTATCAGTTCCCAGGTGACATGAGTACAACTTAGTTCGCTGACTTGACACTGTCACTTCGCCTCGAGTGTGTTCCCACTGGACTTTGATTACCACCCTACCACGGCTCAAAGGAGTCGTGCAAACAGGTAGTTTTTGGGTGCAGTCCCGAAGCACTTGGAGGCAGTGACGGTTAGACAGGATTCGTCTCTCCCGGTATTGGGGGTTGACATCGCGCTGTGTCCAGGAGAGCCATTACACGAGTAGTCCCTGGCCAGGGCAAGCGAGATATACTGGTAGGTTTCCAGTGTTATCTCAGGGTGTTCTGGGCTACACTCCGACACGACTTGTACCGCTATTAGGGGACTGACGTTCGCCGCCCCCTAGGCCCGCCATGCGATGTATCAGACGAACAGACCGGACTGTACGAAGACTGTCGCATACAGGCTCAGTAGGAGATCAGATGGGGTTCACCTCGTCATTCTTCTTATCGACATCTACCTGGGGACCGTTACGTCCAGCTAGTGCCGCTTGCGGTCTGTACTTAAACCCACTGCCAGCGTAGTGTCGAGTCTTTAGAGTCCCACACAGAGAGCTATTCGCCTTTAGGCAAAATGAGTAGAGGTCGCATGGTTTTGCGACAGGGTTCGTTCACATCCGTGCACTTGTGCAGGTTTGTTGTCCGGACAGCTTATACTAGCGGGCTTTGGTTTAAGCCGGATCCTAGTATATGATTTGGGATTGGTTTTTTCTCTTTGTATTCGTGTTCCTCGGATCACGAATACGGGTGCGTATGCACAGTTGCTTGAGACAGAGGGAGAGGACATTGATTAGGGTTAATAACTATTGTCATTTTATTAACCCTAATGCTTATGTGTGTATTATGGTTAATTGATATTAGTTTAATATAATTGTGCCTGGTTATGGTTGTTGACCATTTGACCTTCTTGACTTGTTGACCTAGGTTGACACTTTGACCATCATCATTTCATTTGGAAGATGCTCTTTGATCCTTGAAATTTGCATTAAAAATGAAATGATAATGGTCATGTCTTGATTAACCATGACAATTATCTAGCTAATTATCAATTTATAAAAATTCAGACATATATGTGAGAATGGTTGTTTATTCTCTCATTCTATTATTTTACTCTCTCTCTTATTCTTCCTCTCCCTCAAGCTCTCCCCTCTCATGTGTTGAGAAACACTTGAGCTTGAGAAAAACCACTTCTTGATAATCTCTACTCTCATCTAGGGTTCTAGGATTAGTACTTCTAGCACCCTAGTTACTTCTAGCTTGGAGTTGAAGCCAAAGGTCGAGGCTTTCGGGTGGATCCTTCTTCGACGTGAGAAGACGACAAAGGTGATCCATTTCTACTACTCCAAGGAGCAAGGTGAGAAGGACATAAAGCCCTAGGTATAACCGTTCTAACCCTTAGCTAGTTTCTAGTTAGCTTTAGCTTGTTTTTGTTTAGCAAAGATCCTTCTTTGTCTAGTCCATGTTGCCTATAGTTGATAAAAATTTGATTTTTATTCCGTTTTCCGCCTCCCCGTAAGTACCGGGGTGGGCAACGTGGACTTACAGTGGTATCAGAGCCTAACTAAACATAAACTAGCTAGGTAGTAAAGTGTATGAAAGTTCGAATCGGAAAAATCGAAAAACCGAGTTTTCAAAACCCTAACTTTCTGTTAAAATTTTTTTCTGTTCAAAACAAAATAAATCATACTCCAAAAATCATCTCAGGGTTTTGTGAAGAAAGCCACCAAAAACGATCCAGAGATTTGCTCAAAGAGCCGCGGTCCCGCGGCAATAGCAAGCTATTGCCGCGCAACCGCGGCCGTTTTGGCTCGGCTCTGGGTCGAGTTTGGTGCAGTGTCTTTCTGGCTTGGTTTTGGGATTTTTAAGATGGTTTATATGTGCCCAGATTTTCCAGAATAGAAATTTGTTTTTTGGGGCCTATAAATCCGTATTTTTTATCGAACTTCACTACACTTTGACTAAAGGGTTATATCTGTGATGTTTATATGTATTGAACGTCGGCTAATCGCTATATGTCGATTAGTCGGGGTTATACATATCTGTGATCTTTGTTTGATGATGGTATGTGTATATGAATGTGTTGGATTGTCGCGGGTGAATAGCCGGGGTGGATGTGAGATGAGTGTTTCTTTTTCTTTCATTCATTGTAATATGTAAATTGATGTAATAATATTTGTATGGCCGCACAACCGGGTTGGGGTTGTAGCCGTCATTGTATAATTCTTTTTACTGTTTTTGCTCCTAGGATAGACCCATGAAGGGGGTGCACAAACTACCGGGTATCTCGAAGTGCCGAGTGGCCTACTCACGGTGTTGAGGGAGGTTGCTTCGGTTCGGGTACTTGGCGGGTAGTTTGCCGCACCCGTAGGGGTCTTGGATGGGGTATTTGGCTATTCACCGCGACCGTGTAATCCTCTTTTCGTTGCAGGCTCGAACGGATTGCGGATTCCTAGTATATCCAATGTATTCATCTGTGATCTGTAATGTCTATCATTGTTATATACTTATATATGATAACTATTTAGGCGTTGCTTATGTTTTACAGCCGCGCTAGCCCAGCCCCCGCTCTGTCGTTAGTTAAGTAACCTAACAGGTGATGACGGGGCCCCGTAGCGAATGCGAATGGCATAAGCGTACGTCATATTTTGGTTGTTTTCTGCAATGGTAGGATTAAATGATGGGACGCATTAAAAGAACTAATGCAAGAAAATAAACCAAGTAAAAGTCGATTGGAACACTTTGAAAACCACTCGGTTCTTTTCAAAACTAAACTTTTAAACGCGGAGCTTGAACCACTCCTTTTAAAAGCTATCTCGTTCCATCGATTATATCAAGTTCACTACGTTCACGGTTTCGCCAAAACCATTCGTAGCCCTCCGTCATTCCACATGAATGGTCAAAAGTATTCAAGCTATGTATTTTGACCAAAGTCAAGGCATAGTGATTGGTAGCTATTGGGTATTCATGTGCAGCATAGATAGATGCGTTGGTTTGGGACAGTCGTGCTGCCATTTTGGCCAAAGTCAAGGGTAGATACGGGTGGGTCCAAATTAACCAGGAGAATGACGGGTGGAACTTGACATGTGACTTATGATATTTTGGCCAAAGTCAAGGTCATAAGAGCATGGGGCAAAAATCCACATCGGGAGTTTCATAAGTACTGAAACTTGCTAGCGCTGCATACCATTTGGAGTGTGATAATTCTGATAGGATTCCTTCGGTTTTATCACGCGATGATATTTGGATCCCGATCCTACTGTGAGTATATGCTACTCCTCGGGAAAACTCTCACTTAACGATCAATGCTATAAACTTTGTAGGGGTCTAGAAAGGTGTTAGCGGGGCTACGCCCACAGGGAAAAGAGGTTACTTAATTAAGGAACTTCGCGAAAGTGTTGGAAAACCTCCCTCGAAGTACCGACACTGGCCTGGCTGAACGGTTAAGCAAGTATTGTACGGTGAGATTGATCCCGACTAATCCTTTCTTTACGGTTTGAGAAGGGATTCGAGAGACAGTGGGAGCCATCCTGTTTAGACAAACTAAAAACCACTCTAAACTTGCAAGAGCATCTTGCTGAAGTGTTTCTTTTCTCTCTCCTAATTGCAGCGACGATTCAACATGACCGGACTTAAGTTATTACTAGATAAAAACATATTGACAGGGCCAAACTACAAAGATTGGCTCAGGAATGTCAAGATGGCAATCACTTACGACAAGTTGGGGTATGTCCTTACCACCAAAGCTCCCCCTGTCCCAGGTCCCAAAACCAGTGTCCCGGATAGGGAAATCCGTAAGACATGGGAAATAGATTGCGCGAAGGCCAAATGCCTCGTACTTGCCTCGATAGACAACGAACATCAGAGGAGGCACAAGAATATGGACCTAGAGTCCATATTTCTTCATACAAAAGAACTGTATGGAGAGCAGTCTCGTATCGCCAGATACGAAGTGTCGAAGAAGTTGTTTTCGGCAAGGTTGGCCGTCGGATCATCGGTAGCGGAACACGTGCTTAAGATGATTGGCTACATAGAGGAGCTCGCGGACCTTGGGACCACGTTGGAGAATGAACTCTATACTGATTTGATTCTCCAGTCCCTTCCTTCCACTTACGCCCAGTTTATCCTTAACTTCAGCATGCAAGGAAAGGAGGTTGAACTTTCCGAACTTCTGAACATGTTGAGGAGTGCTGAGGGCACCCTACAGAAAGGTAGGGAGAAATCCACTTTGTTTGTAGGAGGATGTTCCTCTTCTAGGTCCAGGGCGAAAGCCAAGGGCAAGAAGAAGAAAGCCCCCGCCAAACCAAGAAGCGGTGTCAGTAAAGTGGATACGAAGGGAAAAGGAAAAGCAACAAAAGTAGCGGGAAAGCTGGTGGGGAAGGAAGAATGCTTCTATTGTCACAAAAGTGGTCACTGGAAACAGGATTGCAAGGCTTGGAAGGCCAGAACACAGGATTTGAAGCGAGTTGCAGCTTCAGCTTCAGGTGTGTATGTTATTGAAAACTGTCTATCAATAAACTCTACACCCTGGGTATTGGATACCGGATCAGGATCTCATATCTGTAATTCTTTGCAGGCGTTGAGAAAGCGTAGAGTTTTGAAGGCAGGTGACATGACCCTCAGAGTTATAAACGGTGCTAGCATGGATGCTGAGGCCGTGGGGGACTATCACCTGGGATTGTCGGATGGACATTTTTTGGTTTTGCGTAGTTGTTATTATGTACCAAATGCAACCTGTAATATCATTTCTGTATCTTTATTATCTAAAGAAGGTTATGAATTTGCATTTGTAAGTAATATAGTGAACATTCACCTTAATCAAGTTTTGATTGGGTCAGGTACATTGAACAACGGTATATACGTTTTAAACCAACCACAGATTTTCAATGTCCAGAATACACACAAAAGAAAGTCTCCAGAAATCAATAAAACTTTCTTATGGCATTGTAGACTGGGTCACATCAATGGGAGAAGGTTGACTAAGTTACATACAGAAGGATATTTGGATCCGTTCGAATATCAATCGTATGCAACTTGTCAATCCTGTCTCAAGGGAAAGATGACAAAGACTTCGTTCACTGGACACGGAGTAAGAGCGAGCGAGCTCTTGGGACTCGTACACAGCGACGTGTGCGGTCCAATGTCTATACATGCACGAAGCGGTTATTCTTACATCATTACTTTTACGGATGACTTTTCAAGGTACGGTTATGTCTTCTTAATGAAACATAAATCCGAGGCTTTTGAAAAATTCCAAGAATATAAGAATGAAGTAGAAAAACAAACAGGCAAAAGTATCAAGGCACTGAGATCTGATCGAGGTGGTGAATACTTGAGTGCCGAGTTCCTGGGTTACATAAAAGAGAATGGAATTCTCTCTCAGCTTACTCCTCTATACACTCCGCAACATAACGGTGTATCGGAGAGACGGAACCGAACCCTATTGGATATGGTACGGTCCATGATGAGTAACGCTGAGTTACCGCGATCGTTCTGGGGATATGCGCTAGAATCAGCTGCATACCTTTTGAACCGAGTTCCAACTAAGACTGTGCCTACTACACCATATCAGATGTGGTGTGGGAAGAGACCCTATCTTAATCACATTAAGACATGGGGATGTCCAGCTTTTGTAAAAAAGCAGCATACAGACAAGCTCGAGGCACGCTCAGTGCAGTGCAAGTTTGTGGGATATCCAAAGAACTCCAAGGGATATTTCTTCTATTGCGAAGAGGAACAAAAGGTGTTTGTTTCTCGCCATGCCCACTTTCTAGAACACCAGTTCTTAGAAAAAGAAATAAGTGGGAGCGCAAAAGAACTGGAAGAAATTCCAGAACCACAAGCTATTACTGAAAGCTTAGTAGAACCAGAGGGTTCGAAAGATCAGGACATTCCCACGCCACTCCGCCGGAGTAGTAGGCAGTCTCATCCGCCCGAGAGATACTACGGTTTTCTCATTGACGGGGATAGAGAGGATTGCATCATAGACTGAGATGAGCCTACTAGCTTCCAGCAAGCCATTCAGAGCGTCGACTCGGTAAAATGGCTGGATGCAATGCGGACCGAAATGGAGTCCATGTACACTAACAAAGTATGGACGTTGGACATTGCTCCAGATGGGGTAAAACCCGTAGGATGCAAGTGGATCTTCAAAAGGAAGATTGGTGTAGATGGACAGGTTGAGACTAATAAAGCTAGACTGGTAGCAAAGGGTTTTCGTCAGCGACCTGGTTTGGACTATGACGAAACCTTTTCTCCAGTAGCTATGCTGAAATCCATTCGAATCCTTCTTGCCATTGCTGCCTTCCATGATTATGAGATTTGGCAGATGGACATAAAGACAGCTTTTCTAAATGGACATTTAGAGGAGTGTGTCTATATAGACCAGCCAGAGGGTTTCATTCAGTGTGGGAGCAGCAGAAAGGTGTGCAAGTTGCTTAAGTCCATTTATGGACTAAAGCAGGCATCGCGGAGTTGGAACATCTGTTTTGATGAGACAGTCAAAGAATTTGGCTTTATCAAAAATCCAGATGAACCATGCATCTATTGTAGATTTGTAGCGAGAACTGTAGTATTCCTCGTTTTATACGTGGATGACATTCTCTTAATAGGAAATGACATTCCTATGCTACAATCTGTCAAGGGGTTCTTGTCACACGGGTTCTCCATGAAAGACCTGGGTGATGCCTCATACATTCTGGGTATCCGGATCTATCGTGACAGATCCAAGAGGATATTAGGACTTTCACAGTCAAGGTACATCGACACCATACCGAAGAGATTCAGTGTGGAAGATTCCAAGCGCGGTAATCTACCGGCTTGTCACGGGATCACCCTCTCCAAATAGATGTCTCCCAAGACTGATTTGGAGAGGGATCGCATGTCATTATACCCTACGCTTCTGCGGTAGGCTCTATAATGTATGCGATGTTGTGTACCAGACCGGATGTGGCTTATGCACTGAGTGTGGTAAGCAGGTATCAGTAAAACCCTGGGGAGAAACATTGGATAGCAGTAAAGAACATTCTCAAGTACCTGAGAAGGACTAAGGAGATGTTCTTGGTGTATGGCAGAAAAGACCTCCAGATTGAGGCCTTTGCTGACTCCAGCTTCCAGAGTGACAAGGATGATTCCAAGTCCATGTCGGGTTTTGTCATTACCCTCAATAGAGGGGCGGTGTGTTGGAAGAGCTCCAAACAGGAAACCGTTGCTGACTCGACTATGGAAGCGGAATACATCGTTGCATCTGATGCCGCCAAAGAAGCTGTCTGGATGAGGAAGTTCTTGAGAGAACTTCAGGTGGTTCCATCCATTGTTGACCCAATACCTCTGTATTGCGACAACAACGGGGCTATAGCTTTAGCAAAGGAACCCATGTCCCATCAGAAATCCAGACACATCTTGAGGCGGTATCACCTGATCAGGGAGATCGTGGATCGCCAGGAGATTGAGGTTCGGAGGGTTGCTTCAGAAGATAACACAGCAGATCCATTCACCAAGGCCTTGCCCCAGACTCAGTTCGAGTGGCTGATCGAGATGATAGGTCTTCGATACGCCAGTACATGGCCTTAGTGCAAGTGGGAGATTGTTAATGTATATGCCCTAGAGGCCATTACTGTATCATACTAGTATGTATATTACTTGATGGAAGCTTGGGATATTCACAGTTGTATATACAATCTTGCTCGAAATGGTAGTATGCTACTTGGTTTGTCTCTACTTCAATATGTGCATGTGTTTCTTTTAGCATATCGCTTATTTACATATTAGTAGAGCCCTTAGGATCTTTGCTTGATTACCAGCGTTGTGATGGCGCTCACACTCGTGGGGGCTGGGTAATCCATAAGCACATCCTTATACAGGTCCCTGGTCGTTGGACTATCGAGACAGGGCATCGATACTCCTGAGTAGACTAGCGTATGCGCTTCTCATCCCAGCGTGGGAGACGGTCTGTCCCACAGCCGTCAGTACGTCGTACTTGAAATAGTATGCGGGTGCTCGTTAGGTTACGAGTACACTGGACAGGACTCGTCGGGAACTGTTGGTTGGTATTATACCTATCGTCAGTTATCAGTTCCCAGGTGACATGAGTACAACTTAGTCCGCTGACTTGACACTGTCACTTCTCCTCGAGTGTGTTCCCACTGCACTTTGATTACTACCCTACCACGGCTCAAAGGAGTCGTGCAAACAGGTAGTTTTTGGGTGCAGACCCGAAGCACTTGGAGGCAGTGACGGTTAGACAGGATTCGTCTCTCCCAGTATTGGGGGTTGACATCGCGCTGTGTCTAGGAGAGCCATTACACGAGTAGTCCCTGGCCAGGGCAAGCGAGATATACTGGTAGGTTTCCAGTGTTATCTCAGGGTGTTCTGGGCTACACTCCGACACGACTTGTACAGCTATTAGGGGACTGACGTTCACCGCCCCCTAGGCCCGCCATGCGATGTATCAGACGAACAGACCGGACTGTACGGAGACTGTCACATACAGGCTTAGTAGGAGTTCAGATGGGGTTCACCTCGTCAGTCTTCTTATCGACATTTACCTAGGGGCCGTTACGTACAGCTAGTGCCGCTTGCGGTCTGTGGTTAAACCCACTGCCAGCGTAGTGTCGAGTCTTTAGAGTCCCACACAGAGAGCTATTCGCCTTTAGGCAAAATGAGTAGAGGTCGCACGGTTTTGCGACAGGGTTCGTTCACATCCGTGCACTTGTGCACGTTTGCTGTCCGGACAGCTTATACTAGCGGGCTTTGGTTTAAGCCGGATCCTAGTATACGATTTGGGATTGGTTTTTTCTCTTTGTATTCGTGTTCCTCGGATCATGAATACGGGTGCGTATGCACAGTTGCTTGAGACAGAGGGAGAGGACTTTGATTAGGGTTAATGACTATTGTCATTTTATTAACCCTAATGCTTATGTGTGTATTATGGTTAATTGATATTAGTTTAATATAATTGTGCATGGTTATGGTTGTTGACCATTTGACCTTCTTGACTTGTTGACCTAGGTTGACACTTTGACCATCATCATTTCATTTGGAAGATGCTCTTTGATCCTTGCAATTTGCATTAAAAATGAAATGATAATGGTCATGTCTTGATTAACTATGACAATTATCTAGCTAATTATCAATTTATAATAATTCACACATATATGTGAGAATGGTTGTTTATTCTCTCATTCTATTATTTTACTTTCTCTCTCTTGTTCTTCCTCTCCCTCAAGCTCTCCCCTCTCATGTGTTGAGAAACACTTGAGCTTGAGAAAAACCACTTCTTGATAATCTCTACTCTCATCTAGGGTTCTAGGATTAGCACTTCTAGCACCCTAGTTACTTCTAGCTTGGAGTTGAAGCCAAAGGTCGAGGCTTTCGGGTGGATCCTTCTTCGACGTGAGAAGACGACAAAGGTGATCCCTTTCTACTACTCCAAGGAGCAAGGAGAGAAGGACATAAAGCCCTAGGTATAACCGTTCTAACCCCTAGCTAGTTTCTAGTTAGCTTTAGCTTGTTTTTGTTTAGCAAAGATCCTTCTTTGTCTAGTCCATGTTGCCTATAGTTGATAAAAATTTGATTTTTATTCCGTTTTCCGCCTCCCCGTAAGTACCGGGGTGGGCAACGTGGACTTACACAAAATTGTTTGGCGGGTAAGAATTGTTAGACACAAAATTGTTCACTTGATTAGGGTAAGGTTGCTGTTGGAAAGGTTGCTGAAACTGAGTTTGTGGAGGTGTTTGTTGTTGTGGAGGAGGAGGCCTTTGAAAATTATTGTTTCTTTGGAGTTGTTGATTTTGGTTCCAAGCGAAATTTGGGTGACTCCTCCACCCCGGATTGTATGTCGAAGAGTATGGATTGTTTCTCTGTCGTTGCTGAAAGGCAGCATTGACTTGATCATGTCCTTGAGTAGATGCATTGTAAGGAGACTCTTCGGTAAGATGTGATGGATCAGAACAACAAGCACAAATAGTTCGTGGAGGCACAACAGGGGCAGGAGAAGACGATGAGATTTTGGTCTCAATCGCTTCTAGCTTTTTCGTAAGAGCGGCCATCTCGGCCTTCATAGCAATCGACATATCTAATTGATGTATGCCTGCCCTAGATTGACCACTAGAAGAAGATGATGTGGTCTTGGTGCTCTCCCACTGAATTGTTTGTTCACTAAGGTCCTCAAGAAACTGCCGCGCTTCCTCACTAGATTTGCTTAGAAAGTGACCTTGACAAATGGTTTCTAGCAACTGCTTCGTTGCCGGGTTCAATCCCTCGTATAATGTTTGGCAGAGTTGCCAACTTTCGCTCCCATGATGAGGGCATTGAACGAGTAGGTCTTTAAATCTTTCAAAACACTTCCAAAATGGTTCAGAAGGAAGCTGGGAAAATTGTATAATCTCATTACGGATTCTAACAGTTTTGTGATGAGGATAGAACTTTTTAAGAAAAGCTTTCACAAACTCATCCCAATTTCTAATTGAATGTGATGCTGTGCTATATAGCCACTTCTTGGCTAAGTCACATAAGGTGAAAGGAATGACCCTTAGCCTTATAGCGTCATCACTTAATTGGGTAGTTTTCATCATGGCGCAAACGTTTTGGAATTTATTAATAAAGATATAAGCATCTTCGGATTCCAATCCTTGAAATTTTGGCAGCATATTGATGAAGTGGGGTTTTATTTCAAAATTGTCCCCATTTTCCGGTGGGGGTGAAAGACAGGTAGGTAAAGAAGTGCGGACAGGGTAGAAGAGATCCTGGAGCGCAACTCGTGTGGGCGCTTCAGGCGGGTGATTCGGGTTATTCGCACCTAACGGAGGTGGAATCATTCCCGTCGGTAAGGTGTTGTTAGGATTGTATCCTGACATACCTTCGGAAGAAGAATTTGAAGGTGGAGGTTAGGAAGTGGAAGGAATTTCGACTTCGGTGTCGAAAGGTTCGTCGGTCGGTATTAACGAAACACGGACTAATCGGGCGCTAGTGTCCCTAGTCCAAAGTGACATACACTAAAGGGGTAGCGTAATCAGAAAAATGAAAGACAAAATGTGGAGGTAAGAAAACGTCACTGAGAAAAAGTGGTGTAAGTGGAGTGCAAGGACTTCTTTAGCGACAACTTGCAAGTTTTTGAAAAGATTTTTCCTTTTTTACGTGAAATTTTTGCAAAGAGATTTTTGAAAAGCGACTTGTGACACAAATGCGATCAACCACAAATGCACAATCAGGCCTAGATCTAGGGTCACCTAGGTCAGCTAGACAGCTCCTAACTCGGATTAGAAATAGGACCTCAAACCGCCTCTTCACCGCCAATAGCGGCCAGGTAAGTGTCAGGAAAGTGGGAGGCTCCCCGCTACAAGTAGCGGTCCTAATTAAATAACCACTTGCCTTAGACACACTTGCCTAGACACCGCAAAGTCAGGTTAGGATAAACGGTCGATGCCTATAACTTGTCCTTTGTCCTATTGAGCTCGAAGTCCTCAGGGCTGAGTCTAGTATTTTTTAATTATGAGTGGTCAATGCAAATGCTTTAAGTGCTTTCTGGGGTCCTAGGAAGGGTGATGAAATCCCCACCCAATCTGAGTTAGTCAATAGCCTCTTAAAGTCCGATTAAAATATGCAAAGCAGTAAATTCACTTGCAATTAAATATTTTTTTATAGCGCGGCGCAAAGAAACCTGCAGAAAATCTGTTATTGAGAAGGGGAAAGATATTCTTATTTTTATGCGCAAAGAATCCTGCAGAAAATTTCTCAAAAAGATATATGGAGGTTGGCAGAGAAGGGAAATAGGAAACAAACAGAGAAGATTTTGCGCACTTTTGCCACGTGGCAGCCGCGGAATCACGGTTCGGGACGCGGTTCGGCCGCGGTTTCGCGGTCGGGAATAGGGTTCGTCTTCTGGAAAGAATTCTGTAGCTCCTATTCTCCAATCTTCTTCTGTTCTGATATACCTTTTTCTGTTTCGCACTCTGGATTTTTCCAGATCCGTCGATCCTGCAAAGATTCACACACGAAACCCTTCAAACAATAAAAGATGATAAATTTTTTTATATTTTTTCTATTTTCAGATTTTTATGATTTTTATAAAATTTATATCAACCTGAAATTACAAAAAGGAAATTTTTACGCCATCCCCGGCAACGGCGTCATTTGATTAGTGTAGGATTTTAACGATCAAAAATATTTTACCGCAATCAAGAACGGCGTCGCTTTGCAGCTAGCCGGTGAGTACGGGTCGGTCCACAGGGATGGTGTTAATTTCTTAAGCGTTCTTACGAGCTAATTCTAATGGGTGTTGGATCTTTTAATTAAATCTAAAATCTAAGTTGTACGAGAATTAAGAAACTTGCTAGGATTAGGTATAGGGGAAGTTTGATAGGATTAAATTTCACACCTCTTTCAATGCCCTAAATTAAGTCTTTTAGGAGTTATAGCAATTATTAGTAAAGGGGATTAGGATGATTGGGAAGAAACAATGTTTCTTCCTCTAGATCCTTGTCCGTCCTTTCCTAATAATTTCTCTAACCTTTATGGAAGACATGCATGTCTGGTCTTTTATACTACGGTTTCACCTTTACCTCGTGGGTAGGGTGCCGTAGGGAGCGGATCATGCATGCATGCATGAAGTTCTAATTATCACAAATAATTGGGCACGAAAGAGATGAGAGATCTTCATCTCTCAATCCCTCCCTTATTCCTAACCCTAACAAGCGAGAAAGTTACTCGCACATTAAGGGATCTATTAAAAACATCATTTTTTAGTATGTGTATTTTTCGATCTACTGGATTAATTACCTACTGCAGTTTAAGAGATTCTACACTAGATTTAACTAAGGAAAAAGATTAATTAATCTAAGGCAAGAATTTAATTATAAAGCTAAGGCAGAATTAAAAGACGAACTTACAGAAATGGTGCTCTCCCAACTTTGATTGAATCTGAATTTTTATTTTTGAAAAAGATGCATCATTAATACAATATTTAGAATACATATTTATAGGGAATAGGAAAACTAGGGTTACAATTGCTCGCACATGTGCTATTACAGATATACCCCCTAAAAATCCCAACAAAAGCACCGACGCACCGCCACCAGTTTCCTGCACAGACATGCGCAATGGACGGCCGCAGAACCGCGGCATGGGTGGGGGTAGGGCCGCGGTTCCGCGGCCCCTTGGTGAGGTCCTCTGATGAGTTTTTGTGGGCTGCTTCTCTGCTGTTTGGGCTTTTTATTTCTTTAGTTCTTTTCTCCATTTGGCTTCTGGGTCTTCTCCAGATCTTCAGTGAAAACATGTAATGGTCTTTTAACCGTTCACATTGACATTTTGGACCTTGCCTTGTACCTTTATGAACTGTTCTTCATCTAGGCCTGACTAGGATCCTTCTACTCGTTGGTCAAAAGTCCCTCTTTTGTATCATCTTTTATCTTTTTCACTATTTTCGCTCTAAGAACCAGTATCATGTAATATGTAGCAGACATACGTCAAAAGCACCTGTTTATTTATAAAACGAATAGGAATGGGGAATATAATAATGCAATATTATGGTATGAACAAGCCCCCGCTTGCGACGCTATAAATTCACAAACACAAAAACAGAGCAAAAATCTCAGAAATCGACCAATATAACGCAAAACTACGTTTTAAACGACGCCAACTCCAAACTAACTCACAAGCGTCCGTCTAGTGGTTAACGTGCGTGGCGACACTACGAAACCTACCCAAGACAACAGCTGCACAAGATCACGATTCGTGCCAGATAACGTAACACGCGGACACAAAACACTAGATTATAGGAAAACTGTTAGGTCCATGTTACCCACCCCGGTTCTTTCGGGGAGGCGGAACAGGTAAAAATCAAAATTTTCCTCGATTGGTAACATGGACCATTCATGAAGGATCTTTGCTAAACAAAAACTAACACATAAACTACAAGTTCTAACTACTATGTAGAATGGTTATACCTAGGTCTTGAACTCCTTCTCTTCTTGTTGTGGTTCTCCCTCTTGCTCCTTGTAGTTTCTTGAACGGCTCCTCCTCGTCGTCTTCTCTTTGCCGAAGATAGATTCACCCGAGGGCCTCGAACTTGAGCTCCTTCCTCGATCTTGAGGTAACTAAAGTGTTAGGTTTGCCAAACCTTCAACCTTAGGATGAGTAGAGAGTGGTCTTGGTGTTTTATCTCAAAGGAAAATGGTTCTCAACTCATGAGAGGGATTTTTCCTTGAGCTAGAGGAAGAAGGAGAGCAATGGATGAGAGAGAAGATGCAAGTGAGAATGAATTTTACAACCATGCTATCATATTTTAGAAAATGATAACGATAATAATAATTAACAATTTGTGATGGTGAGTTGATGAATGACCATTATCATTTCATTCATTAAATGCTTGTGCAAAAAATAAGAAGCATCTTTGAAAACAAATGATGATGGTCAACAAGTCTACTTTGGTCAACCGGTCAACGAAAGTCAACAAAAGTCAAGAATTCAACTCAACCATGGCACAATAATTGTTAACTGATATTATTAATCATATTTCCTATTGTCATTAGGGTTTGGAAAAACATAACAGTCAACTGTGCATACACACCCGTACCATAACCCTAATGAGAATCCTCTGCCTCTGCCTCAGTCAACTGTGTATACACACCCGCATCCGTGTTCCGAGGAACACGAACACAATGAGATAAAACTAACCCCAAAACATATACTAGGATCTGGCTTAAACCAAAGCCCACTAGTAATAACTGTCCGGACACCAAACGTGCACAAGTGCACGGATGTGAACGAACCCCGTCACAAAACCATGCGACCTCTACTCTGTTTTGCCCAAAGGCGAATAACCCTCTGAGTAGGACTCTAAAGACTCGACACTTTGCTGGCAGTGGGGTTAACCACAGACCGCAAGCGGCGCTAGCTGTACGTAACGATCCCCAGGTAGATGCTGATAAGAAGACTGATGAGGTGAACCCATCCGAACTCCTACTGAGCCTGTATGTAACAATCTCTGTACAGTCCGGTCTGTTCGTTTGAGAGTATCGCATGGCGGGCCTAGGGGCGGTAAACGTCAATCCCTTAATAGCGGTACAAGTCGTTTCGGAGTGTAGCCCAAAACACCCTGAGAAACTACTGGTAACACTACCAGCAAATCTCGCTTGCCCTGGCCAGGGACGACTATGTGTAATGGCTCTCCTAGACACAGCGCGTTATCAACTCCCAATACCGGGAGAGACGAATCCTGTCTAACCGCCACTGCCTCCAAGTGCTTCGGGACTGCACCCAACTACTACCTGTTTGCACGACTCAGTAGAGCCGTGGTAGGGTAGTAATCTAAGAACAGTTGGAACACACTCGAGGCGAAGTGACAGTGTCAAGTCAGCGGACTAAGCTGTACTCATGTCACCTGGGAACTGTTAACTGACGATAGGTATAATACCAACCAATAGTTTCCGACGAGTCCTGTCCAGTGTACTCGTAACCTAACGAGTACCTGCATACTATCTCCAGTACGATGTACTGATGGCTGTGGGACAGACCATCTCCCATGCTGGGAAGAGAAGCGTATGCACCAGTCTACTCTGGAGTATCGATGCCCTGTCTTGATAATCCTACGACCAGGGACCAAAATATGGATGTGCTTTATAGACTACCCAGCCCCCACTAGGGTGATCGCCATCACAACGCCGGTAGTCAAGCAAAGATCATAAGGGCTCCATCAATATGTATTAGCGATATGTTAAAAGAAACATATACACATATTAAGATAGAAACAAACCAAGTAGCATACTACTATATCGAGCAAGACTGTCGTAAACCCGTATATATTTCCTAAGCCTCCCAAATGTATTATACAAACTAGTACTATACAATAATGGCCTCTAGGGCATACATATTTAACAATCTCCCACTTGCACTAAAGGCCAGTAATTGGTGTACCGCATACCCAACGTCTGCACTAAGGCCAGCTGCTGGCGTAACGCATACCCAATAGCTCAAAAAGTCGCTCGAACTGTGTTTGAGGGAGGGCCTTTGTGAATGGATCCGCCGTGTTGTCTTTTGTGTCTACTCTCCGTACCTCGATCTCCTGGCGATCAATGATCTCTCTGATCAGGTGATACCGCCTTAAGATGTGTTTGGATTTCTGATGGGACCTTGGTTCCTTCGCTAAAGCTATATCCCCATTGTTATCATAATACAAAGGTATTGGGTCAACAATGGACGGAACCACCTGAAGTTCACTAATGAACTTCTTCATCCAGACCACCTCTTTTGCGGCATCGCTTGCAGCAATGTATTCAGCCTCTATCGTCGAGTCTGCGACGGTATCCTGTTTGGAACTCCTCCAACACACCGCCCCTCCGTTGAGGGTAAACACAAAACCCGAGACAGACTTGCAGTCATCTTTGTCACTCTGGAAGCTTTAATCGGTAAAGGACTCGACCCTGAGGTCTCCACTACCGTAAACCAGGAACATCTCCTTAGTCCTTCTCAGGTACTTGAGAATGTTCTTCACTGCCGTCCAGTGGTCCTCACCTGGGTCTGACTGATACCGGCTCACCACGCTCAGTGCGTAAGCTACATCTGGTTTTGTACATAGCATCACATACATTATAGATCCTACCGCCGAAGCGTAGGCTATAGTGCTCATGCGAACCCTCTCCTCGTCAGTCTTAGGAGACATCTTCTTGGAGAGGGTGATTCCGTGCAATGCGGGTATATTACCGCGTTTGGAATCTTCCATACTAAATCTCTTTAGTAAGGTCTCTATGTACTTGGACTGCGAAAGTCCCAGTAGTCTCTTGGATCTATCTCTGTAGATCTTGATCCCCAGAATGTAAGAGGCATCACCTAGGTCCTTCTTGGAGAACCGTTGTGACAAGAATAGCTTGACCGATTGTAGCATAGGAATGTCATTTCCAATCAAAAGATGTCGTCCACGTACAAGACTAGGAATACGACAGTTCGTCCTGCAATCTTCTTATAGACATAAGGTTCATCTTAGTTCTTGATGAAATCAAATTCCTTGATTGCCTCATCAAAACAGATGTTCCAGCTCCGCGATGCCTGCTTTAATCCATAAATGGATTTAAGCAACTTGCACACCTTTCCGCTGCTCCCACTGTCTACGAAACCTTCTGGCTGATCCATGTAAATGCACTCTTCTAAACAGCCGTTTAGAAAAGCCGTTTTAACGTCCATCTGCCAGATTTCATAGTCATGGAAGGCAGCAATGGCAAGTAGGATCCGAATGGATTTGAGCATAGCCACTGGAGAAAAAGTTTCGTCATAGTCCACACCAGGTCTTTGACGAAAACCTTTTGCAACGAGTCTTGCCTTATAGATTTCCACAAGCCCATCTACACCAAGTTTCCTTTTATAGATCCATTTGCATCCAACGGATTTTACCCCAGGTGGAGCAATATCCAAGGTCCACACTTTATTGCTGTATATGGACTCCATTTCGGATTGCATTGCTTCCAGCCACTTATCAAAGTCCCTACTGATAATGGCCTGCCTGAAACTGGTAGGGTCATCTACTTCCAAGATGCAATCCTCTCGATCCCCGTCTAAGAGAAAACCGTAGTATCTCTCGGGTGGATAAGAAATCCTACCAGATCTGCGGAGTGGCTGAGGTTCGTTGGGTGTAACTGAATCTAGCGGTTCCACCAAATCTTTAGTTAAAGTTTGTGTTTCTGGAATTTCATCCAGTTCTACCTTGCTGCCACTAATATTTTTAACAAGAAATTCTTTTTCCAAAAATGTGGCGTTCCTGGAAACAATATCTTCTGTTCCTCTTCATGGTAGAACAGATACCCACTAGAATCTTTTGGGTATCCCACAAACTTGCACAAAACTGCCCGTGCCTCAAGTTTGTCTGGGTTCTGCTTCTTAACATAAGCTGGGCAACCCCAAATCTTAATACGTTTAAGATACAAACTCTTACCACTCCATATTTCATACGGAGTCTTAGGCACAGATTTGGTTGGAACTTGATTCAATAGATATGCCGCTGTTTGAAGTGCATATCCCCAGAATGAAAGAGGCAACTCAGCACTACTCATCATGGAGCGAACCATATCCAATAGGGTACGATTCCTCCGTTCCGATACACCGTTGTGCTGTGGTGTATAAGGAGGAGCAAGCTGAGAGAGAATACCATTCTCTTTTAAGTAATCTAGGAATTCCTTGCTTAATTACTCCCCTCCCCTATTCGATCAGAGGATCTTGATACTTTTGCCAGTCTGGTTCTCTACTTCGTTTCTGAATTCCTTGAATTTCTCAAAAGCTTCAGATTTGTGTTTCATCAGATATACATATCCGAACCAAGAGAGATCGTCAGTGAATATGATGAAGTACGAGAACCCACCCCTTGCATGTATAGATATTAGACCACATACATCACTGTGTATGAGTCCCAAGAGCTCTGCTGCCCTTTCTCCATGTCCGGTGAACGGAGATTTGGCCATCTTTCCTTTGAGACAAGACTGACAAGTTTCATAAGATGAAAACTCGAATGTATCCAAGAGTCCATCTTTATGCAACTTACTTAGTCTTTTCTCTCCGATATGACCAATCTACAATGCCACATGTAGGATTCATTCGTATCTGAACTTTTCCTCTTGCGTGTGTTTTGTACATTGAGAACTGTATTCTGATTTAGAACGTAGATACCATTACACAGTGTACCTTCTGCAACCAGTACCTTATGAAGGTAGATGTTCATGATATTTCTATCAAGAACAAAGTTATATCCATCTTTACTGAGTAAAGAAACAGATATGATGTTGCAAACCATGGAAGGTACATAGTAGCAATCGTTCAAAATCATAGTATTTCCATTTGGCAACACAAGGTGATATCCACCGACGGCTGCAGCATTAACTTGTGCTCAGTTCGCTACCCTGAGCGACATATCACCAGGTACAACTCTCCTACCTTTTCTCAGTCCCTGCAATAAATTACAGATATGAGATCCTGATCCGGTATCAAGTACCCAGGAGGTAGGGCTGACCGTAAAGCAGTTCTCAATTACAAGAACACCTGAAGTAGATGCAAAACTATGCTTCTTCTTTAACTGGGTATCCTTGGAATCCATACAATCCTTTTTCCTTTGCTCATACTTATGACTGTTGTAGTAAGTTAGAGACGAACCAACGTTCCCCAGCCCCGAATAAGAATTCGGATCGGTCAAGCGATACATTTTATTATCTTGATTAGGGCGTGAAATGGTTGCTACCTGGAGAGAGAGAAAACAAACACTCAGCATGCGCTCTTGCAAGATTAGATTGGTTTATTAATTTATCTAACCAGAATGGCTCCCACTGTTTCCTCAAATTCTTCTTCAAACCCTAAAAGAAGAACTAGTCAGGATTAATCGCACGTCACAATACTTTCTTAACCTTTCATCCCGGCTAGTGTTGGTACTTCGAGGGAGGTTTTCCAACGCTTTCGCGAAGTTCCTTAATTAAATAACCTCTTTTCCCTGGAGGCGTAGCCCCACACCTACTTGGTTTATAGCATTGATTGTTAAGTGAAATGATCTCCCGAGAGTAATCCAACTCATCAGTAGGATCGGGATCCAACTATCATTGTGCGATGACCTAGATGGAATCCACTCTAGTCACCACACTCCAGAAGGTATGCTAAATCTGCAAGTTTCAGTTTCTTTAGAAACTCCCGATGTGGATTTTGGCCCCTAGGACCCAAGTGACCTTGAGACAGTTAACAAATCAAAGAGTCCTGGTCAAGTTCAACCCGTCATTATCTTGATTGCATTAAACCCACCCGCATAACCCTTGGCACAGTCAACAAGGTTACACGACTGTCCTAACCAATCACATTGTATCCAGCAGATAAGCAATACTCAGCTACTGTTCACTGCGCCTTGACACAGTAAACAAACGCAGCACGAATACTAAGTATAACTTATAAGAAATGACGGAGGGCTACGGCTGGGTTTTTGGTGAAAAACCCGTTAACGTAATGAACTTGATATCGTTGAAGGAACCTGATAACCTTTTTGAAAAAAATAGTGGCGAAAACTTTTGCTAAAGAGGTCACTCCCTGCGAAGGGATCTCGGCTTTTTCCTCGTCGAATGAGGTGCAGGATATTCCAATCTGAATACCTCGATGCAAAGCAAGAATAATCGACTATAGTGAAGTTATTACCCTGACGCAAACTTTTGTCCAAGGGTTCACTCCCGAGGGATCTCAGCCCTTGCCTCGTCGAATGAGGTGCTGGGCATTCATAACCGAATACCTCTGTGCAAAACAAACGAGAACGTCCTTGCAATAAAAGCTTTTTGAAAATTGTTCGAACAACGTCTTTTAGGTTTGTTTTCTTGCATTAATTTAATGCGTCCCATCAGTTAATCCTACCATTGCAGAAAACAACAAAAATATGACGTACGCTTATGCCATCCGCATTCGCCACAGGGCCCCGTCATCACCCATTAGGTTACTTAACTAACGACAGAGCGGGGGCTTGACTAGCGCGGATGCAAAAAATAAGCAACGCCTACTAGATATCATATATAGATATACACATTCGTCAGATGCAATGATAGTCATTCCAGATCACAGATGAACACATTGAATATGCTAGGAATCCATGTTTCGTTCGAGCCTGCAACGAAAGACGGATTACATGGTCGCGATGAATAGCCAAAACCCCACCCTAGACCCCTACGGGTGCGGCAAACTACCCGCCAAGTACCCGAAGCGAAGCAACCTCCCTCAACAACGTGAGTAGGCCACTCGGCACTTCGAGGTACCCCGTAGTTTGTGCACCCTACCTTGGGTCTATCCTACGAGAAAAAACAGTAAAAGAAATAATATACAATGGCGGCTACAACCTCATCCCGGATGTGTGGCCATACAAATAATATTACATCAATTTACATATTACATGAATTGAAAGATAAAGAAAACTCTTATCTCACAACCCCCGGCTATTCATCCGCGACAATTCAACGAGTTCATATACACAATCCATCAACATTATAAATCACAGATATGTATAACCCCCACTAATCGACGTATAACGATTAGCAGACGTTCAATACATATATCACATCACAGATATAACCCATTAGCTAAAGTCTACAGAAGTTCGATCAAAATACGGATTTGTAACCACCCCAAACACAAATTTGTTTTCTGGAAAATCTGGGCAGAAACAACATATTCCAAAAATCCTAAAACTGCACACTGAGAACCCTGCAGGAAAAATGAGCCACGGCCGAGTCAATTCGGCTGCGGATCCACGGCAAGAAGCATGTTCTTACCGCGGTTCCGCGGTGAGTTGGTTGACTCGTTGGATCATTTTTCTTCTGTGTTCATTTAAAACTCTGAGTCGATTTTTGGTATGTGTCAAATTATTTTTAGAGCAGTTTAAAAATCGACAGAAAGTTTAAATTTCGGGAAAGTTTTGTGATTTTTTCTCCGATCGAACTTCTAGTTAGTTTGCTAACATGTTAGAGTGTGTTTAGCTAGGCTCTGATACCACTGTTAGGTCCACGTTACCCACCCCGGTTCTTTCGGGGAGGCGGAACAGGTAAAAATCAAAATTTTCCTCGATAGGTAACATAGACCGTTCATGAAGGATCTTTGCAAAACAAAAACTAACACATAAACTACAAGTTCTAACTACTATGTAGAATGGTTATGCCTAGGTCTTGAACTCCTTCTCTTCTTGTTGTGGTTCTCCCTCTTGCTCCTTGTAGTTGCTTGAACGGCTCCTCCTCGTCTTCTTCTCTTTGCCGAAGATAGATCCACCCGAGGGCCTCGAACTTGAGCTCCTTCCTCGATCTTGAGGTAACTAAAGTGTTAGGTTTGCCAAACCTTCAACCTTAGGATGAGTAGAGAGTGGTCTTGGTATTTTATCTCAAAGGAAAATGGTTCTCAACTCATGAGAGGGATTTTTCCTTGAGCTAGAGGAAGAAGGAGAGCAATGGATGAGAGAGAAGATGCAAGTGAGAATGAATTTTACAACCATGCTCTCATATTTTAGAAAATGATAACAATAATAATAATTAACAATTTGTGATGGTGAGTTGATGAATGACCATTATCATTTCATTCATTAAATGCTTGTGCAAAAAATAAGAAGTATCTTTGAAAACAAATGATGATGGTCAACAAGTCTACTTTGGTCAACCGGTCAACTAAAGTCAACAAATCAACAAAAGTCAAGAATTCAACTCAACCATGGCACAATAATTGTTAACTAATATTATTAATCATATTTCCTATTCTCATTAGGGTTTGGAAAAAGACAACAGTCAACTGTGCATACACACCCGTACCATAACCCTAATGAGAATCCTCTGCCTCTGCCTCAGTCAACTGTGCATACACACCCGCATCCGTATTCCGAGGAACACGAACACAATGAGATAAAACTAACCCCAAAACATATACTAGGATCTGGCTTAAACCAATGCCCACTAGTAATAACTGTCCGGACACCAAACGTGCACAATTGCGTGGATGTGAACGAACCCCGTCGCAATACCATGCGACCTCTACTCTATTATGCCCAAAGGCGAATAACCCTCTGTGTGGGACACTAATGAATCGACACTACGCTGGCAGTGGGGTTAACCATAGACCGTAAGCGACACTAGCTGTACGTAACGGTCCCCAGGTGGATGCCGATAAGAAGACTGATGAGGTGAACCCATCTGAACTCCTACTGAGCCTGAATGTGACAATCTCCGTACAATCCGGTCTGTTCGTCTGAGAGTATCGCATGGCGGGCATAGGGGGGCGGTAAACGTCAGTCCCTTAATAGCGGTACAAGTCGTGTCGGAGTGTAGCACAAAACACCCTGAGAAACTACTGGTAACACTACCAGCAAATCTCGCTTGCCCTGGCCAGGGACGACTATGTGTAATGGCTCTCCTAGACACAGCGCGATATCAACTCCCAATACCGGGAGAGACGAATCCTGTCTAACCGTCACTGCCTCCAAGTGCTTCGGGATTGCACCCAACTACTACCTGTTTGCACGACTCGGTAGAGCCGTGGTACGGTAGTAATCTAAGAACAGTTGGAACACACTCGAGGCGAAGTGACAATGTCAAGTCAGCGGACTAAGCTATACTCATGTCACCTGGGAACTGTTAACTGACGATAGGTATAATACCAACCAATAGTTCCCGACGAGTCCTGTCCAGTGTACTCGTAACCTAACGAGCACCTGCATTCTATCTCCAGTATGACATACTGATGGCTGTGGGACAGACCATCTCCCCTGCTGGGAAGAGAAGCGTATGCACCAGTCTACTCTGGAGTATTGATACCCTGTCTCGATAATCCTACGACCAGGGACCAAAATAAGGATGTGCTTTATAGACTACCCAGCCCCCAGTAGTGTGATCGCCATCACAACACCGGTAGTCAAGCAAAGATCCTAAGGCCTCCATCAATATGTATTAGCGATGTGTTAAAAGAAACATATACACATATTAAGATAGAAACAAACCAAGTAGCATACTACTATATCGAGCAAGACTGTCGTAAACCCGTATATATATCCCAAGCCTCCAAAATGTATTATACAAACTAGTACTATACAATAATGGCCTCTAGGGCATACATATCTAACAAAAACGATCCCAGATTTTGCATACTTTAAACACTAAAAAAGTAAGCAGTATCAAACACCCTTAAACCATAGCAGATAGCTACCCATAAAAAAACCAACACCCATCTCCCCTCCAAAACCGGTGTCGCCGGAAATCGCCAAAAGGTCGCCGGCCAAAGTCGGTGGGGTGGGTCTCGTGTCTAAGGTGGGATCTCAGGTTCACTAGAACATCACTACAATCTTGTTTGGTCACTCAGTAAGAATTCCAGGTCACAGCAGATCACAGAGGTTCTAAAAGACACTAAAAAACACGATATTGCACTAATCGATACTTTAAGTGTTCTACGCTACAACCAACGAGCTATACATCATAAAAACTCCTATTCAACAGTTTAAGGTTTATACCTATCAATAATTGCTCACAAGATCCAAGCTTTCCTAGCTCCATGTGATCAAAGAGGCAAAAAGCAAGACTTGATGTATTTTTGTGATTTATTTTGGGAATTTTGAAGATTTATTGATTTGGAATTGTTGCAAATGGAAAAGAAATGATCAAGGGCAGATGAAGGAAGGAGGAGCTCGGCCAAGGGGGAGTGTGAGGAGTTGTGTGGAGTGTTCTAGCTAATTCATATGATAAATGCACATATATGTACATTCATGCACATGCCACAATTAAAATAATATTAAAATAGGGAAAAATTCTATCTGAACCAAAACTTCCCATATACCCCAAAGCTTGCGCACTAGCTTTATTTTAGCTAAACTAGGTGCCGGTAAGTATATATGGACGTTTGATCACAGTCGGGTTAAAACGGAAAATATCGACAATTTTACCCTAAAATGGAAAAATTCGCATAACGATTTCTAAAACGTTACATCAAGTGTGCTAGAAGTGATCACTTAGATGAAGTAAATATCAAGTGGCGGATTATCTTTTAGCTCTAAGCTTTTGATTCACAACTTATGTGAAGTTTAAAGCAAAGTGGAGGAAGAAGGAGATAATGAGGAGAGAGAATGTGAGAGTGATGAATGAAAAAATCAAGCATGGAAAAATGATATGGCTCAAATGAAAATAATTGAAGCATGCAATAAAATAATGCACCATGCTTTAATAGTAATTCCAAATGAATAAAAAATCATATAAGTCATTCTTTTATCCATGCTTTGACATTTCTCCAAATTCCACCTCATTTATTTATTTTCACGAAATAAATATCTAATTATGAGGTGTCCCCTTCTAGAAGGTATTCTTGTAAAAATTACCAGAATACCCCTCCGCCGTATACCGTATAAGTATACTGGTATACGAATTCCGAAAAATACGAATACAAATAATCCAATAATATAATACCGGTATTCGGCTTAAACCAAAGCCTACCAGTATTATCGTTCCAATCATTATTCATGTAACCATTATACGAACATGATCGAAACCTTGTCGTAACAATTTACGGCCTCTACATCTTTTGTCTTAACCAGGGAACCCTCTGTGTGGGACTCTAATGACTCGACAGTATGCTGGAAGTGGGTTTAACCACAAGCACGTCAGCGGCACTAGCTGTACATAACGGCTACCCAGGTACATGACGAAAAGGTGGCCGACGAGCGAACTCATCACAACCCTAACGAGCCTGTAAGAAACACTTACCGTACAGTCTGGTGTCTTCGTCTGATACGTCGCATATGAAGTCTAGGGGTGTTAAATGTCAGACCCCAGTAACTTTATAAGTCATGCAGATTTATGGACCACAACGGTTTGAGAAACTACTGATAACTCTTATCAGTAAATCTCGACAACCCTTGCCAGGGTTTTGCTGTTATGGCCGATCAAGCATAGCGCGACATCAACTCCTTATACCGGGAGATACGAAACCCCTCCTGTTGCTCAGTGTCTCCATGTAATTCGGGACTGTACCCAAAATCCACCTGTTTGCGCGACTCCGTAGAGCCGTGGTAAGGAGGAAATCAAAGCACAGTGGGAATCACACAAGACCCTATGACGATCTCGGGTCTACAGACTAACCTGTATAAGTGTCACCAGAGAACTGCTATCTGACAATAGGTATATATACCATCTAGGAGTTCTCAGCGAGTCCTGTTCGGTGTACCCATTCTCCAATGAGCACCTATGTACAATCTTTGATGTCAAACACCAATGGTTGTGGGATCAACCATCGCCCCCAGGGTCAAGAAACGTACACACTAGTCTACTCTGGTAATATCGATGCCCTGTCTCGATATACCCTCAACCAGGAACTGTTAAAGGATATGCTTATAGATAGCCCAGGCCTCACTACTATGATCTAAATCATAATCTTGGCAGTCAAGCATAATCCTGAGGTCTTTATCAACATGTATATAAAGATATGAAATACAACACATCACACGTTAAGATGAAGATAAATCAGATAGCATATTATCATTTTGAGCAAAGATTGTTTCTCCACATATACATGCCTAGCATCCTATACAATACAGGCCTCTAGGGTATACATATCTAACACATCACAGATTGGATTAGCAATTTGATGTGGAGTGTTGCCTTCACTAATGAGATTAGTGAAGGGTTAGCTTGAGCTTGTGGACTTCGGGTGGATCTTCTTTGGCGAGACGAAGGAGGTTCGTTCAACTCATAGAGGAGCCTAGTAGAGTCGCGTGGACTTCAACCCGGAGCTTTTGAAGAGAAGGACTCGAACTACAAAGGTTGTATGCTCTTTTCTTCTCTTTAAGTTAATCACATCACAAAGGAAAACCCTAATAATCTAATAAAGATCTTGTTAGTCTAACTTAGCACCTAATAAAAATTAAAATTTGGCATACTTGATGCCTCTAAAACCTCATGGTGGTGCTAAGGTAGACTGTCAAGCACATCCTAAAATGTTTCTAGTCGATGGAGTTTCGAGACTGGGCATCGATACTCCAGAGTAGACTAGTGTATACTGATCGAGACCCCGACGAGGGGCGGTGGACGGTCTCATAAGCCATCGGTGTTAGTTTGTTCACTTAAGATGTATACAGTTGCTCATTGTGTTATGAGTACACCGGACGGACTCGCTGGGAACATGCTAGTTGGTATTATACATATTGTCAGATAGCAGTTCCCTGGTGACATGTGTACAGGTTATTCTATCGACCCGAGATCGTAATTTGTCTCGTGTGAGTTTCCACTGTGCTTTGATTACTACCCTACCATGGCTCAAAGGAGTCGTGCAAACTGGTTTTAATTGGGTACAGTCCCGAGCCACATTGAGGCAATGAGCGGATCGTCAGGGGATTCGTATCTCCCGGTATTGGGGGTTGATGTCGCGTTGTGTACGGGTGGCCATCTCCAGAAATCCTTGGCCAAGGTAGTCGAGAATTACTGATCTAGGATCGGTAGTTTCTCAGGTGGTGATGGGATTCATATCGACACTAAATGTCACGTTATTAAGGGACTGACTTTATCCACCCCTAAACTCGATATGCGATACTCATAGACGAACGGACCGGACTGTACGGATATTGTCACTGTCAGGCTCAGTAGGGGTTTCAGGATGAGTTTTCTCAACGGCCTCCCTTTCGCTCAATACCTGGGTAGCCGTTACGTACATCTAGTGTCGCTGACGTGCTTGTGGTTAAACCCACTGCCAGTGTATTGACGAGTCTTTAGAGTCCCACAGAGAGGGTTTCCCTGCTTCGGGCAAAACGATGTAGAAGCCGTATGGTTTTACCACAGGGTTCGTTCACATACGTGTACTTGTCCACAGATGATGTTCAGACGGATAATACTAGTGGGCTTTGGTTTAAGACGGATCCTAGTATTATATTGTTAAGTTATTTTTGTCTCAATGTATTCGTATTTTCGGAATACGGATGCGGGTATGTATATACGGATGAGGGGTATTCTTGTAATTTCTTACAAGATTACTTTTAGAAGATTACACCACATTATGGTTTAGACCTTTTTGGATTAAAAGGTTATTGAAGTGTAGGATGAGGTGTTTATTGCATTTTTGGTGGAATGGCTAATTAGTGACCTATGGTTACTATTTTAGCATGCTTAGGGTTTTGTTTGTTGTAAGATTATGTTGACTTGAGATCTTTTTGTTGACTCTAGATATTTTGGAGACTTGACATATTTATTGTGATGGCTCCATTATTGCTAATCAACTCTCACAACACACAATAATCAACCCAGCCATTATTCATTTCTTTTTCTCTTTCTTGAGTTGCTCTCAACACCTCATTCTCATGGCATCTTCTTCTTCCTCTAGCACCACCCAAACCCTCTCATGAGTTGAGAATCCTTGGGTATCTTGAGACAAATTAATCCTTCATCACTCTCTACTTCATTTATGATATTTAGAGTAGCGATCTAGGTGCCCTAGTTGCTCGGATATGAGGTTGGAGCTCGTTGCATAAACTCTAGGGTGGATCATCTTCGATGGAGGGAGACCGGAGATCAAGCTTGATCAAGAAAGCCCCTAGGATCTTGGGATGATGGTTGAAGACCGAAGGACACAGATCTATTTGGTATAACCATTCTAACTCATTTGCATGTTTTGTTATCTAGGGCTTATGGGTAGATCCGGCTAATTGGTTGTGCTAGCGCCAAGTTTTATAAATTTTTGTTCCGTATTTGGTCACGAATTGATGGCCGGGGCGCTGCCGTAACCCAACATTAATAAATATCACATATATATTTGTATGTACTTAGAGAAACCAATTTCTTAAGTGAGATAATATTAGTAAATGTATATTAATATATCAAATACATAATTATACATTAAATTTTTAAATCAACACTTGATTTAATAATCCGGCTATATCACATAATACCGATTAATATCATATAATAAATTATTGAATCAACACTTGATTCAATAATCCGATTATATCACATATAACCAATATCGCGAGATTAGAATACAGTATTACATAAACGTATTAATCTCGGTCCCGCATATATCACATATGTGCCCTACTTCATTTCGCATGAGCAAGGAAACCTCTGTGTAGGACTCTAAAGACTCGTCAATACGTTGGTAGTAGATAATGATCATATCAGTTACTTGTAAGTCGATGTCGCGCACCCCGCGGGTCAGCGGGGAGGCGGAATATTTAAAAAACGAAGTTTACAAAGATCGCAACACCGACTTGAACTCCAGAATCGATCCTAAACCCTAACTAGAAAACATGCAAGAAGTTAACTACTCGAAATGAAGTTATACCTCATGAAAACATGTCCTTCAAGTCTTCTTGTCGCTGTCCTCCTCGTCATCATAGACTCCATGGATCGTTCGGATCAGGCCTCTATGTCGGTCCTCTCATGTCGAAGATAATCCACCCGAGAGTCTGTGCATCGAACTCCCACCTCAACTGAAGAAACTAGGGCACCTAGTTCGCTACACTAGATGTCGTTGACGATGTAAAGAATGTAGATGGAATACTTTGTCTCTCATTGCCATAGGATTCTCAAGTCATGAGACAAGAATGGCTTGAGGTAAGTAGAAGAAGACTTGAAGAAAAATAGCTAGTGTGAAAATTGCATAAGAAAAGAGAATAGCTTCCTTAGCTCCAAACTGAGCCATACCATTTTCCTAATGAATAAATCATATTGGAAAATGAAATATGTTTCAATAATTAACTTGGTGAGTCATGGGATGAAAACCCCACAAGTGTCACCTAAAAGCATGCTCAATTTTATGCAAAATACACCTTATTTCCTCCGCTAATAAAATGAATAATCATTTAAACCAAAATGATAAATTCAATTTTAGGTGTCTCTTCTAGAAGCATCTTTGAATACAAAAATGCCCATCATCTGTATATACATACCCGTAACCGTATTCCGAAATATACGAATATAAAAGAGACGAAAAACTGTCCATCAGTATAATATTAGGATCTGGCTTAAACCAAAGCCCACTAGTATTATCTTTCTGAATCATCATCCGTGCACAAGTACACGTACGTGATCGAACCCTATCGTAAAACCATACGACATTTACATCTTTTGCTCGATGCAGGGAAACCCTCTGTGTGGGAGTCTAAAGACTCGACACTACGCTGGCAGTGGATTTAACCATAGACCGCAAGCGGTACTAGCTGCACGTAACGGCCCCCAGGTATATGTTGATAAGAAGGTCGATGAGAATAACTCATCCGAACTCCTACTGAGCCTGTATGTGAAAATCTCAGTACAGTTTGTTCCGTTTGTCTAATAGTATCGCATATCGGGCCTAGGGGCGGTAATCGTCAGACCCCTAATAGCGCAATAAGTCGTGTCGGAGAGAGCCCAAAACATCCAGAGAAACTACTGGAGTACCTGTCAATAAATCTCTTTTTCCTTGGCCAAGGATTTTGTGTAATGGCCTTCCGAACACAGCGCGATATCAACCTCCAATACCAGGAGAGACGAATCTTATCTAACCGCCACTGCCTCTAAGTGCTTCGAGACTGCACCCAACTACTACCTGTTTGGCCGACTCCTTTGAGCCATGATAGGGTAGTAATCAAAGTACAGTAGGAACATAGTCGAAGCATAGTAGCAGTGTCAAGTGGACGGACTAAGCTGTACTCATGTCACCTGGGAACTGCTACCCGACGATAGGTGTAATACCCACCACCAGTTCCTGACGAGTCATGTCCAGTGTACTCATAACCTAATGAGCCCCTGCATACTATCTCAAGTACGACATACTAATGGATGTGGGATAGACCATCTCTCCTGCTGGGATGAGAAGCGTATACACTTGTTTACTCTGGAGTATCGATGACATGTCTCGATAATCCTACGACTAGGGACCTATATAAGGATGTGCTTACAGACTACCCATCCCCCACTAGTGTGACTGCCATCACAATGCTGGTAATCAAGCAAAGATCCTAAGGGCTCTACCAATATGTATAAGCGATATGCTAAAAGAAACACATGCACGTATTATGGTAGAAACAAACCAGGTAGCATACTACCATTTTGAGCAAGACTGTTACTATATCCGTGTATATCCCAAGCCTCCATTAAGTAATATACAAACCAGTATGATACAATAATGGCCTCTAGGGCATATATCACTAACAATCACCCACTTGCACTAAGGCCATATATTGGTGTATCGCAGACCAATGATCTCGAATAGCCTCTCGAACAGTGTTGGAGAGATGGCCTGTTGTGAGTGGATTTGCAGTGTTGTTCTCCGAATCTACTATCCTCACCTCGATCTCCTTGATCAGGTGGTACCGCCTCAAGATTTTTCTGGACCTTTGATGGAACCTGGGTTCCTTCCCCAAAGCTATAGCGCCGTTTGTTGTCAATACTAAAGTATAGGACCGACAATGGAAGGAACCACTTGAAGTTCAGTTAAGAACTTTCTCATCCAGACAGTGTCTTTTGCGGCGTCGCATGCAGCTAAATACTCCATTTCCATCGTTGAGTCTACAACGGTGTCCTGCTTGGAGCTCTTTCACTAGACTGCCCCTCTATTGATGGTAAACCATATCCCGATATGGACTTGGAGTCATCCTTATCACTCTGGAAGCTGGAGTCAGCAAATGCCTCAATCTGGAGGTCTTTTCTGCCATACACCAAGAACATCTCCATAGTCCTTCTCAGGTACATGATAATGTTCATTACCGCTATCCAGTGCTTCTCCTCTGGGTTTGACTGATACCGTCTTACCACGCTGAGTGCGTAAGCAACATCTGGTCTGGTACGCAACATCGCATACATTATAGAGCCAACCATAGAAGCGTGGGGTATAATCGATTTGTGAGCCCTTTCCAAATAAGTCTTGAGAGACATCACTTTAGAAAGGGTGATTCCGTGACAAGCCAGTAGACTACCGTGCTTAGAATCGTCCATACTAAATATTTTCAGTACGGTGTTGATGTACCTTGACTGTGAAAGTCCCACTATCCTCTTTGATCTATCACGATAGATCTGGATCCCCAGAATGTAGTTGGCATCACCCAGGTCTTTCATGGAGAACATTAGTGACAAGAATCCTTTGACTGACTGTAGTATAGGAGTGTCATATCCGATCAAAAGAAAGGCATCCACGTACAAGACGAGGAATCCCAAAGTTCTACTTACAATATTACTATAAATGCATGGTTCATCCGGATTTTCGATAAAATCGAATTCTTTGACCGTCTCATCAAAACAGATGTTCCAACTCCGCGATGCCCGCTTTTGCCAATAAATGGACTTAAGGAACTTGCACACTTTTCTACTGCTCCCACACTGATTGAAACCCTCTGGCTGATACATATAGACGCACTCTTCCAAATATCCATTTAGATAAGCCGTCGATACGTCCATCTGCCAAAACTTACAATCATGGAAGGCAGCAATGGCAAGTAGGATTCGAATGGATTTGAGCAAAGCTACTGGAGAAAAGGTTTCATCATAGTCCAAACCAAGTCTTTGACGAAAACCTTTTTCAACAAGTCTAGCCTTATAAGTTTTAACCTATCCATCTACACCAATCTTCCTTCTGAAGATCCATTTGCATCCTTCGGGTTTTACCCCTTCTGGAGCAAAGTCCAAAGTGCATACTTTGTTGGTGTTATATGGACTCCATTTCGGTCCGCAATGCATCAATCCATTTTACCGAGTCTCTTCTCTAAATGGCTCGCTGGAAGCTAGTTGGCTCACCATATACAATGATGAAATCCTCTCGATCCCCGTCTATGAGAAAACCGTAGTATCTCTGACGCAGATGAGACTGCCTACTAGTCCTGCGGAGTGGCGTAGGGATGTCCGGTTCTTCTGAAACCTCTGGTTCTACTATGCTTTTATTAATAGTTTGTGGTTCTGGAATTTCTTCCAGTTCTATTGCGCTCCCACTATCCTTTTTCTAAAAAATGATTTTCTAAAAAGTGGCCATGACAAGAAACAAAAACCTTTTGTTCCTCTGTGTAATAGAAAAGATCCCCCTTGGAGTTCTTTGGGTATCCTATAAGCCTACACAGTACTGAGCGTGCCTCGAACTTGTCCATATACTTCTTTATCACGAAAGCTGGACATCCCTATATCTTTAAGTACTGAAGATAGGGTTTCTTCCCACTCCATATCTGATATGGTGTGGTAGGGACAGTCTTGGTTTGAACCTTTTTCAAAATATATGCATCTGATTCCAGTGCATAACCTTAGAAGGATCGCGGTAACTCGGTGTTTACTCATCATGGAACGAACCATAACCAATAGGGTTCGGTTCCACCTTTCCGATACACCGTTGTGTTACGGTATGTATGGAAGAGTAATCTGGGAGAGAATTCCATTCTCTTTTATCTAACCCAGGAACTCGGCAATTAAGTATTCACCACTTCGATCAGATCTCAGTGTCTTGATACTTTTGCCTGTTTGATTTTCCACTTCATTCTTATATTCTCAGAATTTCTCAAAAGCCTCGGATTTATGCTTCATCAACAAGACAAGTCCATACCTAGAGAAATCATCTGTAAAGGTAATGAAATAGGAATAACCACTTCGTGCATGTGTAGACATTGGACTATACACGTCGATGTTAAGAGTCCCAAGAGCTCGCTCTCTCTTACTCCGTGTCCATTGAAAGGAGTCTTTGTCATCTATCCTATGAGACATGATCGACAAGTTGCATAAGACTGATATTTATAACGGATCTAAATATCCCTCTCTATGTAACTTCGTCAATCGTGTTTCAATGATGTGACCTTGTCTATAATGCCATAAAAAAGTCATATTTAATTCTGGAGAATTTCTGTTAAGTGTGTTCTGGTCGTTGAAAACCTGAGCTTGATCTAATACGTATATACTGTCCTCTAGTGTACCTGACGCAATCAAACTTTGATTTAGGTAGACGTGGACCACATCGCTTACAAGCTAGTCTAGGTACACACAAACAGTTACGTAAAATCAATATCTGCCTACTTGTCAATTCTAGGTGATATACCCTACGGATACAGTGTCCATGCTCATTCCATTACTAACACTGAGAGTCATATCACCTGTCCTGATAACTCTACGGTTTCTCAAAGCCTGTAAAGAATTATAGAAATGAGATCCTGATCCGGTATATAGTACCCAGGAAGTAGAGTTAATTGACAGACTGTTTTCACCCACAAACACACCCGAAGTTGAAGCTACAACATGCTTCGGATCCTGGATTCTGGCTTTCCAATCCTTGCATCCCTTCTGCCAATGTCCTTTCCCATGACAATAGGAACATCCCTCCTTCCCTACTGTTAGCCCAAAACTATTACCCTTCCTTTTGCCTCTACCTTACTGAAACCGCCTATTGGCTTTGTGGAGGTCTCCTTCTTCTCATCCTTGGCGTTTGCCTTGGAACCAGAAGATGATGATTCCCCAATAAGCAGAGCGGGTGTCTCCCTGGTTTCCTTCAGGGTGTCCTCAACTGGAAGTATTGCTTTCTTCCCTTGGGAGTAAGCAGAAGGTAGGGACAATAGAATTAAGTCAGCATATGACTCGTTCTCCAACGTGGTCTTCAGGTCTGTGAGCTGTTATAATACAGTTGATCATTATAGGGACGTGCTCCCCTACAGATGACCCGACAGACAAGCTCGCTTGAAGCAATTCTTTCGAGGTCTCATATCTTGCGATACGAGATTTCTCTCCATATAAATCTTGTTATGGAGGAAGATGGAAACTAAGACCATCTTCTTGTGCTGCCTCTGGTAGACACCATCTACAGAGGCCAACACGAGCTACCTGGCATTCGCACAGTCTTTTTTCCTTGTCTTACGGATATCATCCGCAACGGTGGAATCTGAACCTCGGACGGCAGGGGCTTTAGTAGTAAGAAGGTGGTCCAGCTTGTCATAGGTAATGGATATCTGGACAAACCTTTGCCAGTCAATATAGTAAAACTCAGTCATCAATATTATCTAACTGTAACCTATGTCTGGTCACATGGTCGCTGCAAGTAGGAGAGAGAGAAGAAAACACTCAGTATGATGCTCTTGCAAGTTTAGTTTGGTTTTTAGTTTATCTAAACAGGATGGCTCCCACTGTTTCTCGAATCCTTCCTCAAACCATAAAAGAAGAATTAGTCAGGATTAATCTCACCCTACAATACTTGCTTAACCTTTCAGCCAGGCTGGTGTTGGTATTTCGAGGGAGATTTTCCAACGCTTTCACGAAGTTTCTTAATTATATAACCTCTTTTCCCTGGAGGCGTAGCCCCGCTAACACCGTTCTAGACACCTACATGGTTTATAGCAATGATTGTGTTAGTGAAAAAATATCCCGAGGATTAGCGGATACTCACAGTAGGATTGGGATCCAAATATCATTGTGTGATAATCCTGAAGGAATCCTACCAACATTATCACAGTCCAAATGTTATGTCGCACTAGCAAGTTTCAGTTTCTTTAGAAACTCCCGATGTGGATTTTTGCCCCATGCACTTATGACCTTGACGAAGGCCAACATATCATAAGTCACATGTCAAGTTTTGCCCGTCATTGTCCAGATTAATTTGAACCCACCCGTACATACCCTTGACGAAGGCCAACATAGTAGTACGACTATCCCAAACCAATGCATCTATCTATGCTACATATGAATACCCAGCAGCTACCAATCACTATGCATTGACGAAAGCCAACAAACATAGCTTGAATACTATTGAATATTCATATGGAATGGCGGAGGGCTACGAATGGTTTTGGAGAAACCGTGAACGTAGTGAACTTGATATAATCGAAGGAACCTGATAGCTTTTAAAAAGAGTGGTTTAAGCTCCGCATTTAAAAGTCTCCTATTTTAAAATAACCGAGTGGTTTTAAAAGTGTTCCAACGATTCAGCTTTGGTTTTTTTTCTTTAGATTAATAATGCAGTCCCATCATTTACACCTATTATTACAGAGAGAAACGAAAATATGACGTATGCTTATGCCATCCGCATTTGCCACAGGGCCCCGTCTAACACCGTTAGGTTACTTAACTAACGCCAGAGCGAAGGCAGGACTAGCATGGATGCAAAACATAAGCAACGTCTAATATATAGCAGCAACAACAACGACAACTGAACCTTTAATCCCAAGCATATGGGGTAGGCTACATGAACCAACATGAGAATCACGCCGGGTCCAGCAGATGAATCCTCCGCCTCCACTCACTCCTATCGAACAATATACTTTCATTGAGTCCTTTGGCAACCATATCGTTTCGTATCACCCCTTCCATGTTTTCTTCGGTCTCCCTTTTGCCCTTTTGCCATTGCCCATATCGAGAGTATCTATTCGTTTTACCGGTGCTTCCATAGGTCTGCGTCGCACATGACCAAACCATCTTAGCCGATTTTCCCGCATCTTCTCCTCCACAGGTGCTACACCAACATTTGCACGAATATCCTCATTTCGCACCTTATCTTTTCTAGTGTTACAGCACATCCAATGATGCACGCGCATCTCCGCTACGTGCATCTTCTGTTTATGATGCTTCTTAGGAGCCCAGCATTCTGTACCATATAATATGGCAGGCCGAAAAGCGCTCTGATAAAACTTCCCTTTCAATTTTAACGGAAAGTTACGATCATACAAAATCCCCGTTGCACTCCTCCATTTCAACCAACCAGCTTGGATACTTTGACTAACATCACTGTCGATCTCCCCATTCTTTTGGATGATGGAACCTAGATATCTAAACTGGTCGCTTGGTGATATCTCTTGCCCTTCCAATGTTATACCAATATGGTTTTGACTTCTCTGGTTACTAAATTTACAATGCATATATGCTTTCTTGGATCTACTCAATCTGAATCCCCGAGATTCCAATGTTTGCCTCGATAATTCCAATTTGTCATTAACCCCTGCTTTCGTTTCATTTACTAGAACAATATCATCAGCGAATAGCATACACCAAGGTACCTCATCTCGGATAATTCTAGTAAGCTCATCCATCACGATGGTAAACAGGAATGGACTTAATGCAGATCCTTGATGTAAACCAATTGTAATCGTAAAATCGCTCGTTAAGCCGCCACAAGTTCTGACATTTGCCACTACTCCATCGTACATATCCTTGATTATGTCAATATACTTGACGGGGACCCCCTTCTTCATCATTGTCGCTCATAATACCTCTCTAGGTACCTTGTCGAACGCTTTTTCTAAATCAATAAATATCATATGCAAATCTCTTCTCCTCTCTCAAAAACGCTCGACAAGTTGACGAAGCAAATGAATAGCCTCTGTCGTCGATCGTCCAGGCATGAAGCCAAACTGGTCCTCTGTTATCTTAATATCCTTCCTTAGCCTGTGTTCAATCACTCCCTCCCAAACTTTCATGGTGTGACACATAAGTTTTATTCCACGGAAGTTTGAGCAACATTGAATGTCACCCTTGTTCTTGTAGATAGGTACAAGGGTACTTTTCCTCCAATCATTTGGTATCTATTTTGTCTGCCAAATCTTATTAAACAGATCTGTCAGCCATTTAACGCCTATTTCTCCTAAGTATCTCCAAATCTCGATAGGAATCCCGTCAGGACCAACCGCTTTTCTTAAACTAATTCTGTTCAAAGCTTCTTTAACCTCAGGTAGTCTTATTTTACCCATGAAATCACGGTTTATATCTTGAGATTGAATAACAAGTCCATCTAAATTCTTAGTAAAGCTCTCATTGAACAATTTGTCAAAATAATCTCTCCATCTTTCCTTGATATCCTCATCTTGAACTCAAACCTTCTAATTTTCATTTTTGACACACTTCACCGCACATAAGTCTCTAGTCTTCCTTTCCCGCATCCGAGCAATCCGGTATATATCATTTTTAGCCTCTTTAGTGTCTAATTTCTCGTACACCTACTTGTAGACCATAGATTTAGCTTCCCGAACAGCTTTCTTAACTTCCTTTTTAGCCATTTTATACTTCTCAAATTTCTCCACATCTCTACTTTTCTTCAAATCTTTATAAGAATACCTTTTAATTTTAATAGCAGCGTTTACTTCATTCCACCATGATGTGTCCTTAGATGGTGGAGCACCACCTCTCGACTCACCAAGTAGATTTCTAGCTACCTTCTTGATACAACTAGCCATTTTGTTCCATGTTCTGTCTGAATCATCTTCCGACTGCCAATCCGCTTCTTGGACTACACAATCTATAAAAGCCTTTTGGTTACCTTCTTTCAATCGCCACCATTTAATTCTAGGCTCTACCTTACGTCTAATCTTCCTAGGTCCTCTTCTAAATCGAAAATCTAGAACTAATAGTCTATGTTGAGTGGTTACACTCTCACCTGGTTGTAACACCTGAGTTGGTGTTCTGTTGTAATCGCGTGTTAATGTGGGGTTTTTGGTAAAAAGTTTACCAAAACGGCTTTTAAATATTTTATCTGGTTTTATGAATATTTTACTCGAATTTTATCTCGACTGCACACACATGTGCATGTTAGCTTGGGTTAAGTCTAGAGTTACCATGCTTAGATGACCATGGTGGCTTAAACCTTTTGGTTAAGATAGTTGGGGTTAATCAAGGGTTTTGGTTTTGTTTAATGGTGATTAGGATGGGGGTTGACTTGTGGTGAGAGAGAGAGAGAGAGGTGGCTAAAGTTATATAACCCTCCATGTCATTTCAAAACTTTTTGCCGCTCACATCTCTCCCTCTCACTCACATACACTCACCATCATCAAACATAACCATCACACCAACATCAGTTGCTGCTATAAGCAACAGTAACATTAGCAACTCAGCAGCAGCTGCATCAGTAGCCCAACCCCATCCTGAACAACAGCCCCAATATCATCAACGTCAGCTACATAACCCCTGACTTCAGCAAACACACACTTCAGCCCAACATCAGCACATTTCAGCCACCCAACAGACATCAGCTGCCTCAGCAGTAGCACCATCATTAGCAACAACCCCAACCACAAAACAACCATAAAATAACTTCAGCCACAGCAGCAGTTGCTGCAACAGCACCATAACATCAACCCCATCAGCTTGTAGCTACTGCAACAGCAACAAGAACAACCCCAACACAACATCAGCCCCAACACAACATCAGCAGCCCTCAACACAACAACAGCAGCCCTCAACACCAAAAACAACAGCAGTTGCTGCTGCAACAGCAACAAGAAAACAATTTGCAAGCAGCAGCATCAGCCAAACAACAGCTGCAGCAATAAGAGAGCAGCCACTAGCAGCAGCTCAGCTGTAGAAATAGCACTCCACCAGCAATCACACACTCCTCTTCACCTTCTTCTTCTCTTCTCCTATCCTAGGATCCCTTAAGGTATAATCTCGCAACCCAACTCTTTTCTTGCTCAGTTATGGGTAGTTGGCTGAAATTTAGTGTTTATATTGTGATTAGTGCTAGTTTAGGAAAATTTGAGTGAGATTTGACCAAGTGTTGGTTTTGAATGTTAGTATAGCCTTATTAGGTGCGTTTGAGACCAGTTAACCCCAGAATACCCCAGATTTCCAGTTAGTTACCTGAAAGTTTGGACTTGGCGTATTTTAGCGATTTTGTCGACTTTGTGACCTTTCTAGAAACTGCTATCACCCGAGACATCCTAAAATAAAATTGACTTGGTCGTATGATGTGCAGGCAGATAGGAACCAACACCCAAGACTCTAGACCCCACCTCATTTCCCTGGCCGCAGATATATTCCCCCTGGCCGCAATTTGCGGCCAGACCAGGGTGAAACCCCCTCGTTTTTGGTGCACGGCTCTTTTACCTGTAAACTTGACCCTGGGTATGTCTAGTTTTGGCTGATTCCAATCAGGGTAGAATCTGGGTTGATTTTCCTATGTTGGTGCATGATTTACGACTTGTTTAGCATGGATTTTTAGTATTTGATGATTCGTTTCTGTCGGGTGGCGTTTGGGCGTCAACGACAACTGGATATTGGCTGTGTTTGCACGCGAGACTATAGGTTTTTACTTATAGACGTAGCGTGTACCGTTTTGGATTCCGACATGGTTTTCATGTGTTTTAGCGTGTGATATTCTTGTAGGTACCCACGTGACATCGAGGCGTTGGAGATTCAAATGGCAATGTCGGCATCGGCACGTATAAAACAAGGTGAGTAGATTTATATCTACGGGGAGAAGTCGGGTGGATGGCGTATAGCACCCCCGCAATTCGTAGTGATGTATATGGATGCGTATACACACATACAATTATCAAATGTTTTTGGAAAATTATTGATGATTAAAGATGGATATTGGTGTGTTGGATTGATTTAGTGTCGCGAAACCCTAGAGTAGAGGTCGCGCCACACATGCACACACACATACATACTTACATACATCCTTATTTCATATGTGGTTATGGGATTCTATATAGATATGTGTTGACATGGGTATGGGACTATGTGTTCATATACAGACTTGAGGATGATACTTTGGATTGAGATGAGTCGATGAGAGTTGATATGAGATTATGATATCGGTGATATGGCAGGCTTCGTACTTGAGATACGTCCTGATGTTATAGCGGATTTGTGGATAACGATGCCATGTGAATAGTGATATATATTTAAATAAAATGATCGACATGTGATTATGTTACGAGATATGATATGATATGATATGACAAGATATTTATGATAGGCCGCATTGGGCGATATATACTCCTTTGTGATGATATGTGCTGATGATATCGATTTATACGAGGCTGTCGATTAGTAGTCAGATCATGATTAGAGTGATGATATTAGCATTCTACTTGACGAAGGTCAGTACCCCAGATGATGATCTTGATAAGAGGATACCAGATGAGTAATATAATGAATATGATATTGACCCGTACCCAGATTTGGGGATGTCGTACGACGGATTCACGTACGAGCTATACTTTGATGTTTGATCCGCACTCTTGACTTGGGAATAATCGATTATAGAGATATGGTATCGGATGTGATATTATTGAGGCGGGATCACCTACTAATATATTTATATATATGTGTATCGACTCAGAGGTTAGGCGGTTTCCCTTACCTGCACTTAGCCTATTAGCTCAGCCCTATAGTTGGAGTAGCTGTATGACTCTTAAGACATTAGATGCAGTTTAGCTATCATTGTGTTAGTATTCAGCTCCCGCACATTATTATTGTTGCTCCGCATCGCATACTGTTGCGATTCATATTCCATTATTGATATCCTGCTGTTAGGACACCAGCACCATTACCGATGATGCGTATGTACCACATACACTTATTTGCCGGTGCACACACATCTTCATCGGTAATTGCTCCGCATCGCATACTTATTGCTTGATTTAGCTTGTTAGCTAGTAGTGACATGATATTAGTGTACTCGCCTTATATGCCAGCTTGACATTGTAGTTATTACTTGTCACTTCATGCATACTGTTATTCATTATATGCCGCATTCATGGATTATCATGCTTATATTCATGGTTTACATGCTATTGATGATTTAGATTCGGATTTCCATGATATTTTCTGGATTTGGGGCAAAAACGCAAAACTTATATAAACTGCTTTCTCTCTTTTTAAATAAAAAGTGCGGTTTTCCCATGATGTATGAGTCGTCCACCATGAGTTTGCTGATGGATTTCGAGACCCGATCGAGGAGGCGGATGAACCGTTTCGGGTACAAGGTGGGCCCGGTATGGTACCCCGGGGCAAGAAGATCGCAGGAGATGTCGTTGAGCCTGGCAGAGGGAGCACTACCGACTGGTGATTTTACCCGACACGTCGGATATCCGGAGGATACCGTCGTGGTCTTGAGATAGATGGTAGGGGCCGGTCTGGACTGACGGCGCCCTAGATATTGTGATTGAGACATTGAGATTTTGAGGTATTGAGGCACAGAGATTGCGACACAGAGATATCGATATATTTGGATACTTGTTTTGTGTCGATGCTAGGCACTGTTTTATGCTGATTTCATTTATGATACCTCATTTTTAAAATACAGAAATCTCACTGATTTATGAAAGCAGTTTTCTTCAGTACATGCATTCTGTTTCATGCATTCATACATCATTCATATGATACATTGCTACCCGAGGCACTGACACATGCACATAGGATTACTTTTGGGTTAGATATTTACCCTAGCCATGGTTATAGATTGCTGGTTATATAGTTGAGGATTATATATTATGATCGTATGACCTAGGATTGCGTCATACATGCGATTTTCTGTTCGTAGATCTTTTTCTACTCACGAGTTGGCAACTCATCCCCGTTGTGCCCCAGTTTCTTGCAGGTTTTGCCGTACAGGTTTCATTACGGCTTGCGGGCACTGCTTCTTTCGGGTGACTTGCTATTAGGTGGGTTTATTTGTATCGTACCCATCATTAAACATTGTATATTATATTTCAGTTGTATCTAAAAGTTCCATCAACCAAACATGTATTTATTTGAGATAGAGACCAGTGATGTTTATTTTTCGACCTTAGAGTCGCGCGTTATATTTCTGTGGATTTCACGCTGTTGGAGTTTCCTTTTCTGATGTGATCCTCGCCTTTAGGCGTTGTATATTATATTGCAAACTGGTTGATTTAAAATGGTTTTCCTACACTCTACTACTTTTCTTGGTTTGGATTTCTGGGTTCGGCTTACTTAGAGTATGTACGCCTCGAGACGTTTGTAGTCTAAGTGCCGGTCATGTTCCGTACTTTTGAGACGTGACAAAGTTGGTATCAAAACTTAGGTTTTACCTTCGGAGCGTAGGATGACCCTTGGTTGATGGAATAGGTGACTAAAGTAGAGTGACGTACCGTGGGTATGTTCCGCGGCATATTTACGATACGCTAATCCACTTAAAAAGCCTTAGGATGTACATTTCTTTGTTCAGTATTATATTCATTCCTGATCTGGCATCATCGGTACCATTTACGGTTTTGCTGCTACGATTTCGGGCAGGGAGAGCTACGGCAAGAGTTGCGGTCAGCATGAGCTCGTCACGAGCAACGACTGACCAGAGCATAATTCCGGCGACACATGATTGTAGAGATGTGTCTTTTGATTGTGTTTTCGCGCCACGAGCGTTGGATGGATCGCTGTACGAGATTTCTCGGACGTGCAGAGGATTGAGCCAATGATAGAGGCCAGCCAGATTTTGATGACCGTTGGCGTATTGCCTACTCCTGATGATTGAAGCACTGTTCAGCATGCAGACGAGTAAGCCAGTTATTGCTGCGAACGAAGAGATATCACCCCAGATGTTGGAGCTATTGCAGTACGAGATGTACTAAGAGATGATAGAAGGTCGCTAGTCACCGAGGATGAATGACTAGGACATTTGATTCGTTCGCTACCCCGATGCGAGGTCATCAGATAGATTGATTCCAGTTAGAGACGACTTCACGCGGAGGCGTTGAGAGTCGACAGAGACGATCGAATGTCAGAGACCTATTATTCTAAGTTTAAAGTATTCGGAAAGACATGCAGGCAATTCTATGGTCCCTCTAGAAGAATGAAACCCTAACTCAACTTAATGACCGTGTGAAAGCCTTTAAACCTTAGGGTTTGCGGCAGTAATGCGGCGCCATTAGTGAGGCTTTGGTTTGCCCTTCTACGGCTGGACCACCGATGATGTGGTATGTACTCGATACTATTATACTGTACCCAAGATATTGAGCTCTTGGGGGATTATGAGGTTTTGACAAATCGATCGGATGGCTCGACTTAATTCGAATGCTAGGTGGTGAGATGCATTTCTTGGGAGACTCCAGGTATGAGGATAGCCGTTGGAGCTCAGTCCGTGCTGCCACGACGAGACGAGTCGGAAGAAGTCGACAATAGAAAAAAGTGGAGTAAGAGGTTCGTACAAGATCTGGATATGATGACCTTCCACTCCGCCGACATCTGAGATGCGATGCGCATGCCGAGGCATAGTAATGGATATATCTTCCACAAGGAGTCACGATGAGTATGCAGCCGTTCCGGAGCAAGAAGCAGATATAGTAAAGGACGATGACTTCCGGACAGTTGGCAGGGATGAGACTTGGAAGAGTCCTTGAGCAGGATTCCATCCAGGACACTGCTGCAATGATATTTGCATCCAGGATCAGATGTGTCACGTGCATACAGAGAGTCAGAGGCCGACGCCAGTGACATGCTGCGTTACGAGTTGCCATGAGGATTGACCGAGAAATGACTAGAGGAGTGCCGGAACGGAATCGTCCCCGTTGGCACACCTGATAGGGCCGATGAGCCGATGGATCATGAGATTTGTAATCCACAGAGAACACTTTGACCCAGGAGTGGTCATGTTACACACACCAGCAGGCCGGAGTTCAGGATCGTCGACGAGATATGTTATGAGTGATCACGACAGTTGGCCAGAGATTCTTGGAGGATGTGATTGAGCGGGACTATTCCGCCATACTTGATTTCGATGTTTTGGGCGATCTATTCGCATGAATGATTTTGATGATTGAGTTTCATTACATTGTTTTCATGCACCATGGTTGCACTTACTGAGTATTTACGATTTTCGCACAGTTGTTGCACTTGATATCGTTTTCGTGCCTTGGTTTCTCATGTTTATGGTTTTATGGGTTTTATACAGTGGAGTTGATTTTGTGTATATGTATGCACACGATTTGGTATTTGCACTCGGTATAGTTCACATATGCTTGCAGTGCAGTGATTCGTATTTTGTGCACTTAGTTGCATTGGACATCGATTTCGATTGGGATATTCGATATTGGTTTTGTGCACTTTATGCACCTGATTGGATTTTGCGCGTGTTCGGCGCTTGATATTGCATTTCATGATTTCATGCATGATGGGTGCACCGGATTTGGATTTTTAGCACATGTTGAGCGCATGTTATGAGATACGATTTTGTGCACACCAGATGCACTAAATCGAGATTTTTCGTGCATGTCAGATGCACCTGATCTTGCTGTCAGGCACACACGTTGCCTATGACAAATGTTTCGTGCACACCCGATGCACTTAGATGTCGTTTTTGTGCACCTGCTTGGCACATGAATGGACTTGATTTCCGTGCGCACCGGACGCACAGGGTTTTCATATGCACTTTTTGGGATTGATTTTTTATGGAGCAGTACATTTTTGTGTTATTGGTGATTTGTTTTCGTACTGAGCAGGACTAGTCAGATGACAGTACCTGAGTATATTTTGCATGCATTGAGAGTTATCGAAGGGATTTCCAAAAAGCGAGCTATAGTCTTAGTATTTGCCTACGTGTCTGATATGACACGAAACGTTTAAAACAAGGAAATCCCTTCTAAACAGTTTTCAAAATGGCGGGACGTACATATTCAACAAAGATATATACGTATATGGCTATTTTCTTATAGAGACGTCCGCCACCGTGCAGTGTTATGCGCATTGCACATCGACTTTAAAGAATTTAGCATGCATTTCCTTCATATATTTACATGTACAGATTTGTTATTTGCATGTATAGTCCCGATTTATAGCATATCGGTTTTGTTTTGGATTTGGCATTCGTGTTTTCATCTTGACTCCGATGATTGCGGGATGCTTGACGGAGTTTTGATTTCGAGTTATCTGCTCATTACACATGCGCACGTATTGCGCTATGATGCGTTTTATGTATTGATGATTTCGGAGCCCCGTTGACTTGGACATTTTATTGGAATGTTTTACAATTTGGGGGTTTTAAATTTAAATTCGGGGACGAATTTTCTTAAGGGGGGAAGATTGTAACACCTGAGTTGGTGTTTTGTGGTAATTGTGTGTTAATGTGGGGTTTTTGGTAAAAAGTTTACCAAAACGGCTTTTAAATATTTTATCTGGTTTTATGAATATTTTACTCGAATTTTATCTCGACTGCACACACATGTGCAAGTTAGCTTGGGTTAAGTCTAGGGTTACCATGCTTAGATGACCATGGTGGCTTAAACCTTTTGGTTAAGATAGTTGGGGTTAATCAAGGGTTTTGGTTTTGTTTAATGGTGATTAGGATGGGGGTTGACTTGTGGTGAGAGAGAGAGAGAGAGGTGGCTAAGGTTATATCACCCTCCATGTCATTTCAAAACTTTTTTCCTCTCGCATCTCTCCCTCTCACTCACATACACTCACCATCATCAAACACAACCAACACACCAACATCAGCTGCTGCTATAAGCAACAATAACATTAGCAACTAAGCACAGCCCAACCCCATCCTGAACAACAGCCCCAATATCATCAACATCAGCTACATAACCCCTGACTTCAGCAAACACACACTTCAGCCCAACATCAGCACATTTCAGCCACCCAACAGACATCAGCTGCCTCAGCAGTAGCACCATCATTAGCAACAACCCCAACCACAAAATAACTTCAGCCACAGCAGCAGTTGCTGCAACAGCACCATAACATCAACCCCATCAGCTTGTAGTTGTTGCAACAGCAGCAAGAACAGCCCCAACACAACATCAGCCGATCAGCCAACACATCATCAGCCAACACAACATTAGCCAATCAGCCAACACAAAATCAGCCAACGCAAAATCAGCCAACACAACACAACATCAGCCAATCAGCCAACACAACATCAGCCCTCAACACAACAACATCAGCCAATCAGCCAACACAACATCGGCCAACACAACACAACATCAGCCAATCAGCCAACACAATATCAGCCCTCAACACAACAACATCAGCCCTCAACACCAAAAGCAACAGCAGTTGCTGCTGCAACAGCTACAAGAAAACAATTTGCAAGCAGCAGCATCAGCCAAATAACAGCTGCAGCAATAAGCGAGCAGCCACTAGCAGCAGCTCAGCTGTAGAAATAGCACTCCACCAGCAATCACACACTCCTCTTCACCTTCTTCTTCTCTTCTCCTATCCTAGGATCCCTTGAGGTATAAACTCGCAACCCAACTCTTTTCTTGCTCAGTTATGGGTAGTTGGCTGAAATTTAGTGTTTATATTGTGATTAGTGCAAGTTTAGGCAAATTTGAGTGAGACTTGACCATGTGTTGGTTTTGAATGTTAGTATAGCCTTATTAGGTGCGTTTGAGACCAGTTAACCCCAGAATATCCCAGATTTCAAGTTAGTTACCTGAAAGTTTCGACGTGGCGTATTTTAGCGATTTTGTCGACTTTGTGACCTTTCTAGAAACTGCTATCACCCGAGACATCCTAAAATAAAATTGACTTGGCAGTATGATGTGCAGGCAGATAGGAACCAACACCTAAGACCCTAGCCCCCACCTCATTTCCCCGATCGCAGATATATTCCCCCTGGCCGCAATTTGTGGCCAGACCAGGGTGAAACCCCATCGTTTTTGCTGCACGGCTATTGTACCTGTAAACTTGACCCTGGGTATGTCTAGTTTTGGCTGATTCCAATAGGGCAGAATCTGGGTTGATTTTCCTATGTTGGCGCATGATTTACGACTTGTTTAGCATGGATTTTTAGTATTTGATGATTCGTTTCTGTCGGGTGGCGTTTAGACGTCAACGACAAGTGGATATTGGCTGTGTTTGCACACGAGACTATAGGTTTTTACTTATAGACGTAGCGTGTACCGTTTTTGTTTCCGACATGGTTTTCATGTGTTTTAGCGTGTGATATTCTTGTAGGTACCCACATGACATCGAGGCGTTGGAGATTCAAATGGCGACGTCGGCATCGGCACGCATAAAACAAGGTGAGTAGATTTATATCTACGGGGAGATGTCGGGTGGATGGCGTAAAGCACCCCGCAATTCATAGTGATGTATACGGATGCGTATACACACATACAATTATCATATGTTTTTGGAAAATTATTGATGATTAAAGATGGATATTGGTGTGTTGGATTGATTTAGTGTCGCGAAACCCTAGAGTAGAGGTCGCACCACACATGCACACACACATACATACTTACATACATCCTTATTTCTTATGTGGTTATGGGATTCATATAGATATGTGTTCACATGGGTATGGGACTATGTGTTCACATGCAGACTTGAGGATGATACTTGGGATTGAGATGAGTCGATGAGAGTTGATATGAGATTATGATATCGGTGATATGGCAGGATTCGTACTTGAGATATGTCCTGATGTTATTGCGGATTCGTGGATAACGATGCCATGTGAATAGTGATATATATTTATATAAAATGATCGACATGTGATTATGTTACGAGATATGATATGATATGACAAGATATTTATGATAGGCCGCATTGGGCGATATATACTCCTTTGTGATGATATGTGCTGATGATATCGATTTATACGAGGCTGTCGATTAGTAGTCAGATCATGATTAGAGTGATGATATTAGCATTCTACTTGACGAAGGTCAGTACCCCAGATGATGATCTTGATAAGAGGATACCAGATGAGTAATATAATGAATATGATATTGACCCGTACCCAGATTTGGGGATGTCGTACGACGGATTCACGTACGAGCTATACTTTGATGTTTGATCCGCACTCTTGACTTGGGAATAATCGATTATAGAGATATGGTATCGGATGTGATATTATTGAGGCGGGATCACCGACTAATATATTTATATATATGTGTATCGACTCAGAGGTTAGGCTGTTTCCCTTACCTGCAGTTAGCCTATTAGCTCAGCCTTATAGTTGGAGTAGCTGTATGACTCTTATGACATTAGATGCAGTTTATTTATCATTGTGTTAGTATTCAGCTCCCGCTCATTATTATGCTCCGCATCGCATACTGTTGCGATTCATATTCCATTATTGATATCCTGCTGTTAGGACACCAGCACCATTACCGATGATGCGTATGTACTACGTACACATATTTGCCGGTGCACACACATCTTCACCGGTAATTGCCATGTCACGTACACTTAGAAAATATTATTGCTTGATTTAGCTTGTTAGCTAGTAGTGACATGATATTAATGTACTCGCCTTATTTGCCAGCTTGACATTGTAGTTATTAGTTGTCACTTCATACATACTGTTATTCATTATATGCCGCATTCATGGATTCTCATGCTTATATTCAAGGTTTACATGCTATTGATGATTTAGATTCGGATTTCCATGATATTTTCTGGATTTGGGGGAAAACCGCAAAACTTATATAAACTGCTTTCTCTCTTTTTAAATCAAAAGTGCGGTTTTCCCATGATGTATGAGTCGTCCACCATGAGTTTGCTGATGGATTTCGAGACCCGATTCGCGGAGGCAGATGAACTGTTTCGGGTACATGGTGGGCCTGGTGTGGTACCCCGGGGCATGAAGATCGCAGGAGATGGCGTTGAGCCTGGCAGAGGGAGCACTACCGACTGGTGATTTTACCCGACACGTCGGATATCCGGAGGATACCGTCGTGGTTTTGAGATAAATGGTAGGGGCCGGTCAGACTGACGGCGCCCTAGATATTGTGATTGAGACATTGAGATTTTGTGGTATTGAGGCACAGAGATTGCGACACAGAGATATCGATATATTTGGATACTTGTTTTGTGTCGATGCTAGGCACTGTTTTATGCTGATTTCATTTATGATACCTCATTTTTAAAATACAGAAGTCTCACTGATTTATGAAAGCAGTTTTCTTCAGTACATGCATTCTGTTTCATGCATTCATACATCATTCATATGATACATTGCTACCCGAGGCACTGACACATGCACATAGGATTACTTTTGGGTTAGATATTTACCCTAGCCATGGTTATAGATTGCTGGTTATATAGTTGAGGATTACATATTATGATCGTATGACCTAGGATTGCGTCATACATGCGATTTTCTGTTCGTAGATCTTTTTCTACTCACGAGTTGGCAACTCATCCCCGTTGTGCCCCAGTTTCTTGCAGGTTTTGCCGTACAGGTTTCATTACGGCTTGCGGGCACTGCTTCTTTCGGGTGACTTGCTATTAGGTAGGTTTATTTGTATCGTACCCATCATTATACATTGTATATTATATTTCAGTTGTATCTAGAAGTTCCATCAAGCAAACATGTATTTATTTGATATAGAGACCAGTGATGTATATTTTTCGACTTAGAGTCGCTCGTTATATTTCTGTTGATTTCATGCTGTTGGAGTTTCCTTTTCTGTTGTGATTCTCTTCTTTAGGCGTTGTATATTATATTGCAAACTGGTTGATTTAAAATGGTTATCCTACACTCTACTACTTTTCTTGGTTTGGATTTCTGGGTTTGGCTTACTTAGAGTACGTACGCCTCGAGACGTTCGTAGTCTAAGTGCCGGTCATGTTCCGTACTTTCGAGACGTGACACTGGCACTACCTTACAGTCGATACAACAAGCTCTATCTATTCTTCTCGTCAGAAAAAAGTCTATTTGACTAGCACTTGATCCGCTCCTAAAAGTGATAAGGTGGGACTCTCTTTTCCTAAATCAGGTGTTTGCTAAGATCAAGTCATAAGATAAGGCAAAATCTAGAATCGAGTCACATACTTCATTCCTTTGTCCTAAACAAAAACCTTTATGGATAGTATCAAACCCACTACGACTAGTACCTACATGTCCATTAAGATCACCACCAATAAATAACTTCTCTCCACTAGGTATACTTTGCACCATCTCGTCTAAATCCTCCCAGATTAGACGCTTACTAGCGTCATCAAGACCTATCTGTGGTGCATAAGAACTAATAACATTAAGGATCTCTCCACCACGAACAAGCATAACCAATAAAATTCTATCACCTTTTCTCCTAACCTCAACTACATCCTCAAGCAACAGTCTATCTATGATTATGCCTACCCCGTTACGATTTTTATCTCTACCCGTATACCAAAGCTTATAACCCCAAGGCTCTATGACTCTACTCTTTTCACCTACCCACTTAGTTTCTTGCAATCACATAATACCAACTCTCCTCCTAATCATCACCTCCACTAATTCTATTAGTCTACCCGTAAAGAAACCTATGTTCTAGGAAGCTGGATGGATCTTATGAAATCCTTGCTTATACTACACCCGGGGTCTGATGTAGTGCGCCGTTTCTGGACGACGCCCCTTGCTTATTTGTCACTACACCCGGGGTCCGATGTAGTGCGCCGTTTTTGGACGACGACCCTTGCTTATTTGTCACTACACCCGGGGTCCGTTGTAGCACGCCATTTCTGGACGACGACTTAGAAGCCTTTGCATACATAACACTACACCCAGGATACGATGTAGCGCGTCCCTGAGTAGGGCACGCCCCAACGATATTCTTATTATGGTTCATGTCATATAATGTGACAAAGTTTTAATTTGGCTGTAACAAGCCTACCACAACCAACCCTCACCCTTTCTCTTCCGGACTTGGGACCGGCAACGGTGGGTTTAACGTCTAATATATAGCATATATATAATAATCATTCATCTCACACAATAATAGGCAATCCAGATCGTAGATGAACATTTTGGATATACTAGGAATATCGCGTTTCGTTTAAGCCTGTAACGAAAAGACGGATTCCATGGTCGTGATGAATAGGCAAACCCCACCCAGACCCCAACGGGTGTGGCAAACTACCCGCCAAATTCCCGAAGTGAATCAACCTCCCTCAGCAAAGTGAGTAGGCCACTCAGCACTTCAAAGAACCCGGTAGTCTTTCCCCCACACCTTGGGTCTATCCATGGAGCAGAAAACAGTGAAAGAAAATAATACAACTGTGGATACAACCTCAAACCGGATGTGCCCCGCAAAATAATATTAGATCACTTTACATTGAATGAAAGAATGAAAAACCCTTATCTCACATCGCCCGGCTATTCATCCATGATGATCCAATAAGTTCAAATACACAAACCAACAAAGCAACATAGATATGTGCAACCCCGACTAATCGACGTATAGAAATTAGTCGACGTTTCGAAATATATATATCACAACTTGCAACTTGTTAAACGACGTTAAAACTGCGACTTCGAAACACTCCGTATTGCCACAGTAAAAAGATAACAGTATATCCAAAATTGGCAAAAGCAAACAACACCTGAGACCTTAGATCCAAGCAGCTTGAACACAGACCAAAATTCAAAGAATTCCACCAAAATAAAAAAGGTGAGGCCGGGAAAAATAAGCTTTTAGCCGGTCCAGAATAGGTAAAAATGCTTCTTTTTTTGTGTGTGTTCATTTCACAAGAAGTAGAGTACTTTGTAGTTGTTTAAAAAAAATTTAAATTGACAGAAACTTGGATTTCGATTTCGATGTTTCGGAGTTTTTTCGGTTTTGCAGTTTCACCCGTTGTTTAAACTGTTAGCTAGGGTTTAGTACGCTCTGATACCACTCTAAGTTGATGTCGCACACCACGCGGGTCCGCGGGGAGGTGGAATATTTAAAAAAAGAATTTTACAAAGATCTCAATACCGACTTGAACTCCAGGATCGATCCTAAACCCTAACTAGCAAACATGCAAGATGTTAACCACTCTGAAAGAAGTTTTACCTCATGAAAACATGTCCTTCAGGTATTCTTGTCGCTGTACTCCTCGTCGTCATAGACTCCATGGATTGTTTGGATCGGGCCTCCTCGTCGATCCTCTCATGTCGAAGATGATCCACCTGAGAGTCTGTGCATCGAACTCCCACCTCAACTGAAGCAACTAGGGTACCTATTTCACTACACTAGATGTCGTAGACGATGTAGAGAATGTAGATAGAATACTTTGTCTCTCATAGCCATGGGATTCTCAACTCATGAGACAAGAATGGCTTGAGGTAAATAGAAGAAGACTTGAAGAAAAGTAGCTAGTGTGAAAATTGCATAAGAAAAGAGAATAGCTTCCTTAGCTCCAAACTGAACTATACCCTTTTCCTAATGAATAAATCATATTGGAAAATGAAATATGTTTCAATAATTAACTTGGTGAGTCATGGGATGAAAACCCCCACAAGTGTAACCTAAAGACAAGCTCAATTTTATGCATAATTCACCTCATTTCCTCCACTCATAAAATGAATAATCATTTAAACCAAAATGAGAAATTCAATTATGAAGCATCTTTGAACAATTTACAAAAATGCCCCTCATCCGTATATACATATCCGTATCCGTATTCCGAAAAATACGAATATAAAAGAGACGAAAAACTGTCCATCGGTATAATAGTAGGATCTGGCTTAAACCAAAGCCCACTAGTATTATCTATCCGAATCATCATCCGTGCACAAGTACACGTACGTGATCGAACCCTGTCGTAAAACCATACGACATCTACATCATATGCTCGATGCAGGAAAACCCTCTGTGTGGGACTCTAAAGACTCGACACTACGCTGGCAGTGGGTTTAACCACAGACCGCAAGTGGTACTAGATGCACGTAATGGCCCCCCGGTATATGTTGATAAGAAGGCCGATGAGAATAACTCATCCGAACTCCTACTGAGCCTGTCTGTGATAATCTCCGTACAGTCCGGTCTGTTCATCTAAGAGTATCACATATCGGGCCTAGGGGGCGGTAATCGTCAGACCCCTAATAGCGCAATAAATTATGTCAGAGAGTAGCCCAAAACACCCAGATAAACTACTGGAGTAACTACCAGTAAATCCCGCTTGCCTTGGCCAAGGACTTTGTGTAATGGCCTTCCGAACACAACGCGATATCAACCCCCAATACCGGGAGAGACGAATCCTATCGAACCGCTACTGCCTTCAAGTGCTTCAGGACTGCACCCAACTACTACCTGTTTGCATGACTCCTTTGAGCCATGGTAGGGTAGTAATCAAAGTACAGTGGGAAGACACTCGAGGCGAAGTAGCAGTGTCAAGTCGATGGACTAAGCTGTACTCATGTCACCTGGGAACTGCTATCCAACGATAGGTATAATACCCACCAGCAGTTCCCGACGAGTATTGTCCAGTATACTCATAACCTAATGAGCACCAGCATACTATCTCTAGTACGACGTACAAATGGCTGTGTGACAGACCATCTCCCTTGCTGGGATGAGAAGCGTATACACTAGTCTACTCTGGAGTATCAATGCCCCGTCTCGATAATCCTACAACTAGGGACCTGTATAAGGATGTTCTTATAGACTACCTATCCCCCACTAGTGTGACTGCCATCATAACGCTAGTAATCAAGCAAAGATCATAAGGGCACTACCAATATGTATAAGCGATATGCTAAAAGAAACGCATGCATATATTGAGGTAGAAACAAACCAGGTAGCATACTACCATTTTGATCAAGAATGTTACTATATCCGTGTATATCCCAAGGCTCCATTAAGTAATATACAAACCAGTATGATACAATAATGGCCTTTAAGGCATATCTCACTAACACTGCCCACAAGTCGTCAGCGGTACTAGCTGGATGTAACGGCTAACCAGGTATTGAGCGAACAGAAGATCAACAAGCAAGCTTGTTCATACACCCGTGAATCCAATAAGTAACACTACCGTAAAGTCAGGTATCTCCGTCTGATATGTCGCATATCGAGTCTGGTGGTGGTAAAGGCCAGACCCCAATAACATGATAAGTCATGCCGATGTGAGGCTCATAACGGTTCGAGAAACTACTGATATGTCATGACCCAATATTTGGCCCGTAACCGGCACTTAAACTACGTAACGTCTACAGACGTACGCAACTTAAGTAAGCCGAAAACCAAGAATCTAAACCACCCAAAACTGGATCAACGGAGAAAAACATAGTTTTAAACATTCGGAAAATCACAAGTAAAAACTCTAAGAATAGTTTTCTTTCTTGAAAATTTCGGCAGCATCTCCTTTGTAAAAACTAGTCCCGAAAACGGGTACAATATAGATTGTATAAAAAGCATCCCAAACGGGAGCAAATCACGCCCAACGGCGGAGACAACCACCACAAACATATATACGACACCGAATCGAAGAAATATAAAAGAAAACTGCATACAGAAGTAAAACCTTTCAACAAAACCGGCTCCCACGAGCACGCCTTCCAAAGTCACCAAAAATAATAATACAACACCGAATCCTCACAACTCGTCTCTAAGTCATATACAAGAAGTAGTAGATGGAGAATACTAGATCCAATCAAAAAGATATACAATGTACAAACGGGTAACCGCAAACCCACGTAAAAGCAAAGGCCTCACAGTCAACCGTAGCGGTATCCGCAAAAGTAGAGATGATAAGACGCCCTGCCGTGACTACTCAGAGGGTAAGTCCTGCAAAACACTGTGGCACAACGGGGCTGAGTTGCCAACTCGTGAGTAGTAAATAACATAATACTGTAATCGAAAATATGCACGAACAGCGATTTATCTATCACATGTAATCCGATAGCAAAAGTATGACAAGTGAATATGCAACAATCATGTAAAGGTACATCATCAGGGTACTACAACTACATGAAGCATTGCATAACAACATAATCCTGAGTGTGGGATGATATAATATAAAATCTCATGCAAAATCATCAGCATGGAAAAACACCAGTGTCCCTCACTGACACATCAAATCCTAAATCCTCAGGAACTGCATCCACAGATCGGCCCTCACATCCTATAAGTCTCAAGGAACCTGAGTGTCAAACATCGACACCCGAAACATCATGAAAAAATATCCCTGTGTATATATATATATATATATATATATATATATATATATATAAGTATGAGGATATCAACCCCGTATGTCCACCGACGATACGTAGAAATCATGGAAAACCTGAGTGTCTAACATCGACACTCGAAACATTATGAAACCTGTGTCTAGCATTGACACGTAAATCCTCATAACTCAGGCGCTGTCACCATGACTGGCCCGGACGATATGTCGTACATCACTCCGGTCGGTATCCCCACGATATCCGCCGAGTCCAAATAAAATCACCGGTAGGCACTTGCCCACCTTCCAGGCTCATCGTCTGTACCACAAACATCTTGCCGAGGGGAACTGTACAGGGCCCTACCATTTACCCGCACACAGCCCACTCACTCCTCGCATCGGGTATATATCAAAAATCTTAGAACCGAGAAATCTCATGGTGGACGCATCAAAATTTCATATCAAGAGAAACCGGGTTTTCAAATATTACATAGTTTCTTGAAAATACCCTCACGGTTCTTAAATCCATAAATCACATGAAATCCATATCTCAATGCGAAAAATCCATATAAAACTGATATACGCAAAATAAAACATCAATAAGACCAAATAAAGGGAAAACCGCTCTTTAAAATGAATCCAGCTCTAAAATATATCAAGCAGTTCCCAAAATCCTCCGAAAACAAGTGCAGCATCATATGAAGTGTACATGTAATTGTAGCAAGGTTTAAGTATCTACATGTAAGCAAATATGTATGATGTATTTCATAAGCACAATAGTCAACGTCTCAATATCACATGTCAAAACAATACAACTTAAGGTATATACAACTATAGCAAAAATATGTGGGCGTCCATGTCATGTGTGCATGATGTACATGTAGCTGTAATCAAGTATGTGGGTGTACAGGTCAATATATATGCATGATGTACAAGTAGCTATTGCAAGATATACGTGAAATGGAATAAGGGTCACTATCTCAACTATCCCTGCCCAATACAATATCACGTATTTATGTGTCCACAGTAATTCATATGCATAATAGAATAAGAGTTACAATCTCAACTATCCCTATCCACTACCATATCATGTATGTAGGTGGTTTGTGCATGTCATGGCAATTACTGACGGTGTGGGTGTAGCGTACAAAATAGTGCTCGTGCAACATGAACCATCAGTAATGTGTTATAGCCAAAGGTACAAGTCAAGTTACAACAGATAATACTATGCAATGACATTCATATGAAACCAACTAATATGCAATAACATGCAGCTATCATATCATATCATCCCCGACGCATAACGCCATACGGGCGATTTTCCCGTAGATGTTAAATCTACTCACCGATGGTCTCGAGCGATGAAAATCCGACCACTTGCTTCCCCTTGTTCGCAGCGCCCGAAGTCTCCGCTTGCGAACTTAAAATTTCACAAACTCATCGCATAAGCTGAATATCCTACATCGACGAAAAGACATCGAAACCCAAGGACAACGCCCTGAAAATTGCACTGTGCACTTAGCGCATCTATCGCACACGACATCGGCCAAAATCCCTAAGTAGGGTCGCTAAACTACAAAACATCAAGTCTAGACCTCGATCGTCCCGATCACGCAACACAACACAAACAATTACGAGAAATGCAATAGATATAACCTCGCAACGACCAATCGAACCCACGTCGGAAAACCCCGAAACCTAGTAAGCAACTTATAGCGATATTACGCACTGGTTTCAAGCTAACGCATATCTAGCGATTACAAACACCTTATAATAGCTTAACTAAGCTATCTAAACCATTTCTATATTTTTAACACTTGCAAAATAAGTTTTAGCAAAAACCTAGTAAGCAATATTTCATAATTAAACAAAGTATTCATTAACAATTATTATCATTTTCTACTAGGTTAAGCTTTTCCTAATCACAAATTAACAATTTAATTAACATTAAACACTTAATCAAGCTTTAACCCTAACTTGAATTTCTTAAAAATTATGAATAATGAATTAAATCAAGAATTTAATGCTATGATAACTATTTAATTAACTAACTTAAAGATCTAAACATAAGAATTTAAGATTAGGTTTTTGAAAATTATACCTCAACAAGAACACCAAACAACAACTTGATCCATCATTTTTGCCCTCTAAAAATGATGTTTCTCTTGAAGATCCAAGCTAGTAGTGAAGAGAATTGATTGTTTTATTTTTTATTTACGATTTTGTTGATTTATTTTGGGAATTTTGAAGCATTTTAGTGAGCAAAATGAGAAGAAAAGAGCTTTGAAAAATGAGAGGGCAGAAATTAGGGGTGGCTCGGCCAAGGGGTTGATGGGGGTGGTGTTTGTGTAAATAAAATGATGAATTTTCTTGCAAAATACAATTAATGCTTCAATAATGGCTAATTGCCACCTTTCTTTCATTTTCTTTTCTTTTTTAATTAAAATCTTTTTGTACTAAAAAAAATATCTAGATATTTAGAAAAGAAGCTTCCAAAAATTTCTAGTGATAAGGTTCAATTTATTCCCATGAGAAGAAATTTCCCGATTTACGTGCACAATTTAACACTTAAAATAATATTTTATTTGGGAAAAATTCTATTTGAACCAAAACCTCCCATATACCCAAAGTTCGCGCACTAGCTTTATTTTAGCTAAACTAGGTGCCGGCAAGTGTATACGGACGTTTGATCGAAATCGGGTTAAAACGGAAAATACCGACTATTTTTCCCTAAAACGGAAAAATTCGTATAACGATTTCTTAAACGTTACAATATCCCCGCTTATAGAAATTCGGTCCCCGAATTAAAATTTAACTAAGCGTACCTTCAAAGAGATGAGGGAATTTCTTCCGCATCTCGCTCTCGGCCTCCCAAGTGATCTCCTCACTAGTCGGGCTACGCCAAAGAACCTTCACAGATGGCAAGACTTTTGACCGAAGTTTCTTCACCTGCCAATCTAAACTAACTACCGGCTTCTCGGTGAACGAAAGATCGCGTTCAAGCTGAACGGTCTGGTGCTGAACCATGTGAGAAGGATCATGAAGGTATCTATGAAGCATCGACACATGGAAAACGGGGTGCACATCCGGAAAACTAGGCGGGAGCGCCAAACGATAAGCAACAGAACCCACTCGCTCAAGGATCTCGAAGGGACCAACAAATCTGGGACTGAGCATCCCTTTCCTCCCAAATCGCATAACGCCCTTCATCGAAGAAATCCTCAGGATTACATGATCCCCCACCGCGAAATCAAGTCTGCGACGACGACGGTCGGCATAAGACTTCTGCCTGCTCTGGGCTACACTCATCCTGTCCTGAATCAACTGGATCTTCTCCGTAGTCTCCTGAACTAGCTGGGGTTCCAAAACTCTACTCTCGCTGAGTTCGGTCCAACAGACTGGCGATCGACACTTCCTACCATACATAGCCTCAAAAGGTGCCATCTGAATAGTCTCCTGAAAGTTGTTGTAGGAGAACTCAATCAACGGCAAGTGACGATCCCAACTGCCACCAAAAACAAGCACACATGCACGGAGCATATCCTCCAGTCTGTATAGTCCGCTCCGACTGGCCATCGGTCTGTGGATGAAAAGCGGTGCTAAAACTCAACCGGGTACCCAAAGCTTCCTGAAGCTTCTGCCAAAGACGGCTAGTAAACTGGGTGCCTCTATCGGATACTATGCATGTGGGAACACCATGCAAACGCACAATCTCATCTATATACAACTTAGCGTACTGAGCATAACCGAAAGTGGTCTTCACTGGAAGGAAGTGAGCCACTTTCGTCAACCTATCAACAATCACCCAAATAGATTCATACCCTCTACTGGTCCTGGGTAGACCCGCAATGAAGTCCATGGAAATCTACTCCCATTTCCACTCCGGAATGGGCAAAGGCTGCAACTCTCCAGCTGGTCTCTGATGCTCAGCCTTGACTTGCTGACAAGTCAGGCACCTCGAAATGAAGTCCGAAATATCGCATTTCATCCCTTCCCACCAGTAAAAGTCTCTCAAGTCACGGTACATCTTGGTGGAACCTGGATGAACGCTAATGGCCGACTGATGTGCCTGTTCTAGGATCTCGCGTCTCAACCCATCAGTATCTTGTACACATAAGCGAGTCCCGCATCGTAGCACACCCTGGTCATCAATCATGAACTCCGAAACTGTACCCTGTAGAACAAGCTCAAGAATCTCGGACAATCGGGCTTCACTGGGTTGCGCCTCACGGATACGATCAAGTAGTAGTGGACGGGAGCGGACATGAGCAAACTGTCCCCCGGCAGAAGTGAACTCGAACTGCACTCTACCATCACACAAGAGCTGCCAATCTGCAGAAGACTGACGCTGAACTGCGCTCAATAGAGACAAGCTACCCCCAGGCCTACGACTCAAAACATCAGCTACCACATTCGCCTTGCCCGGGGGATAAAGGATCTCACAATCATAATCCTTCACAAGCTACATCCAACGGCGCTGTCTCAGATTCAGATCCCGCTGCTGGAAGATGTACTTCAAGCTCTTGTGATTAGTGAAGATCTGACACGACTCCCCATACAAGTAGTGTCTCTAAATCTTCAACGCAAAGACCACTGCGGCCATCTCAAGATCGTGTGTGGGGTAATTCTGCTCGTGCTTCTTCAGCTGCCTAGAAGCGTAAGCAATCACTCTATCATGCTATATCAATACACAGCCGAGTCCCACTCGAGAAGCATCACAATAAACAACATAGCCGCCCCGATCTAGAAGGTAAAGATAGAACTGGTGCTGTTGTCAACCGAGGCTTCAACTGCTGAAAACTCTGCTCGCATGCATCAGTCCAAAGAAAAGGAACTCCCTTCCGGGTCAGTCCAGTCAGCGGTGCAGAGATACTCGAGAAATTCTGCATAAAACGGCGATAATAACCAGCTAAGCCCAAAAAGCTGTGGACCTCAGTCACTGATACAGGTCTGGGCCAAAACTGCACAGCCTCGATCTTCCTCGGGTCCACCAGAATACCATCACCAGTCACCACATGACCCAGGAAGTCAACTCTATCAAGAAAAAACGCGCACTTTGTGAATTTAGCATACAGCTTGTGCTCTCTCAATATCTGCAAAGCAATCCTCAAGAGCTGCTCATGCTCCTCACGACTCCTAGAATAGACCAGTATGTCATCAATAAACACAATAATAAACTGGTCGAGGAACGGCCTGAAAATCCGGTTCATCAGATCCATGAACGCTGCTGGCGCATTGGTGAGTCCGAACGACATCACAAAAAACTCATAATGCCCATACCGCGTACGAAAAGCAGTCTTCGGAATGTCATCATTCCGAACCCGCAACTGATGATAACCCGAACGCAAATCAATCTTAGAAAAATGTTTCGCACCCTGGAGCTGATCAAATAAATCATCAATGCGTAGTAAAAGATACCTATTCTGCACCGTAACTCGCCTCAATTGACGATAATCCACCCACAGCCTCAAACTGCCATCCTTCTTCTTGGCAAACAGAACAGGAGCTCCCCATGGCAAAACACTCGGACGCACAAGTCCCATATAAAGCAACTCTTGCAATTGATCTTTAAGCTCTTTAAGCTCTGCCGGAGCCATCCGATAAGACGATATAGAAATAGGCTCCGTGCCAGGAATCAGATCAATGCTCAATATCGCGCTCTGGCGGCAACACAGGTAACTCATCGGGAAAGACGTCGGGAAACTCTCGCACAGTAGGAACCTGGTCCAACGACTCCACTGTGGCTCCAGTATCATGAATGAAAGCCAAGAATCCCCGACATCCCCTCCTCATAAGCCGACTAGCACAAAGGACAGAAATCAAACTGTGAGGGGCGGCACCACGGTCCCCTTGGACAACAAACACTGACTAACCGGGGAAAAAAAACCTAACTGTCTTCTCGCGGCAGTCCACGGACGCGTAGCAAGTAGATAACCAGTCCATGCCCAATAGAACGTCGAAGTCCAACATCTCAAGAAGGATCAAGTCGACGGACATATCTCTGTCTCCTAAACGGACAGCACATGACCGGAACACGTGTTGCGCAACAAACGACTCTCCAACAGGAGTAGTCACGACAAGCGGCTGATCTAGCAAACACGACTCTCGGCCTAACCTCGGCATGAAGTGCGTAGAAACATACGAATGGGTAGACTCCGGATCAAAAAGAACATGTGCATCATAAGAACATACAGAAAGGGTACCTGAAACCACAGCATTGGACGCCTGAGCGTCATGCTGAGTCAAGGAAAAAACCCGAGCCTGACCTCTACCGGCTACTGGCTGTCCTCTGCTTCCCCCACCTCGTCCTCTCGGCACAAAACCACCGCGACCACGACCTCTCTGAGCAAGAGTCTGACGTGGCGCAACCACAGGAATAAGAGGCAACGCTCTCTGATGCGGAGAAGGTGGTAAGGTAACCTGGGGTACGGCTGGCCCTCTCTAACGTATCACGGTACAATCCCGAACAAGGTGCTGTAAACTGCCACATCCAAAACACCAACATGTCGACGGCAGACCGCCCTGGGAAAAAGTGCTGAACAACTGGCCACGTCCCACGTCTCTACTACACCCAGTGTCTGATCGAACTCTGTCTCGGAATCTAAACCTCTGCCTCTGGGCTGCTATACCAGTAAGAGCCCTTTTCGGTTTCGGAACAACCGATGACTCAGAAAGACGCTCCTCCACCAATAGGGCTGCATCCACAGCTGCCGCATACGTGTCGCAATGCTGAATGCTGATAGCTAGGAACAACTGGGCCTCGAACAAACCTCTTCACCCTCATCTCCTCAGTCGCCACCAAGTACGAAGCATACACAGACAGCTCGGTAAACAGTACATCATACTCAGACACCGTCATCCTCGGAGTTTGACGTAACGACTCAAATTTGCGCGCTCGGGCATCCCTGACGCTCGGTGGAAGAAAGCGGGCGAGAAACACAGTTACAAACTCAGCCCAGGTCATAGGAGCAAGACCTGCGACTCTGCCTCTCTCCAAGGACTCACACCACTTCTGGACCAGACCCTCCGACGGAAGCTCGCAAACTCCACCCATCTCTCGTCGGAGCATCAGAGCGAGGGACAAATCCTGGCCATCCGGTCGATAAACGACTGCGGGTCCTTAGTAGCATCTATGCCAGTGAACACCGGAGGCCTCAGCCTCATGAACTCTATCAGTGACACGGTAATAACCTCTGGAGCTGTAACTGTGATTGCCGGAGCAGTAGGTACCATCATGGTCCCTGCAACGGGTGGAACAACTACCTGCCCCTGCGCTCGAATGACCTCCACTAAAGTCCCCATCATCTGGAGCAGGTCCTGCATACCAGCCCCAAACATAGCAATGTGCTCCGGTACAACAGGCGTACCGCCCTGGTCAGTCCTCGCCTCAGACGAGTCAACTCTGACCTCGGCCCTCACGGCTGCACTCTGAGCCCTCGTAGTCTTCAGCAACATATGGGCTAAAAATTGAAACAAGATTCGATAAGGATACAGAAATTGAATCACAAGGATGTATAATTTCACGGAAAGAATTTCAATCAACAAGTCCTAAGGTCACGTAAGCGGAGTACCGTGTTGTAAGTATGCCGCGGAACATACACACGCTACGTTACTCTGCTTAAGCTACCTACTCCATCATACCAAGGTCATCCTACACTCCGAAAGGTAAAACCTAGCGCTTTGATACCAACTTTGTCACGACCCAATATTTGGCTCGTAACCGGCACTTAAACTACGTAACGTCTACAGAAGTACGCAACTTAAGTAAGCCGAAACCCAGAAATCTAAACCACCCAAAACTGGATCAACGGAGAAAAACATAGTTTTAAACATTCGGAAAATCACAAGTAAAATCTTTAACTCTAGTTTTCTTTCTTGAAATTTTCGGCAGCATCTCCTTTGTAAAAACTAGCCCCGAAAACGGGTACAACATAGATAGTATATAAAGCATCCCAAATGGGAGCAAATCACGCCTAACGGCGCAAAAAACCACCATAAACATATATACGACGCCGAAGCGAAGAAATATAAAAGAAAACTGCATAAATAAGTAAAACCTTTCAACAAAACCGGCTCCCACGAGCACGGCTCCTAAAGTCACCAAAAATAATAATACAACACCGAATCCTCATAACTCGTCTCTAAGTCATATACAAGATGTGGTAGATTGAGAATACTAGATCTAATCAAAAAGATATACAATGTACAAACGGGTAACCGCAAACCCACATAAAAGCAAAGGCCTCACAGCCAACCGTAGCGGTATCCGCAAAAGTAGAGATGATAAGACGCCCTGTCGCGACTACTCAGAGGGTAAGTCCTGCAAAACACTGTGGCACAACGGGGGTAAGTTGCTAACTCGTGAGTAGTAAATAACATCATACTGTAATCGCAAGTATGCACGAACAGCGATTTATCTATTACATGTAATCCGATAACTTAAGTATGACAAGGGAATATGCAACAATCATGTAAAGGTACATCATCAGGGTACTACAACTACATGAAGCAATGCATAACTACGTAATCCTGAGTGTGGGATGATATAATATAAAATCTAATGCAAAATCATCAGCATAGAAAAACACCAGTGTCCCTCACTGACACATCAAATCCCAAATCCTCAGGCACCGCATCCACAGATCAGCCCTCATATCCTGTAAGTCTCATGGAACCTGTGTGTCAAACATCGACACCCGAAACATCATGAAAACATATCCCTGTATATATATGTGTATATATATATATATATAAGTATGAGGATTTCAACCCCGTATGTCCACCGACGATACATAGAAATCATGGAAATCCTGAGTGTCTAATACCGACACTCGAAACATCATGAAACCCGTGTCTATCATCGATACGTAAATCCTCATAACTCAGGCGCTGTCACCACGACTGGCCCTGACGATATGTCGTGCATCACTCCGGTCGGTATCCCCACGATAACCGTCGAGTACAAATAAAATCACCGGTAGGTACTTGCCCACCTTCCAGGCTCATCGTCTGTACCACGAACATCTTGCTGAGGGGAACCCTACCGGGCCCCACCATGTACCCGCACACGGCCCACTCACTCCTCGCAACGGGTATATATCACAAATCTCAGAACCGAGAAATCTCATGGTGGACGCATCAAAATATCATATCAAGAGAAACCAGGTTTTCAAACAATACATAGTTTCTTGAAAATACCCCCACGGTTCTCAAATCCATAAATCACATGAAATCCATATCTCAATGCGTAAAATCCATATAAAACTGATATACGCAACATAAAACATCAATAAGAGCATATAAAGGGAAAACCGCTCTTTAAAATGAATCCATCTTTAAAATATATCAAGCGGTTCCCAAAATCCTCCGAAAACAAGTGCAGCATCATATGAAGTGTATTTGTAATTGTAGCTAGGTTTAAGTATCTACATGTAAGCAAATATGTATGATGTATTTCATAGGCACAATAGTCAACGTCTCAATATCATATGTCAAAACAATACCACATAAGGTATATACAACTATAGCAAAAATATGTGGGTGTCCATGTTAGTATGTGTGCATGATGTACATGTAGTTGTAATCGAGTATGTGGGTGTACAGGTCAATATGTATGCATGATGTACAAGTAGCTATAGCAAGATATACGTGAAATGGAATAAGGGTCACTATCTCAACTATCCCTGCCCAATGCAATATCACGTATGTATGTGTCCAGAATAATTCATATGCATAATAGAATAAGAGTTACTATCTCAACTATCCCTATCCACTACCATATCACGTATGTAGGTGGCTTGTGCGTGTCATGGCAATTACTGACTGTGTGGGTGTAGCATACAAATTAGTGCTCCTGCAACATGAACTGTCAGTAATGTGTTATATCCAAAGGTACAAGTCAAGGTACAACAGATAATACTACGCAATGACGTTCATATGAAACCAACTAATATGCAATAACATGCAGCTATCATATATATCAGCCCCGACGCATAACGTCATACGGGCGATTTCCCCGTAGATATTAAATCTACTAACCGATGGTCTCGAGCTATGAAAATCCGACCACCTGCTTCCCCTTGTTCGCAGCGCCCGAAGTCCCCGCTTCCGAACCAGAAATTTCACAAACACATCGCATAAGCTAAATATCCTACATCGACGAAAAGATATCGAAACGCAAGGATAACGCCCTGAAAATTGCACTGCGCACTTAGCGCATCTATCACACACGACATCGGCCAAAAACCCTAACTAGGGTCGCTAAACTACAAAACACCAAATCTAGACCCCGATTGTCCCGATCGCGCAACACAATACAAACAATTATGAGGAATACAATAGATATAACCTCGCAACGACCAATCGAACCCACGTCGGAAAACCCCCGAAACCTAGTAAGCAACTTATCGCGATATTTCGCACTGGTTTCAAGCTAACGCATATCTAGCAATTACAAACACCTTATAATACCTTAACTAAGGTATCTAAACCATTTCTATATTTTTAACACTTGCAAAATAAGTTTTAGCAAAAACCTAGTAAGCAATATTTCATAATTAAACAGAGTATTCATTAACAATAATTATCATTTTCTACTAGGTTAAACTTTTCCTAATCACAAATTAACACTTTAATTAACATTAAACACTTAATCAAGCTTTAACCCTAACTTGAATTTCTTAAAAATTATGAATAATGAATTAAATCAAGAATTTAAAGCTATGATAACCATTTAATTAACTAACTTAAAGATCTAAACATAACAATTTAAGATTAGGGTTTTGAAAATTATACCTCAACAAGAACACCAAAGAACAACTTGATCCATTATTTTTTTCCTCCAAAAATGATGTTTCTCTTGAAGATCCAAGCTAGTAGTGAACAGAATTGATGGTTTTATTTTTATTTAGGATTTTGTGGATTTATTTTGGGAATTTTGAAGCATTTTAGTGAGCAAAATGAGAAGAAAAGAGCTTTGAAAAATGAGAGGGCAGAAATTAGTGGTGGCTCGGCCAAGGGGTTGATGGGGGTGGTGTTTGTGTAAATAAAATGATGAATTTCTAGCAAAATACAATTAATGCTTCAATAATGGCTAATTGCCACCTTTCTTTCATTTTCTTTTCTTTTTTAATTAAAATCCTTTTGCACTAAAAAAAATCTACATATTTAGAAAAGAATCTTCCAAAAATTTCTAGTGATAAGATTCAGTTTATTCCCATGAGAAGAAATTTCCCGATTTACGTGCACAAATTACCGCCTAAAATAATATTTTATTTGGGAAAAATTATATCTGATCCAAAACCTCCCATATACCCCCAAAGTTCGCGCACTAGCTTTATTTTAGCTAAAGTAGGTGCTGGCAAGTTTATACGGACGTTTGATCGAAATTGGGTTAAAACGGAAAATATCGACTATTTTGCCCTAAAACCGAAAAATTCGTTTAACAATTTCTTAAACGTTAGATGATAACACTTACCGGTAAATCACATCATCAGCCCTGGACAGGGACTTCCTGTTATAGCCAATCGAGCACAACGCAACATCAACCCCCAATACCGGGAGAGACGAAACCCCTCCTATCGCTCATTGCCTCCATGTGACTCGGGACTGTACACAAAATCCACCTGTTTGCATGATCTGTTCAGCGTGGTAGAGAGGAAATAAAAGCACAATGGGAATCACACAAGACTCTATGACGATCTCGGGTCTACAGACTAACCTGTGCCAGTGACACCAGTGAACTGCTATCTTACAATAGGTACCTTCTAGGAGTTCTCGGCATGTCATGTTCGGTGTACCCATTCTCCAATGAGCACCTGCGTACAATCTTTGATATCAAACACCAATGGCTGTGGGATCAACCATCGCCCCATACAGGGTCAAGAAACGTAAACAGTCGTCTACTCTGGAATATCCATACCCTGTCTTGATACTCCTACGACTAGGAATAATTAAAGGATGAACTTGTGGACTACCCTGGCCCCACTAGTATGATCTGCATCAAAGTCCTGGTAGTCAAGTACACATCCTAAGGGCTTTATCAACATGTAACGGAGAGACAATATATTGATACAAGTGTACATGTTAAGATAAAGAGCAACCAGATAGCATACTATCATGTCGAGCAAGAAAGTCCTCTTTATATATGTCCAAGCAACCACTGTAATATACAATCTTGTACAATAATGGCCTCTAAGGCATACATATAACTAACTGTCTTTGTCAGTATTGATTCTACGATTTTATTGGCAGATTTTCATCCTGACATCTCGATCTCCGGACCTGAGCTATATCTGCACAATATCTCCATAAATAATATTAGTAATATTTGTTAAATTAGAGATAGTATCTTAATCATTTTATATGGTAATAAATCTTTAAGAAATTTGATTAAGATTATTTGATATGATATGCATATTTAAATTATCAAAATATCTTATAAATATTATATGCATATATTTTCCTTCATAATGTTAATGATAATATATAAACATATGGTAAAGAGTAAATTTGCAGATAAATCCACATATGTTCTATATTTATAATAAACAACTTTAAATATTTAAGAAAAGCAAGGAAAATGTTATATCAGATGTGCAATATTTTCGACTGAACAATTACCCGCAAACTTAATTTTGATCGTCCCGATCAAACTAGTAATTCAAGGGAGGGGGAAAAAGAAAAAGAAAAAACTAAATAGCACACTTTCGTATGCAACAAAATTGCACTGTGCATGTGCAACAAGCCGTTAAACCTCTAGGTGTCCCTAGTAGGAGGAGTGTTGTCTCCTGAGGGTTTCAGTGGATTACACCGACAAAATCCCATAATAAAAGAAAGAAAATGAAAGTTACGTACAAAGATAATAACTATAAAAGAAAGAACTTGAAAATAAGAGTTCCCAACTACACTAGTTTTTCAGTTGCCATGAGCCCTATCTTAATGGTCATGAAAAGATGTTAGAAATCATATCACCCCTAATAAAACATCGCCTTTAGTCTTCCTCCCCATCTTTCTTCCAAATATCGATCATATACCCCTACGTGTATGTAAAAGGAATCCCTGCACTTAGAGAATTCAATTGAAGTTATTATACTCTTGTCCATTTTCCTTAGTACTTTATAGTCAGTGAATAATTTTAATGGAATTGCTCACACTTTTTTCATGCGACCGTTAATACTTCTTGAGATACTAACCAATCGATTACAAAATGTGCTCGCGCATTAAAGCCTAATTATCCTCGTCTTGCAACACTTAAGGTTTAGCAGTGGCTCCCAAACCAGCTGGTCTAAGGCACTATGTGATAAAGCACCCTCGCTATATTTTTTATGCTGCCTTAAGTAATTACAAAAAAAGTGTTCATTTTTTTTTCACCAATTATACTTTACTTTTTTTATATATTTTTCATAGTAAGGCTATAAGACAAGAGCATAACAGGGTATCCTCTACTTTCTCATGTTTCAAGATGTGTGCAAGTGCGTATAGTAGGGTATCAACGTTCAAATGTTTGGACTCAAGAATAGGGACTATTTTCAGACTTAATTTTATTCTCAGATTAATAATTTCCTTCATCTTACTAACCCTTAGGACAACGGCTCATGACTACTTATTACTAGTTTCGTTTAAGAAAATATCTAATTTTCTTGCTTTTCTTAAATTCTTCCAATCTTATCGTATGTAATTTTTCACTTTCTAACTTTTACTATCAATTTTTTTTTGTGCTACTATATATTATAATGCAAGATAATGCGTAAATAAGCACAAACCTCCCCCAAACCTATTTGCAGCAGCGTCCTCACGGATGTCATCTTTTGGTCTCAAAAGCTGTAGACTTAGGAGGAAAAGTTATTAATAGGGACAAGAATTAATGAAAGTGAAATCCTTCCCCAAACTTATTTTTGGCTTACAACTTTGTAAAAATATTTCTTTTCGTTCAAGAACCAAAATATATTTATCTCACCCCCCCAAACTTGAGTAAAACAGTGTTAAGCATTTTAAAATTATGAAGAGGGGGGTTAAAGTTATTGGTCAATATAAAACTTTACAAAGACCAAAAGTCAACACCAACCATTCAAAAACTTTATCAATGTAGCACCAAGGTTGGTAGAAGAACATGTCACCTATCGACCTGAAGAAGTGGGGAGGAGATAAGAGGTGTAATAGAACGGGTTTACGTTTCGGTTTATAGAGACAAAATAGTGATGGTGGATTACTTGAATCCTTATTCCGGATATGAAGAAGGGGTGGCGGTTCAACGCCTTTCAGTGGTGGTTGATTCATCACAACGCCCATGTCTTTTAAGAATGCGAGTTCTTCAGCGAAGATTTCTTCAAATCTTTCATCGATATCCCGAATAATAATCTCATCAGAAAGAACAGGTTGATACTCGGACTTCATAAAAGGTTCATATTTAGCGTTAGATGTTGATCCGGACAGCTCGATTGACAAGTCAAAGGATTCGGACTTAGGTGTGGACTGGTCAATAGAAGGGTCTTCATGTGTATATTAAATAGTAGGATCAAACAACAACGCACTATTAGAGTCGAGATAAGTATCGTGAAGCTTTTCAAGTTCGTTGTTGTCGGAATCTATTGTTTCGACAGAAAATACATGAGCATAGGGTTCGGAGGGTTCACTTCCCAACTTGTAAATGTTAAGCTCAATTGACATCTTCCTGAAGGATAGGGTCATAGAGCCGTTTCGACAATTGATTATTGCGTTGGAAGTCGCTAGAAAAGGCTGACCTAGAATCACTGGGATTTGGTTTCTGGAGTTTTCTACCGGCTGTGTATCAATAACTATGAAGTCGACAGGGAATATAAATTCCCCGACTTTGATTAACACGTCATCTAGCTCACCCCTTAGTTGGGTGATAGATCGATTGGCCATCCGAAGAGTGCAGTGCACCGGTTTTAACTCTCCGATGCCTAATTGCTCATAGACAAAATACGAAAGCAAGTTAACACTAGCGCCTAAATCGAGTAGAGCACGATTAATATTTTATTCCTAATAGCAATAGATATTGTAGAACTCCCGGGGTCCTTTCGTTTCTTGTGTATTTCTTGGGTAAAAGTAACGCCCACATTACTCGCTAAGAAAACTTATTTTGGCACTTGAATTTTATTTTTGCTAGTGCACAAGTCCTTTAGAATTTTCGCATAGGATAGAACATGTTGGATAGCATCTATGAGGGGAATATTTATGTTAACTTGTTTAAAATTTCCACAATCTTCTCCATTTGTGGAATTGGTCTATTGCCCCTTAACCTATGTGGATAAGGAGCTTTATCAATAAGGGTTGGGTCCAACATTTGTGGAGAAGTTTGTAGAGATGGAATAGGTCCGAGAATTGGAATTGGGATCATTTTAAGTTGACTCGAGGGCTGAAAGTTCGGGCCTAGTGGAAAACGGAGAATGTTCTCAGAAGAAGTTGTTGGATTAGATGAATTAGGATTAGAAGTAGAAGCCAGGGTATCATCAATATCATCTACATCAACATGTTCACCCACTTTGTTATTCAACACTCTTCCCGATCTCAACGTGGTTACGGCAGAGACAATATGACTTTGTGAGTAGCCAGGATTCGGTAGAGGTTGAGATGGAAGTTTCCGTTTCTCTCTCTCACTCATCGCGGCATTTAACTGTGCAAGTTGTGCTTTTATCGATTTTATGCTTTCACCGTGGGAAGCGGTGTGCTGCACTAATGTTTAGATAGAAGACGTTAAATTAGCCGTCGTTTGTGTGGAATGTTTAATAAATGTTTCCACGCTTCGTTCGAGTGCACATATTTCGGTACCGGCCGTTGGGAAAGAATTATTATAAGACGTAGAGTTGTTGGCAGGATTTTGAATAGTTTGCAGCTGAAAGAGGTGCTGACTCTGTTGTGGTGGTTGCTGTTGCTGTGGAGGAGGCCTTTGATAGTTATTGTGGCTTGGGAACGGATTTTTATTTTGAGTTTGGTTTTGGTTCCAAGAATAATGATTGAAACGATTTCGGATTGGTGATATTTTCCGGTTCGTGCAGTTTAGAAAATTGTGTATATAGAAATCACAACCAAAAATATTTTGACCGCAATCAATAACGGTGTCGGATGTAGCGCGTTAGTAAGTGCGGATCGTCGACAGGGAAAGTGAGATTCGTTCACTTTTCGAATTAGATGAGTCAAAAATTTAGAGAAAAGAAAAGAAAACAATTCATGATTTGTAATTGAATTTCAAAAATTAGAAAAATCTAGATCTAAAAGAAAGCATTAAAATCAAGAAGTGAGATGTGTGATAATTTCCAACCAACAATCAAGATTCGAAGTGTGGCTCGTAGGAGTAGATCGGATCTATAGATGTGATGAGATCTAATGATTACTCATTCTTATCCATTAACGAATTGATACTAGATCGATGAAAATTTACCGAGGGTTAAGGATCTTGCGGAGAATTAAGGTATTCCGCAACTCATCCTTTGTCCTTTCGATGAATCTCATTCAAATTCTAGCTTCTAGTTAATCAAATGATCAATAGTTGTTCCCTAGTTTCGAGTGAACACAATCAAGAAAGCATCATCCCGAAACTAGGTCATTAATCATTTGATTCACTAGAATTTACAAACATTATAGGATTTAAGAATTGTAAAAGTGTCTAAATCATCATCATCTATTGATCGTCACAACTCCTATACAAGCGGAGATTACTCAAACATCATGATCACAAACACAATCACAAATTGAGATCTTATCATAATACTTGAATTAAAAGATAAGCAAGATATAGAAATTTCACCTCTATTTATCGACAAATTTCGTTACAACTCTTTTGAATTTACAAAAGGAAGGAACTAGATCGTCGATTACGGCTTCGCTCGGCTCCTTGAGTCGCGGATCTCCTTGAATCTCTTGCTCCGTTGAAATCCGGCATCGCTTTCTAATGGTTGAAGGCTCTCTTGCTTGAATGGTACTCGGGATCTTGATCTTGATTTTTGAATTAGAGTCAGGGTTTTGAGGCACAAGTCGTGTCACTCAACTTGTGGGTAGAAGATGATGGGTGATTCTTGAACAACCTCAACCCTAGATCTAGGCTCCTTTTTATAGAACTCCAAAACCCTAGATCTAGGATTTGAATTTTGAATTTTCCCTCCAAAAGTTTGTTAAGAGAGCCTTCTAGATGCGCCACGTGGAGCTTCTGGTGTCTTGTGGAAGCTTTGGCCGTTAGAGGAGACACGTGTACAAATTCTGGAGCTTTGATCACATCATAAGGCCGCGGATCCGCGGCGCCAAGGGGGTTTGGGCCGCAGATCCGCGGTCCTTTAAGGGCCTTGGTGCTTTATTTTTAAATGGTAATTCTTGGGCTTCCTTATGGGCCTTTATACAATATGTGAAATCTCATTTGGACTTCTGTATCACTGCCAGATCTTACATCTTTGAGTTGGCGTATCTTTTATCATCTCTTTTCCCAATTTTGGGCTTTGCTTCTGGAATTTCCTGCAATAGACTCCAAGACAAGAGTTGCGCAATACAAGGATGATGCGATACCATGAAACACAGCCAATTTCCTTTAAAAGTGCCGGTTTTAAAGTCTAACTCATGCAATCTGGTATTTCAGAGATGTTTTGCTAATATGTGTATTATGAATACCGAACACTTCTAGATGAGTGCAAATGATAGGGAAATTGCCATGTTAAAAATGCAGTATTTTCGACTGATCAAATTCCCCCAAACTTATTTTCGATCGTCTCGATCGAACTGTTTTATTAAAAAGAGAAGGAGAAAATAAAGAAAGAGAAAAACTATCTAGCACACTTTCGTAGGCAACACGATTGCACTGAGCACGTGCAACAAGCCTTTAAACCTCTAGGTGTCCCTAGTAGGAAGAGTGTTGTCTCCTGAGGTTTTTCAGCGATTGCACCCACAAAATCCAATAATAAAAGGAAGATCATGAATATTACATTTAAAGAAATGAATTGTAAAATAAAAGCCTTGAAAATTAGGGTTTCCAACTAAGCTAGCTTTTCGGTTGTCATGAGCCCTATCGTAATGGTCATGAAAAGATGTTAGAAATCACGTCCTCCCTCAATAAAACATCGTCTTATTCTTCATTCCTATCTTTCTTCCAAACATCGATCATATCACCCTGCGTGTGTGTTAAGGACATCCCTACACCCGGAGAATTCAATTCAAGCAATCATACTCTTGCCCATCAGCCTCAGTATTAATGAATATTTAGATATGCTCACACACTTTCATGCGACCGTTAATACTTCTTGAGGTACTAACCGACCGATTACTCATGTGCTTGCTTATTTGGTGTATTTTCCTCGTCTTGCACCACCTCAGGTATAGCAGTGACTCCCAGACCAGTTGGCCTTAGGGCACTAGGTGAATAGGCACCCTCGCTATATATATATTTTTTTATTGCCCTTGGTGATAAAAAAACTAGTGTCCATTTTTCTCACCATTTTATATTTTCTTCATCATTTTTTTTATTTCCTTCATACATCGGCTTTAAGACAAGAGTATTTCAAGGTATCCTCTACTATCCCGGGCTTCAAGACGTGTGTAAGTGCGAATAGCAGGGTATCAACGTTCAAAATGTTTGGCTTTCCAGAATAGAAACTATTTTTCAGACTTATTTTTATCCTCAGATTAGTGACTTCCTTCATCTTACTAACCCTTGGGACAACGGCTCATAACTACTTATTACTAGTTCGTACAAGAAAATTTCTAATTTTCTTAGTTTTCTTAAATTTTTCTAATCTCATGGATGTAATTTTTCACTATTTAATCTTTTGTTATCTTATTTATGTACAAAAATGTTAAATATTTTTATATTTTGAAAATTTTAAAATTTTTATGGGTTTTGCAAAATTTTAAATTTTTATAGGTTTTTATGGTTTTGAAAATTTTTATACAAAATGATGAGCCAAAAATTTTTACACAAATTTTTTTTGGGTTTTGAAATTTTTTATATTTTTATAGGTTTTTTTTAAAAAATGTTTTGTGCTTATGCAAATGATATGCACATGATGCAAAACTAAACACAAACCTCCCCCAAACTTGTTTTCAACAGTGTCCTCACTGTTGCCAACCGCTATATCTACAAAACCTGTAAGTCTGGGAGGAATTTATTAGTGGGGGCAAAATATATAAGTGAAGAACCTCCCCCAAACTTTTTTTTTACTCACCTCCATTCAAAAAGATGATGCAGTGATATGCAGGACATGGAGGTGAGACAGAGGAATTTTAATCAAGGTAAAATGACTCCTGTAAGAACAGGAGCTCCTCCGTGGGGTCAGTGGAAAAATACGGCTTTAGTCTATGTCCATACACTTTGAAAAATGTGCCGTTTTTAACATTTTCTACTTCTACTGCCCCGTGCGGGTATACAGACCGCACAACAAAAGGTCCTTTCCACCGAGATCGAAGCTTACCCGCATGAAGGTGTAGTCGTGAATCTTATAGAAGGACTTGCTGACCAGGTGAAAATATTTTCCTCAAAATGTTTTTATCGTGAAAAACCTTAGTCCTATTCTTTACGATTACAGCGTTATCATAAGCTTCATCGCGGAGTTCGCTTAGCTCATTTATTTGTAGCTTCCGAAAGTTGCAGGCTTGGTTTAGGTCAAAGTTAATTTTCTTAATAGCCCACAATGCTTTATGCTCAATCTCGACGGGTAACTGACATGCCTTCCCAAACACTATCTTATATGGAGACATCCCTAGGTCGGTTTTAAATGCAGTCCGAAATGCCCAAAGAGCATCCGTCAGTTTGGTCGACCAGTCTTTTCTATTCTTAGCAACAGTCTTCTCCAGGATTAGTTTGATCTGTCTATTTGAAATCTCAGCCTGCCCGCTTGTTTGGGGATGATAGGGTGTAGAAAGTCTGTGGTTGATTGCGTATTTCCGCATCAAAGTCTCGAAAGACCTGTTGCAGAAATGTGTCCCATTATCGCTAATGATAGCGCGTGGGTGTCCAAATCGCGAAAAGATATTCTCTTTTAAGAACTTAATGACAACTTTCCTGTCATTAGTGCGACATGGAATGGCTTCAACCCACTTTGAGACATAATCAACCGCCAGCAGTATGTACAGATTCCTAAAGGAGTTGGGAAAGGGACCCATAAAATCAATGCCCCAAACATCGAAAATTTCAACAACCAAGATGGGTTGCTGAGGCATTTCATTTCTCCGCGAGATTCTACCCGTGTACTGACATTATGTACAGGTTTTGCAATAGTCAAATGCATCCTTGAATAAGGTCGGCCAATAAAAACCACATTGCAAAACCTTTTCCGCCGACTTTCTAAGACCGAAGTGACCCCCACAGGCCTGATCATGACAAAAAGAAAGAACACTCTTGAACTCTTCTTTCGGGACACACCGGCGAATGATCTAATCAGGACAATATTTAAACAAATATGGATCATCCCAGTAAAAGTGTTTTACTTGGGATAAAAAGCGGTATTTGTCCTGTTTTGACCACTCGCTGGGTATAAGTCCCGTGACAAGATAGTTCACAATATCCCTGAACCATGGTTCATTGGATACGTTCAAGAGTTGTTCGTCAGGAAACGAGTCATTGATCGGCAGGGTCACAGGGGAAGAAGAGATGCGTGAAAGATGGTCGGCTACTACGTTTTCACATCCTTTCTTATCTTTGATAACAAGATCAAATTCTTGTAACAGAAGGATCCAACGTATTAGCCGACCTTTTGCATCTTTCTTCGCCAGATGATGTTTTAAGGCAGAATGGTCAGTGTACACAACTATAGGAGAGCCAATTAAGTAAGGCCTGAATTTTTCTAATGCAAATACAACAGCTAAAAGTTCCTTTTCGGTGGTTGTATAATTGATTTGAGCATCATTCAGGGTCTTACTCGCATAGTAGATCACGTGTGGCATCTTTTCAATGTGTTGTCCTAAGACTGCACCTACTGCTAAATCAGATGCATCACATATCAGCTCAAAGAGGTAGTCCCAATTTGGAGACGATAGAACGGGTGCTGTAGTGAGGGACTGTTTAAGTGAGTCGAAAGCTGCCTCACAATCCGAGTCAAAGTGGAAGGTCGTATCTTTGCCCAGGAGAAGAGTTAAAGGTCTAGCAATTTTGCTAAAATCCTTAATGAATCTCCTATAAAAGCCCACATGGCCAAGGAAAGATCGAATATCTTTGACGCTTTTGGGATGAGGGAGGTTTTGAATGACATCTATTTTAGCTCTGTCAGCATCAATGCCTTTCCGTGAGATAACATGTCCAAGCACAATTCCCTCTTGGACCATGAAATGGCATTTTTCCCAATTCAAGGTTAAGTTCTTCTATTTGCAACGAGTAAAAACTGCGTCAAGATTCGTTAGGCAGTCGGAAAAAGAGTCTCCGAAAATCGAGAAATCGTCTATAAAGATCTCCAGAAAATTCTCTACCATGTCAGAGAATATCCCCATCATACACCGCTGAAAGGTAGCGGGAGCATTGCACAACCCAAAGGGCATGCATCTATAAGCAAAGGTACCAAAGGACAAGTAAAAGTAGTTTTATCTTGATCCTTTTTGGCTATGGGGACCTTATTATAGCCAGAGTATCCGTCCATAAAGCAATAATATGCACGTCCAGCTAAGCGTTCCAGCATCTGATCAATGAAAGGTAGAGGAAAGTGGTCTTTCCTCGTGGCGGCATTGAGTTTTCTGTAATCAATACATACATGCCACCCAGTTTGAGCGCGTGTCTGAATCAACTCATTTGCCTCATTGGTAATAACAGTGATGCCATATTTCTTAGGGACGACATGTATAGGACTCACCCATTGGCTATCGGAGATTGGGTATATGATACCACTATCAAGGCATTTGACGATCTCTTTCATTACCGCTTCCTTCATGACGGGGTTCAACCGTCTATGTGGTTCTCGGGTTGGTCTGGCATCAAATATCAAGTGTATATGATGTTCGACAATCAAGGGACTAATCCCTTTGATGTCCGCCATGGTCCAACCAAACGCCTCCCTATTAGATCTCAATACCGATAAAAGTGCATTCTCTTGCTCTGATGCTAGAGAAGCGGATATGATAACCGGTAAGGACTCATTCTTACCTAAATACGCATATTTAAGATGAAAAGGTAAAATTTTGAGATCTAATGCTGGCGGAGAAATAATAAAAGGTGGGATCATCGAATGATTTTCGGAGTCACAAAGAAGCTCATGGCCTGTAAAAGATACAGACTCGGATGGTGATGAGTCAGGAGTGGCAGACTCAAGCATGGAAATGGTGTCCTCACTAAGATCATGTGCAAGGTCAAACAGTGATGTGGTAGTGTCGTCAAGATCTGTAAAGCAAAGTTCCTCAACTCCGCAACTTTCGGGAGCAATCTCGTGGACAGAGCACACATCAAGGATATGAGCAGAGGGTTCTGATGGCTGACTTCCAATTTTGTAGATGTTTAGTTCAATGGTCATATTTCCAAATGATAAGTTCATCGAACCATTCTACAGTTAATGACAGCATTGGAAGTGGCGAGGAATGGTCGACCCAAAATCACCGGAATTTGGCTCAAGGGGTTTGCTACAGGCTGTGTATCGAGAACAATGAAGTCTACAGGGAATACAAATTCCCCGACCTTTATCAACACATCCTCTAGTTCACCCCTAGGTTTGGTGATTGAACGGTCTGCCATTTGGAGAGTGCAGTGAGCAGGTTTCAACTCTCCAATCCCTAGCTTCTATATACAGAATATGGAAGTAGGTTAACACTTACGCCAAGGTCTAAAAGAGCACGGTTGATGTTTTTACCCCCAATAGAAATTGATATCGTAGGACATCCTGGGTCCTTACGTTTCTTTGGTAGCTGCGGGATAAAAGCAGTGCTAATGTTATTAGACATGAAGACCTTCTTTGGCACTTGAGTCTTCATCTTCCTAGTGGACAAGTCCTTAAGAATTTTCGCGTAAGCGGGGACTTGTTGAATCGCATCTAGGAGAGGGATGTTGATGTTAACCTGTTTGAACATTTCCATAATTTTCTCCATATGTGGACTCGATTTGTGAGCCCTTAACCGATTCGGGTAAGGAGCTTTAGCAATGAGTGCTGGGTCCATCATAGGAGAAGGAAGTGAGGGTAGACGTGATCCTAAAAGAGGAGTGGGGACCGTCTGTGAAGAACTAGAAGAGGTAGGCTGAGGTGTCGAGCCTAGAGGGAAATGGAGAATAGGCTCGTAAGAAGGCGATGGGGTAGAAGAACAAGAATCAGAAGTAGAAATGTGTGTGTGAGGGAAGGTCTCAGCCGGGGTGTTGATATGATTTTCAATATCATCAATTCCTTCCCCGACATGGTTGTTCAGCACTCTTCCCGATCTCAACGTTGTGACGGCATTTACATTGTAATGCCCAGGATTTGGTAGGGGTTGAGACGGAAGTTTCCCTTTTTCTCTCGCACTCATTTCGGCTTTAATTCGTGTGATTTCAGCTTCCATCGATCTGATACTCTCAGCTTGGGACGATAAGTTTTTCTTTAGATCACTGACGGAAGACTTAACCTCAGCCGACACGTCCATGAAATTTGAAAGGAGTGATTTCATGGTTTGAGTGAATTGAGAGAACTCGTCAGAACAGGTCGATGGCATAGGATTAGACGGTGCAGGAGGGTTGACCTGGTTTTGGAAATTTTGTGACTGGTAGGGGTGCTGAGTGAGTTGAAGTGGTTGCCGTTGTGGTGGAGGGACCCGTTGGAATTGATTCGGGTTTGGAACCGTGTTTTGGGATTAGTTCCAAGCAAAATTCGGGTGATTCCTCCAACCCTGATTGTACGTGGAAGAATATGGATCGTTTCTAGGTCTTTGAAATGCGGCATTGGTATGCTCGTGACCTTAAAACTGAGAGTTTAATGGACATTCTTCCGTTAAGTGAGAAGGATCAGAACAGCACCCACATACAGTTTTGGGAAGCGACATCGGGTTTAGGGAGGCTGCTAAGAATTTGTGTTCCATAGAGCCGAGCTTCTTTTGCATTGCTGCCATCTCAGCTCGAACACCTATGGACATGTCTATTTGGTGTACGCCACCCCTAGTCGATGGCTGGGTTCCACTCTCCCACTGTAAGGACTTTTCAGCGAACTCTTCTAAATATCTCCAAGCTTCCCCATCATCCTTGGTCATAAAGGTGCCTTAACAAATGTTTTCATGGTTTTATCTAGTGGTAGGGTTAATGCCCTCATATATGATTCGGCAAAGATCCCATCTCGGGATGCCGTGATGTGGGCATTGAACCAAAAGGTCCTTGAATCGTTCAAAGTATTTTGAGAATGGTTCAGCCGGAAGCTGGGTGAATTGATATAGTTCACTACAGATTCGAGCTGTCTTTTGCATAGGGTAGAATTTCTTAAGGAATGCCGCAACGAATTCTTCCCAATTCGTAATGGAATTTGCGGTGGTGTTATACAGCCACTTCTCGGCTATATTGCACAAGGTAAATGGAAGAAGTCGTAGACGCATGGCATCCACAGAAAGTTGTGATGTACCCATCATCGCGCATACGTTTTCAAATTTGGTAATGAAAACGTAAGCGTCTTCAGTCTCGAGACCGTGGAATTTGGGTAGAAGGTTGATGTATTGGGGTTTAATCTCAAAGTTATCCCCGTTGGCTGGTGGAATGGATAAGCATGTCGAGAGAGGACCTCGCAAAGGGTAGCACCTCTCTTGGAGAGAGACGCGGGGAGGATTCTGCGCACCAACGGACGGCGGCAGAGCTGCGGTAAAGAGGTTCGATGGAGACTGATCCATCGGTGTGGGTGTGGTTGTAACGTTCTGAAAATCGTTTCGGTGAAATTTCGAAAAAACGGTAAAATAATGGGGGTTTTCTGTAAAAAGTCAAAATGCAAATATCTTTATTATAAAATTAAATATACATATTCTAGCTAAGTAATTGCTAGTATTTGGTGTTTATTGAGCCACTGGTGAAATTTCAAATTTTCTGAAAAATTTTCCGAAATTAATTATTTTAATATTATTTTAAGCCGTCACTAATATATATAATTAGGGAAAATTACAAAATGGAATGAGTTGAAACAAATTTTGTGCATCATAAAACTTTAAATAAAATTTTATCATGTGGTTTTTGAAAAGAAATCGTTTGCCAAAACGGTTTAGAAATTATTGAAGAAAAAAGGCTTTTTTAGTGTAAATGGATGTTTGGGGTTTGTATTTGTCATTTTCCATCACCCCACACCCATACCCACACTCACACACCCCTATTTACTTCTCCCCTTGGCTGAATTCAGCAGCCCCCACCCATTTCCCCACTCCATTCCACACAAATAAGAAAATAAAACAAAGGAATGAAAGAATAAATATATGTAAGTATGGGCTTTGTTGACTTTGGTCAATTCTTGACTTCATAACATCACCACACTCTCTCTACCCTCCCCCCTCTCTTCAGGCCGAGCCCCCCTCTCCCCAACTGCAGCAGCCCCTCCCCCAAATCCACTCCCTTTTTCCATCAAAAAAATTCTACAAAATCCATCAAAATCCATAGATTAAAACCTCAAAATCAAAATCCACTCTCTACCCATTTTCCCTTATCCTATCAAGCATTGATCTTGGTGAAAAGTTTGCATTTTGGGGGTCATGTTGCATGCTAAATCTCATGTTTTGTGAAGGTATAACTCTAACCCCTTTTTCTTAATGTGATGTTAATTAGTTTAATCAAACATAATTAGTTGATAATATGGGTTTAATTGAATGTTTGGAAAATCTACTAAGGGTTTGTGATTTCAATTAGGGTTTTTATTATATCATTAGGGATGCAATGTTTAGTTTAACATCTTAAAATATGTAAAACCTAGTTTGGTTAATTAAAATTGCACTTGTTATATGTAATTTGTCCAAATCACATATATTTGTAAACTAGGTTTTGGGTGATTAATTCAAATGTGAAATTTAAAATCTAGTTAGGGTTTTTATAATTTGATTATGGTTTTAATGAGGAGGTTAACATGTTAATGGAATGCTAAAACTAATCTAGTTGCTAGTTTACAAATTGTTGATTTTAAAGTGTTAAAATTGGGTATTTTGCAAACTAGAATGTTGGATTCAATGAAAATTGATAAGAATAAAATCTAGTAATGGTTTATATGACTCAGTTATGATGTGTAGTGGATATTATGGACTTTAGTTTTGTTAAAACATCAAGTTTCGAATTAACACGAAAATTTAGTGCTTTCTAGGTTTTCTAAATCGATTTGATTTATTTTAATGTTTTGATGATTTAAACCCTATTTTATGTTATAATTAGTGAGTTTTGGGAAGTACGATTTGTACGTTTGAGATTTTCTCGATCAATCAGCGTTTGTACGCCGATGTCGAGGGTTTTTGGGTTGATTTGTGAAAGCAACCATAGGTTTTGACTTATGTGGGATTCGTGTGTCGTTTTGGTCATGAGTCGGATTATATTGCGATACGATGCGTTGTGATATGTAGGTACCCCCATGTAGACTTCGAGACGACAAGCAAGCGCGTGGCGACGTCGGCACCGGTGAGCGAGGACCAGGTGAGTAGATTTATATCTACGGGGAGAAGTCGGGTGGATGGCGTATAGCACCCCCGCAGTCCGTAGTGTAGCTTATATATATATGTTTATATAGGTGTTTTATGATACGAGAATGTGTATTCATGTTATGTTTATGTGTTCATGGTTTACCTTTGGGTTAATTGCGAAACCCTAGAGTAGTTGTTATACCCACATACGCACACACACAGACTAGCATGCATTACTTTCTTGTGCGCCGATTGGGATGTGTATATATGTATATATGCGTGGGTATGGGACTATGCATATGTACATTCATATACACATGCATGGATAATGAGGATAGTACTTGGGATTTAAGATGAGTCGATGAGATTTGATTTGAGGCCGTGAGATCGGTGATATAGCAGGGTTCGTATTTGAGATACGACATGACGTTATAACGGGTCTTGACGTAGTGTTTCACACACGTGCATGCATACTTAGGCGGTATCAGTATTGTACTCGACGTAGATTAGTACCCCGATCATGATATTTGATAAAGAGGATACCAGGTGAATAGTATGATGAATGTGATATTGACCCGTACCCAGATCTGGGATGCCGTACGACGGATTTACGTACTGAAAGGTTCCTAGGCACCCTAGTGGGTTCTCACAAGGCATCGAACATGCCATATTAAAATTTTTAGTGCCGAGAAACCCTAGACTACGGATCTTTAACTAGATGTTTAGGCGAAATAGAAAGCTAGTTAACAGTTAACTACTATGATACGGATATACAACCTTTGTAGATCCGGATTTCCACCTCCACGGCTCCGCAACGTCATGTCCTCGCTGTCCATCATGAATCCTCGACTCGATCATCGGCTTCATCGGGAAAGCAAGCGGAATAGCTCGTCGGCTTTGTGTCAAAGACGATCTACGTCGAGGTTGCACAAACTCAAGCTCCGACTTCACAAACTTGTGAAACTTGTGAAGTGAACACCCAAAACAACTTGGCAAGAGGTAGAGGGTGAAGAAATAGGAGGTGGGTTCACTTTGGATTTGGATTTAACTCACTAAAGCTCAAGTTGCCATTGGAGTAGCAAGCTTGAAGAAGAAGAAGAAGATGAGCTCATGAAAAGATTATGATAAGTCTTCTATTCTAAAAATAAAAATAATATGAATCCTTATCATATCTTGAACTAGGGTTAAGTGTAGAGAATTAACCATGGTCACTTTGATGGGTTAGGGTTAAGCATGAAGATAAGGATGGTTAGCAAAGTCAAAGCTTCATGAAGCTTCAACATAAAACAAACTTAGCCACCATTCTTATCATAACTTATTTCAAATAAATAAATGAATAAATAAATAAATAAACAAATATGCAAAACCCTAATTATCAATTAACCATGGATTAATTCTATAAACTTAACTAATGATCAAGTATCAACAAACATGATACAAAAAGTGCACAAAAGTATATCACATATACAATGTGCAATCCAAGTGAGAAAAATCCGTTTAAAGTGAACCAATACTAGTTAATGTAAAGTAACATATCAAATATATAATTATACATTAAATCATTAAATCAACACTTGATTCAATGATCCGGTCATGTCGCACATAACCGACTAGTATTCAATGCATCGATTTATCGAATCAATGATTCGATAACTAGGTCATATCGAATATAACCATTCGAAACATATATATTGCGAGAATGAAATGCGGTATCACATACACACATTATTCTCGGTCCTGCACATATCTCATATGCGCTCCTATTTCGTTTCGCTTGAGCCAGGAAACCTCTGTGTAGGACTCTAAAGACTCGTCAATACGCCGGTAGCAGATGATGATCATATCAAGCACCCACAAGCCGCAAGCGGTCTGCTAAACGTAACGGCCACCCGGGTATTGAGCGATCAGAAGATCGACGAGCTAGCCCGCTCACACTCCTGCGAATCCGACCAGTAACACTTACCATACAGTCAAGTCTCTTCGTCTGATACGTCGCATATCAAGTCTAGGGGTGGTATACGTCAGACCCCAATAACCCGATAAGTCGTGCTGATGTGAGGCTCATAACGGGTCGAGAAACTACTGGTAACACTTACCAGCAAATCTCTGATCAGCCCTGGCCAGGGACTTCCCTGTTACGGCCAATCGAGCACAGCGCAACATCAACCCCCAATACCGGGAGAGACGAAACCCCTCCTATCGCTCATTGCCTCCATGTGATTCGGGACTGTACCCAAAGACCACCGTTTTGCACGCCCTCATGGACGTGGTAAGGTGGAGATCAAAGCACAGTGGGAATCACACAAGACTCCATGACGATCTCGGGTCTACAGACTAATCTGTACAAGTGTCACCTGAGAACTGCCATCTGACGTGAGGTATAATACCATCTGGGAGTTCTCGGCGAGTCCGTCCAGTGTACCCAGTTTCCACTGAGCACCCGTATACTATCTCTGATGTCAAACACCAATGGATATGGGATCATCCATCGCCCATCACATGGGTCGAGAAGCGTATACGCTAGTCTACTCTGGTAAATCGATGCCCCGTCTCGAGATACCCACGACTAGGGACCTTGAAGGATGTACTTATGGACTACCATGTTCCCACTAGTATGATCTGCATCATAGTCCAGGTAGTCAAGTACACATCCTAAGGGCTTTACCAACATGTAACTATAAGACAGTATAAAGAGACTAGTGTACATGTTAAGATAAATGGCAACCAGATAGCATACTATCATGTCGAGCAAGAAAGTCATCTCTATATATGTCCAAGCATCCAATATAATATACATAATCTGTACAATACTGGCCTCTAGGGCATACATACAACTAACAATCTCCCACTTGCACTAGGGCCAGCTGCTGTAGTATCTCATACCGAGCATCCCGAAGAGTCTCTCAAACTGTATCTGGGGAATGGCCTTCGTGAGTGGATCCGCCGTGTTGTTCTTCGTGTCAACTCTCCTGACCTCGATCTCCCGGCGATCAACTATCTCCCGGATCAGGTGATACCGCCTCAGAATATGCCTGGACCGCTGATGGGACCTGGGTTCCTTGGCCAAAGCCACCGCTCCATTGTTATCGCAATACAAAGGTATTGGATGCTCAATGGATGGAACCACTCCAAGTTCAGTAATGAACTTCTTGATCCAGACAGCTTCTTTAGCAGCATCGTTGGCAGCGATGTATTCAGCCTCCATCGTCGAGTCTGCCACGGTTTCCTGCTTGGAACTCTTCCAGCTAACCGCCCCTCCGTAAAGGGTAAAGACAAAGCCCGACTGCGACTTAGAGTCGTCCTTATCACTCTGGAAGCTCGAATCGGTAAAGGACTCCACTTGGAGTTCTCCGTTACCATACACCAAGAACATATCTCTAGTCCTTCGCAAGTACTTGAGAATGCTCTTCACAGCTGTCCAGTGACTCTCTCCAGGATCAGCTTGATACCTGCTCACTACACTTAGTGAGTATGCTACATCGGGTCTGGTACATAGCATCGCATACATGATAGAGCCTACTGCCGAAGCATAGGGTATCCCTTGCATGCGAGCTCTCTCCAAATCAGTCTTGGGAGACATCTCTTTGGAGAGAGTGACTCCAGAGATCGTGGGCATGTTCCCACGCTTGGACTCTTCCATACTAAACCTCTTTAGTATGGTGTCAATGTACCTGGATTGGGACAATCCCAAAATCCGTTTGGATCTATCTCTATAGATCCTTATTCCCAATATGCAGGAGGCATCACCAAGATCTTTCATTGAGAATCTTTGTGATAAAAAGAGCTTGACCGATTGCAGCATAGGAATATCATTTCCTATCAAGAGTATGTCGTCCACGTACAATACGAGGAAGACAACCTTACTCTCTGCCACCTTCCTGTAGATACAAGGTTCATCTGGATTTTTGACGAAATCAAACTCTTTGATAACGACGTCAAAGCAGATGTTCCAACTCCGCGATGCTTGCTTTAATCCATAAATGGATTTAAGCAGCTTGCACACCTTCCCGCTGCTCCCACTGTCTACGAAGCCCTCTGGCTGAGTCATGTACACGCACTCTTCTAAATCACCATTTAGAAAGGCGGTCTTAACATCCATTTGCCAGATTTCGTAGTCATGAAAGGCAGCAATGGCAAGCATGATTCGGATGGATTTAAGCATAGCCACTGGAGAAAAGGTTTCGTCATAGTCCACACCTGGTCTTTGACGAAAACCCTTTGCTACAAGTCTAGCTTTGAAAGTCTCCACTTTCCCATCTACACCAAGTTTCTTCTTAAAGATCCACTTGCTCCCAATGGGTTTTACCCCTTCAGGAGCAACTTCCAAAGTCCATACTTTGTTGGTGTACATGGAATCCATCTCGGACCGCATAGCATCCAGCCATTTCACTGAGTCCCCACTCGTGATGGCCTGCTCGAAGCTAGTTGGGTCATCATCCTCCATGATGCAATCCTCACTTCCACCATCAATGAGAAAACCATAGTATCTCTCAGGTGGACAAGAAACCCTACTAGATCGGCGGAGAGGCTGGGGTAAGTCGGGCACCACTGAATCCTCTGGTTCTACTAAATTGTCAGTTGCAGTTTGTGGTGCTGGAACCTCTTCCAGTTCTACCTCTTTGCCATTAGTTTCTTTTGCAAGAAATTCCCTTTCCAAAAAGGTGGCATGCTGAGCAACAAACACTCTTTGTTCCTCAGCTTGGTAGAAAAAATATCCTTGAGAATTCTTAGGATATCCCACGAACTTGCAAAGGACTGACCGTGCCTCGAGTTTGTCCGGATTTTGCTTTTTGACATAGGCCGGACAACCCCATATCTTAATTCGCTTAAAATATGGTCTCTTCCCACTCCATATCTCATATGGTGTGGTAGGTACAGATTTAGACGGAACCAGATTCAATAGGTATATGGCTGTCTCAAGCGCATACCCCCAAAAGGAAATAGGTAACTCAGCATTACTCATCATTGAACGCACCATATCTAATAGGGTGCGATTCCTTCGTTCCGATACACCGTTGTGCTGTGGTGTATAAGGAGGAGTAAGCTGAGAGAGAATCCCATTCTCTTTTAGATAATCCAGGAATTCACTGCTTAAGTATTCACCTCCTCGATCAGATCGAAGAACCTTAATACTTTTGCCCGTTTGGTTCTCTACCTCGTGCTTATATTCTTTGAATTTCTCAAAAGCTTCAGACTTGTGTTTCAACAGGAACACATGCCCGTATCTAGAGAGATCGTCAGTGAATGTAATGAAGTAGGAAGAACCATTTCTGGCGTGTGTAGACATTGGACCGCATACATCACTATGCACCAGTCCCAAGAGTTCAGTAACTCTTTCTCCGTGTCCTTTAAACGGAGTTTTGGTCATTTTTCCTTTGAGACATGAATGGCAAGTGTCATAAGATGATAATTCGAATGAATTCAAATATCCGTTCTTATGCAACTTCGCTAGTCGTGTCTCATTGATATGGCCAAGTCTACAGTGCCACAAGAAGGATTCGTTCATTTCTGAGCTTTTCCTTTTGTGTGTGTTTTGTATATTGAAGACTGTATTTTGATTGAGAATGAATATGCCATTATGTAGCGAGCCTGATGCAATCAACCTTTGATCTAGGAATATGTTCATAACATTATCCTTTACTACAAAATTATAACCTTCTTTACTTAATAAAGAAACTGATATAATGTTGCACATCATGTTCGGTATATAATAGCACTCATTCAGGACTAGTGTATCACCATTTGGTAATACTAGGTGATATATGCCAACTGCTTTGGCTGCAACATTTGCCCCATTCCCTACATGAACGGAATGTTCACCTTTTCTCAGTTCTCTACCTTTTCGCAGCCCATGTAACATCTTACATATGTGGGATCCTGACCCGGTATCTAATACCCAGGACGTAGGGTGAACTGAGAAACAGTTCTCAATGACAAACACACCCGAAGATGATACATCAACATGCATGTTCTCCGTTTGGGCGGTGTGAGAATCCAGATATTCTCCTGTTTCCTGTTCAGTCTTATAACACTTATAAGATAGAACGGGTTCAACGTTCCCCTGCACAGTATTACATGCGGGTTCGGTCAATACATCCATTTTATTATCTTTATTAAGGCATGAAATGGTCGCTACCTGGAGAGAGAGAGAAGAAAACACTTTAGCGTAAGCTCGTGCAAGATCAGATTGGTTTTTATCTTATCTAATCAGGATGGCTCCCACTGCTTTTTATCAAATCTTCCTCCAAACCCTAAAAGGAAAGACTAGCCGGGATTAATTACACACTACAAGTTCGCCAATCTTTCAGCCAGGCCAGTGTCGGTACTTTGAGGGAGGTCCCCCGTGCTTTCGCACGAACCTAATTAATGTAAACCTCGTTTTCCCAGAGGCGTAACCTCGTTAACACCTTTCTAGACACCTACTTGATCGGCTAATTGTAATGTGTAAAACTCTCCCAGGAGTAACTCTTACTCGCAGCGGGTATCGGGATCCAACTATCTCATAGAAGGTATGCAATCTCATTGCAAATTTCAACACTTGAAATTCCCGATAATATTTTGCCCCAGGCGATCTATGACCTTGACTGAGTCAACAAACCATAGACCGCAAGTAAAGTTCAACCCGTCATTTCCTGATTGAATTAAACCCACCCGCACGACCCTTGACTAAGTCAACAAGGCCGCACGACTACCCTAATCCAATCTGCATCATATGCATAAACAGATAAATAGTAATTAGCTACCGCACACTACGCCTTGACTGAGTCAACAAACGCAGCACGAATACTAACTATTACTTATCTGAAATGACGGAGGGCTACGTTAGGTTTTTTTTAAGAAAACCCTTTGCGTAATGAACTTTATATCGTTGTAGAATCAAATAAAGTTTTGAAATGGAGTGATTTTGAGGCTTTTCTAGTTTTGCTAAAGGAGTCACTCCAGGTGAAGGGATCTCGGTCCTTTCCTCGTCGAATGAGGTGCGGGATATATCATATATATCGCTGTGCAAAGCAAAAACCCAAAAGCAGTCAAAAGCAAACCGAGTGTGTAGCATCTGCCAGTTATTGCTAAAGGAGTCACTCCCGGTGAAGGGATCTCGGTCCTTTCCTCGTCGAATGAGGTGCGGGGTATATCATATATACCGCTATGCAAAGCAAAGACTGTAGCTACCTGTTTTATTTAAAATCTGATTCTACAACATCTTAGGTTTCTTTTCTTTCATTAATCACATTAATGAAGTCCCATCATTTAATACCTAAACATCACAGATAGATATGACGTACACTTATGCCATCCGCATTCGCCTTGATGTCCCCTCGTGCACCGTTAGGTTAGGTAACTAACGACAGAGCAGGGCAGGGCTAGCACGGGTGTAAAACATAAGTAACGTCTATATAATATATCATATATACTATATACTATATCCATCACAGAATCACAACACAGATATCGCAGCAGAATAAACATATGAAATATTGGATATACTAGGACGTCCGTGTTTTCAATACGAGCCAGTATAAAATACGGATTCCACGGTCGTGATGAATAGCCAATCCCACACCCTTAGACCCCTACGAGAGCGGCAAGCAACCCTGCCAATTCTAGGGTTAGGAGACCCGGACTCGACTCCTCGAGTTGGTCTCCCACTGGACCCCAGAACCCGGTTACTTGTGCTCCCCTCCTTGGGTCTGTCCTAGTGCAGAAAAGTAAATAATATACAAAGGGTGACAACTCCCGCATCCTGGAAGTGCCCCGAATAAAAGAATATTACATACAAGTTTTTACATGAATGAAAATGAAAAACACTCATCTCACATAAAAACCCCCGGCTATTCAAACACGACGATCCAATATAACATATCCAGCAACACATAACATCACATGTCATCAACGTAAGTAAGTATGCATACCCCAATTGTCGTTGATGTATAGCAACGAAACAGGCGATATGAACATACTACACTTACGGTCACAGAAAAGAAAGTGTAAAACTACAACAATTGGAATCCGCAACTACTTTAGACATCACATGCCTAACAGTTATAAATCCCGCATTTTAGTCCCATCATCGAAAACTCTTTTCGATATCTTGTGAAACTAAACTGCTAGATCTATAACATTCATCCAGTTATCTCATAACCTTTTGTGAATTCCAATTATTGTATCCAATTCCGGATAAATAGAATATATCAAACTTTCCGATCGAACATTCGAACACCCAAGTTTTCCCGACACCGATCAACACATGAAATAGGTTCAAAGACATTCACTTCATACCTCAGTACCAACGGTCCAGCCGTAGAAGGGTCAAGCCAACGCCTCACATGTGGCACGCCGTACTCCCCCAAACCCGAAGGTTCAAAGGGCAGTTCAAGACGGTCACATAATCGAGTTAAGGTTTGTGTCTTCTAGAGGGACCATCGCGTTACTTGCACTACTTAGAACGTCTTTTAACCACACAATAATCCAACACTTGGATATTTTGGCAGGGGAAAACCTGGGTATTTAAATCCGGTCGAACTCTTTAACATATTCTACAATTATCTGGAAAAACACTTAGACAAAGTTTGATATTCCGATCGAATTCATCGATTCCCAATTTAACTCCAGAGCACTCAACACTTAAATAAATTTAAAAATATCCAGAAAACTCAGTGGAATTTATCAGGTATTACTGTGCTTTTAAATAGGGCTGACGTCACCATGTGGCCGCGGAAGGGCGGCATAAAGCATGATTCTGCCGCGCTTCCGCGGCAGAATGAACAGTTCAGGGAATCGTTTTGCACAGTAATGCTTATAATTCTATGCTGAATTTTTTAGACATTTTTAATATCAAAAATTCCCAGATTTATGAAAATGTCCAGAGAGCTCTAAAATTCTAGGGTTTCGAGTTCGTTCGGACTTCAAACGTCGTCGGGACTTCGCCTAAGGCTCTAGCTAGGCTCTGATACCAGTGAAAGGTTCCTAGGCACCCTAGTGGGTTCTCACAAGGCATCGAACATGCCATATTAAAATTTTTAGTGCCGAGAAACCCTAGACTACGGATCTTTAACTAGATGTTTAGGCGAAATAGAAAGCTAGTTAACAGTTAACTACTATGATACGGATATACAACCTTTGTAGATCCGGATTTCCATCTCCACGGCTCCGCAACGTCATGTCCTCGCTGTCCATCATGAATCCTCGACTCGATCATCGGCTTCATCGGGAAAGCAAGCGGAATAGCTCGTCGGCTTTGTGTCAAAGACGATCTACGTCGAGGTTGCACAAACTCAAGCTCCGACTTCACAAACTTGTGAAACTTGTGAAGTGAACACCCAAAACAACTTGGCAAGAGGTAGAGGGTGAAGAAATAGGAGGTGGGTTCACTTTAGATTTGGATTTAACTCACTAAAGCTCAAGTTGCCATTGGAGTAGCAAGCTTGAAGAAGAAGAAGAAGATGAGCTCATGAAAAGATTATGATAAGTCTTCTATTCTAAAAATAAAAATAATATGAATCCTTATCATATCTTGAACTAGGGTTAAGTGTAGAGAATTAACCATGGTCACTTTGATGGGTTAGGGTTAAGCATGAAGATAAGGATGGTTAGCAAAGTCAAAGCTTCATGAAGCTTCAACATAAAACAAACTTAGCCACCATTCTTATCATAACTTATTTCAAATAAATAAATGAATAAATAAATAAATAAACAAATATGCAAAACCCTAATTATCAATTAACCATGGATTAATTCTATAAACTTAACTAATGATCAAGTATCAACAAACATGATACAAAAAGTGCACAAAAGTATATCACATATACAATGTGCAATCCAAGTGAGAAAAATCCGTTTAAAGTGAACCAATACTAGTTAATGTAAAGTAACATATCAAATATATAATTATACATTAAATCATTAAATCAACACTTGATTCAATGATCCGGTCATGTCGCACATAACCGACTAGTATTCAATGCATCGATTTATCGAATCAATGATTCGATAACTAGGTCATATCGAATATAACCATTCGAAACATATATATTGCGAGAATGAAATGCGGTATCACATACACACATTATTCTCGGTCCTGCACATATCTCATATGCGCTCCTATTTCGTTTCGCTTGAGCCAGGAAACCTCTGTGTAGGACTCTAAAGACTCGTCAATACGCCGGTAGCAGATGATGATCATATCAAGCACCCACAAGCCGCAAGCGGTCTGCTAAACGTAACGGCCACCCGGGTATTGAGCGATCAGAAGATCGACGAGCTAGCCCGCTCACACTCCTGCGAATCCGACCAGTAACACTTACCATACAGTCAAGTCTCTTCGTCTGATACGTCGCATATCAAGTCTAGGGGTGGTATACGTCAGACCCCAATAACCCGATAAGTCGTGCTGATGTGAGGCTCATAACGGGTCGAGAAACTACTGGTAACACTTACCAGCAAATCTCTGATCAGCCCTGGCCAGGGACTTCCCTGTTACGGCCAATCGAGCACAGCGCAACATCAACCCCCAATACCGGGAGAGACGAAACCCCTCCTATCGCTCATTGCCTCCATGTGATTCGGGACTGTACCCAAAGACCACCGTTTTGCACGCCCTCATGGACGTGGTAAGGTGGAGATCAAAGCACAGTGGGAATCACACAAGACTCCATGACGATCTCGGGTCTACAGACTAATCTGTACAAGTGTCACCTGAGAACTGCCATCTGACGTGAGGTATAATACCATCTGGGAGTTCTCGGCGAGTCCGTCCAGTGTACCCAGTTTCCACTGAGCACCCGTATACTATCTCTGATGTCAAACACCAATGGATATGGGATCATCCATCGCCCATCACATGGGTCGAGAAGCGTATACGCTAGTCTACTCTGGTAAATCGATGCCCCGTCTCGAGATACCCACGACTAGGGACCTTGAAGGATGTACTTATGGACTACCATGTTCCCACTAGTATGATCTGCATCATAGTCCAGGTAGTCAAGTACACATCCTAAGGGCTTTACCAACATGTAACTATAAGACAGTATAAAGAGACTAGTGTACATGTTAAGATAAATGGCAACCAGATAGCATACTATCATGTCGAGCAAGAAAGTCATCTCTATATATGTCCAAGCATCCAATATAATATACATAATCTGTACAATACTGGCCTCTAGGGCATACATACAACTAACACGTACGAGCTATATTGATGATTGATCCGCACTCTTGACTTGGGATGCCTGATTTTAGATATGGTATCGGATGTGATATTATTGAGGCAGGATCAGCGACTATATATATACAGGTATGTATATGTATCGACTCAGATGATAGGCGGTTTCCTTACCTGTAGTTCAGCTTGTTAGTTTAGCTGTATAGTTTAGTGTAGTTGTTAGATTAGATTAGACTCCTACCTATTTCAAAACTAGCGGATCGTGGGTATTTTAAAAGGCAGGTCAAGGGATCTACAGATATTTCAAAGACGTATCCTTTCTTAAAAACCACCGTAGCCCTATTTTCAAAACCCCGCGATTCGTGTTATTTCAAAGGGCACCATTGTTTAATATTTAGCTCCCGCTCATTTTGGTTGCTCACTCTGCATCGCATATTCACATTGTTATTTCATATTGCATTGTTGACAATATGTTGTTAGGACACCAGCACCATTACCGATGATGCGTATGTACCACATACACTTACTTACCGGCTCACACACATCTTCATCGGTAATTGCCATATCACGTACACCTTAGAAAATATTATTGCTTAACTTAGCTTGATAGCCAGTAGTTTGACATATTAGTGTACATACCTTATATTAGATATTGTAGTTATTACTTGTCGCTTCATGCATACTGTTATTCATTGTTATGCCGCATTCATGGATTCTCATGCATATATTAACTATTTTACGTGCTATTAAGGTTTTGGATTCGGCTTTCCATGAGATTTTCTGGATTTGGGGGAAAACCGCAAAACTTATACAAACTTCTTCTCTTTCTTTTTAAATGAAAAGCGCGGTTTTCCCATGATGTATGAGTCGTCCACCATGAGTTTGCTGATGGATTTCGAGACCCGATTCGAGGAGACGGATGAACCGTTTCGGGTACATGGTGGACCCGGTAAGGTACCCCGGGGCAAGAAGCGCGTGGTGATGACGATGTGAGCCTGGCAGGGGAGCACTACCTACCGGTGATATTAACCGACGCGTCGGATATCCGGAGGATACCATCGTGGTCTTGAGATAGATGGTAGGGGCCGGTCTAGATTGACGGCGCCCTAGATATTGTGATTGAGATATTGAGATTTTGAGATATTGAGGTACAGAGATTGTGATACAGAGATATCGAGATATTTGGACACTTGTTTTGTGTCGATGCTGGGCACTGTTTTATGCTGATTTCATTTATGGTACCTCACTTTTAAAATACAGAAATCTCACAGATTTATGAAAGCAGTTTTCGTCAGTACATGCATTCTGTTCCATGCATTCACACCTCATTCCTATGTTATATTGCTACCTGAGGCACTGACACGAGCACATGGAATTACACTTGGGTTAGATATTTGCCTTAACCATTGTTATGGGTTGCTGGTTATATATTTGAGGATATATTTTGATCGTTGACCTAGGATTGCGTTATTTATGCGATTTCTTTTCGTAGTTGTTTTTCTATTCACGAGTTGGCAACTCACCCATGTTGTGCCCCAGTTTCTTGCAGGTTTGCCGTACAGGTTTCATTACGGCTTTGCGGGCATAGTTTCCTTCGGGTGATTTGCTAGTAGGTGGGTTTACTTGTATCGTACCCCCATTATATATCTTGTATATCATTATCCTATTGTATCTAGAAGTTCCATCAACCAAACATGTATTTATTTTGAGATAGAGACCAGTGATGTTATTTTTCGACCTTAGAGTTGCGCATTATATTTCTGTGGATTTCTTGTGGTTTTGAGTTTCCTTTTGAGTTTTGATTCTCGCCGTTGGCGTTGTATATTATATTGCTTGTGTGGTTGTGACCGTCGATTGACGAAGAGCTAGCTCCCGGTTGGGGATGCCTTTTATTGATTTCGTATACTATTCATGTTGTATCCCGTTTGGGAGCCTGTATTTACAAAGGAGACTCTGCCGAAATTTTTGGGAAATATTGATGTTTTTTTTTAAACCGCATAATTCGGCTTATGCTATTAAATCTACTTGTTTAAATTGGTTTTTCCTTCACTCTACTACTTTTCTTGGTTTGGATTTCTGGGTTTTCGGCTTACTTAGATTACGTACGACTCGAGACGTTTCGTAGTTTAATTGCCGGTCATATTCCGTACTTTCGGGACGTGACAAAGTTGGTATCAGAGCGTTAGGTTTTACCTTCGGAGCGTAGGATGACCCTTGGTTGAGGGAATAGGTGACTAAAGTAGAGTGACGTACCGTAGGTATGTTCCGCGGCATATTTACGATACGCTACTCCACTTAAGAAGCCTTATGATGTACATTTCTTTGCTCAGTATTATATTCATTCCGATCTAGCCTCATCAGTACCAGTTATGGTTTTGCTGCCATGATTACGGGCAGGGAAAGCTACAGCTAGAGTTGCGGTCAGCACGAGCTCGTCACGAACGAGGACTAACCAGGGCATAATTCCGGCGACACACGATTGCGGAGATGTGTCTTTTTACTGTGTTTCCGCGCCACGAGCGTTTGGCGGATCGCTTTTATGAGGTTACTCGGATGTGCTGATCAGCACTAGAGGATTAAGCCATTGACAGAGGCCAGCCAGATTTTGATGACCGTTGGTGTATTGCTTATTCATGAGGTTTGAGGCACTGTTCAGCATGCAGACGAGTGAGCCAGTTATTGCTGCGAATGACGAGATATCGCCCCAGATGTTGGAGCTATTGCAGTACGAGTTGCATTAAGAGATGATAGAAGGTCGCTAGTCACCAAGGATGAATGACTAGGACATGGGGTTCGTTCGCTATCCCGATGCGAGGTCATCAGATAGATTGATTCCAGCTAGAGACGACTTCACACGGAGACGTTGGGAGTCGACAGAGACGATCGAATGTCAGAAACCTATTATTTCAAGTTTAAAGTAGTCGGAAAGACATGCAGGCAATTCTATGGTCCCTCTAGAAGAATGAAACCCTAACTCGACTTAATGACCATGTGAAAGCCTTTGAACCTTCGGGTTTGCGGCAGTTCTACGGCGCCATTAGTGAGGCTTGGGTTTGCCCTTCTACGGCTGGACCACCGATACTGTGGTATGTACTCGATACTATTAAACTGTGCCCAAGATGTTGAGCTCTTGGGGGATTATGAGGTTTTGATGACTCGATAAGATGGCTCGACTTAATTCGGATGCTAGGTGGTGAGATGCATTTCTTAGGAGACTCCCGATACGAGGATAGCCGCTGGAGCTCAGTCCATGCAGCCATGACGAGACGAGTCCGAAGCGGTCGACATTAGAGAAAAATGGAGTAAGAGGTTCGTACAAGATCTGGATAAGATGACGTTCCCCTCCGCCGACATAGAGATGGGATGCGCATGCCGAGGCAGAGTACTGGATATACCTTCCAGAAGGAGTCGCGATGGGTATGCAGCCGTTCCAGAGCAAGATACAGATATAAGAAAGGACGATGACTTCCGGACAGTTAGTCGAGACGAGAAATGGAAGAGACCGTGAGCAGGATTCCTTCCAGGACACTGCTGCAATGATACTTACACCCAGGATCAGATGTGTCACGTACATTCAGAGAGCCAGAGGCCGACGCCAGTGATATGCTGTCTTACGAGTGGTCGCGATGATTGGCCGGGAGATGACAAGAGACGTGCCAGAACGGGATCATCCCCGTTAGCACACCTGACAGGACCGATGAGCCGATAGACCGAGAGATTGGTAATTCACAGTGAAGACCTTGACCCAGGAGTGGTCATTGTTACGCACACCAGCAGGCCAGAGTTCATGATCATCGACGAGACGTCCCACTAGTGACCGCGACAGTTGGCCCGAGATTCTTAGAGGATGCGCTTGAGCGGTACTATTCCGCCATTATTGATTTGATTTTGATGATTGAGGATTTACGATCTTTGCACAGTGTTGCACTTGATATCGTTTTCGTGCTTTGGTTTCACATGTTTGTGATTTTACGGTTTTAAACATTTGAGTTGATTTTGTGCGTATGCACGCACACGATTTGGTTCCTGCACTCTGTATAGTTTATATATGCTTGCAGTGCAGTGATACGCCTTTTGTGCACTTAGATGCACTGGACTTCGATTTCGATTGTGATACTCGATATTTGTTTTGTGCACTTTGTGCACCTGATTTGATTTTGCACATGTTCGGCGCTTGATATTGGATTTCATGATTTCGTGCATGATGGATGCCCCTGGTTTTGGGTTTTCACGCATGTTGAGCGCATGTCTTGAGATGCGATTTTGGTGCACACCAGATGCACTAAATCGAGATTTTTTTTGTGCATGTCAGATGCACCTGATTTTGCTGTCAGGCACACACGTTGCATACGACAGATGCTTTGTGCACACCCGATGCACTTAGATCTTGTTTCTGTGCACTTGTATGGCACGTATATGGATTTTGATTGTCGTGCGCACCAGACGCACATAGTATTCATACGCGTATTTTGGGATTGATTTCTTATGGAGCAGTACGTTTTTATGATGATTGCTATGAGTTTTTGTACTGAGCAGGACTAGTCAGAGGACAGTACCTGAATATATTTTGCATGCATTGATAGTTATTGAAGGGATTTCCAAAAAGCGAGCTATAGTCTCCGTATTTACCTACGTGTCTGAAATGACACGAAATGTTTAAAACCAGGAGACCCTTCTAAATTGTTTCCATAACGGAGGAACGTACATTTCAAACAAAGGTATATATGTATATAGTTATTTTCTTATGATAGACGTCCGCCACTGTGCAGTGCTGCGAGCATCGCACAGCGATTTGAAGAAGATTTGGCATGCATTGCTTCCAGATGTTTTAACGATGTATATCATGTTGGTTTTCATATTAGATCTTGACATTGATGTCTTCTCCATGACTCCGATGATTGCGGGATGCTGGATGGAGTTTGATTTTGAGTAATAGGCTCATTTTTCATGCGCATGCGTTGCGCTACGATTTGTTTTATGTATTTATGATTTCGGAGCCCCGGCGATTTGATGGTTTTGGCTGAAATATTTTAGTATTTGGGGGGAAGTTTTAATTTAAATTCGGTGACCGAATTTCTTTAAGGGGGGAAGATTGTAACGTTCTGAAAATCGTTTCGGTGAAATTTCGAAAAAACGGTAAAATAAGGGGGGTTATCTGTAAAAAGTCAAAATGCAAATATCTTTATTATAAAATTAAATATACATATTCTAGCTATGTAATTTCTAGTATTTGGTGTTTATTGAGCCACTGGTGAAATTTCAAATTTTCTGAAAAATTTTCCGAAATTAATTATTTTAATATTATTTTAAGCCGTCACTAATATAATTAATTAGGGAAAATTACAAATTGGAATGAGTTGAAACAAATTTTGTGCATCATAAAACTTTAAATAAAATTTTATCATGTGGTTTTTCAAATGAAATCGTTTGCCAAAACGGTTTAGAAATTATTGAAGAAAAAAGGCTTTTTTTAGTGTAAATGGATGTTTGGGGTTTGTATTTGTCATTTTCCATCACCCCACACCCATACCCACACTCACACACCCCCATTTACTTCTCCCCTTGGCTGAATTCAGCAGCCCCCACCCATTTCCCCACTCCATTCCACACAAATAAGAAAATAAAACAAAGGAATGAAAGAATAAATATATGTAAGTATGGGCTTTGTTGACTTTGGTCAATTCTTGACTTCATAACATCACCACACTCTCTCTACCCTCCCCCTCTCTCCAGGCCTAGCCCCTCTCTCCCCAACTGCAGTAGCCCCTCCCCCAAATCCACTCCCTTTTTCCATCAAAAAAATTCTACAAAATCCATCAAAATCCATAGATTAAAACCTCAAAATCAAAATCCACTCTCTACCCATTTTCCCTTATCCTATCAAGCATGGATCTTGGTGAAAAGTTTGCATTTTGGGGGTCATGTTGCATGCTAAATCTCATGGTTTGTGAAGGTATAACTCTAACCCCTTTTTCTTAATGTGATGTTAATTAGTTTAATCAAACATAATTAGTTGATAATATGGGTTTAATTGAATGTTTGGAAAATCTACTAAGGGTTTGTGATTTCAATTAGGGTTTTTATTATATCATTAGGGGTGCAATGTTTAGTTTAACATCTTAATATATGTAAAACCTAGTTTGGTTAATTAAAATTGCACTTGTTATATGTAATTTGTCCAAATCACATATATTTGTAAACTAGGTTTTGGGTGATTAATTCAAATGTGAAATTTAAAATCTAGTTAGCGTTTTTATAATTTGATTATGGTTTTAATGAGGAGATTAACATGTTAATGGAATGCTAAAACTAATCTAGTTGCTAGTTTACAAATTGTTGATTTTAAAGTGTTAAAATTGGGTATTTTGCAAACTAGAATGTTGGATTCAATGAAAATTGATAAGAATAAAATCTAGTAATGGTTTATATGACTTAGTTATGATGTGTAGTGGATATTATGGACTTTAGTTTTGTTAAAACATCAAGTTTCGAATTAACACGAAAATATAGTGCTTTCTAGGTTTTCGGAAATAAATCGATTTGATTTATTTTAATGTTTTGATGATTTAAACCCTATTTTATGTTATAATTAATGAGTTTTGGGAAGTACGATTTGTACGTTTGAGATTTTCTTGATCAATCAGCGTTTGTACGCCGATGTCGAGGGTTTTTGGGTTGATTTGTGAAAGCAACCATAGGTTTTGACTTATGTGGGATTCGTGTGTCGTTTTGGTCATGAGTCGGATTTTAATGCGATACGATGCGTTGTGATATGTAGGTACCCCCATATGGACTTCGAGACGACAAGCAAGAGCGTGGCGACGTCGGTACCGGCGAGCGAGGACCAGGTGAGTAGATTTATATCTACGGGGAGAAATCGAGTGGATGGCGTATAGCACCCCCGCAGTCCGTAGTGTAGCTTATATATATATGTTTATATAGGTGTTTTATGATACGAGAATGTGTATTCATGTTATGTTTATGTGTTCATGGTTTACCTTTAGGTTAGTTGCGAAACCCTAGAGTAGTTGTTATACCCACATACGCACACACACAGACTTGCATGCATTACTTTCTTGTGCGCCGATTGGGATGTGTATATATGTATATATGCGTGGGTACGGGACTATGCATATGTACATTCATATACACATGCATGGATAATGAGGATAGTACTTGGGATTTAAGATGAGTCGATGAGATTTGATTTGAGGCCGTGAGATCGGTGATATAGCAGGGTTCGTATTTGAGATACGACATGACGTTGTAACGGGTCTTGACGTAGTGTTTCACACACGTGCATGCATACTTAGGCGGTATCAGTATTGTACTAGACGTAGATTAGTACCCCGATCATGATATTTGATAAAGAGGATACCAGGTGAATAGTATGATGAATGTGATATTGACCCGTACCCAGATTTAGGATGCCGTACGACGGATTTATGTACGAGCTATATTGATGATTGATCCGCACTCTTGACTTGGGATGCCTGATTTTAGATATGGTATCGGATGTGATATTATTGAGGCAGGATCAGCGACTATATATATACAGGTATGTATATGTATCGACACAGATGATAGGCGGTTTCCTTACCTGTAGTTCAGCTTGTTAGTTTAGCCGTATAGTTTAGTGTAGTTGTTAGATTAGATTAGACTCCTACCTATTTCAAAACTAGCGGATCGTGGGTATTTTAAAAGACAGGTCAAGGGATCTACGGATATTTCAAAGACGTATCCTTTCTTAAAAGCCACCGTAGCCCTATTTTCAAAACCCCGCGATTCGTGTTATTTCAAATGGCACCATTGTTTAATATTTAGCTCCCGCTCATTTTGGTTGCTCGCTCCGCATCGCATATTTACATTGTTATTTCATATTGCATTGTTGACATTATGCTGTTAGGACACCAGCACCATTACCGATGATGCGTATGTACCATATACACTTACTTGCCGGCTCACACACATCTTCATCGGTAATTGCCATGTCACGTACACCTTAGAAAATATTATTGCTTAACATAGCTTGATAGCCAGTAGTTTGACATATTAGTGTACATACCTTATATGCCAGCTTAGATATTGTAGTTATTACTTGTCGCTTCATGCATACTGTTATTCATTGTTATGCCGCATTCATGGATTCTCATGCATATATTCACTATTTTACGTGATATTGAGGTTTTGGATTCGGTTTTCCATGAGATTTTCTGGATTTGGGGGAAAACCCAAAACTTATACAAACTTCTTCTCTTTCTTTTTAAATGAAAAGCGCAGTTTTCCCATGATGTATGAGTCGTCCACCATGAGTTTGCTGATGGATTTCGAGACCCGATTCGAGGAGACGGATGAACCGTTTCGGGTACATGGTGGACCCGGTAAGGTATCCCGGGGCAAGAAGCGCGTGGTGATGACGATGTGAGCCTGGCAGGGGAGCACTACCTACCGGTGATATTAACCGACGCGTCGGATATCCGGAGGATACCATCGTGGTCTTGAGATAGATGGTAGGGGCCGGTCTGGATTGACGGCGCCCTAGATATTGTGATTGAGATATTGAGATTTTGAGATATTGAGGTACAGAGATTGTGATACAGAGATATCGAGATATTTGGACACTTGTTTTGTGTCGATGCTGGGCACTGTTTTATGCTGATTTCATTTATGGTACCTCACTTTTAAAATACAGAAATCTCACAGATTTATGAAAGCAGTTTTCTTCAGTACATGCATTCTGTTCCATGCATTCATACCTCATTCCTATGTTATATTGCTACCTGAGGCACTGACACGGGCACATGGAATTACACTTGGGTTAGATATTTTCCTTAACCATTGTTATGGGTTGCTGGTTATATATTTGAGGATATATTATGATCGTTGACCTAGGATTGCGTTATTTATGCGATTTCTTTTCGTAGATGTTTTTCTATTCACGAGTTGGCAACTCACCCCCGTTGTGCCCCAGTTTCTTGCAGGTTTGCCGTACATGTTTCATTACGGCTTTACGGGCATAGTTTCCTTCGGGTGATTTGCTAGTAGGTGGGTTTACTTGTATCGTACCCCCATTATATATCTTGTATATCATTATCCTGTTGTATCTAGAAGTTCCATCAACCAAACATGTATTTATTTTGAGATAGAGACCAGTGATGTTATTTTTCGACCTTAGAGTCGCGCGTTATATTTCTGTGGATTTCTTGTGGTTTTGAGTTTCCTTTTGAGTTTTGATCCTCGCCGTTGGCGTTGTATATTATATTGCTTGTGTGGTTGTGACCGTCGATTGATAAAGAGCTAGCTCCCGCTTGGGGATGCCTTTTATTGATTTCGTATACTATTCATGTTGTATCCCGTTTGGGAGCCTGTATTTACAAAGGAGACTCTGCCGAAATTTTTGGGAAATATTGATGTTTTTTTTAAACCGCATAATTTGGCTTATGCTATTAAATCTACTTTTTTAAATTGGTTTTCCTTCACTCTACTACTTTTCTTGGTTTGGATTTCTGGGTTTTTGGCTTACTTAGATTACGTACGCCTCGAGACGTTTCGTAGTTTACGTGCCGGTCATATTCCGAACTTTCGGGACGTGACAGTGTGGTGGTGGGTAAAAGAGAGGTAAATGGAGAAATACCAACTTCGGAGTCGATCGAGGGGACACGGACAAGTCGGGCACTAGAATTCCATGTCCAGCCTATCTTGCACTAAAAAGGGTTAGTACAAGTGGCAGCGTGACTTATAATTAGGGGAAATGAATGAATGCGGTGTTTGTTTTGATACGGATTTTGAAAATATGATGCGATCACAACAAATGCAAGAAGCAACCCTAAAATCTATGGTCACCTAGGTCAAAGCTCTAGACCGCTCCTAACTTCCAACAGACAAGTCGCATGATCAATCCTCTACTGCCTCTTTGTCTCTCCTGTGGCCAGGTAAGTGCCAGGTAAGTGGGAGTTTCTCCACTACGTAAGTAGTGGGCCTAATTAAGTAACCACTAGCCTTTGACACACTTGCCTTAGACACCACAAAAGAAACGCGGATAAGCAATGAATTACCCACGGCCTTCTTCTGTCCTAAGTGAGCGCGACGGTCCTTAGAGTCATCTAATGAGGGTAATGCGGATGCAGGTTTGTGATTTTTAGGGCTTAGGAAGGGTAATGAACTCCCCACCTAATCTGGATTTCCCTGTGCCCCTTAATGTCCGTATTAATTATGCAAACAACCACAAAATCAAAAACAAGCACAATTTATTTTGCTTTTTGCGGCGCTGCGATTTTTGCAAAGAAGCCTGCAACAAATTGTTAATTGGAGCAGATGGGGAAGGAGATAAGAAAGTTAGAAAGTACCTGAAATTTTTTTATGCAGCGAAGCTCTGAAGATGTCGCGGAACCGCCGCAATGAAGCCCTTATGCCGCGGAAACGCGGTGGCACAGTGTGATCTCTGCACTAAATTTTTCCAGAGAGCTTCTATTTAGCCCTTGAGTCCTCTGGAATTCTCCAAATAATTTTCCAATTGCACAGCAAGCTCCAGATTTTCTTGCAATTAACCACAACAACTCGTTTAGTGTTTTGCGCGAGTTTTGATCTCAAAATTTTAGATGGAATAAACTTTTCAACTCAAATTTCAAAAAAAAGGAACAAATTAGCACACGATCCCCGGCAGCGGCGCCATTTGATTGAAACGATTTTGGATTGGTGACATTTTCCTGTTCGTGTAGTTTAGAAAATTGTGTATATAGAAATCACAACCAAAAATAGTTTGACCGCAATCAATAACGGTGTCGGATGTAGCGCGTTAGTAAGTGCTGATCGTACACAGGGAAAGTGAGATTCATTCACTTTTCGAATTAGATGAGTCAAAAATTTAGAGAAAAGAAAAGAAAACAATTCATGATTTGTAATTGAATTTCAAAAATTAGAAAAATATAGATCTAAAAGAAAGCATTAAAATCAAGAAGTGAGATGTGTGATAATTTCCAACCAACAATCAAGATTCGAAGTGTGGCTCGTAGGAGTAGATCGGATCTATAGATGTGATGAGATCTAATGATTACTCATTCTTATCCATTAACGAATTGATACTAGATCGATGAAAATTTACCGAGGGTTAAGGATCTTGCGGAGAATTAAGGGATTCTGTAACTCATCCTTTGTCCTTTCGATGAATCTCATTCAAATTCTAGCTTCTAGTTAATCAAATGATCAATAGTTGTTCCCTAGTTTCGAGTGAACACAATCAAGAAAGCATCATCCCGAAACTAGGTCATTAATCATTTGATTCACTAGAATTTACAAACATTATAGGATTTAAGAATTGTAAAAGTGTCTAAATCATCATCATCTATTGATCGTCACAACTCCTATACGAGCGGAGATTACTCAAACATCATGATCACAAACACAATCACAAATTGAGATCTAATCATAATACTTGAATTAAAAGATAAGCAAGATATAGAAATTTCACCTTTATTTATCGACAAATTTCGTTACAACTCTTTTGAATTTACAAAAGGAAGGAACTAGATCGTCGATTTTGGCTTCGCTCGGCTCCTTAAGTCGCGGATCTCCTTGAATCTCTTGCTCCGTTGAAATCCGGCGTCGCTTTCTAAAGGTTGAAGGCTCTCTTTCTTGAATGGTACTCGGGATCTTGATCTCGATTTTAGAATGGGAGTTAGGGTTTTGAGGCACAAGTCGTGTCACTCAACTTGTGGGTAGAAGATGATGGGTGATTCTTGAACAACCTCAACCCTAGATCTAGGCTCCTTTTTATAGAACTCCAAATCCATAGATCTAAGATTTGAATTTTGAATTATCCCTCCAAAAGTTTGTTAAGAGAGCCTTCTAGAAATAGTTTGTTAAGCCGAGCCTTCTAGGTGCGCCACATGGAGCTTCTGGTGTCTTCTGGAAGCTTTGGCCGTTAGAGGAGACACGTGTACAAATTCTGGAGCTTTGATCACATCATAAGGCCGCGGATCCGCGGCGGCAAAGGGGTTTGGGCCGCGGATCCGCGGTCCTTTAAGGGCTTTGGTGCTTTATTTTTAAATAGTAATTCTTGGGCTTCCTTATGGGCATTTATACAATATGTGAAATCTCATTTGGACTTCTGTATCACTGCCAGATCTTACATCTTTGAGTTGGCGTATCTTTTATCATCTCTTTTCCCAATTTTGGGCTTTACTTCTGGAATTTCCTGCAATAGACTCCAAGACAAGAGTTGCGCAATACAGAGATGATGCGATGCCATGAAACACAGCCAATTTCCCTTAAAAGTGCAGGTTTTAAAGTCTAACTCATGCAATCTGGTATTTCAGAGATGTTTTGCTAATATGTGCAATATGAATACCGAACACTTCTAGATGAGTGCAAATAATAGAGAAATTGCCATGTTAAAAATGCAGTATTTTCGACTGTCAAATTCCCCCAAACTTATTTTCGATCGTCTTGATCGAACTGTTTTATTAAAAAGAGAAGGAGAAAATAAAGAAAGAGAAAAACTATCTAGCACACTTTCGTAGGCAACACGATTGCACTGAGCACGTGCAACAAGCCTTTAAACCTCTAGGTGTCTCCAGTAGGAGAAGTGTTGTCTCCTGAGGGTTTTCAGCGGATTGCACCCACAAAATCCAATAATAAAAGGAAGATCATGAATATTACATTTAAAGAAATGAATTGTAAAAGAAAAGCCTTGAAAATTAGGGTTTCCAACTAAGCTAGCATATCGGTTGTCATGAGCCCTATCTTAATGGTCATGAAAAGATGTTAGAAATCACGTCCTCCCTCAATAAAACATCGTCTTATTCTTCATTCCTATCTTTCTTCCAAACATCGATCATATCACTCTGCGTGTGTGTTAATGACATCCCTACACCCGGAGAATTCAATTCAAGCTATCATACTCTTGCCCATCAGCCTCAGTATTAATGAGTATTTAGATGTGCTCACACACTTTCATGCGACTGTTAATACTTCTTGAGGTACTAACCGACCGATTACTCATGTGCTTGCTTATTTGGTGTATTTTCCTCGTCTTGCACCACCTCAGGTATAGCAGTGACTCCCAGACCAGTTGGCCTTAGGGCACTAGGTGAAGAGGCACCCTCGCTATATATATATTTTTTATTGCCCTTGGTGATAACAAAACCAGTGTCCATTTTTCTCACCATTTTATATTTTCTTCATCATTTTTTTTTATTTCCTTCATACATCGGCTTTAAGACAAGAGTTTTTCAAGGTATCCTCTACTATCCCGGGCTTCAAGACATGTGTAAGTGCGAATAGCAGGATCCTTTTTAGGTCGTTGCTGAAAAGTAGCATTAATCTGTTCTTGACCTTGAAACGGTGGACTCAAAGGACATTCTTCTGTTATGTGTGATGGGTCGAAACAGCAACCACACACGGTTTTGGGGAGCGTAACCTGGCTTAGTGAGGCAGATGAGAATTTGTTTTTTATAGCATCAAGTTTCTTTTGTATCGTGGCCATTTTGGCTTTCACTGCGATGGAAACATCAAGCTGATGGATGCCTGTCCTAGATGAAGATGATGGTGGTCTAACGCTTTCCCACTGAAAAGTTTGTTCGGCGAGATCTTCCAGAAATTTCAAGCTTTGCCATCGTCTTTAGACATTAAATGGCAATGACAAATGGTTTCAAGCATCTGTTTTGTCGCTGGATTAATACCCTCATATATAATTCGGCAATGGCCCCATCTATTAATTCCGTGATGAGGGCATTGGACTAGCAGATCTTTAAACCGTTCAAAGAATTTCCAGAATGGTTTATTGGGAAGCTGGGTAAACTGGTTAATCTCGCTTGAACACGAGCAGTCTTGTGATTGGGATAAAATTTCTTAAGGAATGCTATAACGAATTCATCCTAATTGGCGATAGAGTGTGCGCTAGTGTTATAAAGCCATTTTTCCGCTAGATCTCACATGATTAAAGGGAGAAGACGTAATCTCATAGCATCCACTGAAAGTTGTGCAGCGCCCATCATTGCGCATACATTTTCGAATTTGGTTATAAAAACGTATGCGTCTTCAGACTCAAGCCCGTGAAATTTGGGCAAAGGGTTGATGAAGTGGGGTTTAATTTCAAAATTATCCCCATTGGCTGGAGGAATAGATAGGCATGTAGGAAGAAGACCGCGTATCGGGTAGCATCTTGATTAATGTGAAAAAAGTGTTTATAGGTAACCCCAATCAATAACGGTGTAGCGAGTAGCTAGCCGAGATGAGTACGGGTCGTCCTCAGAGATGTGTGGAACTTTTGAAAGAAGGGGAGATTGGTTGTAGATCTACGATATACGGATGTAGAATCTATAAAGAAGAGGCTTGTAGGGTTCATAGAATTTATTAGTAATAGATGATTAATTAAAGATGACGTAAGACTACGGTAGCGCCCCGGCTGTCTTTCCGAGGCCAAAATGCGGAAACGAAAATTTTTCTTAACATGAAAACTGGCGCTATCGTATGCTTAAAACCCGGATCGAACCATTAACTTACAACTCGCTATCTAGAGAGAGGGTTGAAAAGCTATACCGATCGATCCATATCCTTCGGTCTTGGGCCACCATCCCAAGCTCCTCGCGGCATCTCCGGTCTTGATCTCCTCGTCGGAAAGGGCACCACATCTACGAGTCTTTTTACGGGCTCCCGCTTCATCCGAAGTAACTCGGGTACGAAGTGTGCTAACCGACGTGTCCAAGGTGTTGTAGAGAATGTTTGTGATCACTTTGTCTCTTGCATCCATGACTTGGATGGAGGTTGAAGGTGTTGCCATTAATGGAGACTATGAACTAGAGGAAGAAAAGAAGAAGGGAAGGCCTTTCTTTTACTTTTCTTTTGTGTTGTTATCATAATAGGAGTGAGAGAGTGAGAAGAATAATATGAGAGCTCACTCCTCATGGCAGCCCCTCTCTCTCTCCTCTTGTCATATCAACATAAAACCATCACCTAATGTGACATTAGCACATAAAAAGAGACCATGAGTCACAAATGTGTCCATGTCACATTAAATGCATGTCATGATGAATTCTAGCTCATTATTTCCAAATGCAAACATTAATCCAAATGTTTGCAACAATAAAAAGATACGGCAACATCTAAAGTAAACTCGTGACGGATCACAAGGATACCCCTCACCTGTATATACATACCTGCACCCGCATTCTGACAGAACGTGAATGCGATGAGACTAAAGTAATCCAACAAATCTAGTACTAGGATCCGGCTTAAACCAAAGCCTACTAGTATGATCCGCCCGATCATGATCCGTGCAATACCGCACGTATATGATCGGACCCTGCCATATATCATACGACCTCTACAACGTTTCGCCAGAAACTTGAGAAACTGTCTGTGGGGGACTCTAAAGACTCGTCAATACATTGGCTGTGGATTTAACCACTAGCTCGTCAGAGGTACTAGCTGTACGTAACGGGCAACCAGGTATTGACCAAAAGGGAGGTCGATTAGAGAACTCATCCTGACACCCTACTGAGCCTGTCAGTGACAATATCCGTACAGTCCGGTTCGTTCGTCTATGATTATCGCATGTCGGGCCTAGGGGGCTGGTAAAAGTCAGACCCCCAAAAGCGGTACAAGTCGTGTCGGAGTGTAGCCCAGAACATCCTGAGATACTACTGGAATACCTACCAGTAAATCTCCTGCCTCGGCCGAGGGCTTCTTGTAATGGCTCTCCTAGACACAGTGCGATCTCACCCCCAATACCGGGAGAGGCGAAACTCCTGCCGATACGCTCACTTGCCTCCATGTGGCTCGGGACTGTACCCAACTAAAGCCTGTTTGCACGACTCCTTTGAGCCATGGTAGGGTAGTAATCAAAGTACAGTGGGAACTCACACGAGACAAATGACAATCTCGGGTCGATGAACTAACCTGTACACATGTTACCTGGGAACTGCTATCTGACGTCAGGTATAATACCAACTAGCATGTTCCCGGCGAGTCCTGTCCGGTGTACTCATAACCCAATGAGCACCTGTATACATCTTAGGTGAACCAACTAACACCAATGGCTTGCGAGACCGGCCACCGCCCCTCGTCGGGGTCTCGACTGTATACACTAGTCTACTAATGGAGTATCGATGCCCAGTCTCGAAACTCCCATGACTAGGGACCACTTTAAGGATGTGCTTATAGACCCCAGCTCCCATGTATATGATCGTCATCATATTGCTGGTCGTCAAGCATGAATCCTAAGGGCTCTATCAACGTGCAATAGTGATCTGTACCATCACCTAAAGCAGTACATGATGATAAAGATAAACCAGGTAGTATACTATTTTCTATCAACGCGTAATAGTGAACTGTACACGATGATAAAGACAAACCAGATAGTATACAAAGCTTTCGAGTAAGACTGTCCTACCGGTATAGGTCATCCCTCAATCATTGCAATCATGTGCCTGTGATTCAATAATTGACTCTGAGGGCACTATATCCAACAATCTCCCACTTGCACTCAAGGCTAATTATTGCGATGTCGCGCACTCACAGTCCGTGTGATACCGAACACCCAACTCCTCTACTAAACAGTCTCACAAAGCCCGTTTGCGAAACTATTGCGTTCGAGGAATAGCCTCAGTGAGTAGATCCGCCCTGATGTTTCTTTCTATGTTTCTCTTTATCTCAAGTTCGCGGAGAAAGCCATCTCCCGAAAATGAGCAATACCTGTCTTAGAATATGTCTGGATATCTGATGGGACCTAGTTCATAAATGAACTCCAAATCCAAACTTCTTAGACTGTATCGTCAACTGAACTTAATCAGTATCCTGCGCCATGCCTCCCTCAGTATCTGCTTGGACCATCTGTCCAAAATACCGCCCTGCGTCAGAGGGAAAACTATAACTCTGACAGTCACTCTGTCATTCAGGTCACCTTGGAAGCCTTGAATGATAACCGTCTCCCGAAAGAGGCTGTCGTTATCAAATCCCTAGAACATCCACTTATGTTCTAAAATTGCTTCCGAATGTTTCTCCACGATTGGACTAATATCAACTTATTGCATCTCGTGCAAAAACAACATCTGGTGTGGTACTTGACATCTCATGATTGACTCAATTGCCTAAGCAACTGATCTGCCAATCATGCACATCCCTCTCCCCTTTAGTCTGTAAGACACCTTTAGAGAGGGTGACTCCATTACCTGCAGGTACACTATCGTGCCAGGAGTCGTCCATTCTAAAACACCTTTAGAATGCTGTCTAAGTACCCAGATTGGGAAACTACCCAAATCTAGATCTAAAACCATAGATCTAGTAACCAGAATATCTGATATAATATCCATATCCTTTGTGTAGAAACCACTGTGTGACAACCAAAGTATAACAGATCGTAGTATAGGAATTTCACTTCCTACTCTGTGTATGTCATCCAAATACCAGGAAATCACACCCTACTACTTTCTTAACAGATCCATCCCCTATTCTGATGAAATCAAACCTATGACTGTCACATCAGAAATAGATGATCTATCTCCGCTATATCTGCTTTAGTCCATAAATAGACATGAGCTACTTGCCCACTATGCTTCCGCTGCTCCCACTGACTATAACAACCTTCTGGCAGAGTCATATACACGTGCACTTCTAAAGGCAGTTTAGAACGATGCTATACCCATCTTCCTACCGGGTCTCATAGCCTGGAACAACAGTAGTATCGGGTCTGGGTAAACAAGAATCTCCCTGTCACCGTCTGTGAGGCTACCGGAGTACCTCTCGGGTGCCTGAGGTTACCCACAATATCTGCGGAGTGGTCAATAGAATGTCAAACCATATTGAATCTTTAGGTTCTTATCAAATTTTCAGTAATCGTTTGCGGTTCTGGAATCACTTCCAGTTCTACCATACTCCCACTACTGTTTTCTGAAAAAATCCATTTTACTAAAACTGTGGCGAGTCAAGAACAATATCACTATTAATCTTCCAGATGGTAGAAAGTCAACCCTCGTCATAGCCCGGGTCAACCCACAAACAGCCATTACAGAAACGTGCCTTGAGTTATCCAGAGTCTGGTTTTAAGCATAAGACGGACAACTCCCCGTACCTTAACATTGTTAAGATATGAACCGTTCTATATTCATTATAGAAACAGAGGCACTGATATAATTGGAACCAGATTCAAATAATGCAGCTGTCTCCAGTGCATGTCAACTGAATGGAAAGAGCCCGATCAGCGTTACTCAACTTAGGAATGCATCCAGATATGAGTAACCTGAAAGAGAAACAAGTCTCTCATAATCATTACTATCAACTGAATACCATACACAAGTATCTACATCTTCGATCACCTTGAAGAATCCCGATACTTGCAACGCATGGTTCTCTACTTTATTCTTATACCTATAACTTCTCAAAACTTGGAACTTTTATTTCTTAGAAACACATGTCTAAGAACTAGAGAAGTCATAAGTAAACAGAATATAGTACGAGTACCATCCCCTATGTCCTCATGGAGACTGGACAACATACAATACTCTGTATAAGTCCCCTGAGTCTGACAACTCATACCCAGTGTATCGTAGGTTGAAAACTGTACTATGGTTAAGAAGAATTACACCGCTGTTTAATGCTCCTTACCTAACCATCCACTGATATTGGTAAATGTCATAGACATAATTTCAAAAAATTATATCTCACTCTATAAAAATAAACGTACAAATATATCAATTTGAAATTGGTGCATAACAACGGATATTCAAAACCAAATATTTGTCGTCCGGCAAACAACCTAGGTGATTTCCTTAAATATCACCAATTCCAACGAATCCCGATGTAATGAGGATGATCACCCAATTCCCAATAACTTACTCCCACTCAACATCTGTAAAACCATAGAGATGTGAGAATCAAACATGGTAAATACATACCCTGGAGCAAGGACTAATTGGGAAATCAGTTTTCTTTTAACAATACACAGTGAAACTGAAACATGTAAATGTTTCGAAAGGGTATCCGGGTATTCTTAGTAATGCCTCTTCCATTATCAGATTCACAACTATAACCGTATATTTCTTTGCCATCTCACCTAATCCCTTCATATGTCTTCAGTCATTACCTTCTGTACACCCCTTTAGGCCAAATGGTTTTCTTCCTTCCCTACCGTTCGGCACCAGCCTATGGTTTGGAAGAAGACTATCCAATAAGCATAATGGGTGTACTCTCCTAATCCTAGGAGAACTCGCAACCCGAGAGAAGGTAAAGATAAAAGACAACTGAATGAAACCTTATTCCTATTTCTCCTGAACCAGAATCCATCCCCGAACTGGAACAAGTTCCTTTAAGTTCGTATATAACCATACGATGGAGTATCTAAATAACTGTGGATCTTCGTAGTGATACGGAGTGTTCCGGAGAAATACAAAGGTGAAGCAGGAGTGGCGATGAAATACTTGGTTTGGTCGTGAATAGCAGTCGCAGTTTACTTTGCCCTCTTACTAATCCCTTTATTTGTCTTTACTTAATACCTTCTGTACACCATCGTTAGGCTAATTTGTTTTCTTCATTCCCCACCGTTCGGCACCTGCCTATGGTTTGGAAGAAAACTATCCAATAAGCGTAATAGGTGTACTGTACTAATCCAAGGAGCACTCGCAACCTGAGAGAAGGTAAAAGGAAAAGACAACTGAATAGTCCTATTCGTTTTCTCCAGAACCGGATACCATCCTCGAATAAATTCCTTCGAGTTCGTATATAACCATACGATGGTTTTATCAAATGGAAGTGGATGTTCGTAGTAATACGGGGTGTTCTGGAGAAAAGGGTAAAAGTAGGAGTAGCAATGAGGTATGCAACTCAGACAATCCAAAAGCCGGTGTTTAAGAAGGTTCGGTTAATCTTGGTCAATGAGTCATAGTCAAGGGTCGGGCCATGGTCGCTGCCAAAGAGAGAGAGAAAAGAAACACTCTGCGTGGACTCTAACCTAGATCAGAATGGTTACCAATTTATCTAATCAAGATACCTCCCACTGTAACCTCAAATTCTCCTCCAAACCTGAAAGAAGAATTAGTCGGGATCACCCGAGGAGTAAACCAACTCATCAGTGGGAATGGGTATCCAACTATCATCACATGATAATGTGATGGAATCCACTCACATTATCACACTCCAGAAGGTATGCGCATATCTGGCAAGTTTCGGTTTCTTTAGAAACTCCCGATGTGATTTTTACCCCATGCTCTTATGACCTTGGCGTAGGCCAACATATCATAAGTCACATGTCAAGTTCTACCCGTCATTATCAAGGTTAATTTGAACCCACCCATACATACCCTTGACAAAGGCCAAAATAGTAGTACGACTGTCTCAAACTAACGCATCTATCTATGCAAAAGAAAAGTAACAAATAGCTACCATACACTATGCCTTGACGTAGGCCAACATTCATAGTATGAATACTAAGTGCTGCCTTTCTGAAATGACGCAGGGCTACGGATGGTTTTTGGCGATAAACCTTTAACGTAATGAACTTGATATCGTTGAAGGAACCAGATAGCTTTTTATAAAAATATAGTGACGAAAACCTTTTCTAAAGAGGTCACTCCCGGTGAAGAGATCTCGGCTCTTTCCCCGTAGAATGAGGTGCAGGATATTCCAACTGAATACCACTATGCAAAGCAGAAGGCAATCGGCTATAGTGAAGTTATTACCCTGACGCAAATTTCTGTCCAAGGGGTCACTCTCGGTGAAGGGATCTCGGCCCTTGCCTCGTCGACTGAGGTGCTGGATATTCATAACCAAATACCACTGTGCAAAACAAAAGAGAACGTCCTTGCAATAACAGCTTTTTGAAAAATGTTCCAACAACATCAAAATAGGTTTGTTTAGCTTGCATTGATCCGAATCAATGCAGTCCCATCAATTAATCATACCAGAAAAGAACGAAAATACGATGTACGTATATGCCAACCGCATTCGCCACTGGGTCCCGTCATCAAAATAGGTTTGTTTAGCTTAACTAACGACAGAGCGGGGACTGGACTAGCGCGGGTGTAAATCATATACAACATCTACTAGTATGTATATCAATATATAATATTCGCTCAAGGCGTGATAAAATGCAACATCACAGAAATGTAATAAGCATCACAGAACAATACAGATAATCTGGGATCCCCGGGTTTCATAGAGCCGCTACTGAAACCCGACGTTCCCCTGGTCGTGTGGATAGCCTGTGCAATGAAATCCTAGACCCCTAAGGGTGCGACAAGTTACCCGCCAAAACCTGAAGCGAGGCAGCCCCCTTCAACAACGTGAATGGACCACCCAGCACATCGCGGAATCCGGTAACTTGAGCACCCCTCTTTGGGTCAATCTGTACCCCCTACGAGTGCGGCAAATAGCCCGCCAATTCTAGAGTGAAGCCCCTTCCGTCTCAAAGCCAAGAGATGCGGGCCCGTTGCCATTTAGAACCCGGCTATCCGTGCACCCCTCCGCGAGGTAATCCTAGTACAGAAAGTAAAATATACAACAGGTTCATCAACCTCAGCCCGGTCGTGCCCCAAAAGAATAATATACAAACAGGCAGTGATGGCAGTCCACAGGTCGGACGCTCGCCCCGCAATATCAAATGTACATATACAACCAAACTGTACTACCATTGCATCTAGGCTATCCACCACGACAAATCCGCAACATCACAACTCAACACAGAACATCAACGTGAATGTCACGTTCGCAAATCCTTCTAAAAGGGCTATAGCAATTAGACAAGATTTACCGATCAAATGACATTCACGGTCGCAGATATAATGTAAATACTGTGAACTAACATGTTTAAATTTTCGATCGACAAAATTTCCCGAAGTGGGCCCCAAGCACAATACCAAGTACTCAGACAAATCTGGGCCCAGAATAAAAATACCAGAAACCACAATTCCAAGTCAGAGAGTATTGTACAAAATTTGGTGCAGTGATGACCTATTCTTGCGGCGGAACCGCTGCCAAAACATGGGTATGGCCGCGGTTCCGTGGCGACACAGAAGCCTCATGGTACCAAATTTTTACAGAACTCCTAAAAAACCCGGCACGAATTTCTGACATGCCAAAAAAAATTTTTAGACCACAAAAAAATTTCGACAGATACTGATCAATTTGAAATCGCTGTTTCGGAATTCTTGTTCGAGCGAAGTTCTAAATACGTTAGAGCAAGCTAGTAAAGGTTAATGGCATGGCTCTGATACCATGTAAGACTACAGTAGCGCCCCGGCATTCTTTCCGAGGCCAAAATGCGGAAACGAAAATTTTTCTTAACTTGAAAACTGGCGCTATCGTATGCTTAAAACCCGGATCGAACCATTAACCTACAACTAGCTATCTAGAGAGAGGGTTGGAAAGCTATACCGATCGATCCATGTCCTTCGGTCTTGGGCCACCATCCCAAGCTCATCGCGGCATCTCCGGTCTTGATCTCCTCGTCGGAAAGGGCACCACATCTACGAGTCTTTTTACGGGCTCCCGCTTCATCCAAAGCAACTCGGGCACAAAGTGTGCTAGCCGACGTGTCCAAGGTGTTGTAGAGAATGTTTGGGATCACTTTGTCTCTTGCATCCATTACTTGGATGGAGGTTGAAGGTGTTTCCATTAATGGAGACTATGAACTAGAGGAAGAAGAAGAAGAAGAGAAGGCTTTTCTTTTTCTTTTCTTTTGTGTTGTTATCATAATAGGAGTGAGAGAGTTAGAAGAATAATATGAGAGCTCACTCCTCATGGCAGCCCCTCTCTTTCTCCTCTTATCATATCAACATAAAACCATCACCTAATGTGACATTAGCACATAAAAAGAGACCATGAGTCACTAATGTGTCCATGTCACAATAAATGTATGTCATGATGAATTCTAGCTCATTATTTCCAAATGCAAACATTAATCCAAATGTTTGCAACAATAAAAAGATACGGCAACATCTAAAGTAAACTCGTGATGGATCACAAGGATACCCCTCACCTGTATATACATCCCTGCACCCGCATTCCGACTGAACGCGAATGCGATGAAACTAAAGTAATCCAAGAAATCTAATACTAGGATCCGGCCTAAACCAAAGCCCACTAGTATGATCCGCCCGATCATGATCCGTGCAATACCGCACGTATATGATCGGACCATGCCATATATCATACGGCCTCAACAACGTTTCGCCCGAAATGTGAGAAACTGTTGTAGGGTTCCTAGGCACTCTTGTGAAGGTTCAAAAGGCATCAAACATGCCCGGATAAAAATTTAGACGTGCCGAACAACCCAAAGCCGGGATCTTTGCTAGATTATTAGGGTTTAACATGCAAGATGATAACTTTTATCTAAGTGTGAGGGATTACAACCTTTGTAGTCCGCTCCTTCACTTCACAAGCTCCGAGTAGAAGTCCCTTTGCCGCGATCCACGATCTCCCGGACTCATGAGAGGCTCCACGACTCGAACGATCCATGCTAGCTCGAAGTATTCCAAATCTCCGATAATCTACCTTGAAGTTGCTACGACTCAAGCTTTCTCACTCAAAAGATAAGAACACACTAATCCCATGGGCTAGATGAGATGAGGATGAGAGAGTAGTAATTTTGCTTTCTTTTTGAATCATTTTCTCATTTTATTTCATCACTTAAAGAAAAACTAGCAAGCTTTCTTGAAGAAGGAAGAAGATGATAATGAAAAGATAATGATATATTTTTCTTTTGTGATGAATAGAATATAAACCATATAATTGAATTGTAAACCATGGTCAAGGATGAGTGGATAAGAATGAGTAGAGAATAAACTAGAGTTAGGGTTTGGTTAGGTTAAAAATGTGTCATCCATAAATATCTTTACAATGACAAAAGAAAAAGCTTCTAGAAGGTGCATGAAGCTACTAACCCTAATCAAACCCTAATCTCAATTAATCATCCTTAAACATGTTTAACAATTAATCATATCATGTCACAATAATATATATCACATATATATTATATATTTGCAACAAAAGAAAATAATACAATTAACATATATCGCATATATATCAATGTATCATCCACTGAGAAAATGAAATAATAAAGCGAGCCTATATTAGATAATGTAATACAATATATCATATATATTATTATACATTAAATCAACGAATCAACACTTGATTCGACGATCCGGCTATATCGAATATAACCGACTAATATACCATGTACCGATTCATCGAATCAACACTTGATCCGATGAACCAGTTCATAACTAATTATCGCGAGAATATAATACGGTATCCCATATCGCATTATTCTCGCTCCTGCACATATCACATATGTGCTACTACTCCGTTTCGCCTGAGCCAAGAAACCTCTGTGTAGGACTCTAAAGAATCGTCAATACGCCGGTAGCAGGTGATGATCATATCAAACACCCACAAGCTGCAAGCGGTCAGCTAAACGTAACAGCCACCCAGGTATTGAGCGATCAGAAGATCAACAAGCTAGCCTGTGCGTTCTCCTGTGAATCCAACCAGTAACACTCCCGTACAGTCCGGTCTGTTCGTCTGATATGTCGCATATCAAGTCTAGGGGTGGTATACGTCAGACCCCAGTAACCGATAAGTCGTGTCGATGTGTGGCTCATAACGGGTCGAGAAACTACTAGTAACACTTACCAGTAAATCTCTATATCAGCCCTGGCCAGGGACTTCCAGTTATAGCCAATCGAACACAGCACAACATCAACTCCCTATACCGGGAGAGATGAATCCCCTCCTATCGCTCATTGCCTCCATGTGATTCGGGACTGTACCCAAAAGCCACCGTTTTGCACGCCCTCTTGGACGTGGTAAGGTGGAAATCAAAGCACAGTGGGTATCACACAAGACTCTATGACGATCTCGGGTCTACAGACTACCCTGTACCAGTGTCACCGGAGAACTGCCATCTGACGTGTGGTATATCACCATCTGGGAGTTCTCGGCGAGTCCGTCCAGTGTACCCAGTCTCCACTGAGCACCCGTACACCATCTCTGATGTCAAACACCGATGGATATGGGATCATCCATCACCCATCATATGGGTCAAGATGCGTATACGCTAGTCTACTCTGGTGTATCGATGCCCTGTCTCGATATACCCTCGACTAGGAACAGTTATAGGATGTACTCATCGACTACCGCGGCCCCACTAGTATGATCTCATCATAGTCCCAGTAGTCGAGTACAGATCCTAAGGGCTTTATCAATATGTGAGAGTAAAACAGTAAACCAATACAAGTCAACATGTTAAGATAAAGTGAAACCAAATAGCATACTATCATGACGAGAAAGAAAGTCTTCTCTATATATAACCAAGCATCCATTATAATATACATCATATGTACAACAATGGCCTCTAGGGCATATACATAACTAACAATCTCCCACTTGCACTAAGGCCAGCTGCTGTAGTATCTCATACCTAGCATCCCGAATAATCTCTCAAACTGTATCTGGGGAATAGCCTTCATGAATGGATCCGCAGTGTTGTCCTTCGTATCTACTCTCCTGACCTCGATCTCTCGGCGATCAACTATCTCCCTGATCAGGTGATACCGCCTCAGAATATGTCTGGACTTTTGATGGGACCTGGGTTCCTTGGCTAATGCCATAGCTCCATTGTTATCGCAATACAGAGGTATTGGATGCTCAATGGATGGAACCACACCAAGTTCACAAATGAACTTCTTGATCCAGACAGCCTCTTTGGCAGCATCGTTGGCAGCGATGTATTCAGCCTCCATCGTCGAGTCTGCAACGGTATCCTGTTTGGAACTCTTCCAACATACCGCCCCTCCATTGAGGGTAAAGACAAAACCCGAATGCGACTTAGAGTCGTCCTTATCACTTTGGAAGCTGGAATCGGTAAAGGACTCCACCTGGAGTTCTCCATTACCATACACCAAGAACATCTCTTTAGTCCTTCGTAAGTACTTGAGAATGTTCTTCACAGCTGTCCAATGACTCTCTCCAGGATCTGCTTGATACCGACTCACTACACTTAGTGAGTATGCTACATCGGGTCTGGTACACAGCATCGCATACATGATAGAGCCTACTGCCGAAGCATAGGGTATCCCTTGCATGCGAGCTCTCTCCAAATCAGTCTTGGGAGACATCTCTTTGGAGAGAGTGAGTCCAGAGATCGTGGGTTGGTTCCCACGCTTGGATTCTTCCATACTAAACCTCTTTAGTATGGTGTCAATGTACCTGGATTGGGACAATCCCAGTATCCGTTTAGATCTATCTCTATAGATCATGATTCCCAATATGCAGGAGGCATCACCTAGATCTTTCATTGAGAATCTCTGCGATAAGAAGAGCTTGACTGATTGCAGCATAGGAATATCATTTCCTATCAAGAGTATGTCATCCACGTACAATACGAGGAAGACAACCTTACCCTCTGCTACCTTCTTATAGATACAAGGTTCATCTATATTTTTGATGAAGTCAAACTCTTTGACTACAACATCAAAACAGATGTTCCAACTCCGCGATACTTGCTTTAACCCATAAATGGATTTAAGCAGCTTGCACACCTTTCCGCTGCTCCCACTATCTACGAAGCCCTCTGGCTGAGTCATGTACACGCTCTCTTCTAAATCACCGTTTAGAAAGGCGGTCTTAACATCCATTTGCCAGATTTCGTAGTCATGGTATGCAGCAATGGCAAGTAAGATCCGGATGGACTTAAGCATAGCCACTGGAGAAAAGGTTTCGTCATAATCTACACCTGGTCGTTGACGAAATCCCTTTGCTACCAGTCTAGCTTTGAAAGTCTCAACTTTTCCATCTACACCAAATTTCTTTTTAAAATTCCACTTGCTCCCAATGGGTTTTACCCCTTCAGGAGCATTTTCCAAAGTCCATACTTTGTTGGTGTACATGGATTCCATCTCAGATCGCATTGCATCCAGCCATTTCACAGAGTCACCACTCGTGATGGCCTGCTCGAAACTAGTCGGGTCATCATCATCCACGATGCAATCCTCGCTTCCACCATCAATGAGAAAACCGTAGTTTCTCTCAGGTGGACGAGAAACCCTACTAGATCGGCGGAGAGGCTGAGGTTCGTCGGGTACTACTGAATCTTCTGGTTCCAACAAATCATCAGTTGCGGTTTGTGGTGCTGGAACCTCTTCCAGTTCTACCTCTTTGCCACTAATTTCTTTATCAAGAAATTCATTTTCTAAAAAGGTGGCATATTGAGAAATAAACACCTTTTGTTCCTCAGCGTGATAGAAAATATATCCTTGAGAATTCTTAGGATATCCCACAAATTTGCAAAGAACTGATCGTGCCTCGAGTTTGTCTGGATTTTGTCTTTTGACATAGGCCGGACAACCCCATATCTTAACTCGTTTAAAATATGGTCTCTTCCCACTCCATATCTCATATGGTGTGGTAGGTACAGATTTAGACGGAACTAGATTCAATATGTATATGGCTGTCTCAAGCGCATATCCCCAAAAGGAAATAGGTAACTCAGCTGTACTCATCATTGAACGCACCATATCTAATAGGGTGCGATTCCTCCGCTCAGATACACCGTTGTGCTGTGGTGTATAAGGAGGAGTAAGCTGAGAGAGAATCCCATTCTCTTTTAGATAATCTAGGAACTCACTGCTTAAGTATTCACCTCCTCGATCAGATCGAAGAATCTTAATACTTTTGCCCGTTTGATTCTCTACTTCGTGCTTATATTCTCTGAATTTCTCAAAAGCTTCAGACTTGTGTTTCAACAGGAACACATGTCCGTATCTGGAGAGATCGTCAGTGAATGTAATGAAGTAAGAAGAACCATTCCTGGCATGCGTAGACATGGGACCGCATACATCACTATGTACCAGTCCTAAGAGTTCGGTAACTCTTTCTCCGTGTCCACTAAACGGAGCTTTGGTCATTTTTCCTTTGAGACATGAATGGCAAGTATCATAAGATGATAATTCGAACGGATTCAAATAACCATCTTTATGTAACTTAGCCAGTCGTGTCGCATTGATATGACCAAGTCTACAATGCCACAAGTAGGATTCGTTCATATCTGAACTTTTCCTCTTGTGTGTGTTTTGTATATTCAGGACTGTATTCTGATTTAGAATGAATATGCCATTATGTAACGAGCCTGATGCAATCAACTTTTGATCTAGGAATATGTTCATAACATTATCCTGTACTACAAAATTATATCCTTCTTTACTCAATAAAGAAACTGATATAATGTTGCACATCATGTTCGGTATATAATAGCACTCATTTAGAATCAGTGTATTACGACTTGGTAATACTAGGTGATATTCGCCAACTGCTTTGGCTACAATACTTGCACCGTTCCCTACTTGAACGGAATGATCACCTTTTCCCAGTTCTCTACCTTTCCGTAGCCCATGTAACTGTTTACATATGTGGGATCCTGATCCGGTATCTAATACCCAGGACGTAGGGTGAACTGAGAAACAGTTCTCAATAACTAACACACCCGAAGAAGATGCATCATCATGCATGTTCTTTTGGGCGGCGTGAGAATCCAGATATTCTCCTGTTTCCTGTTCAGTCTTATAACTCTTATAAGAAAAAACGGGTCCAACATTCCCTAGCTCAATACAATAATTAGGTTTAGTCAATACATCCATATTATTATCTTGATTATGGCCTGACATGGTCGCTACCTGGAGAGAGAGAGAAGAAAACACTTTAGCGTATGCTCTTGCAAGATTAGATTGGTTATTATCTTATCTAATCAGGATGTCTCCCACTGTTTTTATCAAATCTGCCTTCAAACCCTAAAAGGTAAGATTAGCCGGGATTAATTACACCCTACAATTTCGTCAATCTTTCAGCCAGATCAGTGTCGGTACTTTGAGGGAGGTTCCCCGTGCTCTCGCAGGGACCTAATTAAAGTAAACCTCGTTTTCCCAGAGGCGTAACCTCGTTAACACTTTTCTAGACACCTACTTGATCGGCTAATTGTTTTGTGTAAAACTCTCCCAGGAGTAACTCTTACTCGCAGTGGGTATCGGGATCCAACTATCTCATAGGAGGTATGCAATCTCATTGCAAATTTCAACACTTGAAATTCCTGATAATATTTTGCCCCTAGCGATCTATGACCTTAACTAAGTCAACAAACCATAAATCGCAAGTCAAGTTCAACCCGTACATTTCCCGATTGAATTAAACCCACCCGTACGACCCTTAACTGAGTCAACAAGGCCGTACGAATACCCTAATCCAATCACATCTCATGTTTTAGCAGATAAACATTACTTAGCTACCGTACACTATGCCTTAACTAAGTCAACAAACATAGCACGAATACTAAATAATATCTATCTGAAATGACGGAGGGCTACGCAGGTTTTTCAGAAAAAACCCTGAGCGTAATGAACTTGATATCGTTGTAGAATCGAGTGAAGTTTTGAAAAGGAGTGTTTTTGAGGCTTTTCTTAGTTTCGCTAAAGTGGTCACTCCCGATGAAGGGATCGTCGGCCCTTTCCTCATCGAATAAGGTACAGGATATATCATATATACCGCTGTGCAAAGCAAAACACTAAAAGCAATCAAAAGACAAACCGCGTTTTGTAGCATCTGCCAGTTTTGCTAAAGGAGTCACTCCCGGTGAAGGGATCTCGGTCCTTTCCTCATCGAATAAGGTGCAGGATATATCGTATATATCACTGTGCAAAGCAAAACTGTAGCTACCCCTTTTATAAAGTTTTGATTCTACAACATCTTTAGGTTTCTTTTCCTTTTATTAATCTTATTAATAAAAATCCCATCAGCTTATGCTTCCTAAGCATCACAGAAGAAACGAAAGCAGTAATATTTATATATCAGCATATATACATATAGTATAAGCATTCGTCTCAGGCAGTAATATGATCTCATCACAGAACATTGCAGCAGAAGAACATATATGAAATATTGGATATACTAGGACGTCCGTGTTTTCAATACGAGCCTGTATAAAACACGGATTCCACGGCCGCGACGAATAGCCAAACCCACATCCCAAGACCCCTACGAGAGCGGCAAGTAACACTGCCAATTCTAGGGTTTGAAGACCCGGTCTCGACTCCTCGAGATGGCCTCCCACTGGACCCTAGAACCCGGTTACTTGTGCTCCCCTCCTTGGGTCTACCTAATGCGGAAAAGTAAATAATATACACTGGTGACAGCAACCGCAACCTGGAAGTGCCCCAAATATAAGAATATTACATTACGAATGAATTTTACATGAATGAAAATAAAAACCCTCATCTCACATAAAACCCCCGGCTATTCAGAACGCGACGATCCAATATAACATATCACAGTAACACATAATATCTCATATCATCAACGTAAGTAAATATGCGCATCCCAATTGTCGTAGACATATAGCAACGAAACCGGCGATATCACATATTACACTTACGGTCACAGAAAAGAAAGTGTAAAACTACAATATTTGGAATCCACAATCACTTTAGACATCGTAAATCCGAAATATCACATACTCCGCATTTCATGCCTAACTCTATGAATTCCACATATTGTATCACATTCCAGATAAATCGACAGTATTAAACTTTTCGAACAGATAATCAAACACCCAAAATTTCCCAAAGTGCTCAACTCTTGAGCGGAGTTCAAATGATCCCAGAATATGTCACAGTACCGGTGATCCAGCCGTAGAAGGGTCAAGCCAACGCCTCACATGTGGCACGCCGTACTACCCCAAACCCGAAGGTTCAAAAGGCAGTTCAAGACGGTCACATAATCGAGTTAAGGTTTGTTGTCTTCTAGAGGGTCCACCGCTTAACTTGTACAATTTTTCCGAAAGATTTAAACCCGAAGAAATTTCAACACTTGAAAGTTTGCCGTACCGGGAAACATTGAGTTAATGATATCCGTTCAAATAGTTTAACAATTTCTAAATATCCGGAAAGAAATACGAATTTAAAATTTCCGATCGAGTCTACTATTACAAAACAAACCCCAGAATTTCCAACACCTGAAACAGATTAAAAATACCCAGAAGCATCAACAAGCACCTACGGACATTACCATAAAATCCACGTGTCACAAATCTACTATTCCACCGCGGAACCGCCGCTCAAGGCATGCTAGCGCCGCGGTTCCGCCGCCGTTTAGTCGAATTAGGGTCTCGGGTTTTATGGTAATTCTTAGAATTCCCTGCTGATTTTCTTACATATTTTTAATTCAGAAAAATCCCAAAATTTAAAAAATTTCCAGAGAGGGGTCCAATTTTGTCGTTTCGGGTTCGATCGGAGTTTTAACTTCGTAAACACATCGCCTAATGCTCTAGCTAGTCTCTGATACCACTGTAGGGTTCCTAGGCACTCTTGTGAAGGTTCAAAAGGCATCAAACATGCCCGGATAAAAATTTAGACGTGCCGAACAACCCAAAGCCGGGATCTTTGCTAGATTATTAGGGTTTAACATGCAAGAAGATAACTTTTATCTAAGTGTGAGGAATTACAACCTTTGTAGTCCGCACCTTCACTTCACAAGCTCCGAGTAGAAGTCCCTTTGCCGCGATCCACGATCTCCCGGACTCATGAGAGGCTCCACGACTCGAACGATCCATGCTAGCTCGAAGTATTCCAAATCTCCGATGATCTACCTTGAAGTTGCTACGACTCAAGCTTTCTCACTCAAAAGATAAGAACACACTAATCCCATGGGCTAGATGAGATGAGGATGAGAGAGTAGTAATTTTGCTTTCTTTTTAAATCATTTTCTCATTTTATTTCATCACTTAAAGAAAAACTAGCAAGCTTTCTTGAAGAAGGAAGAAGATGATAATGAAAAGATAATGATATATTTTTCTTTTGTGATGAATAGAATATAAACCATATGATTGAATTGTAAACCATGGTCAAGGATGAGTGGATAAGAATGAGTAGAGAATAAACTAGAGTTAGGGTTTGGTTAGGTTAAAAATGTGTCATCCATAAATATCTTTACAATGACAAAAGAAAAAGCTTCTAGAAGGTGCATGAAGCTACTAACCCTAATCAAACCCTAATCTCAATTAATCATCCTTAAACATGTTTAACAATTAATCATATCATGTCACAATAATATATATCACATATATATTATATATTTGCAACAAAAGAAAATAATACAATTAACATATATCGCATATATATCAATGTATCATCCACTGAGAAAATGAAATAATAAAGCGAGCCTATATTAGATAATGTAATACAATATATCATATATATTATTATACATTAAATCATCGAATCAACACTTGATTCGACGATCCGGCTATATCGAATATAACCGACTAATATACCATGTACCGATTCATCGAATCAACACTTGATCCGATGAACCGGTTGATAACTAATTATCGTGAGAATATAATACGGTATCCCATATCGCATTATTCTCGCTCCTGCATATATCACATATGTGCTACTACTCCGTTTTGCCTGAGCCAAGAAACCTCTGTGTAGGACTCTAAAGAATCGTCAATACGCCGGTAGCAGGTGATGATCATATCAAACACCCACAAGCTGCAAGCGGTCAGCTAAACGTAACAGCCACCCAGGTATTGAGCGATCAGAAGATCAACAAGCTAGCCTGTGCGTTCTCCTGTGAATCCAACCAGTAACACTCCCGTACAGTCCGGTCTGTTCGTCTGATATGTCGCATATCAAGTATAGGGGTGGTATACGTCAGACCCTAGTAACCGATAAGTCGTGTCGATGTGTGGCTCATAACGGGTCGAGAAACTACTAGTAACACTTACCAGTAAATCTCTATATCAGCCCTGGCCAGGGACTTCCAGTTATAGCCAATCGAACACAGCACAACATCAACTCCCTATACCGGGAGAGACGAATCCCCTCCTATCGCTCATTGCCTCCATGTGATTCGGGACTGTACCCAAAAGCCACCGTTTTGCACGCCCTCTTGGACGTGGTAAGGTGGAAATCAAAGCACAGTGGGTATCACACAAGACTCTATGACGATCTCGGGTCTACAGACTACCCTGTACCAGTGTCACCGGAGAACTGCCATCTGACGTGTGGTATATCACTATCTGGGCGTTCTCGACGAGTCCGTCCAGTGTACCCAGTCTCCACTGAGCACCCGTACACCATCTCTGATGTCAAACACCGATGGATATGGGATCATCCATCACCCATCATATGGGTCAAGATGCGTATACGCTAGTCTACTCTGGTGTATCGATGCCCTGTCTCGATATACCCTCGACTAGGAACAGTTATAGGATGTACTCATCGACTACCGCGGCCCCACTAGTATGATCTCATCATAGTCCCAGTAGTCGAGTACAGATCCTAAGGGCTTTATCAACATGTGAGAGTAAAACAGTAAACCAATACAAGTCAACATGTTAAGATAAAGTGAAACCAAATAGCATACTATCATGACGAGCAAGAAAGTCTTCTCTATATATAACCAAGCATCCATTATAATATACATCATATGTACAACAATGGCCTCTAGGGCATATACATAACTAACAACTGTCTGTGGGGGGACTCTAAAGACTCGTCAATACATTGGCTGTGGATTTAACCACTAGCACGTCAGAGGTACTAGCTGTACGTAACGGGCAACCAGGTATTGACCAAAAGGGAGGTCGATGAGCAAACTCATCCTGACACCCTACTGAGCCTGTCAGTGACAATATCCGTACAGTCCGGTCCGTTCGTCTATGAGTATCGCATGTCGGGCCTAGGGGGCTGGTAAAAGTCAGACTCCCAAAAGCGGTACAAGTCGTGTCGGAGTGTAGCCCAGAACACCCTGAGATACTACTGGAATACCTACCAGTAAATCTCCTTCCTCGGCCGAGGGCTTCGTGTAAAGGCTCTCCTAGACACAGCGCGATCTCACCCCTAATACCGGGAGAGACGAAACCCCTGCCGATACGCTCACTTGCCTCCATGTGGCTCGGGACTGTACCCAATTAAAGCCTGTTTGCACGACTCCTTTGAGCCATGGTAGGGTAGTAATCAAAGTACAGTGGGAACTCACACGAGACAAATGACGATCTCAGGTCGATGAACTAACCTGTACACATGTCACCAGGGAACTGCTATCTGACGTCAGGTATAATACCAACTAGCATGTTCCCGGCGAGTCCTGTCCGGTGTACTCATAACCCAATGAGCACCTGTATACATCTTAGGTGAACCAACTGACATCAATGGCTTGTGAGACCGGCCACCGCCCCTCATCGGGGTCTCGACTGTATACATGAGTCTACTAATCGACTATCGATGCCCAGTCTCGAAACTCCCACGACTAGGGACCACTTTGAGGATGTGCTTATAGACCCCAGCTCCCACGTATATGATCGCCATTATACTGCTGGTCGTCAAGCATGAATCCTAAGGGCTCTATCAACGTGCAATAGTGATCTGTACCATCACCTAAAGCAGTATACGATGATAAAGATAAACCAGGCAGTATACTATTTTCTATCAACGTGTAATAGTGAACTGTACACGATGATAAAGACAAACCAGATAGTATAGAATGCTTTCGAGTAAGACTGTCCTACCGGTATAGGTCCTCCGTCAATCATTGCAATCACGTGCCTGCGATTCAATAATTGACTATGAGGGCACTATATCCTGTAAGTCGTTGTACAACACCCCACGACTTGCGGGGAGGCGGAAATATGAAAAACGATCTTGTTCTTTGCTTAAACATCGACTAACCGCATGAATCGAAGCTAAACGATAACTAACATCAAACATAGAAGTTCTAAACTACTATGTAAAGGGATTATACCTAAAGAACCGTGTCCTTCGTCTTTACGAACTCCACCTCCTCCTCGGCCTTCTCCAAGTAGTAGACGATCCACCACGAGAGCTAAACTCCAAGCTTTGCCTCTAAACTTGAGGCAACAAGGTATCTTTAAGTGCTAATCAAAGTACCTAGATGAAATAGAGTATGGTTATGGATTAAGTAGTCTAACTAATCCTTGTACTCAACACATGAGAGGGGAGGATTAGGGTTTGAAGAGAGAGAGAGCTTGAGGAGAGAGAAGATGAACATAATAATGAGAAGAGAAAATGAGTTATCATAATATATATCAAGCATTTTATTTTATCAAGAAAAGAAAAGAAAATGATTTACAACCATGCTTGATAAATATCTTGTGGTGATTCATCTCCATGAGTCATTAAGCAATTATGAAGCATTAAATACATGGATGAATCATCCATATGACTCACTAATCTCATTCAATGTATATGCCACCTAAACCTCCTTAGTCACCATCTTCTAGAAGCTTCTCGCGCAATTACGAGAACGCCCCTCCTATCCGTGAAAACACGGAAAAACTTTAGACTGTATAAATCCAATAACCGGATACTAGTAACTGGCTTAAACCAAAGCCGACTAGTAAAAACTGTCCGAAAGTCATACGTACGAAAACACACGTATGCATTCGAACCCTTGTCGTAAAACCATACGACCTCTATATCGTTTCGCCTGGAGTAGGGAAACTCTCTGCGTGGGACTCGAGAGACTCGACTACTACGCTGGCAGTGGGTTTAACCACAGACCGCAAGCGGCACTAGCTGTACGTAACGGTCCCCAGGTAGATGTCGATAAGAAGGCCGATGAGGAAACCCATCCGAACTCCTACTGAGTCTGATGTGACAATCTCCATACAGTCCGGTCCGTTCGTCTAAGACTATCGCATATCGGGCCTAGGGGGCGGCAAGCGTCAGTCCCCTAATAGCTGTATAAGTCGTGTCGGAGTGAAGCCTATTACACCCTGAGAAACTACTGGAACCTACCAGCAAATCTCGCTTGCCCTGGCCAGGGACTTTGCGTAATGGCTCTCTGACACAGCACGATATCAACCCCCAATACCGGGAGAGACGAATCCTGTCTAACCGCCACTGCCTCCAAGTGCTCGGGACTGCACCCAACTGCTACCTGTTTGCACGACTCCTTTGAGCTGTGGTAGGGTAGCAATCTAAGAACAGTGGGACACACTCGAGGCGAAGTAGCAGTGTCAAGTCTGCGGACTATGCTGTACTCATGTCACCTGGGAACTGTTCACTGACGACTGGTATAAAACCAAACAACAGTTCCCTGTGAGTCCTGTCCGGTGTACCCGTAACCAAACGAGCACCTGCATACTATCTCCAGTACGACGTACTGACGGCTGTGGGACAGACCATCTCCCCAACTGGGATGAGAAGCGTACACACTAGTCTACTCCGGAGTATCGATGCCCTGCCTCGATAATCCAACGACTAGGGACCTGAATAAGGATGTGCTTGTAGACTACCCAGCCCCCACTAGTGTGACTGCCATCACAACGCTGGTAGTCAAGCAAGATCCTAAGAGCTCTATCAACATGTATACTCACATATTAAGATAGAAAAACCAAGTAGCATACTACCATGTTTAGCAAGACTGTTATATACATGTGAATATCCCAAGCTTCCATTAAGTAATATACAAACTAGTATGATACAATAATGGCCCCTAGGGCATATACACTAACAATCTCCCATTTACACTAGGGCCATGTACTGGCATATCGAAGACCGATGATCTTGAGTAGCCTCTCGAACTGAATCTGAGGTAGGGCCTTCGTGAATGGATCAGCAATGTTCTCTTCAGAAGCAACTCTCCGAACCTCGATCTCCCGACGATCAATGATCTCCCTGATCAGGTGATACCGCCTTAAGATGTGTCTGGACTTCTGATGGGACCTTGGTTCCATCGCTAAAGCTATAGCTCCGTTGTTGTCGCAATACAGAGGTATTGGATCAACTATGGTAGGAACCACCTGAAGTTCTGTTAGGAACTTCTTCATCCAGACTGCTTCTTTTGCGGCATCGCAAGCAGCTATATACTCCGCTTCCATCGTCGAGTCAGCAACGGTGTCCTGCTTGGAGCTCTTCCAGCACACCGCCCCTCCATTAAGGGTAAAGACATAACCCGACATGGACTTGGAATCGTCCTTATCACTCTGGAAGCCGGAATCAGCAAAGGCCTCCAACCTGAGGTCTTTTCCGCCGTAAACCAAGAACATCTCCTTATTCCTTCTTAGGTACTTGAGAATGTTCTTTACTGCTATCCAGTGTTTCTCTCCTGGGTCTGACTGATACCGGCTTACCACACTCAGTGCGTAAGCTACATCTGGTCTGGTGCACAACATCACATATATTATAGAGCCTACCGCAGAAGCGTAGGGTATAATAGACATGCGTTCCCTTTCCAAATCAGTCTTGGGAGATATCTCTTTGGAGAGGGTGATTCCGTGACAAGCCGGTAGATTACCGCGCTTAGAATCTTCTATACTGAATCTTTTCAGTACAGTGTCGATATACCTGGACTGCGAAAGTCCCAACATCCTCTTGGATCTATCACGATAGATCCGGATCCCCAGAATGTAAGAGGCATCACCCAGGTCTTTCATGGAGAACCTGTGTGACAAGAACCTTTGACAGATTGTATCATAGGAATGTCATTTCCTATCAATAGAATGTCATCCACGTACAAGACGAGGAATACGACACTTCTGGCTACAACTTTACTATATATGCACGGTTCATCTGGATTTTTGATAAAGTCATTTTCTTTGACTGTCTCATCAAAACAGATGTTCCAACTCCTCGATGCCTGCTTTAGTCCATAAATGGACTTAAACAGCTTGCATACTTTCCCGCTGCTCCCACTCTGATTGAAACCCTCTAGCTGATCCATATAGACGCACTCTTCTAAATTTCCATTCAGAAAAGCCGTCTTTACGTCCATCTGCCAGATTTCATAATCATGGAAGGCAGCAATAGCAAGAAGGACCCGAATGGATTTGAGCATAGCCACTGGAGAAAACGTTTCGTCATAGTCCAAACCAGGTCTTTGACGAAAACCCTTTGCAACAAGTCTAGCCTTATAGGTTTCCACCTGTCCATCTACACCAATCTTTTTCTTGAAGATCCATTTGCATCCTATGGGTTTTACCCCATCTGGAGCAAAGTCCAAAGTCCATACTTTGTTGGTGTACATGGACTCCATTTCGGTCCGCATTGCATCTAGCCATCGTACCGAGTCGCCGCTCTGGATGGCCTGCTGAAAGTCAGTAGGTTCATCACCATCTATGATGCAATCCTCTGTATCCCCATCTATGAGAAAACCGTAGTGTCTCTCAGGCGGATGAGGCGGCCTACTACTTCTGCGGAGGGGTGCGGGAATGTCCTGTTCTTCTTGAACTACTGGTTCTACCAAACTTTCAGTATTAGTTTGTGGTTCTGGAATTTCTTCCAGTTCTATTTCGCTCCCACTTGATTCCTTTTCTAAAAACTGATGTTCTAGAAAATGGGCATTATGAGAAACAAATACCTTTTGTTCCTCTGCGTAATAGAATAGATATCCCTAGAGTTCTTTGGATATCTCACAAACTTACACTTTACTGATCGTGCCTCGAGCTTGTCCACATGCTGCTTTTTAACAAAAGCTGGACATCCCCAAATCTTTATATACTGTAGATGGGGTTTCTTCCCGCTCCACATTTGATATGGAGTGGTAGGCACAGTCTTGGTAGGAACCATGTTCAAAAGATATGCCGCTGATTCTAGCGCATAGCCCCAGAAAGATCGCGGTAACTCAGCATTACTCATCATGGATCGTACCATATCCAATAGGGTTCGATTCCATCTCTCCGATACACCATTATGCTGTGGAGTGTATGGAGGAGTAAGCTGAGAGAGAATTCCTTTCTCTTTTAGGTAACTTAGGAACTCGGCACTTAAGTATTCACCACCTCGATCAGATCTAAGTGTCTTGATACTTTTGCCGGTTTGGTTTTCTACTTCATTCTTATACTCTTGGAATTTCTCAAAAGCCTCGGATTTATGTTTCATCAGATAAATGAATCCGTATTTTGAGTAATCATCCGTGAAAGTAATGAAATAAGAAAAACCACCTTTTGCATGTGTAGACATTGGACCACATACATCGCTGTGTATGAGTCCTAAAAGCTCGCTCGCTCTTACTCCATGTCCAGTAAATGGAGTCTTTGTCATCTTTCCTTTGAGACAAGATTGACAAGTGTCATAAGTTTGATATTCGAACGAGTCCAAATATCCTTCTCTATGCAACTTAGTCAACCTTCTCTCATTGTTGTGACCCAGTCTACAATGCCATAAGAAAGCTTTATTTAAATCTGGAGACTTTCTTTTCAGTGTGTTCTGGACATTGAAAATTTGGAGTTGGTTTAAAACATATATACCGTTATTTAGTGTACCGGACCCAATCAAACCATGATTAAGGTGGATGTTAACAACATCTCTTACAAACGTGAAATCATAACCTTTATTTGATAACAAGGAAACTGATATGATATTACACGTTAAGCTTGGTACAAAAAAACAGTTATGTAAAACCAAAATGTGTCCACTCGTCAATCCTAGGTGATAATCCCCGACGGACGCAGCTCCCACGCTAGCTCCGTTAGCAACCTTTAGGGTCATATCACCTTCCTTCAGCACTCTACGGTTTCTCAGTGCCTGCAATGAATTGCAAATATGAGATCCTGATCCGGTATCCAATACCCAGGAAGTAGAGTTAATTGACAGACAATTCTCAATTACAAACACACCTGAAGTCGAAACCACAGCTTGCTTCGGTTCCTGGTTCTTGGCGTTCCACGCCTTGCAATCTTTCTTCCAGTGCCCTTTCCTGTGACAATGGAAGCACTCATCCTGGCCCACTACCGGTACCGCAAACTTTTTCTTTCCCTTCCCTCCCACCTTACTAACACATCCTCTAGGTTTGGTGGCGGCCTTCTTCTTCCTTCCTTTGGCCTTAGCCTTGGACCCGGAAGAAGATGCACCGCCAACAAACATAGCGGGTGTTTCCCTTGTCTTCTGCAAGGTGCCCTCTGCACTCCTTAACATGTTCAGGAGTTCCGGAATTTCAACTTCTTTTCTTTGAATGTTGAAGTTCAGGATAAACTGGGCGTAGGTGTGAGGAAGGGACTGGAGAACAAGGTCTGTATAGAGCTCATTATCCAAAGTCGTCCCAAAGTCTGCGAGCCCTTCTATATAGCCGATCATCTTTAGGACATGTTCTCCTACCGATGACCCGACAGCCAACCTCGCTCGAAACAAGTTCTTAGAGGTCTCGTATCTTGCTATACGAGATTGCTCTCCATAAAGTTCCTTTGTATGGAGAAATATGCCATTTAGTTCCACATCCTCGTGCCTCCTCTGATGTTCATTGTTCATCGAGGCAAGCACGATGCACTTGGCTTTCGCGCAATCGAAATCCCAGGTTTTGCGGATTTCCTTATCCGCATTACTGGATTTGGGACCAGGGACAGCAGGTGCCGTAGCGGTGAGGACGTACCCCAATTTGTCATAGGTCAAAGCCATTTTGACATTCCGCAGCCAATCTTTATAGTTTGGCCCTGTCAGTATATTTTTCTCTAAAAGTAACTTAAGTCCAGTCATTTTCAGGGTCGCTGCAAATAGGAGAGAGAGAAGAAAACTCTTTAGCATGATGCTCTTGCAAGTTTAGAGTGGTTTTTAGTTTATCTAAACTGGATGGCTCCCACTGTTTCTCGAATCCTTCCTCAAACCATAAAAGAAGAATTAGCCAGGACTATTCTCACCGTACAATACTTGCTTAACCGTTCAGCCATGCTAGTGTCGATACTTCGAGGGAGGTTTTCCAACGCTTTCGCGAAGTTCCTTAATTAAATAACCTCTTTTCTCTGGGGGCGTAACCCCGCTGACACCTTTCTTGACACCTACTTGGTTTATAGCATTGATCGTTAAGTGACGAATATCCTGATAAGTAGCATATACTCACAGTAGGATCGGGATCCAAATATCATTGTATGATAATGTTGAAGGAATCCTACCAACATTCATCAAACTCCAAATGGTATGCAACTCTTTGCAAATTTTAGTTTCTTTAGAAATTCCCGATATATATTTTTGCCCCATGCTCTTATGACCTTGGCATTAGGTCAAAATGTCATAAGTCACATGTCAAGTTCTACCCATCATTATCTTGTCAATTTGAACCCATCCGTATATATCCTTGACGTTCGGCCAAAATGATAATACGACTGTCCCAAACTAACTCATCTATCTATGCAACAAATGAATACCCAGTAGCTACCAAACACTATGCCTTGGCGTTAGGTCAAAATACATAGCTTGAATACTACTGAATACCCAGATGAAATGACGGAGGGCTACGAATTGTTTTGGCGAAACCGTGAACGTAGTGAACTTGATATAACTGAAGGAACCTGATAGCTTTTAAAAGGAGTGGTTAAAGCTCCGTATTTAAAAATATCTGTTTTTTTTTTGAAAAATTAACTGAGTGGTTTCTTTTAAATTGTTCCAACGATTAAACTTTTTGGTTTATTTTCTGTGCATTATAAATAATGCGTCCCATCATTAACCTATCATTGCAGAAAACAACGAAAATACAACGTCCTCTTATGCCATCCGCATTCGCCACGGGGTCCCGTCATCACCCGTTAGGTTACTTAACTAACGACAGAGCGGGGGCTGGGCTAGCGCGGGTGTAAAACATAAGTGACGTCTAAATAGCTATCATATAAAGATATTGTACATTCGTCAGACGCAATAATAGGCATTCCAGATCACAGATGAACTTTATTGGATTTGCAATTAATCCGTGTTTGTTTTGATCCTTCAACAAAAGACGGATTACACAGTTGTGATGAATAGCCATTACCCCACCCAAGACCCCAACGGGTACGGCAAACTACCCTCCCGGCAGTTTGTGCACCCCACCCAAGACCCCAACGGGTATGGCAAACTACCCGCCCGGCAGTTTGTGCACCCCACCTTGGGTCTGTCCTAAGAGCAAAAACAGTAAAATGAAATAATACAACGGTGGCTACAACCGCAACCTGGATGTGCCCCGCAAAATAATATTACAACAAATTACATTTACATCAAATGAATTAAATAATAACCCATTACTTAACCCCGGCTATACATCACAACAGTCCAACACAGTTCATATCCACAAACAGTAAAATCCATTACAAAAATGTGCAACCCCCTGCCAACCGACATACTAGCAGTTAGGGGAGGTTTACGAACACATTATACAAACACAGATATAATCCAACAAGCAAATACCGTATAATTTCGATCGATTAAACACATTTAATTTTGCTCCAATACTTCTCTGTAAATCTGAAACCTGAGCAAAAATTAAAAATTCTAGAAAATACCAAATATCACAGAGAACCAGCACAGGAAAATTGGGCTTGTGAATCGGCAACTCGGCGGCGGAATCGCGGCAGATCGGGGGGATTCGCCGCGGTTCCGCGGCGGTTTAGTCGATTCGTGAGCCCAGTTTTCTTGGGTGTTCTAATACTATCGTTTTGGGCTTTCTGAACCTGCCTGAAAAAATTTTGGACTTTATTTAAAAATCGACAGAAACCATGATATCGGGGTTTTCCGATTTTGGTTTTTTCCGTTCGAAATTCATACAATTTTGCAAGTGAGTTATTTATTGTTTAGCGAGGCTCTGATACCACTGTAAGTCGATGTACAACACCCCACGACTTGCCGGGAGGCGGAAATATGAAAAACGATCTTGTTCTTTGCTTAAACATCGACTAACCGCATGAATCGAAGCTAAACGATAACTAACATCAAACATAGAAGTTCTAAACTACTATGTAAAGGGATTATACCTAAAGAACCATGTCCTTCGTCTTTACGAACTCCACCTCCTCCTCGGCCTTCTCCAAGTAGTAGACGATCCACCACGAGAGCTAAACTCCAAGCTTTGCCTCTAAACTTGAGGCAACTAGGTATCTTTAAGTGCTAATCAAAGTACCTAGATGAAATAGAGTATGGTTATGGATTAAGTAGTCTAACTAATCCTTGTACTCAACACATGAGAGGGGAGGATTAGGGTTTGAAGAGAGAGAGCTTGAGGAGAGAGAAGATGAACATAATAATGAGAAGAGAAAATGAGTTATCATAATATATATCAAGCATTTTATTTTATCAAGAAAAGAAAAGAAAATGATTTACAACCATGCTTGATAAATATCTTGTGGTGATTCATCTCCATGAGTCATTAAGCAATTATGAAGCATTAATGACATGGATGAATCATCCATATGACTCACTAATCTCATTCAATGTATATGCCACCTAAACCTCCTTAGTCACCATCTTCTAGAAGCTTCTCGCGCAATTACGAGAACGCCCCTCCTATCCGTGAAAACACGGAAAAACTTTAGACTGTATAAATCCAATAACCGGATACTAGTAACTGGCTTAAACCAAAGCCGACTAGTAAAAACTGTCCGAAGGTTGTACGTGCGAAAACACACGTATGCGTCCGAACCCTTGTCGTAAAACCATACGACCTCTATATCGTTTCGCCTGGAGTAGGGAAACTCTCTGCGTGGGACTCTAGAGACTCGACTACTACGCTGGCAGTGGGTTTAACCACAGACCACAAGGGGCACTAGCTGTACGTAACGGTCCCCAGGTAGATGTCGATAAGAAGGCCGATGAGGAAACCCATCCGAACTCCTACTGAGTCTGATGTGACAATCTCCGTACAGTCCGGTCCGTTCGTCTAAGACTATCGCATATCGGGCCTAGGGGGGCGGCAAGCGTCAGTCCCCTAATAGCTGTATAAGTCGTGTCGGAGCGAAGCCTATTACACCCTGAGAAACTACTGGAACCTACCAGCAAATCTCGCTTGCCCTGGCCAGGGACTTTGCGTAATGGCTCTCTGACACAGCGCGATATCAACCCCCAATACCGGGAGAGACGAATCCTGTCTAACCGCCACTGCCTCCAAGTGCTCGGGACTGCACCCAACTGCTACCTGTTTGCACGACTCCTTTGAGCCGTGGTAGGGTAGCAATCTAAGAACAGTGGGACACACTCGAGGCGAAGTAGCAGTGTCAAGTCTGCGGACTATGCTGTACTCATGTCACCTGGGAACTGTTCACTGACGACTGGTATAAAACCAACCAACAGTTCCCTGTAAGTCCTGTCCGGTGTACCCGTAACCTAACGAGCACCTGCATACTATCTCCAGTACGACGTACTGACGGCTGTGGGACAGACCATCTCCCCAACTGGGATGAAAAGCGTACACACTAGTCTACTCCGGAGTATCGATGCCCTGTCTCGATAATCCAATGACTAGGGACCTGAATAAGGATGTGCTTGTAGACTACCAGCCCCCACTAGTGTGACTGCCATCACAACGCTGGTAGTCAAGCAAGATCCTAAGAGCTCTATCAACACGTATACTCACATATTAAGATAGAAAAACCAAGTAGCATACTACCATGTTTAGCAAGACTGTTATATACATGTGAATATCCCAAGCTTCCATTAAGTAATATACAAACTAGTATGATATAATAATGGCCCCTAGGGCATATACACTAACATATCCAACAGATGATCCTTTTATCTTTTAATATATTTAAAACTAGATCGATAGTGGTGAATGTGGATTAGGGTTCTTTTGGAAGAAACTAGGGTTTCGCCACTCTTAACCCTTATCCTTGCATTGATCTCTATTCATGTCTAGCCTTTACCAAAACAATTTTTGATCTAATCTCAGATCGCGGTCGAGACTATCAATAAATTGGTAGCGTGCCCGATAAGGATGTTAACATTTATTTTTCTAAAGTTTATAAATTTTATAAAATGTAAAAGAAGTTAAGTGATTTTATCATCCATTGATCTATCCTAATCCTATGAACCCTAGCAAGCTAGGATTTAGTCACGCATGGTTGAGACAGAAGAGAAGGTAGAGAAGGAAATCATAATGTAAATGTGGGGTTCCCATCGACGGCAGCAAGGTTTCGGGAGGCATCGTCCATGCCATTTTCAAAAATTTGTCGTTTCAAGGAACTCTAAACTAGAATCGTGAACAAGAAAAGCATACGGAAACTATAGTAAACTAATTACAACTAAGTGAACTAGAAATACAACCTTTGTAGATCGGTCCTTCACTTCAATAGCTCCTTGTTGTAGTCCCTTCGCTGCGATCATGGTACTCCCGGACTCTTGCATGGCTTCACGAGGCGAAAAAGCGATCTTGCTTGAAGTCTTCGAGGCCGAAGATGATCTACGTCGAGGGGATGCCAACTCAAGCTACTACTTCACTAACTAAATGATTAGTGAAGCAAACACCCTATACTAAAGTGCTAATCTAGTAGAGGATGGTGAAATAGGAAGTGGGCTCACTTTAGAATTTCTTTTCTCACAATATTTCTCTCTCTTTTGAAAACCCTAGCTAGCTTTTCCTTTTGCTCGAGTAAGAAGAAGATGAATCATGTTTTGCAAAAGAAATGAGTGTGAACTAATCAAGAGAGAGTGTGAACCATGGGTGAGTTTGTATCATATCCTAACTCATGTAGATACATTACCATAGCTAATTAAAATGGTTAGGTTAACAAATATCTAAAGTAAAACAAACCTAGTGGACTTGGTCAAAGCATCCACAAGCTTCATGCCTTTTTCCAATAATCGAATAATTTTGTAATTACTTTAAAATACTAAACCCAACATCATAATTAGCATGGTGTATGTCTCATACACCCATGTAGTGTGTATCAACAACCATGATACAAAACTATAGACAATTTAATATATATCTCGTATATAATAAATGTGCACATGTGAGAATAGAATGCTTAAGTGAGCTAATGTTAGTTAATGTAAATTACTATATCACTTATACAATTATACACTAAATTATCAAATCAACACTTGATTTAATTATCAGTGTATATGCCCTAGAGGCAATTACTGTATCATACTAGTTTGTATATTACTTAGTGGAAGCTTGGGATATTCACCTTGTATAGACAATCTTGCTCAATATAGTAGTATGCTACTTGGTTTATTTCTTCTTTAATGTGTACATGTGTTTATTTTAGTATATCACCTATACACATTAGTGGAGCCCTTAGGATCTTTGCTTGATTACCAGCGTTGTGATGGCAGTCACACTAGTGGGAGCTGGGTAATCCACAAGCACATCCTTATGCAGGTCCATAGTCGTAGGACTATCGAGACAGTGCATCGATACTCCGGAGTAGACTAGCGTATGCGCTTCTCATCCCAGTGTGGGAGACGGTCTGTCCCATAGCCATCAGTACGTCGTACTTGAGATAGTATGCGGGTGCTCGTTAGGTTACGAGTACACTGGACAGGACTCGTTGGGAACTGTTGGTTGGTACTATACCTATCGTCAGTTGTCAGTTCCCAGGTGACATGAGTACAGCTTAGTCCGCTGACTTGACACTGTCACTTCGCCTCGAGTGTGTTCCCACTGTACTTAGATTAATACCCTACAACGGCTCAAAGGAGTCGTGCAAACAGGTAGTAGTTGGGTGCAGTCCCGAAGCACTTGGAGGCAGTAACGGTTAGACAGGATTCGTCTCTCCCGGTATTGGGGGTTGATATCGCGCTGTGTCTAGGAGAGCCATTACACAAAGTCCCTGGCCAAGGCAAGCGAGATATAGTGGTAGGTTTCCAGTGTTATCTCAGGGTGTTCTGGGCTACATTCCGACACGACTTGTACCGCTATTAGGGGACTGACGTTTACCGCCGCCCTAGGCCCGCCATGCGATGTTCTTAGACGAACAGACCAGACTGTACGGAGATTGTCGCATTCAGGCTTAGTAGGAGTTCAGATGGGTTTCACCTCGTCCGTCATCTTGTCGGCATCTACCTGGGGACCGTTACGCACAGGTAGTGCCGCTTGCGGTCTGTGGTTAAACCCACTGCCAGCGTAGTGTCGAGTCTTTAGAGTCCCACACAGAAAGCTTTTCGCCTTTAGGCAAAAGAGTAGAGGTCGCATGGTTTTGCGACAGGTCGCATGGTTTTGCGACAGGGTTCGGTCACATCCGTGCACTTGTGCACGTTTAGTATCCGGACAGTTAACACTAGCGGGCTTTTGTTTAAACCAGATCCTAGTGTACGTTTCGGGATTGGTTTTATCTCGTTCGTATTCGTGTTCCTCGGAACGCGGATGCGGGTGTGTATGCACAGTTGACAGGGAGACAGAGGCAGAGGATTCTCATTGGGGTTGTTGACTGTTGATTGTTGACTATTGACTTTTTGCTAAACCCTAATGAGAATAAGAAATATGATTAACAATAATATTTATTAAGTATTATAGTGACATGGTTGTTGAGGGGTTGACTTTGTTGACTTGTTGACTTTGTTGACCGGTTGACTAGGTTGGACTAGTTGACCATCATCATTACAATGGCTATCATTTCATGGCAAAGACTTTTGCTTGCTTGTTTCTTCTTGCAAAATGAGTGCATGAAATGATATGGCCATTTTGACTTAAACCATCACATAATACTTGATTACTATTATTTGTTATGATGATTTTGGATTATGAGAGCTTGGATGGCAAAAGAGTTACTCATTCTCTCATTTGCTTTTTCTCTCTTGCTTGAGCTCTCCCTCTTGCTCTTCCTCTTGCTCTCTATCTCTAGCTCAAGGCAACTCCCTCTCATGTGTTGAGAAACATTGCCTTAGAGATAAAAGAAAACCCATATCACTTCTTTACTCATCCTAGTTCACAAGGTTTAGCAAACCAAGTGTTCTAGTTTCTTCTAGTTTGAAGAGAAGCCAAAGGTAGAAGCTTTCAGGTGGATCCATCTTCGGCACAAGGAGACGACGAGGTGAGGCCGATCCGTACACCGCAAAGAGTTGAAGATGAAGGAGTTCAAGAAAGGTATAACCCCCTAACCGAGTAGGTAAAACTCTTGTTAGGTTTGTTAGATAGTTGTTTAACAAAGATCTGTATTTTGAGTCCATGTTACCACCTCTTGAAAAATCGTTTTTCATCATTTCCGCAAGCCCGTAAGTACCGGGAGAGGTAAGGTGAACTTGCAGTGGTATCAAAGCCTAGTTAAACACTATCTAACATGTTAGCAAAGTAACTAGAAATTCGATCGGAGAAAAAGTCGCGAAATACGCCCGGAACACAAACTTTCTGTCGATTTTTAAACTACTGTAAAAATTATTTGACATATACCAAAAATCAACTCAGGGTTTTTATAGTATACTGCAGAAAAACGATCCACAGAACCGACCAACTCACCGCGGTTCCGCGGCAAGAACAGCTTCTTGAGTTGACTCGGTCGTGGATCGGTTTCACTGCAGTATATTTTATGGGGTATTTTGGGATTTTTGGAGTATGTGTTTTCAGTCCAGATTTTCCAGAAAGCAAAATTTGTTTTTGGGGCTTAAAAACCGTATTTTGATCGAATTTCTAAAGACTTAAGCTGATGGGTATATATCTGTGATGTGTTATATGTATTGAACGTCTGCTAATCGCTATACGTCGATTAGTGGGGGTTATACATATCTGTGATCTGTAATGTTGATGGTATGTGTATATGAATTCATTGGATTGTCGCGGATGAATAGCCGGGGGTTGTGAGATGAGAGTTTTTCGTTTTCTTTCAATTCATGTAAATTTGTAATTGATGTAATATTATTTTTGGCCGCACAACCGGGGTGAGGTTGTAGCCGTCATTGTATAATTTCTTTTACTGTTTTTGCTCCTAGGATAGACCCAAGGTGGGGTGCACAAACTACCGGGTATCTCGAAGTGCCGAGTGGCCTACTCACGTCGTTGAGGGAGGTTGCTCCGCTTCGGATATTTGGCGGGTAGTTTGCCGCACCCGTAGGGGTCTAAGGTGAGGTTTTGGCTATTCATCGCGACCGTGTAATCCGCTTTTCGTTACAGGCTCGTACGAATTGCAGATTCCTAGTATATCCAATGTGTTTATCTGTGATCTGGAATGGCTATCATTGCAATATATCTATATATGATATTATTTAGGCGTTGCTTATGTTTTGCATCCGCACTAGTTCAGCCCCCGCTCTGTCGTTAGTTATGTAACCTAACGGGTAATGACGGGGCCCTGTGGCGAATGCGGATGGCATAAGCGTACGTCATATTTTGGTTGTTTTCTGCAATGGTAGGATTAAATGATGGGACGCATTAAAATTAATGCAAGAAAAATAAACCAAGTAAAAGTCGTTGGAACACTTTCAAAACCACTCGGTTTCTTTTCAAAAAGAACTTTTAAACGCGGAGCTTAAGCTACTCCTTTTAAAAGCTATCTCGTTCCATCGATTATATCAAGTTCACTACGTTCACGGTTTTACCAAAACCATCCGTAGCCCTCCATCATTTCAGTTAAATATTCGGTAGTATTCAAGCTATGTATTTTGACCTCATGCCAAGGCATAGTGATTGGAAGCTGCCGGATATTTATCTGTTGTATAGATAGAATGGGTTTGTTTGAGACAGTCGTACTGCCATTTTGGCCTACGTCAAGAGTAGGTACGGGTGGGTTCAAATTAACCTGGATAATGATGGGAAGAACTTGACATGTGACTTATGACATTTTGACCCCACGCCAAGCTCATAAGAGCATGGGGCAAAAATCCACATCGGGAGTTTCAAAAGAACTGAAACTTGCCAGCGCTGCATACCATTTGGAGTGTGATGATTCTGGTAGGATTCCTTCAGTTTTGTCACGCAATGATATTTGGATCCCGATCCTACTGTGAGTATATGCTACTCTTCGGGAAATTTCTCACTTAACGATCAATGCTATAAACCAAGTAGGTGTCTAGAAAGGTGTTAGCGGGGCTACGCCCCCAGGGAAAAGAGGTTATTTAATTAAGGAACTTCGCGAAAGCGTTGGAAAACCTCCCTCGAAGTACCGACACTAGCCTTGCTGAACAGTTAAGCAAGTATTGTACGGTGAGATTGATCCTGACTAATTCTTCCTTTTGGTTTGAGGAGGGTTTCGAGAGACAGTGGGAGCCATCCTGTTTAGACAAATTAAAAACCACTCTAAACTTGCAAGAGCATCATGCTTAAGTGTTTCTTCTCTCTCTCCTAATTGCAGCGACCAAACATCATGACTGGACTTAAGTTACTACTAGATAAAAACATACTGACATGGCTAAACTACAAAGATTGGCTCAGGAATGTCAAAATGGTAATCAAATATGACAAGTTAGGGTATCTCCTTACCACCAAAGCTCCCCCTGTCCAAGGTCCCAAAACCAGCGTTGCGGATAGGGAAATCCGTAAGACCTGGGAAATCGATTGCGCGAAGGCCAAGTGCCTCGTGCTTGTCTCTATGGATAATGAACATCAGAGGAGGCACGAGAATATGGACCTTGAATCCATATTTCTCCATACAAAAGAACTGTATGGAGAGAAATCACGTATCGTAAGATACGAAGTCTCGAAAAAGCTGTTTTCAGCAAGATTGGCCGTCGGATCATCGGTAGCGGAACACGTGCTTAAGATGATTGGCTTCATTAAGGAGCTCGCGGACCTTGGGACCATGTTAGAGAACGAGATCTATACGGACTTGATTCTCCGGTCCCTTCCTTCCACTTACGCCCAGTTTATCCTGAACTTCAACTTGCAAGAAAAAGAAGTTGAACTTTCAGAACTCCTCAACATGCTGAGGAGTGCAGAGGGCACCCTACAGAAAGGTAGGGAAACATCCACTTTGTTTGTAGGAGGATCTTCCTCTTCTAGATCCAAGGCGAAAGCCAAGGGAAAGAAGAAGAAAGCCCCCGCCAAACCAAGGGGCGGTGTTAGTAAAGTGGATACGAAGGGAAAGACAAAAGCAACAAAGATAGCGGGAAAGATTGTAGGAAAGGAAGAATGCTTTTACTGTCACAAGAGTGGACACTGGAAAAAGGATTGCAGGGCTTGGAAGGCCAGAACCCAGGATCTGAAGCAAGTTGCGGTTTCAGCTTCAGGGGTGTATGTTATTGAAAACTGTCTATCAATAAACTCTACATCCTGGGTATTGGATACCGGATCAGGATCTCATATCGGTAATTCTTTGCAGGCGTTGAGAAAGCGTAGGGTTTTGAAGGCAGGTGATATGACCCTCAGAGTTGCAAACGGAGCTAGCATGGATGCTGAGTCCGTGGGGGACTATCATCTGGGGTTGTCAGATGGACACGTTTTGGTTTTGCGTAATTGCTATTTTGTACCCAATGCAACTTATAATATCATTTCTGTATCTTTATTATCTAAAGAAGGTTATGAATTTGCATTTGTAAGAAATGTTGTAAACATTCACCTTAATCAAGTTTTAATTGGGTCAGGTACATTAAGCAATGGTATATACGTACTAAACCAACCACAGATTTTCAATGTCCAGAATACACACAAAAGAAAGTCTCCGGAAACAAACCAGGCTTTCTTATGGCATTGTAGACCGGGTCACATCAATGAGAGAAGGTTGACGAAGTTACATACAGAAGGATATTTGGATCCGTTCGAATATCAATCGTATGCCACTTGTCAATCCTGTCTCAAAGGAAAGATGACAAAGACTCCGTTCACTGGACACGGAGTAAGAGCGAGCTCTTGGGACACGTACACAGCGACGTGTGCGGTCCAATGTCTACGCATGCACGAAGCGGTTATTCTTACTTCATTACTTTTACGGATGACTTTTCAAGGTACGATTATGTCTTCTTAATGAAACATAAATCCGAAACCTTTGGAAAATTCCAGGAATATAAGAATGAAATAGAAATAAAAATAGGCAAAAGTATCAAGACATTAAGATCTGATCGAGGTGGTGAATACTTAAGTGCCGAATTCCTGGATTACTTAAAAGAGAATGGTATTCTCTCTCAGCTTACTCCTCCATACACTCCGCAACATAACGGTGTATCGGAGAGACGGAACCGGACCCTATTGGATATGGTACGTTCCATGATGAGTAACACTGAGTTACCGTGATCATTCTGGGGATATGCACTAGAATCAGCTACATACCTTTTGAACCGAGTTCTAACTAAGACTGTGCCTACCACACCGTATGAGATATGGAGTGGGAAGAAACCCTATCTTCAATATCTGAAGATCTGGGGATGTTCGGCTTTTGTCAAAAAGCAGCATGCAGACAAACTCGAGGCACGCTCAGTACTGTGCAAGTTTGTGGGATACCCAAAGAACTCCAGGGAGTATCTTTTCTATTACGCAGAGGAACAAAAGATCATTGTTTCTCGTAATGCCCATTTTCTGGAACACCAGTTCTTAGAAAAGGAAACAAGTGGGAGCGAAATAGAACTGGAAGAAATTCCAGAACCACAGACTATTACTGAAAGCTTAGTAGAACCAGAGGGTTCAAAAGAACATGACATTCCTACGCTGCTCCGCAGGAGTAGTAGGCAGTCTCATCCGCCCGAGAGATACTACGGTTTTCTCATAGACGGGGATAGAAAGGATTGCATCATTGATTATGATGAGCCGACTAGCTTCCAGCAGGCCATTCAGAGCGTTGACTCGGTAAAATGGCTGGATGCAATGCGGACCGAAATGGAGTCCATGTACACCAACAAAGTATGAACGTTGCTCCAGATGGGGTAAAACCCGTAGGATGTAAGTGGATCTTCAAAAGGGAGATTGGTGTAGATGGACAGGTTAAGACCTAGACTTGTTGCAAAGGGTTTTCGTCAAAGACCTGGTTGGACTATGACGAAACCTTTTCTCCAGTGGCTATGCTGAAATCCATTCGGATCCTTCTTGCCATTGCTGACTTCCACGATTATGAGATTTGGCAGATGGACGTAAAGACCGCTTTTCTGAATGGAAATTTAGAGGAGTGTGTCTATATGGACCAGCCAGAGGGTTTCATTCAGAGTGGGAGCAGCGGAAAGGTGTGCAAGTTGCTTAAGTCCATCTACGGACTAAAGCAGGCATCGCGGAGTTGGAACATCTGTTTTGATGAGACGGTCAAAGAATTTGGCTTTATCAAAAATCCAAATGAACCATGCATCTATAGTAGATTTGTAGCAAGAACTGTCGTATTCCTCGTATTGTACGTGGATGACATTCTTCTGATAGGAAATGAATTCCTATGCTACAATCTGTCAAGGGATTCTTGTCACACAGGTTCTCCATGAAAGACCTGGGTGATGCCTCATACATTCTGGGGATCCGGATCTTTCGTGACAGATCCAAGAGGATATTAGGACTTTCACAGTCCAGGTACATCGATACCATACTGAAAAGATTCAGTATGGAAGATTCCAAGCGCGGTAATCTACCGGCTTGTCACGGGATCACCCTTTCCAAAGAGATGTCTCCCAAGACTGATTTGGAAAGAGATCGCATGTTTATTATACCCTACGCTTCTGCGGTAGGCTCTATAATGTATGCGATGTTGTGTACCAGACCAGATGTAGCTTATGCACTGAGTGTGGTAAGCCGGTATCAGTCAAACCCTGGGGAGAAACACTGGATAGCGGTAAAGAACATTCTCAAGTACCTGAGAAGGAGTAAGGAGATGTTCTTGGTGTATGGCGCAAAGGACCTCCAGATCGAGGTCTTTGCTGACTCCAGCTTCCAGAGTGACAAGGATGATTCCAAGTCCATGTCGGGTTATGTCTTTACCCTCAATGGAGGGGCGATGTGTTGGAAGAGTTCCAAACAGGAAACCGTTGCTGACTCGACGATGGAAGCGGAATACATCGCTGCTGCAGATGCCGCAAATGAAGCCGTCTGGATAAGGAAGTTCTTAACTGAACTTCAGGTGGTTCCATCCATTGTTGATCCAATACCTCTATATTACGACAACAACGGGGCTATAGCTTTAGCGAAGGAACCCAGGTCCCATCAGAGATCCAGACACATCTTGAGGCGGTATCACCTGATCTGGGAGATCGTGGGTCGCCAGGAGATCGAGGTTTGGAGAGTTGCTACGGAAGATAACACTGCTGATCCATTCATGAAGGACTTACTCCAGACTCAGTTCGAGCGGCTGATCGAGATGATAGGTCTTCGATACGCCAGTACATGGCCTTAGTGCAAGTGGGAGATTGTTAGTGTATATGCCCTAGAGGCAATAACTGTATCATACTAGTTTGTATATTACTTAATGGAAGCTTGGGATATTCACCTGGTATAGACAATCTTGCTCAATATAGTAGTATGCTACTTGGTTTGTTTCTGCTTTAATGTGTACATCTGTTTATTTTAGTATATCACCTATACACATTAGTGGAGCCCTTAGGATCTTTGATTGATTACCAGCGTTGTGATGGCAGTCACACTAGTGGGGGCTGGGTAATCGACAAGCACATCCTTATGCAGGTCCCTAGTCGTAAGACTATCGAGACAGGGCAACGATACTCCGGAGTAGACTAGCGTATGCGTTTCTCATCCCAGTGTGGGAGACGGTATGTCCCACAGCCGTCAGTACGTCGTACTTGAGATAGTATGCGGGTGCTCGTTAGGTTACGAGTACACTGGACAGGACTCGTTGGGAACTGTTGGTTGGTACTATACCTATCGTCAGTTGTCAGTTCCCAGGTGACATGAGTACAGCTTAGTCCGCTGACTTGACACTGTCACTTCGCCTCGAGTGTGTTCCCACTGTACATAGATTAATACCCTACAACGGCTCAAAGGAGTCGTGCAAACAGGTAGTAGTTGGGTGAAGTCCCGAAGCACTTGGAGGCAGTGACGGTTAGACATGATTCGTCTCTCTCGGTATTGGGGATTGATATCGCGCTGTGTCTAGGAGAGCCATTACACAAAGTCCCTGGCCAGGGCAAGCGAGATATACTGGTAGGTTTCCAGTGTTATCTCAGGGTGTTCTGGGCTACACTCTAACACGACTTGTACCGCTATTAGGGGACTGACGTTTACCACCCCACTAGGCCCGCCATGCGATGTTCTTAGACGAATAGACCGGACTGTACGGAGATTGTCACATTCAGGCTCAGTAGGAGTTCAGATGGGTTTCACCTCGTCCGTCTTCTTATCGGCATCTACCTGGGGACCGTTACGCACAGCTAGTGCCGCTTGCGGTCTGTGGTTAAACCCACTGCCAGCGTAGTGTCGAGTCTTTAGAGTCCCACACAGAAAGCTATTCGCCTTTTAGGCAAAAGAGTAGAGGTCGCATGGTTTTGCGACAGGTCGCATGGTTTTGCGACAGGGTTCGGTCACATCCGTGCACTTATGCACGTTTAGTATCCGAACAGTTAACACTAGAGGGCTTTGGTTTAAGCCAGATCCTAGTGTACGTTTTGGGATTTGTTTTATCTCGTTTGTATTCGTGTTCCTCGGAACGCGGATGCGGGTGTGTATGCACAGTTGACCGAGAGACAGAGGCAGAGGATTCTCATTGGGGTTGTTAACTGTTGACTGTTGACTATTGACTTTTTGCTAAACCCTAATGAGAATAAGAAATATGATTAACAATAATATTAATTAAGTATTATAGTGACATGGTTGTTGAGGGGTTGACTTTGTTGACTTGTTGACTTTGTTGACCGGTTGACTAGGTTGGACTAGTTGACCATCATCATTACAATGGCTATCATTTCATGGCAAAGACTTTTGCTTGCTTGTTTCTTCTTGTAAAATGAGTGCATGAAATGATATGGCCATTTTGACTTGAACCATCACATAATACTTGATTACTATTATTTGTTAAGATGATTTTGGATTATGAGAGCTTGGATGGCAAAAGAGTTACTCATTCTCTCATTTGCTTTCTCTCTCTTGCTTGAGCTCTCCCTCTTGCTCTTCTTCTTGCTCTCTCTCTTGCTCAAGGCAACTCCCTCTCATAAGTTGAGAAACATTGCCTTAGAGATAAAAGAAAACCCATATCACTTCTCTACTAATCCTAGTTCATAAGGTTTAGCAAACCAAGTGTTCTAGTTTCTTCTAGTTTGAGGAGAAGCCAAAGGTAGAAGCTTTCAGGTGGATCCATCTTCAGCGCAAGGAGACGACGAGGTGAGGCCGATCCGTACACCGCAAAGAGTTGAAGACGAAGGAGTTCAAGAAAGGTATAACCCCCTAACCGAGTAGGTAAATCTCTTGTTAGGTTTGTTAGATAGTTGTTTAACAAAGATCCGTATTTTGAGTCCATGTTACCCCCTCTTGAAAAATCGTTTTTCATCATTTCCGCAAGCCCGTTAGTACCGGGAGAGGTAACGTGGACTTACTTTAATAATCCGGCTATATCACATATAACCGACTAGCACTAAATGTATCAACTTATCGAATCAACAATTGATTCGATAACACATATAACCGACCGATACAAAAGTCGCGAGAATAGAATACGGTATCACATACACGCATTATTCTCGGTCCCGCACATATCTCATACGTGCTCCTATTTCTTTTTTCCTGAGCCGGTAAAACCTCTATGTAGGATTCTAAAGACTCGTCAATACGCCGGCAGTAGGTGATGATCACATCAAGCACCCACAAGCCGTCAGGGGTACTAGCTGGACGTAACGGCTACCCAGGTATTGAGCGATCAGAAGATCAGCAAGCAAGCCTGCTTTAACTCCTGCAAAAAGCCTGACGGTAACTCTTGTCATACAGTCCGGTCTCCTCGTCTGATATGTCGCATATCAAGTCTAGAGGTGGTAAACGTCAGACCCCAATAACCAATAAGTCATGCCCATGTGAGGCTCATAACGGGTCGAGAAACTACTGGTAATACTTACTAGTAAATCTCTAAATCAGCCCTGGCCAGGGACTTCCCTATTATGGCCAATCAAGCGCAGCGCAACATCAACTCCCAATACCGGGAGAGACGAAACCCCTCCTATCGCTCATTGCCTTCATGTGACTCGGGACTGTATCCAAAAACCACTGTTTTGTACGCCCGCTTGGACGTGGTAAGGTGGAAATCAAAGCACAGTGGGAATCACACAAGACTCTATGACGATCTCGGGTCTACAGACTAACCTGTACAAGTGTCACCAGAGAACTGCCATCTGACGTAAGTTATAATACCATCTGGGAGTTCTCGGCGAGTCCGTCCAGTGTACCCAGTCTCCACTGAGCACCCCTATAGCATCTCTGATGTCAAACACCAATGGATATGGGATCATCCATCGCCCATCTCATGGGTCAAGAAGCATACACGCTAGTCTACTCTGATATATCGATGCTCCGTCTCGATACACCTACGACTAGGGAAATTAAAGGATGAACTTATTGACTACCATGGCCCCACTAGTATGATCTGCATCATAGTCCTGGTAGTCAAGTACACATCCTAAGGGCTTTACCAACATGTAACGATAGGACAGTATCAAGAGACAAGTATACATGTTAAGATAAAGAGCAACCAGATAGCATACTATCATGTCGAGCAAGAAATTCCTCTCCATATATGTCCAAGAATCCAACATAATATATATCATATGTACAATACTGGCCTCTAGGGCATACATACAACTACCAATCTCCCACTTGCACTAGGGCCAGCTGCTGTAGTATCGCATACCGAGCATCCCGAAGAGTCTCTCGAACTGTATCTAGGGAATGGTCTTCGTGAGTGGATCCGCTGTGTTATTCTTCATGTCAACTCTCCTGACCTCGATCTCCCGGCGATCAACTATCTCCTGGATCAGGTGATACCGCCTCAGAATATGCCTGGATCGTTGATGGGACCTGGGTTCCTTGGCCAAAGCCAGCGCTCCATTGTTATCGCAATACAAAGGTATTGGATACTCAATGGATGAAACCACTCCAAGTTCAGTTATGAACTTCTTTATCCAGATAGTCTCTTTGGAAGCATCGTTGGCAGCGATATATTCAGCCTCCATCGTCGAGTATGCAACGGTTTCCAGCTTGGAACTCTTCCAGCAAACCGCCCCTCTATTGAGGGTAAAGACAAATCCCGAGTGCGTCTTAGAGTCGTCCTTATCACTCTGGAAGCTCGAATCGGTAAAGGACTCCACTTGGAGTTCTCCGTTACCATACACCAAGAGCATCTCTTTTGCCCTTCTCAAGTACTTGAGAATGCTCTTCACAGCTGTCCAGTGACTCTCTCCAGGATCTACTTGATACCTACTCACTACACTTAATGAGTGTGCTATATAGGGTCTAGTACATAGCATCGCGTACATGATAGAGCCTACTGCCGAAGCATAGGGTATCCCTTGCATGCGAGCTCTCTCCAAATCAGTCTTGGGAGACATCTCTTTGGAGAGAGTGAGCCCAGAGATAGTGGGTAAAAACCCATGCTTGGATTCTTCCATACTAAACCTCTTTAATATGGTGTTAATGTACCTAGATTGGGACAATCCTAGTATCCGTTTAGATCTATCTTTATAGATCTTAATCCCCAAGATGTAGGAGGCATCCCCTAGATCTTTCATTGAGAATCTTTGTGATAAAAAGAGCTTGATCGATTGCAGCATAGGAATGTGATTTCCTATCAAGAGTATGTCATCCACGTACAATATGAGGAAGACAACCATACTCTCTGCCACCTTCTTGTATATACAAGGTTCATCTATGTTTTTGACGAAATCAAACTCTTTGATAACGACATCAAAGCAGATGTTCCAACTCCGCGATGCCTGCTTTAATCCATAAATGGATTTAAGCAGCTTGCATACCTTCCCGCTGCTCCCACTAGCTACGAAGCTCTCTGGCTGAGTCATGTACACGCTCTCTTCTAAATCACCATTTAGAAAAGCGGTCCTAACATCCATTTGCCAGATTTCGTAGTCATGATATGCAGCGATGGCAAGCATGATCCGGATGGATTTAAGCATAGCCACTGGAGAAAAGGTTTCGTCATAATCGACACCTGGTCGTTGACGAAAACCCTTTGCAACAAGTCTAGCTTTGAAAGTCCCCACTTTCCCATCTACACCAAGTTTTTTCTTGAAGATCCACTTGCTCCCAATGGGTTTTACCCCTTCAGGAGCATCTTCCAAAGTCGAAACTTTGTTGGTGTACATGGATTCCATCTCGGACCGCATTGCATCCAGCTATTTCACTGTGACACCACTCGTGATGGCCTGCTCAATGCTAGATGGGTCATCATCCTCCATGATGCAATCCTCGCTCCCACCATACATGAGAAAACCGTAGTATCTCTCAGGTGGGTGAGGAACCCTACTAGATTGGTGGAGTGGCTGGGGTTCATCGGGAACTACCGAATCCTCTGGTTCCACTGGATCTTCTATTGTGGTTTGTATAGCTGGAACCTCTTCCAGTTCTACCTCAGAGCCACTAATCTCTTTTGCAAGAAATTCCTTTTTCTAAAAAGGTGGTGTGTTGAGCAACAAATACCCTTTGTTCCTCACTGTGGTAGAAGATATACACTTGCGAATGCTTGGGATATCTAACAAACTTACACAAAACAGACCTTGCCTCGAGTTTGTCCGGTTTTTGAATTTTGACATAGGCCGGGCAACCCCATATTTTAACAAAATTAAGATATGGGCTCTTCCCCTCCCATATCTCATATGGGGTGGTAGGCACGGATTTGGTAGGAACTCTATTCAGTAGGTATGCAGTTGTCTCCGGCGCATACCCCCAGAAGGAAATAGGTAACTCAGCTATGCTCATCATAGAGCGCACAATATCTAATAGGGTGCGGTTCCTCCGTTCCGATGCACCGTTGTGATGTGGTGTATATGGAGGAGTTAGCTGAGAGAGAATCCCATTCTCTTTTACGAAGTCCAGGAATTCATTGCTCAAGTATTCACCTCCTTGATCAGATCGAAGGATTTTAATACTTTTCCCAGTTTGGTTCTCGACTTCTTGTTTATATTCTCTAAATTTCTTAAAAGCTTCTGATTTGTGTTTCACCAGGAACACATATCCGAATCTAGAGAGATCGTCAGTGAATGTAATGAAGTACGCAGAACCATCCCTGGCATGTGTAGACATGGGACCGCATACATCACTATGTATCAGTTCTAAGAGTTCAGTAACTCTTTTTCCGTGTCCCGTAAACAGAGTTTTGGTCATCTTGCCTTTGAGGCATGACTGGCAAGTGTCATAAGATGAAAATTCGAACGGATTTAAATATCCATCCTTATGCAACTTAGCTAGCCGTGTCGCATTGATGTGACCTAGTTTACAGTGCCACAAGAAGGATTCGTTCAATTCTGAACTCTTCCTCTTGTGTGTGTTTGTTATACTCAGAACTGTTGATTGATTTAGAACATAAATGCCATTGCACAACGTGCCTGATAAAAACAACTTTTGGTTCATGAAAATGTTCATAACATTATCCTGTAATACAAAATTGTATCCCTCATTACTTAATAAAGAAATCGATATAATGTTGCATATCAGGTTCGGCATGTAATAGCATTCGTTCAGAACCAATGTATTACCAGTTGGTAATACAAGGTGAAATACCCCGACGGTTTTAGCTGCAACAATTGCACTATTTCCAACCCTTATGTCTTTATCACCTTCTCCAAGTTCTCTACCTTTTGTCAGCCCATGTAACTGATTACAAATATGGGATCCTGACCCGGTATCTAATACCCAGGACGTGGAGAAAATGGAGAAACAGTTCTCAGTAACGAACACACCCGAAGAAAATGCATCAACATGTACTTTCTTCTTTCGGGTGGCATGGGAATCCTGGTATTCCTCTATATCTTGTTCAGTCTTATAACTTTTATAAGAAAGAACGGAACCAACGTTCCCCAACACATTATAACATTCGGGTTCAGTCAATACATCCATATTATTATCTTTATTAAGACGCGACATGGTCGCTACCTGGAGAGAGACAGAAGAAAAAACTTTAGAGTATGCTCTTGCAAGATCAGATTGGTTTTTATTTTATCTAATCAGGATGGCTCTCACTGTTTTTATCAAATCTTCCTTCAAACCCTAAAAGGAAAGACTAGCCGGGATTAATTACACCCTACAATTTCGCCAATCTTTCAGCCAGGCCAGTGTCGGTACTTTGAGGGAGCTTCCCCGTGCTTTCCCACGGACCTAATTAAAATAAACCTCGTTTTCCCAGAGGCATAACCCCGTTGACACTTTTCTAGACACCTACTTGATCGGTTAATTGTCCTTTGTAAAACTCTCTCAGGAGTAACAACTACTCGCAGTGGGTATCGGGATCCAACTATCTAATAGAAAGTATGCAATCTCATTGCAAATTTCAACACTAGAAATTCCCGATAATATTTTGCCCCAAGCATCCCATGACCTTGACGGAGGTCAACAAACCATAGGGTGAAAGTCAAGTTCAACCCGTCATTTCTTGATTGAATCAAACCCACCCGTACGATCCTTGACGGAGGTCAACAAGGTCGCACGACTACCCTAATCCAATCTGCATCATATGCATAAGCAGATAAATACTAGTTTGCTACCGCACACTACGCCTTGACGGAGGTCAACAAACGTAGCACAAGTACTAAGTAGGACTTATCTGAAAAGACGGGGGGCTACAACAGGTTTTTCTGAAAACCTATTGCGTAATGAACTTGATATCGTTACAGAAACAAGTGAATTTTGAAAAGGAGTGTTTTTTAGGCTTTCATTAGTTTTGCTAAAGAGGTCATTCCCGGTGAAGGGATCTCGGCTCTTTCCTCATCGAATAAGGTACGGGATATATCATATATATCACTATGCAAAGCAAAACTCCAAAAGCAACCAAAAGACCAACCGAGTGTTGTAGCATCTGCCAGTTTTGCTAAAGAGGTCACTCCCGGCTCTTTCCACATCGAATAAGGTGCAGGATATATCATATATATCACAATGCAAAGCAAAACTGTAGCTACCCTTTTTGAAAATTTGATTCTATGACATCTTTTAGGTTTCTTTTCTTTAATTAATCACATTAATGAAGTCCCATCATTTAAGTCACCTAAACAACACAGATAAATACGACGTACACTTATGCCATCCTCATTCGCCTGGATGTCCCGTCATGCACCGTTAGGTTAGGTAACTAACGGCAGAGCGGGGAGGGTATAAAACATAAGCAACGTCTATATAATATATCATATATAGTATATACAGTATCCATCTCAACATATCAAATGATCACATCACAAATATCGTAGCAGAAGAAACATATGAAATAATGGATATATTAGGAGGTCCGTGTTTTATTTTGAGGCTCTATAAAACACGGATTCCATAGTCGTGATGAATAGCCAAACCCATACCCCTAGACCCCTACGAGAGCGGCAAGCAACCCTACCAATTCTAGAGTTAGGAGACCCGGACTCGACTCCTCGAGTTGGTCTCCCACTGAACTCTATGACCCGGTTACTTGTGCTCTCCTCCTTGGGTCTATCCTAATGCGGAAAAGTAAATAATATACATCAATGGTGGCATCAACCTCAACCAGGAAGTGCCCCAATAAAAGAATATTACATACATTGAATTTTACATGAATGAAAATAAAAAAACTCACATCTCACATAAAACCCCCGGCTATTCAAAACGCGACGATCCAATATAATATATACAGCAACACATAACATCACATGTCATCAACGTAAGTAAATATGCGCATCCCAATTGTCGTTGACATATAGCAACGAAACCGGCGATATCAAATATTACACTTACGGTCGCAGAAAAAGCTAGACGATGTTAAACATTTCGATCGAATCAACAAACACCCACAATTACTCAGAAGAGCTCAACACTTGAGCGAAATTTAAAATGACTCAGCACATGCCACAGTACCAATGATCCAGCCGTAGAAGGGCCAAACCAACGCCTCACCTATGACACCGCGTAACTACGACAAACCCTAAGGTTCAGTCGTGGTTCCGAGGGCATAGAATCGAGTTAAGGTTTTGTTCTTCTAGAGGGTCCATCTTATAACTTGCATGATGTTTGAATGCTATTTAACTACGGAAAAAATCCAATACTTGGAAATTTTTCCAGCAAGAGTTAAAGCGGGTATTTGACATCCGATTGAACTTTTTAATATCGTCTAAAGTAACCCGAAAATAGTTAAAATTACGACTACGAAACACTCCGAGTTGCCTTTGCATTGAGTTAATCATCACATGAAAAAGTAGCAAAAATAAACAACACCCGAAACCCCAAATCCCAGAGCACAGAGCATGAAAAAAAATTTGGGACCCAAAACACATCCCAGGGCTGGCCACCTCGGTTTTCAACCCATGTGCTCGGTCCAAATCCGAGAACAGGGTCCCAACTTTCTTCCATGCTCCTATATCTGCTCAACGATGATTTTGCACTTTGAAAAAATTTTGGAGCTCGTTTTAAAATCGCCAGAAACATGGATTTAGGGTTTTAAGTTTCGGAGTTCTTTTCGTATTCGTAATCTAACAATATTCGTATAATTTCCTAGCTAGGCTCTGATACCACTGTAAGGTTCCCATCGACGGCAGCAAGGTTTTGGGAGGCATCGTCCATGCCATTTTCAAAAATTTGCCGTTTCAAGGAACTCTAAACTAGAATCGTGAACTAGAAAAGCCTACGGATTGAAATTACAAAGCTAGAATATGTATATTTAATTTTATATTAAAAGATATTTATATTCTGACTTTTTACGGAAAACCCCCTTATTTTACCGATTTTCCGAAATTTCACCGAAACGATTTTCAAAACGTTACAATCTTCCCCCCTTAAATAAATTCGGTCGCTGAATTTATTTAAAACTCCCCCCAAATACTAAAACATTTCAGCAAAACCATCAAGTCGTCGGGGCTCCGAAATCATAAATACATAAAACAAATCGTAGCGCAATGCATGCGCACGAAAAAAGAGTGTATAACTCCATATCAAAACACCGTCAAGCATCCCGCAATCATCGGAGTCATGGCGAAGGAACAATGTCTAAATCCAAAACGAAAATCAATATGATATACATCATTAAAACATCTGGAAGCAATGCATGCCAAATCTTTTTTCAAATCGCTGTGCGATGTGTGTATCATTGCACAGTGGCGGACGTCCATTGTTAGAAAATAACTATATAGATATATAGATATATATCCTTTGTTTAACATACACGTCCCGCCGTTTTGAAAACAATTTCAGAAGGGTTTCCTTTATAAAAAGTTTCGTGTCATCACGGACACGTAAGTAAATACTAAAACTATAGCTCCTCTTTGGAAATTCCTTCGACACTACAATATGGGGTTGCCCCTACGGACTCTGAAATCCGTAGGGGCAAATATTTCTTGTCCCTAGGGACAACTCGTTGTCCCTACGGTGCCCTACGTTCTAATTTTTTCTTTGGCCCTACGGAGCCGCAAGCCAGGGACCTACGGTTATGTCCGTAGGGGCATCAACATAGGTTATTAATAAAAAAAGCACAGAAAAATTATATTCATCGTTCCCAAATTTCTTTCTCTCACTCCCGCGCCTATCGTTGCCCGTTCCCGAGCTTCGTCGCCACCGCGCTCGCGATCCTGCGCCAGCTTCGTCGGTCTTCCCCACACCTTCGTCGACTTCCCGCGCCTCGTCGCCACCTTCGCCGATCGTCGGCGACCACCAATTTCTACCGTCTCCTCCACCGCGCGCACGGTTGTAAGTAAATCTGAAATAATTTTTAATTTTGACGTTGTACTCTAGGGTTCAGGCCAGGTCAGGTAGGGTTGAGGGCATCAGTGTCGGCGTCGGCGTCGGGTTCGGTTAGGGTTAGGGTTAGGGTTAGGTTGTGGGGTTCGGTTGGAGTTGGGGCTGGGGCTGGGGCTGGGGTTTGGGGTTGTGTCATGACCCGCAGGATACGGAATGCGACTGGCACTTAAGTTTACGAAACGTCTCAAGACGTCCGTAAAATAAGTAAGCCAAAGCCCAGAAACCAAAACCAAATAAGCAAAAGAGTGAAGGAAAACCAATCAATTGAAAGCGAGTTTATCAAATAAGTCATATCAAACCTTTTATTTTTAAAAAAACAATATCAAATTTTTCCGAAAATTTCGGCAGAGCCTCCTTTGTAAATACTGGCTCCCAAAATGGGTACAACAAGAATATATATAAATACAACAAATAAGGCATCTCCAAGCGGGAGCTAGCTCTTCACCACAAGGCGGTCACAAATCCCACGCAATATAAAACAACAACATGCAAAATAATCATAAAGAAGCATGAGAAAAACAGCATGTCGACTCAAGTGAGCTCGACCCCAAAATACAACATAAAAAGTCCACAAATCTCACAGTCTCATCTCTAGGTCAATATACAACAATACTGGTAGATACAGTAGATGGAGTACTCTAGATACAAAGAATATACAAGATGGTACAAAAATAATACTACAACCCACCTACGAGCAAAAACCTCGAGTCCTGGCAAGAGAGGCAAAAGAAGCGGTGCGTCCGCCGCTACTGTGCTGACGGAGCGGACCTGCAAAAGACTGTGGCACAACGGGGGTGAGTTGCCAACTCGTGAGTCTATAGAGGCTATCGCAAGTATGCACACAAGCATCCTAGCATCTATAATACAGGTATGGCAGGACATAATAGCAGGTATGTATGCAATATGAACATACTAGCAGGTATGAATGCAATGTGAATCAACTCATGATCTGAATGTGTAAGTATAAGAATCATGTTTTTCCTTTAGGAATCTCTTTTGAAATACCAGCACAATACCAATAAAATCAACAAGAACCTGTGTCCAGCAACGACACCTCAAAACTATCACAAATCTCATATATCCATGTCATAGTATCTCTGGCCTCAGCCATCCGGCTGACCCATCTCAATATCAATATCTCATCATCTCGCGGCCACGGTCGGTATCCTCTGGATATCCGCCGTGCCAAACAGTCACCGGTAGGTAATCCGTCCCCTGCCAGGCTCATCGTCAGCAACACGAGCTTCTTGCCCCGGGGTACCTTACCGGGCCCACCATGTACCCAAGACGGTTCATCCAACTCCTCGAAACGGGTCTCGAAAACCACAGCAAACTCATGGTGGACGACACTTACAACACTAGAAAACCGCAATTTACATATTTAAAAAAATGTAATAAGTTTAGAAATTTGCGGCTTTCTCCCGAAATCCAGAAATATCACAAAATCTCAAGAAATCCTCATAAATGCATATGCCAATGATAATGAATGCATATGGTATCAATAATCAAGTTGCGATGTATGATTGATAGACTACGCACGAACAAATAATATGATGAGGTACATGCACATGAATAGCAATCCTACGATTTCATTTGAAGGAATTAAAGGCAATAGCACAGGTTTAAGCATCAATTATAGTAAAGAGGTTTCAAATTATAGGTTATCTAGTGTGGTGGCATGGCAATTACCAGGACGTGTGTGTAAGCATGAATAGTGCTCGTGCTGCATATGAAAACCCTTGCAATGGTGCAGGTGTCCTACAAAATGGGTTCACATATGTAGGTCAAATAAGGTATGGATGTAGTTACTAATATCACTAAAATCTTAACTACTTAAACTATCGGGAGACTTGCGCCATCCAAACGATAGTCCCCCGTAGGTGTTAAATCTACTCACCGGAATCCCTAGCTAGCCACGTCCAATCACCGCTTTTCCCTTTCGTACCGCGTCTGACGTCTCCGCGACCGAACCTGGAATTTATATCAATACCAAACATAGGGTTACATATCAAGAACGACGCAAATCCCAAACGAAAATACTAACGTTCACAAGCTAGGTACAACGTGCACAAGGTGCGCGGAACACACGCGAAAATCGCAAAAACTAACTAAAATCGTAGATTTGGTCGCCCGGCAAAGCTAAAACCCGATCACTAAAAAAACCGCACTCACACATCTTAAATGTCATAGGATATGCCAAAAATATCATCAAGAAATCGCAAATAATTCATCACAATATTTTTATAAAAACCTAGTAAGCACTAAAAATTCCAAATTCGAGCAAACATCGCGTATTTGCGATAAAGTGCTCACATTATCGCACAATCCTATAATCCACACAACTAGCTAGCCACAACACTCAATTTAACCCATTTACCATGCTTCAAAACATATTTTCCAAAAACAAACCCCTTTCTAGAATTTCATAACTAGCAATCTTAATTCAAACTATACATGAAAAACCCTAAATTAACACTAGTTTATAGCCCAATTAGCAAGTTAACCTCTTAGATTAGGTTAGCAAAACAACTAGATAGCAAAATAGAATTAATTAACTTAGTAATGGCTTCTAAAACCCTAGTTTAAATTCAAACATTAACTTTAAAAAAAAACTAGATTAGAAATTAGGAATTATTTTGACACTAAAACAATTTCAAAGTTCTAATTTATCACATTTAAGCTACAAATTAATCATTGATTAGAAATTATACCTCACAAGCTCAAACCCTAGCTTGCTCTAGCCTCTCAAGACACCTCCTTTCTCCAAGCTTTTAACCAAATTAGGTTTGAGAAGATATGGAATAAGGGTTTTCTTTGAATTTGTGAAGGAAATTGTTGATTTTCGATGGATATTGTGATGAAATTTGATGTGAAAAGAGAGGAAAAATACGGGGACAGCAGCAGGAGGTGCTCTCGGCCTTGAGGGAATGGGGGAGAATGGTGTGGTGTTGTGGAAATTTTGTCCAAGGTCAAAGCCAACCATTCCCAAGTACAACATACTTACAAATTAATATAATTTAATCCATTCACATATCATATTGCTCACAAGAGTTGAAGACCCATAAAAAAAAGAAAGAGAGAAGTTCCTGCTATGGTGGGCCGGCCAAGGGGGGATGAGGTTTGGTGAGAGAGTGTAAAAAAAAATCCTATGCAAAAAGACCCCCCGACAAGCTCAAAATTGCAAGTTTTAGCTCAAAATAAATATATTTTCGTTTTCCATAATAAAAATTAGTTAAAACTTGAAATAAAATACTAAAAAAATTATATTACAACAATATTTTAATTAACATGATTTTAAAGCTTAAAATTAGCCCATTTAAATTTGTATTTATCACTAATTTAATGTATTTTCTTACCGGCTTAAAATAATATTAAAAATTGAAAAATAGGGAATTTTTTTTAAATGTCCAGAAATTAATAAGTAACTCATTAGCTACTAAAAACTAGCAATTACCTATCCAAATTAGGTATAATTAGTCCTAAACTGCAAAATAACAAAAAAGACGGTTTACGGAAAAATACCGAATTTTCACCGATTTTCAGGAAAACACCAAAACGACTTTTCAAGGCGCTACTATCTTCCCCCCTTAAAGAAATTCGGTCCCCGAATTTAAAATATAGCTACGCGTACCTTCAAAGAGATGGGGATATTTCTTCCTCATCTCGCCCTCAGTCTCCCAGGTGACCTCCTTGCTGCTCGAGCCACGCCAAAGGACCTTGACGGTCGGTATAACTTTCGATCTCAACTTCTACACCTGCTGATCCAGGATGGCCACCGGCTGCTCTGCAAAAGAAAGGTCACGCTCTAGCTGGACTGTCGGGTGCTGAATCGCATGCGAAGGGTCGTGAAGGTACTTGCGGAGCATCGAAACATGGAAGACGGGGTGAACATCGGGAAAGCTGGGTGGAAGAGCCAAACGATATGCAACTGCGCCGCCACGCTCGAGAATCTCGAAGGGACCCACAAATATGGGACTAAGCTTTCCTTTTCGCCCAAATCGCATCACGCCCTTCATCGGAAAGACCCTCAGAAAAACATGATCGCCAACTGCGAACTCTAGTCTGCGACGGCGCCTGTCTGCATAAGATTTCTGCCTGCTCTGAGCTGCTCTCATCCTGTCTCGAATCAACTGTATCTTCGCTGTCGTCTCCTCAACAAGCTGCGACCCCAAAATACTGCTCTCGCTGAGCTCGGTCCAACAGACGGGCGATCTGCATCTCCTCCCATACAATGCCTCGAAAGGTGCCATCTGAATAGTATCCTGGAAGCTGTTGTTGCAGGAGAACTCCACTAACGGTAAATGACGATCCCAGCTACCACCGAAGTCTAAAATGCACGCTCTGAGCATGTCCTCGAGAGTTTGAATGGTCCGCTCTGACTGTCCGTCGGTCTGCGGAAGAAATGCTGTGCTGAAGCTCAAACGAGTGCCCAAAGCCTCCTGAAGTTTCTGCCAAAGTCGGCTGGTGAACTGGGTGCCTCGATCTGACACGATACAAGTCGGTACGCCATGCAACCGCACGATCTCGTCGATGTAAAGCTGGGCATACTGAGCGAAGCTGAAAGTGGTCTTCACTGGCAGGAAGTGAGCCGCTTTCGTCAATCGATCTACGATCACCCGGATGGAGTCGTACCCTCGACTGGTCCTGGGTAGACCCACAACGAAATCCAACGAAATCTGCTCCCATTTCCACTCTGGAATGGGTAACGGCTGTAGATCTCCTGCGGGCTTCTGGTGCTCGGTCTTGACTTGCTGACAAGTCAGGCATCACGATACAAACTCCGCAATGTCCCTCTTCATCCCGTCCCACCAGTAGGTCTCTCTCATATCATGGTACATCTTGGTGGAACCGGGGTGGACACTATACACTGATCGGTGTGGCTCCTCAAGAATGTCGCGCCGCAATCCATCAGCATCTGGTACGCACTGTCTAGATCCATATCGGAAAATCTCCTGATCATCAATCATGAACTCGGAAAATCTGCCTTGTCCCATCTGTGCCATGATCTCTGAGCAACGGTCGTCTCTGTGCTGTGCCTTATATATACGGTCAAGCAACTGTGGGCGTGCACGAACATGCGCGAGCTGTCCCCCTGTATGAGTGAACTCGAACTCAACTCGGCTGTCGCATAAAATCTGCCAATCTACTGAAGACTGCCTCTGCACTGCGCGCAAATAGGATAGACTACCCCCAGTCCTCCTGCTCAAAGCATCTGCCACTACATTCGCCTTGCCTGGGTGATATAAGATCTCACAGTCGTAGTCTTTCACCAACTCCATCCAACGACGCTGTCTGAGGTTCAGGTCTCGCTGCTGAAATATGTATTTTAAGCTCTTGTGGTCTGTGAATATTTAGCACGACTCGCCATATAGGTAATGTCGCTAAATCTTCAGTGCAAAGACCACTGCAGCCATCTCCAAATCGTGAGTGGGGTAGTTCTGTTCATGCTTCTTCAACTGCCGAGAAGCATAGACGATCACCCGGCCATGCTGCATCAATACGCATCCTAACCCCACTCGCGAAGCATCACAGTAGACCACAAATCCGCCTGATCCCGAAGGCAAAGATAATACCGGCGCCGTAGTCAAACAAGTCCGTAGCTGCTGAAAACTGTGCTTGCACTCCTCTGTCCAAACGAAAGGAGCTCCCTTCCGGGTCAAACCGGTCAAAGGTGCAGCTATACGGGAGAAGTCCTAAACAAAACGCCTGTAGTAGCCCGCCAGGCCTAGAAAACTACGGATCTCAGTAACCGAGTTAGGTCGGGGCCACTGCTGAACAGCCTCAATCTTCTTCGGGTCCACACATATGCCGTCTCTCGTAATCATGCGACCCAAGAATCCGACGCTGTACAGCCAGAATGCACACTTAGAGAACTTTGCGAACAGCTGGTGCTCCCTCAGAGTCTGTAACGTAATCCGCAAGTGATGCTTGTGCTCCTCTCTGCTCCGGGAGTACACCAAGATATCGTCGATAAACACGATGATGAACAAGTCAAGATACGTCCTGAATGTACGGTTCATCAAATCCATGAATGCTGCTGGGGCGTTGGTGAGTCCGAACGACATCACCAAAAACTCATAATGGCCGTAGCACGTGCGGAAAGTTGTCCTCGGTATATCCTCATGTCGAACTTGCAGCTGAAGGTATCCTGATCGCAAGTCGATCCTCGAAAAATACCCCGCACCCTGAAGCAGGTCGGACAAATCATCAATGCGTGGCAACGGATATCTGTTCCGCACGGTAACCTTGTTCAGCTGGCGGTAGTCGATACATAAGCGCAAACTTCCATCCTTCTTCTTGACAAATAGGACCGGAGCACCCCACGGAGAAACACTAGGTCGAATAAGCCCCTTATCTAACAAATCATGCAACCGATCCTTCAGCTCTCGAAGCTCTACCGAGGCTATCCGATAAGGCGGTAAGAGAAATAGGCCCCGAGCCAGGAATCAATTTGATGCAGAACTCAACGTCGCGCTCAGGTGGTAGCCCAGGCAGCTCATCAGGGAAAACATCAGGGAACTCACAAACAACCGGGACCCGGTCCAACGGAATCTCTGCAGCTCGAGTATCACAAATATACGCTAAGAATCCCTGACATCCCTTCCGCAAGAGCTGACCAGTGCGAAGAGACGAAATCAAGCTGGGAAGAGTGACGCTGCGGTCTCCCTGAATAACATGGACTGGCTCTCCCGGAAAGCTAAATCAGACTGCCTTCTCACGGCAGTCCACCGAAGCATAACAAGTGGCTAGCCAATCCATACCCAGAAGCACATCGAAGTCCAACATATCGAGAAGAATCAAATCCACCGATGAATCCCTCTCCCCGATACGAACGGAACACAATCGAAACACAAAACGAGCGACAAACGACTCGCCTACAGGGGTAATAACAACAAGCGGCTGATCTAACGACGACGACTCACGGCCCAACATCGGTGCAAAGTGTGCAGAGACGTACGAATGTGTGGAACCTGGGTCGAACAATACTCGTGCGTCAAAAGAACAAACTGGCAAGGTACCTGTCACAACGGCGTTGGATGCCTGCGCATCCTGCGGTGTCAAAGCAAATACTCGGGCCTGTCCTCCACCGATAGCGGGCTGACCTCGACCTCGGCCTCTGCCTCCTCGTCCTCTCTGAATAGGACCACCGCGTCCACGGCCTCGGGGTGCACCTAACTGGCGTGGAGCATCGCCTCTGGTAGGAAGTAGGGCTCTCTAGGGAGGGGGTGGTGATGGTGGTAGGATCACATGCGGAACTGTCGCCGTTCCCTGTCGTCTCGCCGGACAGTCTCTGACAAGATGGTGCGGACTCCCGCACCCAAAACACCCTGGCGACGGCTGCTGTCCCTGGGTATATGAACCATATAACTGACCCGTCCAAATCCTCTGCCGGGCCCATCCCTCGGAAAGAATCTGGCACGCTGCCTCTGAGACGGCACCTCGGTGCAAATCCTCTTCGACCCAAAAACGGCCGAAGTCTGTGATATGCGTGCCTCCATCCGTAATGCCGTATCCATACGGCCTGGGGAAGGTGGATCGGTCTGTCCCTGCGGCGTAGGCATACCACCCTGCTCAGTCCTAGTCTCGGACGAGCCAGCTCGAATTTCGTCTCGGGCGGCAGCCCTCTGTGCTCTCATAGCCTTCGGCGGCATAGTGGCTGTTACAAGAACAGGATGATAAGAACAGTGCAATAGGATCATAGGATACACGGAATTGAAGAAGGAATTTTCAAGCAAGTATATCCTAAAGCCACTGTAACACCTTAGGATAGGTTTAGTAAATAATTATATTTAAATATTGGGTTTTTAACAAAAAGTTTACCAACTTGTGTTTTAAATATTTTTCTTAATTTAATAAATATTTTTCTAAAATTTTCCTAGGCTTGCACACACATGTGCATGTAAACTAGGGTTTTTAAAATGTGTTATTACCATGATTATTAACCATGGTGGGTTAATCATGGGGTTAAGTCTTTTGGGTTTAAATTAAGGTAACTAGTTAATTAGTAATTGCTTTAAATTGAGTTTGTGTTAGGTGTTGACTTGTGAGAGAGAGGGAGTGTGCATCATGGCTTAGCCCATGCTTGGCATTAATGAAGAGAGAGAGAGAGGAGGGTTGACAATTGGACCTTGGGTGTTTCCTCTCATTTCTTTGTTTTTCTCTCAAACACCCACACACTCACACAACACACACACTTACCTTTCAGCAGAGCCCCAGCAGCACAGCAGCAAGCTTTCAGCAGCAACTGAAGCAACAGCAGCAGCAGGGGCCAGAAGCAGCAGCAGCAGAGAGTAGTAGCAGCAGCAACAGTGAGTAGCAAGCACAGTAACAGCAACCACAGCCTCTTCCTTGCACTTCTTCATCTTCCTGCAGCTCCCTAGGGTTAAGTGTGAGGTTTACTTCCTAACTTGCTTCCCTAGTTTGCTTAGTTAGTGTAGATTTGCATCGGTTAATGGATTTTAGTGCGTTTTAGTGCGATATGGGGTGTTTAGTGGGAACTTTGTGCTAATGTGATGTGTTATGGTTTTAGTAGGTTATTAGTGAGTTATTGAGGCTATATTAACCTAGTTTAACCCCGATTACACTAAAATACCACCAGTTTCCCTAATTGATGCAATTTATCGTATTTGTGCAAAATTTGAGTTTTCTGGAACGGCTATTGACCCGGTGAGTTCAGAATGAAATTGGGAAGACTGCAGTATAGTGGAGATGTGCTGATACCCTAGCTTTAACCCGACCCCCTAACTGCTACAGTAGGCCGCCGATTTTCTCTTTCTGGCCGCAAATTGCGGCCAGATGGGTAGGGTTTGGGGTGGTGTTTGGTCCTGTAGGTGTCTGCTAGTGTGTAGGGTGTTGTTATATATATAGTTTTGTAAATCTAGTTCTGTATAGAAATCTGGGACCAAATACCTATTTTGCCGTTTTTCTAAACCTTCACGACACGCGTGATACGTGAGTAGGTTTGGGGTTTCTGCGTATCGCGACGCGTCAGGGTAGTTTGAGGCGCGTGATCACACGTTTTAGCGTATCGCGCACACGCTCGATTGGTTTGCGACACGGGTTTCTAGTTGGACCGTAATGTCGCGTTTCTATGAAATTGAGCTTATGTGTGATATATGTTATGTGATTCTAGGTTCGCAGGCCAGTGAGACGGACGCTGCGAAGAAGGGCAAGCAAGTTGTTGGATACACTTAGCGCGAGACTCGGTGAGTAGATTTCACATCTACGGGGATATCGCCCGCATGGCGTTATGCGTCAGGGCTGATAGGACTTTATTATTATATGTTGCATGTACCCCATAGACTGTCATCGCATATTGCATTCCCTGATGTGTTTATATATATATGCTTAGAACTGATAGAACACCGCACTATTACTAACGGTCTATGTTGCACGGGCACTATTTGCATGCTACACACACCGTTAGTAATTGCCATGCCACACTCACTGTAGAACTGCCCTGATTATATTGATGTAGTTTATCTTACATATGATTGGTGGTGATTTCCTGGAAATTGGGAGCCGCATGACATCTTTAAAAACGGAAACTATTTTTAAAAGCGGTTTTCCCCTCATGCTCATACCATGGATTGATTTAAATTGTACCTCGCATTGGATTTACTTATTGGTGTTGGATTTCATGCGATTTCTGGTTTTGAGGACCGTGGAAGTATTTAAGAAAAGATGCATTATTTTGAAAAACCCGGTACCTCGTGATATGATATTTTGGTGTGTCCACCACGCGTTTTCTCGGTGCTGAGACGTGTGCTTGAAACCCGATTCGAGGAGTGGATGTTCCGTTTGCGGGTTCGTGGTGGGCCCGGTATGGTTCCCCTCGGCGAGATGATCGATGGGTTTTGCCGATTGAGCCTGGAGGCGGGCGAGTACCTACCGGTGATTGGTTGGACCTGGCAGTAGTCCGGAGGATCTGACCAGAGTCGAGAGATGGATGCGGGATGATCCGTACTGCCGGGGCCGAGGGCCGATACCGCAGATGGACCCCGTGGGCCGATCCGGACTGACGAAGCCCGATATACGAGGATTTGCGTGTCGATGCTGGACACGAGTATTTTATGATATTTTGGGTGCCGATGTTGGGCACTCGTGATTTCTCAGAGATGTACAGGATTTAAGGGCCGATGGGTGTGCCGGCGCCTGAGTGTATTTGGGATTTGGGTGCAGTCTGAGGCACCGATTATTGCTTTCCATGCTGACATATCCATGTAGATGTTATTTATCCCATGCTCAGTATTGATTACCATATATCTCATCCTGTAGTTATTTTACCTGATAGAGCATCTGCATGGTTATTGCACATACTGCTTATCATGCATTGATATCATCTGATGGCATTAGTAGAGCCACGCTATATGTGTATGCTCGCGATCACCTTTATATGTTATCTCTATTCACGAGTTGGCAACTCACCCCCGTTGTGCCACAGTATTTGCAGGTTGCCCTTGGGAGTATTCACGGCTGGCTGTTTACCGCATCTTTTGGCACAGATACCCTTTTGAGGCGAGATAGCCTTTTGCTGATAGGTGGGTTTTGTACGGTATCTGTTATCTTTCAGTTGCATATTGATGTATCTAGTACTCTCCATCTACCTTTCTGTATTGACTTAGAGACAGTTGTGAGGACGTGGTGTATGATTTTATACTCTGGTGTCGAGCTCGCATGTGAGCCGACTTTATTTTATGCAGTCTTATCTTTGTGATATTTGTCCTTGCTTTACTGTGTATTCCTCGCTACGGCGTCGTATATCATATTGTGATGCTTATTCATTTCACTTGTTATTTCTGCGACACCTTGCTTTACCCGACTTGCGGGACAAATGTTTTTAAGGGGAAATGTTGCCAAAATTATAAAAATTATAACTCTTGAACTAAAAAGGATTTCTACTAAATAAATGGAAGTTTCTCAGACATGTACGACTGTTTTTATAAAAATGTTTCAATCACTCTTTATTTATTGGTTTTGATTTCTGGGTTCGGCTTACTTAGCTGCGTTACGCCTGTAGACGTTGCGTGGTTAAGTGCCGGTCACGAGTCGAAACTCTCGGGTCGTGACAAAGTTGGTATCAGAGCGTAGGTTTTACCTTCGGAGTGTAGGATGACCCTGGTATGATGGAGTAGGTAGCTGCAGCAGGGTAGCGTAGCGTGTGTATGTTCCGCGGCATACTCACGACACGGTACTCCGCCTACGCGACCTTAGGACTTGTTGATTTAAATTCCTCCTTGATTACATATGTTCTTGCGATTCGATTTCCGTGTTCTTATCGAATCCAAATTTTCTTTCAGCTATTATGCCGCCTAAGACTACGAGGGCACAGAGAGCGGCCGCGAGGGCCGAGATTCGAGTTGACTCGTCCGAGACGAGGACTGATCCGGGCAGTGCACCCGTTGTACCTGAGCAGGCTGTTTCTACCGTGACAGATCAGATCGCCACGCTAGGGGCTGGTATGCAGGAGATGCGCCAGACAGTGGGATCTAGCATGCAGGAGATGCGCCAGATGATAGGATCGCTAGTTGAGACGCTTCGAGCCCAGCGACCAGAGGTAGCTCCACCTGTTCCAGCGACCGCAATGGTACCTACCGCACAGCCAGTTGTCTCTGCAGCCACAGAGGTGATTACAGTATCGCTATCAGAATTCATGAGGTTGAAGCCTCCGGTGTTCACAGGCACCGATACAGCCGAGGACCCACAGTCTTTCATCGACAGGATGGCCAGGATATGCCGTTCCCTCAGATGCGCAGATGCGAGATAGGTCGAGTTTGCGAGCTTTCGCCTGGAAGGTCTTGCGCAGAAGTGGTGTGATTCAGTTGAGAAGGGCAGAGCAGCATGTCTTCCTCCTATGACCTGGACGGAGTTCGTGACCATATTTCTAGCCCGTTTCCTTCCCTAGAGTGTTAGGGATGCCCGAGCACGCAAATTTGAGTCCTTGCGCCAGACGCCAGGGATGACAGTGGCAGAGTATGACGTGTTGTTTACAGAGCTAGCAGTCTACGCCCCATATTTAGTGGCTACCGAGGAGTTGCGAGTCAGGAGATTTGTTCGAGGCTTGCTTACACCACTGTTCCTCGCGATTAGCGCGCAACACTACGAGACCTATGCAGCAGCTGTAGACGCAGCCCTAGTAGTGGAGGAGCACCTTGCTGAGACTTCGGTAGTTCCAGAGCCGAAGAGAGTTCGTACCAGTATTTCCGCACGGAGGCAGTCATTCAGACGCCGCGACAGGTATCGTTCTGGTACGAGGAGTAGCAGAGATTCCGGACGAGGCCGGATGTTTAGTTCGTATCCCCAGGAAAGTCAGCAGTCGCCGCGGGGTTGCTTCAGATGTGGCAGCCTACTTCACCTCGTTCGAGATTGTCCAGAGACACACCGGAGGGAGGCGGCAGCACCGCATGTTACTTTACCACCTTCACCACCCCAGAGGGCGTTGCCCGTTGTACCTACCGTTGCTCCGCGCCAGACTCACGCACAGAGAGGTCGTGGGCATGGAGGAGTTGCTCAGAGAGGACGAGATGACCGAGGCAGAGGACAGTCAGTCGTAGGTGGTGGACAGCCACGGGTTTTTGCTTTGACACATCAGGACGCGCAGGCGTCCAATGCGGTGGTTTCAGGTATCCTTCCTGTATGTTCAGTTGATGCACACGTGTTGTTCGATCCCGGATCCACACACTCGTACGTATCCACCCACTTGTGCCGAGTTTGGGTAGAGAGTCCGGCTTGCTTGATCAGCCGCTTGTGGTGACCACTCCTGTAGGAGAGTCGTTTGTTGCTAGGCACGTGTTCCGATCCTGTATCGTCTGTATTGGCGAGAGAGAGTTGCCTGTCGACTTGATCCTTCTGGAGATGTTGGACTTCGACGTTCTTTTGGGCATGGATTGGTTAGCCACGTGCTATGCTTCTGTGGACTGCCGCGAGAAGACAGTTAGATTCTGCTTTCCCGGCGAGTCGGTTTTTGTTGTGTTGGGGGACCGTGGTGCCGCCACTCACAGTGTGATTTCTTCTTTTCGTGCTGGACAGCTTTTGAGGAAGGGATGTCAGGGATTTCTCGCCTATGTTTGCGATGCTCGCGCTACAGAGGTTCCATTGGATCAGGTTCCGGTTGTTAGCGAGTTTCCTGATGTGTTCCCTGCCGAGCTTCCAGGGTTGCCGCCCGAGCGCGACATTTCTTTCTGTATTGATTTGGTTCCTGGCTCGGGGCCTATTTCCATACCGCCTTATCGGATGGCCCCGGCGGAACTTAGGGAATTGAAGGGTCAGTTGCAAGATTTGCTAGATAAGGGACTTATTCGACCCAGTGTTTCTCCTTGGGGTGCTCCAGTCCTGTTCGTCAAGAAGAAGGACGACAGTTTGCGTCTGTGTATCGACTACCGCCAGCTGAACAGGGTGACAGTGCGGAACAGGTATCCTTTGCCGCGTATCGACGATTTGTTTGACCAGCTTCAGGGGGCAGGGTACTTTTCGAGGATCGATTTACGATCGGGCTATCATCAGCTGCGGGTTCGACAGGAGGACATTCCCAGGACAGCTTTCCGTACGCGCTACGGCCATTACGAGTTTTTGGTGATGTCGTTCGGACTCACCAATGCGCCAGCAGCCTTCATGGACTTGATGAACCGTATTTTCCGGCCATATTTGGATCTGTTCATCATAGTCTTCATTGACGATATCTTGGTGTATTCCCGGAGTAGTGAGGAGCACGAGCAGCACCTGCGGATTACATTGCAGACTTTGAGGGAGCACCAGCTTTATGCGAAATTCTCCAAGTATGCTTTTTGGCTGGACAGCGTGGAATTCTTGGGACATGTGATTTCACGAGACGGTATATGTGTAGATCCGAGGAAGATAGAGGCCGTTCAGCGTTGGCCCAGACCCACATCGGTGACGGAGATTCGCAGCTTTTTGGGGTTGGCCGGTTACTACAGACGTTTTGTGCAGGACTTCTCCCGTATTGCTACACCGTTGACCGGGTTGACCCGGAAGGGAGTTCCTTTCGTTTGGACGGAGGAGTGCGAGCACAGTTTCCAGCAGTTACGGACACGGCTGACGACGGCACCGGTGTTATCTTTACCTTCCGGATCGGGCGGATTTGTGGTCTTTTGTGATGCTTCTCGAGTGGGGTTAGGGTGCGTTCTGATGCAGCATGACAGGGTGATCGCGTATGCCTCGCGACAATTGAAGAAACATGAGCAGAACTACCCCACTCACGATTTGGAGATGGCAGCAGTGGTCTTCGCACTTAAGATCTGGCGACATTACCTATACGGCGAGTCGTGCCAGATATTCACGGATCACAAAAGTCTGAAATACATATTCCAGCAGCGGGACCTGAACCTTCGAAAGCGCCGATGGATGGAGTTAGTGAAGGACTACGACTGCGAGATCTTATATCACCCGGGCAAGGCAAATGTGGTGGCGGATGCTTTGAGCAGGAGGCCCGGGAGTAGTCTATCTGGTTTGAGCGCAGTACAGGGGCAGTCGTCAGCAGATTGGCAGATATTATGCGACAGCCGAGTACAGTTCGAGTTCACGCCGATTGGAGGACAGATAGCGCATGTCCGTGCACGCCCACAGTTGATCGATCGTATACGTGAGGCACAGCTCAGTGATGACCGATGTTCAGAGATCATGGCACAGGTTGGACAAGGCAGATTTTCCGAGTTCGTGATCGATGATCAGGGGTTACTACGATTTGGAGTCAGACTGTGCGTACCAGATGCTGAGGGACTGAGGCGTGAGATTCTTGAGGAGGCACATCGATCGGTATATAGCGTCCATCCCAGTTCCACCAAGATGTATCATGATATGAGAGGTGTTTACTGGTGGGACGGAATGAAGAGGGACATCGCAGATTTTGTGTCGAGATGCCTGACTTGTCAGCAAGTCAAGACTGAACACCAGAGGCCCGCGGGAGAGCTACAGCCGTTACCCATTCCGGAGTGGAAATGGGAACAGATTTCGATGGACTTCATTGTGGGACTACCCAGGACTAGTCGGGGGTATGACTCCATCTGGGTGATCGTGGATCGGTTGACGAAAGCGGCTCACTTCCTACCGGTGAAGACGACTTTCGGATTTACTCAGTATGCCCAGATCTACATTGACGAGATAGTGCGACTACACGGAATCCCGACATGCATTGTATCCGACAGAGGCACCCAGTTTACCAGTAGACTATGGCAAAGGCTTCAGGAGGCTTTGGGCACTCGCTTGAGTTTCAGCACAGCATTTCATCCGCAGACCGACGGACAGTCAGAGCGGACCATTCAGACTCTCGAGGACATGCTCAGAGCTTGTGTATTGGATTTCGGAGGTAGCTGGGATCACCATTTGCCCTTAGTAGAGTTCTCCTACAATAATAGCTACCAGGAGACCATACAGATGGCACCATTTGAGGCTCTTTATGGAAGGAGATGCAGGTCGCCCACTTGTTGGACAGAGCTCAGTGAGAGCAGTATCTTAGGGCCACAGATCGTTGAGGAGACGACAGCGAAGATCCAGTTGATTCGCGATAGGATGAGAGCAGCCCAGAGTAGGCAGAGATCTTATGCGGACCGTCGGCGACGCAGACTTGAGTTTTCTGTTGGTGATCATGTTTTCTTGAGGGTCTCCCCAATGAAAGGTGTGATGAGGTTTGGGAAGAAGGGGAAGCTCAGTCCCAGGTATGTGGGCCCCTTCGAGATCCTCGAGCGTGTTGGTGCAGTAGCCTACCGTTTATCCTTTCCGCCCAGCTTTCCAGACGTGCACCCCGTATTTCATGTCTCGATGCTCCGCAGATATCTTCATGATCCTTCGCATGCGATTCAGCATCCGACGATCCAGCTTGACCGTAACCTTTCCTATGCAGAGCAGCCGGTGATGATCTTGGATCGGCAAGTGAAGAAATTAAGATCGAAGGACATTCCATCCGTCAAGGTACTTTGGCATGGCCAGAACCGTGAGGAAGTCACTTGGGAGACCGAAAGCGAGATGATGAAGACGTATCCCCATCTTTTTGAGGGTACGTGTAGTTAGATTTTTGAAATTCGGGGACGAATTTCTTTAAGGGGGAGAGATTGTAACACCTTAGGATAGGTTTAGTGAATAATTATATTTAAATATTGGGTTTTTAACAAAAAGTTTACCAAATTGTGTTTTAAATATTTTTCCTAATTTAATAAATATTTTTCTAAAATTTTCCTAGGCTTGCACACACATGTGCATGTAAACTAGGGTTTTTAAAATGTGTTATTACCATGATTATTAACCATGGTGGGTTAATCATGGGGTTAAGTCTTTTGGGTTTAAATTAAGGTAACTAGTTAATTAGTAATTGCTTTAAATTGAGTTTGTGTTAGGTGTTGACTTGTGAGAGAGAGGGAGTGTGCATCATGGCTTAGCCCATGCTTGGCATTAATGAAGAGAGAGAGAGGAGGGTTGACAATTGGACCTTGGGTGTTTCCTCTCATTTCTTTGTTTTTCTCTCAAACACTCACACAACACACACACTTACCTTTCAGCAGAACCCCAGCAGCACAGCAGCAAGCTTTCAGCAGCAACTGAAGCAACAGCAGCAGCAGGGGCCAGAAGCAGCAGCAGCAGAGAGCAGTAGCAGCAGCAACAGTGAGTAGCAAGCACAGTAACAGCAACCACAGCCTCTTCCTTGCACTTCTTCATCTTCCTGCAGCTCCCTAGGGTTAAGTGTGAGGTTTACTTCCTAACTTGCTTCCCTAGTTTGCTTAGTTAGTGTAGATTTGCATCGGTTAATGGATTTTAGTGCGTTTTAGTGCGATATGGGGTGTTTAGTGGGAACTTTGTGCTAATGTGATGTGTTATGATTTCAGTAGGTTATTAGTGAGTTATTGAGGCCATATTAACCTAGTTTAACCCCAATTACACTAAAATACCACCAGTTTCCCTAATTGATGCAATTTATCGTATTTGTGCAAAATTTGAGTTTTCTGGAACTGCTATTGACCCGGTGAGTTCAGAATGAAATTGGAAAGACTGCAGTATAGTTGAGATGTGCTGATACCCTAGCTTTAACCCGACCCCCTAACTGCTACAGTAGGCCGTCGATTTTCTCTTTCTGGCCGCAAATTGCGGCCAGATGGGTAGGGTTTGGGGTGGTGTTTGGTCCTGTAGGTGTCTGCTAGTGTGTAGGGTGTTGTTATATATATAGTTTTGTAAATCTAGTTCTGTATAGAAATCTGGGACCAAATACCTATTTTGCCGTTTTTCTAAACCTTCGCGACACGCGTGATACGTGAGTAGGTTTGGGGTTTCTGCGTATCGCGACGCGTCAGGGTAGTTTCAGGCGCGTGATCACACGTTTTAGCGTATCGCGCACACGCGCGATTGGTTTGCGACACGGGTTTCTAGTTGGACCGTAATGTCGCGTTTCTGTGAAATTGAGCTTATGTGTGATATATGTTATGTGATTCTAGGTTCGCAGGCCAGTGAGACGGACGCTGCGAAGAAGGGCAAGCAAGTTGTTGGATACACTTAGCGCGAGACTCGGTGAGTAGATTTCACATCTACGGGGATATCGCCCGCATGGCGTTATGCGTCAGGGCTGATAGGACTTTATTATTATATGTTTCATGTACCCCATAGACTGTCATCGCATATTGCATTCCCTGCTGTGTTTATATATATATGCTTAGAACTGATAGAACACCGCACTATTACTAACGGTCTATGTTGCACGGGCACTATTTGCATGCTACACACACACCGTTAGTAATTGCCATGCCACACTCACTGTAGAACTGCCCTGATTATATTGATGTAGTTTATCTTACATATGATTGGTGGTGATTTCCTGGAAATTGGGAGCCGCATGACATCTTTAAAAACGGAAACTATTTTTAAAAGTGGTTTTCCCCTCATGCTCATACCATGGATTGATTTACATTGTACCTCGCATTGGATTTACTTATTGGTGTTGGATTTCATGCGATTTCTGGTTTTGAGGACCGTGGAAGTATTTAAGAAAAGATGCACTATTTTGAAAAACCCGGTACCTCGTGATATGATATTTTGGTGTGTCCACCACGCGTTTTCTCGGTGCTGAGACGTGTGCTTGAAACCCGATTCGAGGAGTGGATGTTCCGTTTGCGGGTTCGTGGTGGGCCCGGTATGGTTCCCCTCGGCGAGATGATCGATGGGTTTTGCCGATTGAGCCTGGAGGCGGGCGAGTACCTACCGGTGATTGGTTGGACCTGGCAGTTGTCCGGAGGATACTGACCAGAGTCGAGAGATGGATGCGGGATGATCCGTACTGCCGGGGCCGAGGGCCGATACCGCAGATGGACCCCGTGGGCCGATCCGGACTGACGGAGCGCGATATACGAGGATTTGCGTGTCGATGCTGGACACGAGTATTTTATGATATTTTGGGTGCCGATGTTGGGCACTGGTGATTTCTCAGAGATGTACAGGATTTGAGGGCCGATGGGTGTGCCAGCGCCTGAGTGTATTTGGGATTTGGGTGCAGTCTGAGGCACCGATTATTGCTTTCCATGTTGACATATCCATGTAGATGTTATTTATCCCATGCTCAGTATTGATTACCATATATCTCATCCTGTAGTTATTTTACCTGATAGAGCATCTGCATGGTTATTGCACATACTGCTTATCATGCATTGATATCATCTGATGGCATTAGTAGAGCCACGTTATATGTGCATGCTCGCGATCACCTTTATATGTTATCTCTATTCACGAGTTGGCAACTCACCCCCGTTGTGCCACAGTATTTGCAGGTTGCCCTTGGGAGTAGTCACGGATGGCTGTTTACCGCATCTTTTGGCACAGATACCCTTTTGAGGCGAGATAGCCTTTCGCTGATAGGTGGGTTTTGTACGGTATCTGTTATCTTTCAGTTGCATATTGATGTATCTAGTACTCTACATCTACCTTTCTGTATTGACTTAGAGACAGTTGTGAGGATGTGGTGTATGATTTTATACTCTGGTGTCGAGCTCGCATGTGAGCCGACTTTATTTTATGCAGTCTTATCTTTGTGATATTTGTCCTTGCTTTACTGTGTATTCCTCGCTACAGCGTCGTATATCATATTGTGATGCTTATTCATTTCACTTGTTATTTCTGCGACACCTTGCTTTACCCGACTTGCGGGACAAATGTTTTTAAGGGGAAATGTTGCCAAAATTATAAAAATTATAACTCTTCAACTAAAAAGGATTTCTACTAAATAAATGGAAGTTTCTCAGACATGTACGACTGTTTTTATAAAAATGTTTCAATCACTCTTTATTTATTGGTTTTGATTTCTGGGTTCGGCTTACTTAGCTACGTTACGCCTGTAGACGTTGCGTGGTTAAGTGCCGGTCACGAGTCGAAACTCTCAGGTCGTGACAGCCACTTAGGTGGAGTACCGTATCGCAAGTTTGCCGCGAACATACGCACGCTACGTTACCCTGCTTAAGTCACTTACTCCATCTACCATGGGTCATCCTACACTCAAAACGGTAAAACCTATCGCTTTGATTCCAACTATGTCACGACCCACAGGGTACGGAATGTGACTGGCACTTAAGTTTACGAAACGTCTCAAGACGTCCGTAAAATAAGTAAGCCAAAGCCCAGAAACCAAAACCAAATAAGCAAAAGAGTGAAGGAAAACCAATCAACTGAAAGCGAGTTTATCAAATAAGTCATATCAAACCTTTTTTTAAAAAAAAACAATATCAAATTTTTCCGAAAATTTCGGCAGAGTCTCCTTTGTAAATACTGGCCCCCAAAATGGGTACAACAAGAATATATATAAATACAACAAATAAGGCATCCCCAAGCGGGAGCTAGCACTTCGCCACAAGGCGGTCACAAATCCCACGCAATATAAAACAACAAGATGTAAAATAATCATAAAGAAGCATGAGAAAAACAGCATGTCGACTCAAGTGAGCTCGACCCCAAAATACAGCATAAAAAGTCCACAAATCTCACAGTCTCATCTCTAGGTCAATATACAACAATACTGGTAGATACAGTAGATGGAGTACTCTAGATACAAAGAATATACAAGATGGTACAAAAATAATAATACAACCCACCTACGAGAAAAAACCTCGAGTCCTGGCAAGAGAGGCAAAAGAAGCGGTGCGCCCGCCGCTACTGTGCTGACGGAGCGGACCTGCAAAAGACTGTGGCACAACGGGGGTGAGTTGCCAATTCGTGAGTAATAAATAACATCTATAGAGGCTATCGCAAGTATGCACACAAGCATCCTAGCATCTATAATACAGTTATAGCAGGACATAATAACAGGTATGTATGCAATATTAACATACTAGCAGGTATGAATGCAATGTGAATCAACTCATGATCTGAATGTGTAAGTATAAGAATCATGTTTTTCCTTTAGGATTCTCTTTTGAAATACCAGCACAATACCAATAGAATCAACAAGAACCTGTGTCCAACAACGATACCTCAAAACTATCACAAATCTCATATATCCATGTCATAGTATCTCTGGCCTCAGCCATCCGGCTGACCCATCTCAATATCAAAATCTCATCATCTCGCGGCCACGGTCGGTATCCTCTGGAAATCTGCCGTGCCAAACAGTCACCGATAGGTAATCCGTCCCCTGCCAGGCTCATCGTCAGCAACACGAGCTTCTTGCCCCGGGGTACCTTACCGGGCCCACCATGTACCCGAGACGGTTCATCCAACTCCTCAAAATGGGTCTCGAAAACCACAGCAAACTCATGGTGGACGACACTTACATCACTAGAAAACTGCAATTTACATATTTAAAAAAATGTAATAAGTTTAGAAATTTGCGGCTTTCCCCCGAAATCCAGAAATATCACAAAATCTCAAGAAATCCTCATAAATGCATATGCCAATGATAATAAATGCATATGGTATCAATAATCAAGTTGCGATATATGATTGATAGACTAGGCACGAACAAATAATTTGATGAGGTACATGCACATGAATAGCAATCCTACGATTTCATTTGAAGGAATTAAAGGCAATAGCACTGGTTTAAGCATCAATTATAGTAAAAAGGTTTCAAATTATAGGTTATCTAGTGTGGTGGCATGGCAATTACCAGGGCGTGTGTGTAAGCATGAATAATGCTCGTGCTGCATATGAAAACCCTTGCAATGGTGCAGGTGTCTTATAGAATGGGTTCGCATATGTAGGTCAAATAAGGTATGGATGTAGTTACTAATATCACTAAAATCTTAACTACTCAAACTATCGGGAGACTTGCGCCATCCACACGATAGTCCCCCGTAGATGTTAAATCTACTCACCGGAATCCCTAGCTAGCCACGTCCAATCACCGCTTTCCCATTTCGTGCCGCGTCTGACGTCTCCGCGACCGAACCTGGAATTTACATCAATACCAAACATAGGGTTACATATCAAGAACGACGCAAATCCCAAACTAAAATACTAACGTTCACAAGCTAGGTACAATGTGCACAAGGTGCGCGGAACACACGCGAAAATCGCAAAAACTAACTAAAATCGTCGATTTGGTCGCCCGGCAAAGCTAAAACCCGATCACTCAAAAAACCGCACTCACACATCTTAAATGTCATAGGATATGCCAAAAATATCATCAAGATATCGCAAATAATTCATCACAATATTTTTATAAAAACCTAGTAAGCACTAAAAATTCCAAATTCGAGCAAACATCGCGTATTTGCGATAAAGTGCTCACATCATCGCACAATCCTACAATCCACACAACTAGCTAGCCACAACACTCAATTTAACCCATTTACCATGCTTCAAAACACATTTTCCAAAAACAAACCCCTTTCTAGAATTTCATAACTACCAATCTTAATCCAAACTATACATGAAAAACCCTAAATTAACACTAGTTTATAGCCCAATTAACAAGTTAACATCTTAGATTAGGTTAGCAAAATAACTAGATAGCAAAATAGAATTAATTAACTTAGTAATGGCTTCTAAAACCCTAGTTTAAATTCAAACCATTAACTTTAAAAAAAACCTAGATTATAAATTAGGAATTATTTTGACACTAAAACAATTTCAAAGTTCTAATTTAACACACTTAAGCTACAAATTAATCATTGATTAGAAATTATACCTCACAAGCTCAAACCCTAGCTTGCTCTAGCCTCTCAAGACACCTCCTTTCTCCAAGCTTTGAACCAAATTAGGTTTGAGAAGATATGGAATAAGGGTTTTCTTTGAATTTGTGAAGGAAATTGTTGATTTTTGATGGATATTGTGATGAAATTTGATGTGAAAAGAGAGGAAAAATACGGGGACAGCAGCAGGAGGTGCTCTCGGCCTTGAGGGAATGGGGGAGAATGGTGTTGTGTTGTGGAAATTTTGTCCAAGGTCAAAGCCAACCATTCCCAAGTACAACATACTTACAAATTAATATAATTTAATCCATTCACATATCATATTGTTCACAAGAGTTGAAGACCCAAAAAAAAAAAAAGAGAGAGGTTCCTGCTATAGTGGGCCGGCCAAGGGGGGATGAGGATTGGTGAGAGAGTGTAAAAAAAAATTCCTATGCAAAAAGACCCCCCGACAAGCTCAAAATTGCAAGTTTTAGCTCAAAATAAATATATTTTCGTTTTCCATAATAAAAATTAGTTAAAACTTGAAATAAAATACTAAAAAAATTATATTATAACAAGATTTTAATTAACATGATTTTAAAGCTTAAAATTAGCCCATTTAAATTTGTATTTATCGCTAATTTAATGTATTTTCTTACCGGCTTAAAATAATATTAAAAATTGAAAAATAGGGAATTTTTTTTAAATGACCAGAAATTAATAAGTAACTCATTAGCTATTAAAAACTAGCAATTACCTATCCAAATTAGGTATAATTAGTCCTAAACTGCAAAATAACAAAAAAGACGGTTTACGGAAAAATACCGAATTTTCACCGATTTTCAGGAAAACACCAAAACGACTTTTCAAGGCGCTACAGGTTGGGGCTGGGCTGGGTCTGGGGCTAGGGCTTGGTTGGGCTGGGGCTGGGGCTGGGCTAGGGCTGGGGGTAGGGTTCGGTTAGGGTTAGGGATATTGGCCAAAAACTCTCTTCAAGAGATTAACCCGTATCAATATTGGAGTAGTGAGCTTTAACAATGGTGAACTGAGTCCGCCAATGGAGAGCGGTCGTTTTGCAGCGGGAGGCTTAGCATATATAAGCAATATACGATTTACAAACAATAGCGGTAATCTATATAAACAACGAGATAATGATTTTCAAACTGGCCAAGTTAGACCCGACTGTTACTCCATTGACAATAGCCATCCTATAGATACCGTATATTTTGGTGGCCCTGGAGGGAGTAAAACATAATGTAAATGATGCACACTTGCAAATGTGTTATCTTATTGAATAAAAAAGTTGCGATTGGGATGCTATTATTGGTACATGAGAATAATTTTTGTTGGATTCTATCATTACACATGCATCACGAGCTCTCGACAAATTTATTTACTCCGCCTTATAGAAGTACAAGTCTTATACCAGTAAAGAACCATGAAAATTTGCGATTGGTTATGATAAGTTGTGGAACCTCACAGTGCCATAACTTTCTTGATGGATCTCAAAAGTTTTATCATAAACCATTTTAATGCAAAAGCTAAATTTGATTGCTTTATCACAAGCTCTCTTCATCCTTGATAATTGATTCTTTTGAAGCATCATAACTATATTTTGCGTTAATGTATTGCAATGTTGTAAATATGTGATTAGCTTTATGGCTTGACTTTAATTGATCTATATTCCTATGTTTTTCCCTTTCTTTAGAGTTGAACATGATCTTTTAATAGCAAATATACTGCCCTTTAGAATTCAGATATGGACTGATAAGAAGAGATGATTGTTATCATGTTAACGGCTACGGATAAAATTTCTCAAATCTTGATCTCAATGGTTTAAAATCATGTTACACATAGAACACGAATGCACTACAAACGCATAATTAGAGAGCGATTCGAGATGTTCAGGTTAAAACCAATATATGATACTCGATGATAATATGAAACCTTCGTATTCCCATCGATACTCATATATGAAACTAAAAGCGCCACTTAGTCCCCGTCTATCGGTTAACATACGTGCGATGGTCGTCGTGACATAGAACTATACGAAGGTTGTTAAATATCGGACGGTATAGCTCGATACTAACAACCGTCGTATAGTCTACGCGACGAGAAAATTCAATCGTATGGTAATCCATAGATTTTTCCCGTGTGGACAAGTTAAGAATGTATAAAGCTAACGCCTTCATTCACTTGTGTTTTCATCCATTTCGAGATATTTCGTCGGTACCTTTTGTTGGAGATAGTGCCCTCAGAGTCAATTATTAGGTCACAGGTACGTGATTGTAATGATTGAGGGAGGACCTATCCCGGTAGAACAGTCTTACTCGAGATGATAGTATGCTATCTGGTTTACCTTTATCATCGTGTACTGCTTTAGGTGACATGACACGTCGCTATTACACGTTGATAGAGCCCCTAGGATTCTTGCTTGACCACCAGCAGTATGAGGGCGATCATATAAGTGGGAGCTGGGGGTCTACAAGCATATCCTTAAAAGGTCCCTAGTCGTGGGAGTTTCGAGACCGGGCATCGATACTCCATTAGTAGACTAGTGTATACAGTCGAGACCCCGACGAGGGGCGGTGGCCGGTCTCACAAGCCACTGGTGTCAGTTGGATCACCTAAGATGTATACAGGTGCTCATTGGGTTATGAGTACACCGGACAGGACTCGCCGGGAACATGCTAGTTGGTCATATACCAGACGTCAGATGGCAGTTCCCTGGTGACATGTGTGCAGGTTAGTTCATCGACCTGGGGATCGTCATTTGTCTCGTGTGAGTTCCCACTGTACTTTGATTACTACCCTACCACGGCTCAAAGGAGTCGTGCAAACAGGTTTTAGTTGGGTACAGTCCCGAGCCACATGGAGGCAGTGAGCGTATCTTCAGGGGTTCGTCTCTCCCGGTATTGGGGGTGAGGTCGTGCTGTGTCTAGGAGAGCCATTACACAAAGTCCTTGGCCAAGGCAAGGAGATTTACTGGTAGGTATTCCAGTAGTATCTCAGGGTGTTCTGGGCTACACTCCGACACGACTTGTACCGCTTTTGGGGGTCTGACTTTTACCAACCCCCTAGGCCCGCCATGCGATACTCATAGACGAACGGACCGGACTGCACGGATATTGTCACTGACAGGCTCAGTTGGGTGTCGGGGTGAGCTTCCTCATCGACGTCCCATTTAGTCAATAGCTGGTGGCCCGTCACGTATTGGCTTATACCTCTGACGTGCTAGTGGTTAAATCCACAGCCATAGTATTGACGAGTCTTTAGAGTCCACCACACTTTCTGTTACTCAGCTTTCGGGCGAAACGCTGTAGAGGCCATATGGAGATATGGCAAGGTCCGATCAGATACGTGCGGTATTGCACGGATCAGGATCGGACAGTTTTGTACTAGTGGCCGTATAGTTATATGGCAGGGTTTGATCTGATACGTGCGGTATTGCACGGATCAGGATCGAACGGATTTAACTAGCCGGCTTTGGCTTAAGCTGGTCTTAGTTTAGTACAGTGTAGATTTTGTCTCATTGCATTTGTATCCGGACGGAATACAGATGCGGGTGTGTATGCACAGTATCGGGGTTTTCCTGTAATTTATTACGGGACCAGTTTTCTGGAGTTGCCAGTTTGCATTCCGTTCCGGCCGGTTTTCCTTTGTTCTTTCCCGGCCGGACTTTTTCGATGGAGGGGGTTATTTGCAGTTTTGCAAATAACAATTTGTGGGGGGGTTTCTTGCAATTGTATTGATTATGATGGCTTTCATATCTTGCACCATTGACTTGCTTTTTATTATGATTGAAAGGGTATGGGTTGAATAGTAGTTTAAGCATGGTGTATGTTTCTTTGACCTTGGATATGGTCACCTTTCTTATGCTCCTACACTCACCTCCCTTTGCATTATGTGTTGATTCCTCCACCATTCTTATTCTCACTAGAAGAGAGTTTTATTCATGGTTGAGAAAAAGAAAGAGTGAAAGAAAAGAGAAGAAGAGGGTTTCATCTTCATCCTTGAGAGTGTTTCGTTTTCTTGATCTCATTTCATGATAAGAAAAATGCAAGCACCATTTTTCTTGTCTTGTATCCTCCATCATCCTCAAATGGCAACAAACCCCAAAAGAGACACTACACTAGATAACCTACAGCATATCTTGAGCATGTCGAGTTGCCGGCTTCATGCTCGAGTTGCCTCGGTATTGAGGCGGGAGCCCGTAAAAGACGAAGGCGATGTGGTGCCCTTTCAGGCGAGGAGGCGACGATGTGGACGGAGATCCCGCGAGGAGATCGGAGTGGAGATGAAGACCGGAGGACTTGGATCGTCGGTATATCTCTATTCCCATTCTTGTAGATAGCTTAGACTAGTTAATGGTCCGATCCGGTTAAAGTGCGCGGTGGTGCCGGTTTGCAAAGTCTGCAAAATTTAAGTTATTCACCGCTTCCGCATTTGGCCGTCGGATTGACGGCCGGGGCGCCGCCGTGCACTTACAGTGGTATCAGAGCCTCGCCATTAACTTAGTCTAACTTTGTGTAATGTGTTTGCATTTCCGATCGATCAAAAAGTTCCAAAACTGCATTTTAGTTCGCATCAGTTTCTGTTGAAAATTTTTGGTCTCGAAAAATTTTTCAGGTTGTAAAATATTGATGTACTGGATAATCTAAGAGTTCTGTAAAAATTTGATGAAGTAACTCCACAGTTGGAGCGCGGAACCGCCGCGAAAACCACCTTTGTGCGGCCCTTCCGCCGCGCACTATTCACATCACTTCACCATTTTTTTACAGAGGCCTTCTGGGCTTAAAATATGGGCTTTGGAATATTAAAGTTGGGCCAATTGTTTCTGTGAGTGCTACAGTTTTCTTTGGGGCCCACTTGTTAATTGTTTGATCAATCGGAAATTTTTTAAACACATTTTTCACAGTATTTACATTATATCTGCGACCGTGAATGTCACTCGATCGGTAAATCCGGTCTAACTGCTATAGCCCGGTTAGACGGATTTGCGAACGTGATTTTCACGTTGATGTTCTATGTATTTGCTGTGATGTTGCGGATTGGTCGTGGGGGATAGCCTGGATGCAATGCTAGTACAGTTTTGTTGTATTATGTACATTTGATGTTGCGGGGCGAGCGTCCGACATGTGGACTGCCGTCACTGCCTGATTGTATTATTCTTTTGGGGCACGACCTGGTTGCTGTCGATGTACCCGTTGTATGTATATTTTACTTTCTGTACTAGGATTGCCCCGCGGAGGGGTGCACGGATAGCCGGATTCTGGAGGGCAACAAGCCCGCATCTCATGGCATTGGGACGGAGGGGGCTTCACTCCAGGATTGACGGGCTATTCGCCGCACTCGTAGGGGGTACAGGTTGACCCAGGAGGGGTGCCCAAGTTACCGGATTCCGTGAAGTGCTGGGTGGTCCATTCACGTTGCTGAAGGGGGCTGCCTCGCTTCAGGTTTTGGCGGGTAACTTGCCGCGCCCGTAGGGGTCTAGGATTTCATTGCACAGGCTATCCACACGACCAGGGGAACGTCGGGTTTCAGCGGCTCTGTGAAACCCGGGGATCCCAGATATCTGTATTGTTTCTGTGATGCTGTTCATTATCTGTGATGTTGCATTTTATTCACGCCTTGAGCGAAATATAATATATTGGTATATATATTAGTAGATGTTGTATATGTTTTACATCCGCGCTAGTCCAGTCCCCGCTCTGTCGTTAGTTAGCTAACCTAACGGGTAATGACGGGACCCAGTGGCGAATGCGGATGGCATATACGTACATCAGTATATTTTCGTTCTTTTTGGTGTGATCAATTGATGGGACTGCATTGATTCGAATCAATGCAAAGTTAAAAACAAACCTAATCTGATGTTGTTGGAACACTTTTCAAAAAGCTGTTATTGCAAGGACGTTCACTTTTGTTTTGCATCGTGGTATTCATTTGGAATATCCTGCTCCTCAGTCGACGAGGCAAGGGCCGAGATCCCTTCACCGGGAGTGACCCCTTGGACAGAAGTTTGCGTCAGGGCAGTAACTTCACTATAGCCGATTGCTTTTGCTTTGCACCGTGGTATTCAGTTGGAATATCCTGCACCTCATTCTACGGGGAAAGAGCTGAGATCCCTTCACTGGGAGTGACCTCTTTAGTAAAGGTTTTCGTCACTATATTTTCTAAAAAGCTATCCGTTCCTTCAACGATATCAAGTTCATTACGTTAAAGGTTTTCGCCAGAAACCATTCGTAGCCCTCCGTCGTTTCATATGGGTGGTCAATAGTATTCAAGCTGTGTATGTTGGCCAAAGTCAAGGCACAGTGATTGGTAGCTATTGGGGTATTCATATGCAGCATAGATAGATGCGTTGGTTTGGGACAGTCGTGCTGCCATTTTGGCCAAAGTCAAGGGTATGTACGGGTGGATTCAAATTAACCTGGAGAATGACGGGTAGAACTTGACATGTGACTTATGATATGTTGGCCAAAGTCAAGGTCATAAGAGCATGGGGCAGAAATCACATCGGGAGTTTCAAAAGTACTGAAACTTGCCAGATATGCGCATACCTTCTGGAGTGTGATACCGTGAGCGGATTCCGTCACGTTGTCATGCGATGAGAGTTGGATCCCGATTCCCACTGATGAGTTAGTTTACTCCTCGGGTGACCCCGACTAATTCTTCTTTTAGGTTTGGAGGAGAATTTGAGGTACAGTGGGAGGTTTCCAGATTAGATAAATTGGTGACCATTCTGATCTAGGTTAGAGTGCACGCTGAGTGTTTCTTTTCTCTCTCTCTCTTTGGCAGCGACCATTGACCCGACCCTAAGACTATGACTCAGTGACCAAGTTGACCGAACCTTCTTAAACACTGGCTTTTGGATTGTCAGAGTTGCAGACCTCATTGCCACTCCTACTTTTACCCTTTTCTCCAGGACACCCCGTATTACTACGAACGTCCACTTCCATTGGACAAAACCATCGTATGGTTAGATACGAACTCGAAGGGATTCGAGGATGGTTTCCGGTTCTGGAGAAAACGGATAGGATTATTCAGTTGTCTTTTCCTTTTACCCTCTCTCAGGTTACGAGTACTCCTTGGTTTAGGGGTAGTACACCTATTACGCAAATTGGATTGTCTTCTTCCAAACCTTAGGCTGGTGCCGACCGGTAGGGAATGAAGAAAACCAATTAGCATAACGATGGTGTGCAGAAGGTATTAAGTTCAGACAAAGCAAGGGATTAGTAAGAGGGCAAAGTTAATTGCAACAGATATTCACGACCAAACCAAATATTTCGTTACCACTCCCACATCACCTTTGTATTTCTCCAGGACACTCCGTATCACTACGAAGATCCACAGTTTATTTGGATACTCCATCGTATGGTTATATACGAACTCGAATGGAACTTGTTCCAGTTCGGGGATGGATTCTGGTTCAGGAGAAATAGGAATAAGGTTTATTCGGTTGTCTTTTATCTTCACCCTCTCTCATTGCGAGTGCTCCTAGGATTGGGACAGTACACCCATTATGCTTATTGGATAGTCTTCTTCCAAACCATAGGCTGGTGCCGAACGGTAGGGAAGGAAGAAAACCATTTGGCATAAAGGGGTGTGCAGAAGGTAATGACTAAAGACATATGAAGGGATGTGGAGAGATGGCAATGAATTATACGGTTGTAGTTGTGAATCTGGATAATGGAAGAGGCATTACTATGAATACCGGGATACCCCACGGAACATTTCAATGTTTCAGTTTCACTGTGTAATGTTAAAGGAAAACTGATTTCTCAATTAGATACTTACTCCAGGGTATGTATTTACCAGGTACGATTCTCACATCTGTATGGTTTTACAGATGATGAGTGGGAGTAAGTTATTGGGAATTGGGTGATCATCCTCATTATATCGGGATTCGTTGTAATCGGTGATATTTGAGGAAATCATCTGGGCTGTTTGCCGGTCGGCAAATATTTGGTTTTGAATATCCGCTGTTATGCACCAATTTCAAATTGATATATCTGTACGTCTATTTTCATAGAGTGAGATATACCTTTTGATATTATGTCGATGACATTTACCTATATCAGTGGATGGTTAGGTAAGGAGCATTAAACAGCAATGTAATTCTTCTTAACCATAAGTACAGTTTTCAACCTACGACACACAGTGAATGAGTTATCAGACTCAAGGGACTTATACAGAGTATTGTATGTTGTCCAGGGTCCATCAGGACAGAGGGGTTGGTCCTCGTACTATATTCGGTTTACTTATGACTTCTCTAGTTTTTAGACAGGTGTTTCATGGAAACACAGGGTCTAAGTTTTGAGGAGTTATAGGTATTTGAATAGAGTAGAGAACCAGGTATAGCAAGTATCGGGATTCTTCAAAGAGATCGAAGATGTAGATACTTGTGTATGGTATTCAGTTGATAGTAATGATAAAGAGAAATTGCTTCTCTTTCAGGTTACTCATAATTGGAAGCATTCCTAAGTTGAGTAACGCTGATCGGCCTCTCTCCATTTAGTTGACATGCACTGGAGACAGCTGCATGATTTGAATCTGGTTCAATTAAATCAGTGCCTCTGGTTTTATATTGGATATAGAACAGTTCATATCTTAACGATGTTAAGGTACGGGGAGTTGTTCGGTTTATGCTTAAAACCAGACACTGGACAACTCAAGGCACGTTTCTGTAATGGCTGTTTGTGGGTTGACCCAGGCTATGACGCGGGTTGACTTTCTACCATCTGGATGAACAATAGCGATATTGTTCTAGACTCACCACAATTTTATTAAAAATGGATTTTTTCAAGAAAACAATAGTGGGAGTATGGTAGAACTGGAAGTAATTCCAGAACCACAAACGATTACTGAAGATTTGATAAGGAACCTAAAGATTCAATCTGGATTGACATTCCATTGGCCACTCCGCAGATAAGGTGGGTAACTTCAGGCACCCGAGAGGTACTACGGTAGCCTCAAGGACGGTGACAGGGAAGTTCTTGTTTACCCACAATTGCCATTGCTGTTGTTCCAGGTTACGAGACCCGGCGGGAGGATGAATATAGCGTCGTTCTAAACCAGTTTTAGAAGTGTACGTCTATATGACTCTGCCAGAGGGTTGTCGTAGTCAGTGGGAGCAGCGGAAGCATTGGTGGAAAGGTTGCTTATGTCTATTTATAGACTAGAGCAGATGTAGCGGAGATAGATCATCAATTTCTGATATGACAGTCATGGGTTTGACTTCATCAGAATAGGGGATGGATCAGTTGAGAAGGTAGTAGGGTGTGATATCCTGGTATTTGGATGATATACACAGAGTAGGAAAAGAAGCTCCTGCACTACGATCGGTTATACTTTGGTCGTCACACAGTTGTTTCTCCACAAAGGAAATGGATTTTATATCAGACATACTGGTTACTAGATCTATGGTTTTAGATCTAGATTTGGGTGTTTTCCCAATCAGGGTACTTGACAGCATTCTAAGAGTATTTAGGATGGACGACTCCTGGCACGGTAGTGTACCTGCAGGTAATGGAGTCACCCTCTCTAAAGGTGTCTTACAGACTAAAGGGGAGAGGGACGTGCATGATTGGCAGATCACTTGCTTAGGCAATTGAGTCAATCATGAGATGTCAAGTACCACACCAGATGTTGTTCTTGCACTAGATGCAATAAGTTGACATTAATCCAATCCTGGAGAAACAGTCGGAAGCAGTTTTAGAACATAAGTGGATGTTCTAGGGATATGATAACGACAGCCTCATTTAGGAGACAGTTATCATTCCAGGCTTCCAAGGTGACATGGACAACAAGGAGGTTGTCAGAGTTATAGTTTTCCCTCTGACGAGGGGCAGTATTTTGGACAGGTGGTCCAAGGCAATACTGAGGGAGGCATGGCGCGCAGGATACTGATTAAGTTCAGTTGACGATACAGTCTAAGAAGTTTGGATTTGGAGTTCATTTATGAGCTATGTTCCATCAGACATCCAGACACATTCTAAGACAGGTATTGCTCATTTCGGGAGATGGGTTTCTCCGCGAACTTGAGATATAGAGAGACATAGAAAGAAACTACTAAGCGGATCCACTCACTGAGGCTATTCCTCGAACGCAATAGTTCCGCAAACGAGCTTTGTGAGACTGACTAGTAGAGGAGTTGGATGTTCGGTATCACACGGGCTGTGAGTATGCGACATCGCAATAATTAGCCTTGAGTGCAAGTGGGAGATTGTTGGAGATAGTGCCCTCAGAGTCAATTATTAGGTCACAGGTACGTGATTGTAATGATTGAGGGAGGACCTATCCCGGTAGAACAGTCTTACTCGAGATGATAGTATGCTATCTGGTTTACCTTTATCATCGTGTACTGCTTTAGGTGACATGACACGTCGCTATTACACGTTGATAGAGCCCCTAGGATTCTTGCTTGACCACCAGCAGTATGAGGGCGATCATATAAGTGGGAGCTGGGGGTCTACAAGCATATCCTTAAAAGGTCCCTAGTCGTGGGAGTTTCGAGACCGGGCATCGATACTCCATTAGTAGACTAGTGTATACAGTCGAGACCCCGACGAGGGGCGGTGGCCGGTCTCACAAGCCACTGGTGTCAGTTGGATCACCTAAGATGTATACAGGTGCTCATTGGGTTATGAGTACACCGGACAGGACTCGCCGGGAACATGCTAGTTGGTCATATACCAGACGTCAGATGGCAGTTCCCTGGTGACATGTGTGCAGGTTAGTTCATCGACCTGGGGATCGTCATTTGTCTCGTGTGAGTTCCCACTGTACTTTGATTACTACCCTACCACGGCTCAAAGGAGTCGTGCAAACAGGTTTTAGTTGGGTACAGTCCCGAGCCACATGGAGGCAGTGAGCGTATCTTCAGGGGTTCGTCTCTCCCGGTATTGGGGGTGAGGTCGTGCTGTGTCTAGGAGAGCCATTACACAAAGTCCTTGGCCAAGGCAAGGAGATTTACTGGTAGGTATTCCAGTAGTATCTCAGGGTGTTCTGGGCTACACTCCGACACGACTTGTACCGCTTTTGGGGGTCTGACTTTTACCAACCCCCTAGGCCCGCCATGCGATACTCATAGACGAACGGACCGGACTGCACGGATATTGTCACTGACAGGCTCAGTTGGGTGTCGGGGTGAGCTTCCTCATCGACGTCCCATTTAGTCAATAGCTGGTGGCCCGTCACGTATTGGCTTATACCTCTGACGTGCTAGTGGTTAAATCCACAGCCATAGTATTGACGAGTCTTTAGAGTCCACCACACTTTCTGTTACTCAGCTTTCGGGCGAAACGCTGTAGAGGCCATATGGAGATATGGCAAGGTCCGATCAGATACGTGCGGTATTGCACGGATCAGGATCGGACAGTTTTGTACTAGTGGCCGTATAGTTATATGGCAGGGTTTGATCTGATACGTGCGGTATTGCACGGATCAGGATCGAACGGATTTAACTAGCCGGCTTTGGCTTAAGCTGGTCTTAGTTTAGTACAGTGTAGATTTTGTCTCATTGCATTTGTATCCGGACGGAATACAGATGCGGGTGTGTATGCACAGTATCGGGGTTTTCCTGTAATTTATTACGGGACCAGTTTTCTGGAGTTGCCAGTTTGCATTCCGTTCCGGCCGGTTTTCCTTTGTTCTTTCCCGGCCGGACTTTTTCGATGGAGGGGGTTATTTGCAGTTTTGCAAATAACAATTTGTGGGGGGGTTTCTTGCAATTGTATTGATTATGATGGCTTTCATATCTTGCACCATTGACTTGCTTTTTATTATGATTGAAAGGGTATGGGTTGAATAGTAGTTTAAGCATGGTGTATGTTTCTTTGACCTTGGATATGGTCACCTTTCTTATGCTCCTACACTCACCTCCCTTTGCATTATGTGTTGATTCCTCCACCATTCTTATTCTCACTAGAAGAGAGTTTTATTCATGGTTGAGAAAAAGAAAGAGTGAAAGAAAAGAGAAGAAGAGGGTTTCATCTTCATCCTTGAGAGTGTTTCGTTTTCTTGATCTCATTTCATGATAAGAAAAATGCAAGCACCATTTTTCTTGTCTTGTATCCTCCATCATCCTCAAATGGCAACAAACCCCAAAAGAGACACTACACTAGATAACCTACAGCATATCTTGAGCATGTCGAGTTGCCGGCTTCATGCTCGAGTTGCCTCGGTATTGAGGCGGGAGCCCGTAAAAGACGAAGGCGATGTGGTGCCCTTTCAGGCGAGGAGGCGACGATGTGGACGGAGATCCCGCGAGGAGATCGGAGTGGAGATGAAGACCGGAGGACTTGGATCGTCGGTATATCTCTATTCCCATTCTTGTAGATAGCTTAGACTAGTTAATGGTCCGATCCGGTTAAAGTGCGCGGTGGTGCCGGTTTGCAAAGTCTGCAAAATTTAAGTTATTCACCGCTTCCGCATTTGGCCGTCGGATTGACGGCCGGGGCGCCGCCGTGCACTTACACCTTTCCGCTGGTTCTCCGTGTACAAAGATAGATTAGATGTTCATTTCAACGTTGTTTCACAGCTTTGAAATGATTATCTATTCTATTACAGTGTACTCGGAGAACAGCGGGGAGGTGCTGCCGAAATTTACTCGAAACGGTTGAAAGCACAAGTGATGGGTGTTCGCTCTATACATTCTTAATGGGATAGAAGCCTACCCCCGACAGCCGGAACACACACATACAACAAGAATACACAACAAACGCATAATTAGAGAGCGATTCGAGATGTTCAGGTTAAAACCAATATATGATACTCGATGATAATATGAAACCTTCGTATTCACATCGATACTCATATATGAAACTAAAAGCGCCACTTAGTCTCCGTCTATCGGTTAACATACGTGCGATGCTCGTCGTGACATAGAACTATACGAAGGTTGTTAAATATCAGACAGTATAGCTTGATACTAACAACCGTCGTATAGTCTACGCGACGAGAAAATTCAATCGTATGGTAACCCATAGATTTGTCCCGTGTGGAAAAGTTAAGAATGTATAAATCAAACGCCTTCATTCACTTGTGTTTTCATCCGTTTCGAGATATTTCGTCGGTACCTTTCCGCTGGTTCTCCGTGTACAAAGATAGATTAGATGTTCATTTCAATGTTGTTTCACAGCTTTGAAATGATTATCTATTCTATTACAGTGTACTCGGAGAACAGCGGGGAAGTGCTGCCGAAATTTACTCGAAACGGTTGAAAGCACAAGTGATGGGTGTTCGCTCTATACATTCTTAATGGGATAGAAGCCTACCCCCGACAGCCGGAACACACACATACAACAAGAATACACAACAAACGCATAATTAGAGAGTGATTCGAGATGTTCAAGTTAAAACCAATATATGATAATATGAAACCTTCATATTCTCATCGATACTCATATATGAAACTAAAAGCGCCACTTAGTCCCTGTCTATCGGTTAACATACGTGCGATGCTCGTCGTGACATAGAACTATACGAAGGTTGTTAAATATCAGACAGTATAGCTCGATACTAACAACCATCGTATAGTCTACGCGACGAGAAAATTCAATCGTATGGTAACCCATAGATTTGTCCCGTATGGACAAGTTAAGAATGTATAAAGCAAATGCCTTCATTCACTTGTGTTTTCATCCGATTCGAGATATTTCGTCGGTACCTTTCCGCTGGTTCTCCGTGTACAAATATAGATTAGATGTTCATTTCAATGTTGTTTCACAGCTTTGAAATGATTATCTATTCTATTACAATGTACTCGGAGAACAGCGAGGAGGTGCTGCCGAAATTTACTCGAAACGGTTGAAAGCACAAGTGATGGGTGTTCACTCTATACATTCTTAATGGGATAGAAGCCTACCCCCGACAGCCGGAACACACACATACAACCAGAATACACAACAAACGCATAATTAGAGAGTGATTCGAGATGTTCAAGTTAAAACCAATATATGATAATATGAAACCTTCATATTCTCATCGATACTCATATATGAAACTAAAAGCGCCACTTAGTCCCCGTCTATCGGTTATCATACGTGCGATAATTTATTCTTTTCAACGACAAACGCACACACAAAGCATATACACGGATTTTCTCCTTTGTCAGTATCCCGTTCTTATATTTCTCAATATAGTCAGCATAACCTACAATTTATATGTTATATAGTCTAACGTGGCCCATGAGTACGTCAGAGTTAAGGACTGGATGTTTGTGGATTGGAAACAACGTATGCAACCTAAGTTTGTCGCAGGAGTTGCTGCTTTCCTTGAATTTGCACGCGCACATAATAAGATCGTAATAGAGAAGATTCTCTGTCCTTGCGATAGATGTGCCAATAAGTACTGGCAGAAGGTAGAATTGGCAGAGCTTCATATTGTAAAACATGGGTTTACTAGACTTTATACAACTTGGAAATATCACGGGGTAGGAGAAGAATGCAGTACTGCGGCAGAAGAAGGAGAACACGATAATGCGGCAGGAGAAGAAGAAGAATTCGGTAGTGCGGCAGGAGACGATAATTTATTTCCATCAGAAAAAATGGAGGATATGGTAGAGGCTGCCCTAGGTGAATCTATTCGTACCGAAGATGACATTCCTTCCGGTCAAGGACCGCGTGCGGATAAATATGAAAATTTCATGAATGATGCTAGGAAACCAATTTATGAGAATGCGAAGTATTCCACCCTCTGATGGTTCGTCCAACTTTTCCAGATTAAGTGCCTAAATGGATGGAGCAACAAGCCATTCACAATGCTTCTTTCGTTCTTGAAAGATTCTATACCTCCGGGAATTAATGTGCCCGACAGCTAGTATGAAGCCCAGAAGATGATGTCTGATTTGGGTCTAAAGTGCGAGAAGATTCAAGCATGTCCTAAAAATTGCGTGTTGTACCGGAAAGAGAATTCAGATTTGAAAGAGTGTCCAACATGCGGAGAGGTCAGGTATAAGCCGAAAGATTCTGATATGAAGCCTGATATACCTGTGAAGGTAGCACGATACTTTCCCATAACACAGAGGCTACAGAGGCTATTCAGGTGCAAGAAAACAGCCGAGGCAATGATTTGGCATCACCGTGCTCCTCCAAGCGAAGATGGAACAATGAGCCATCCAAGAGATTCACCGGCATGGAAGGATTTCGATAGGAGGCACGCAATATTCAGTAGCGATCCTCGCAATGTCCGGCTCGGACTGGCTAATGATGGCTTCTGCCCATTCAACTATATGGATGGAAGTCATAGCACATGGCCCGTTGTAATGATAATTTATAATTTGTCGCCTTGGTTGGCTATGGACCAATCATACTTTATGATGCCTCTTTTTATCGACGGACCAAACTCACCGGGGAACCATATCAACGTCTATCTCCGACCACTGATCGAGGAGTTGAAATATTTGTTCATTGATGGTGTAGAGACATATGATGCAAACACAAATACAACCTTCATACTGTGTGCGGCTTTAATGTGGACAATTAATGACTTTCCTGCGTATGGAATGCTATCAGGTTAGTCCGTACATGGTCACAAAGCATGTCCTCATTGCCATGAACACACAACATCGAAATTCTTGAATTTTAGCAGGAAGGTTTGTTATTGCGGCCATCGACGTTTCCTGCCTCCAGACCACCCCTATAGGTTAGACACGGTTCACTTTGATGGTCATCAGGAGCTTCTGGGACCTCCATCCCCATTGTCCGGAGTGGATGTGACTGGTAAATGGGATGGTTACAATAACGTGATCTTCGGGATGGATCCGACGAAACAGGTCAAACCACCATATTGGAACAAGTTAAGCATTTTCTTCGAGCTTCCGTACTAGTCTACAAATTCAGTGCGTCATTGTCTGGACGTCATGCATATAGAGAAGGGAGTATCAGAGCACATACTTAACTTGTTTCTTTATAAAGACGGGAAATCGAAAGACAACATGAATGCTCGGATGGATCTACAAGAGTGGGGAATAAGAAGTTAATTGCACCCTACACCGGTAGCGGGTAAACCGGGCAAGTTTGTACTTCCCAATGTCGCTTATCATATGTCACAACCGGAGAAGAAAAGATTCCTGCAGGTGTTGCATGATTTGAAAGTCCCCACAGGTTACTCAGGATCATTCAGCAAGAAAATAAAAATTGTGAAGGGCAAGATCGATGGGCTGAAAAGTCATGATCACCATGTTATCGTGGAGCACCTTCTTCCATTAGCCCTCAGGACTTCTCTCCCCGACTCGGTTGGTCTAGTAATCAACGACCTATGTTGTTTTTTCAAGGAGTTGTGTGCTAAAACACTGGAGGTTGCGACGTTGGATAAACCAGAAAATTCTATTGCGTTGATACTTTGCAAGTTTGAGCGTATTTTCCCACCGTCATTCTTCGATATCATAATACACTTGACGGTTCATCTTGCAACTGAGGCGAAGTTAGCCGGACCGGTACAATATCGATGGATGTATCCCGTCGAGAGGTACGTGTAATTTTTCGTTTCGCGCAATTTATAAATTTATTGTTATCCTGTATGCCCGTATTTATTTATTCAACATATTTTCATTAGGTACCTCTACACTCTTAAGAAGTATATACGCAATAAAAATCGACCAGAGGGTTCTATCATGCAAGGTTATCTTCTTAATGAAGCAACCACATTTTGTTCCCGCTATCTGGACGAGAACATTGAGATAAGGCTTAACCGACCACGAAGAATTCAAGACGGGCCATATGGTAAAGCCGAGTATAAGAGGGTAGACACTATGTTTATCAAAAAGATATATCGGTTTATCTTGCTTAATTGCGCATGTCTTGAACAAATTAGAGAGTATGTTTTTTTGGATTAATTGTTATATTTGTGTATGAAAGATATAATATTAATGTCATAATTATTTGTCGAAAACATAATTCATTTTAACGAGGTACGTGAGGGGCATCCTGATTGGAACAAAGAACGTTTGGAAAAATATCATCAAGATAATTTTTGTGATTGGGTCACAGATAATGTAAGTTATTCGAATAAGCTATCAATTTTAATCTAAACTTGTATCGTTATGTATTTGTTGTAAAATTTGTTTTGTTAGATCCACGATCCGAACTTGTCTGCATCATTTGAGAGTGATTCAAGATGTTTAGCTCAATTTCCTAGTATGGAGGTTGCATATTACAAAGGATTTGGTGTCCTTGGATACAAATTCGAAGTTAAGGACATAGAAACATCTAGAACCACTCAGAATAGTGGGATTGCGATGGTAGGATCGGACGGTGTGATTTACTATGGGTACTTAAATTGTATACTCGGCATCCACTATCCCGGACGATCAGAACCCTTTTATATATTCCAGTGTACTTGGTACGATACGCGAACCGATACGGACAGGTGGAGAAGCAATCTTGGGACTTGGGAAGATGAATATGGATTGACCAGTGTGTACACGCTTCGATTTTACGGTCAGGAAGATCCGTTTATCTTTCCGAACCAAGCGTTCCAAGTATACTACTCACAGTGTTTGAAGCATCCGGGATGGAGTGTTGTATGCCGATGGAAACCCAGAGATGTCTATGATGTCCCAGAATTTGAGGACAGCGGTGAAAACGAAGAAGAGAGAAGGCTTAAAGTGCTCCGATCGTCTGTTTCGAAGGACGGGTTGTCTTCGACCGATCATGAAGTTACGTGGGTTAGAAATGACATCGACGATGAAATCCAAGTAGATATGTATAATGCGCCCACGAAACAAAAAAGGTTATCAGTAATATTATATTATTACTTCACATTTTACGCTCTATACATATATAGTCAATACTTTTAATGATTGTCTAATGCGTCCACGAACCGTTTATCTAGATTTGATGACGATGTCGGGAGCAGCGAGGGGCGGCAGGAGCTCCAGCCGCGGCAGAGGCAGAGCGGTTCTGCCGCCCGGAGAGCTCCGTAAGGAGCTTCAGAGGGCTGGTCTTGCACCCAGATCGGAGACCCCTTCGGATGCCTCCTTCCGTGTGGATTTTGCCACACCTCCAGGTATACTGCACGCATATCCATTTTGAATGTACTATTACAGATATTCATGCCTGTTTATGTCAAAATTACTTATATTGTCAATGTTTGATTGTCTAGTTGTTGGTGATGCGTCCACATCTGGGACAGAGGCCACTCCCGCTCCTCCAGGTATGTTTATATATCATATAGTGGATGTATGTTGATTTAGAATGCTATATCATAAATACACACATTCCTTTTGCTCTTACTTAGCAATTTTTATTACTGTCTAGCTGTAGGTGGTGACACCACCACACCTGTGGGTATGTTTATATATCCTATAGTGCATGCATATTGATTTAGAACGTTATATTATTGATCTACACATTATTTTTGCAATTACTTATATAATCTATTTTTAATTGTCTAATTATAGGTGGTGCTTCCACATCTTCCGCAGGGGCCACTCCTTCGGCTTCCATACCCTCCGCATCGTCTGCAGATTAGTATGAATAAATTTAAAATATTTATTCATTTTACATATGCTGTATAGAATAAATATGAACTTCATGGAAATTTAGCGTCAATGTTTATTTTCTAGTTGGAGGGGATGCGTCCGCATCCGGGACCCCGGTTGTTCCTCAACGGAGGAACTATCGTCCCGCTCGTGCTGCTGCCCGGGCCCAGGCTCGTGCGATAGTCACCGGAGGTATATATCACACTTGAATTTTTGTTTAACCTTGATTTCTTAATACAACTTTGTCTTAATATTGATTGTCTTGATATTTTGTGCAGACGCAGGGCCTCCCCATCCCCAGAGGGGGGCTCGAGGCCCGAATCAGTCCCAGAGGCTGAGGCCTGACAGAGGTAGGGGGGAGGCAGCATTCCCCCTTTTTTTTTACCCTTGACTATCGCTATACCGGTCCTCATGCCGAGAGGTTCGGCCGGTATATGGGGGACGAGAGCCGGCTCGTGAAGAACTATCCACTTCACGTTGAGTGGGGCGAGCCGCGCCAGCGCTCATTCGCCCTCTTCTTTGATCAGGCTCGGGTACGTATTAATATATATTTTCATTTGATCTATCCGCTTATCATATTTATTATTAACACTTGCAATCTAATAACAATGTTTTTTTTTGTATTTTCAGTTGGATTACGATTTTCAGCCTGTAGCCGACCCTGATCACCCGTGGAGGGTGCTCGACCTTCATGCTCTGTACAATGGCCTGATGAAGAACATGCAGGCCAAGGTCCGATACAACAGGAATGAGCTGAAGGCCGATAGCTACTCCCTGTAGATGGCGACCCCCGAGGCAGAGAAAGCGGCCCTCCTATCTACTCCGGCGTTTGCGAGAGTCGACGTAGAGACATGGCCTCTATTGTGCGAATATTTCGACTCCCAGCGCAAACATGTATGTATTTTAAATGTAATTCATTGTTTAGGATATAATTTATTTTTTGTGTTCCTTAATTAGAAAACTAAATGTTAATGCGTTGGGCAGAAACAGGCCGCTCAGAATACAGAGAACAGGAAGTCGGCGAAGAGGGGTTGCCCTACTTACACAGGTGGCTCGAGGAATATTAATCGAGCCATGGAGTTAACGGTAAATTACAATAGACCGACCTTTGTGATATTCTACAATATTAAGAGTTATTTTCTAATATTTCTAATATTAAGAGTTATTTTCTAATATTGCAGACAGCTCGGACCGTGGCGTCAGGTGGTATACCGAGCGTGCTGTCCGCATATCTTGCCGTCCACGGCACCTCGACAGATCACGCCACGGGCGAGCTTCGATATCCCGACGTCGCTACCCAGGAGTATTGCGTAAGTGTTAATATTTATTCTACCTATATTTGAAATTTTAGCTTTGGAAGGTTCAAGTTTAAATTTTATACTTATACTTTACTGCTTAATGTGGGTGTAGGAGCGGGTGGTTGAGCAGGCCGAGGCCTCGGGGATCGATTTTACCGGACAGAGCGATCCGAGGCTGCTGACCCCAGTTCTGGACGCCGCACACGGAGGGCACCACGGAGGTTGGGAGAGAGGCCGGGGACTGGGCCGTAGCAGGGCCCATATGAGGTTGGACTCCACCCCGGCGGTTACTTCCTCCGTCTCCAGTGAGCGACGTGTCCATCAGGAAATGGAGAGCTTGAGGGCCACCGTTCAGGAGTTGAAGGAGATGCTGGTATGTATACTACTTTATAGTAAAATATCATGTCATATTATAGATATCAACATATCCATAATTAGTAATGTAGGGTTACTAGGCACACTAACAAGTCTCTACAAGGCATCGACCATGCCAAAATTAAATTTTTATGTGCCGAATAACACTAAGCAAGATCGTATACTAGAGTTTAGGAGAATCAATTAGCAAGTAAACAACTTTACGCTATAGGGATACAAAATACAACTTTTGTAGATCGGTCCTCCACTTCTTTGGCTCCTTGATGAAATCCCTTCGCTGCGATCGTGGTTCTCCCGGACCCTTGCATGGATTCACGAGGCGAAAGGTGCGACCTTGCTTGAAGTCTTCGAGGCCGAAGATGATCTACGTCGAGGGAATTCCGACTCAAGCTTCTACTTCACTAACTTGAGAATTAGTGAAGCAAACACCCTATACTAATGTTCTAGTCTAGTAGAGGATGGAGAAATAGGAAGTGGGTTCTCTTTAGAATTTGTTTTCTCACAAGCTATCTCACTTTGGATTAAACCCTAGCTAGCTTTTCTTTTGAACAAAAATGAAGAAGATGAAGAACTAAAGAAAGAGAAGAGGATAATGATCAAGTGAGAATGCTAACCATGGTGAGTGAGTATCATCTACTAACTCATGGTGGGATATAACCATGGCTAAGTCAAGTTGGTTAGGTTAATAAAAATCTAAAGTAAAACAAATTAAGTGGACTTTGTCAAAGCATCCAAAAGCTTCTACAAGCTTCATGCTTATGACATAAGCTTCACTAATTTGTAATTACTTTAAATAAATATTAACCACCATCCAAAATAGTATGGTGTATGTCTTGCACACCCATGTATAGTGTATCATCAACCATGATACAAAAGAAAACACTTTTAATATATATATATCACACACATATATATATTCAAGTGTTCATGTGAGAAAAACCCTAAAGTGAACAAGTGTTAGTAAATGTAAATTAATATATCTAATATACAATTATACACTTAATTATTAAATCAACACTTGACTTAATAATCCGGTCATATCTCATATAACCGACTAACATCCATTGTATCGACTAATCGAATCAATGCTTGATTCGATAATCCGGCTATATCATATATAACCGATCGATACAAAAAGTCGCGAGAATAGAATACAGTATCACATACACGCATTATTCTCGGTCCTGCACATATCACATATGCGCTCCTATTTCGATTTGCCTGAGCCAGTAAAACCTCTATGTAGGACTCTAAAGACTCGTCAATACGCCGGCAGTAGGTGATGATCACATCAAGCACCCACAAGCCGTCAGCGGTACTAGCTGGACGTAACGGCTACCCGGGTACTGAGCGATCAGAAGATCAGCAAGCAAGCCTGCTCCAACTCCTGTAAAAGCCTGCCGGTAACACTTCCCGTACAGTCCGGTCTCCTCGTCTGATATGTCGCATATCAAGTCTGGGGTGGTAAACGTCAGACCCCAATAACCGATAAGTCGTGCCGATGTGAGGCTCATAACGGGTCGAGAAACTACAGGTAACACTTACCAGTAAATCTCTGTATCAGCCCTAGCCAGGGACTTCCCTGTTACGGCCAATCGAGCACTGCGCAACATCAACCCCCAATACCGGGAGAGACGAAACCCCTCCTATCGCTCATTGCCTCTATGTGACTCGGGACCGTACCCAAAAACCGCCGTTTTGCACGCCCTCATGGACGTGATAAGGTGGAAATCAAAGCACAGTGGGAATCACACAAGACTCTATGATGATCTCGGGTCTATAGACTAACCTGCATAAGTGTCACCAGAGAACTGCCACCTGACGTGAGGTATAATACCATCTGGGAGTTCTCGGGGAGTCCGTCTAGTGTAACCAGTCTCCACTGAGCACCCGTATACCATCTCTGATGTCAAACACCAATGGATATGGGATCATCCATCGCCCATCTCATGGGTCGAGATGCGTATACGCTAGTCTACACTGGTATATTGATGCCCCGTCTCGATACACCCATGACTAAGGACCTTGAAGGATGTACTTATGGACTACCATATCCTCACTAGTATGATCCGCATCATAGTCCAGGTAATCAAGTACACATCCTAAGGGCTTTACCAACATGTAACTATAAGACAGTATAAAGAGACAAGTATACATGTTAAGATAGAGATCAACCAGATAGCATACTATCATATCGAGCAAGAAAGTCCTCTCTATATATGTCCAAGCATCCAATATAATATACATCATCTGTATAATACTGGCCTCTAGGGCATATATACAACTAACAATCTTCCACTTGCACTAGGTCCAGCTGCTGTAGTATCGCATACCGAGCATCCCTAAGAGTCTCTCAAACTCTATCTGGGGAATGGCCTTCGTGAGTGGATCCGCAGTGTTGTTCTTCGTGTCAACCCTCCTGACCTCGATCTCCAGGCGATCAACTATCTCCCTGATCCGGTGATACCGCCTCAGAATATGCCTGGATTGCTGATGGGACCTGGGTTCCTTGGCCAAAGCCACTGCTCCATTGTTATCACAATACAAAGGTATTGGATGCTCATTGGATGGAACCACACCAAGTTCAGTAATGAACTTCTTGATCCAGACAGCCTCTTTGGCAGCATCGTTGGCAGCGATGTATTCAGCCTCCATCGTCGAGTCTGCCACGGTTTCCTGCTTGGAACTCTTCCAGCTAATTGCCCCTCCGTAAAGGGTAAAGACAAATCCCAACTGCGACTTAGAGTCGTCCTTATCACTCTGGAAGCTCGAATCGGTAAAGGACTCCACTTGGAGTTCTCCGTTACCATACACCAAGAACATCTCTTTAGTCCTTCGCAAGTACTTGAGAATGCTCTTCACAGCTGTCTAGTGACTCTCTCCAGGATCAGCTTGATACCTACTCACTACACTTAGTGAGTATGCTACATCGGGTCTGGTACATAGCATCGCGTACATGATAGAGCCTACTGCCAAAGCATAGGGTATCCCTTGCATCCGAGCTCTCTCCAAATCAGTCTTGGGAGACATCTCTTTGGAGAGAGTGAGCCCTGAGATCGTGGGTAAAAACCCACGTTTAGACTCTTCCTTACTAAACCTCTTTAGTATGGTGTCAATATACCTGGATTAGGACAATCCCAATATCCTTTTAGATCTATCTCTATAGATCATAATTCCCAATATGCAGGTGTCATCACCAAGATCTTTCATTGAGAATCTTTGTGATAAGAAGAGCTTCACTGATTGCAGCATAGGAATATCATTTCCTATCAAGAGTATGTCGTCCACGTACAATACGAGGAAGACAACCTTACTCTCTGCCACCTTTTTGTAGATACAATGTTCATCTACGTTTTTGACGAAATCAAACTCTTTGATAACGACGTCAAAGCAGATGTTCCAACTCCGCAATGCTTGCTTTAATCCATAAATGGATTTAAGCAGCTTGCACACCTTCCCGCTTCTCCCACTATCTACGAAGCCCTCTAGCTGAGTCATGTACACGCACTCTTCTAAATCACCGTTTAGAAAGGCGGTCTTAACATCCATTTACCAGATTTCGTAGTCATGATATGCAGCGATGGCAAGTATGATCCGGATGGATTTAAGCATGGCCACTGGAGAAAATGTTTCGTCATAGTCCACACCTGGTCTTTGACGAAAACCTTTTGCAACAAGTCTAGCTTTGAAAGTCTCCACTTTCCCATCTACACCAAGTTTTTTCTTGAAGATCCACTTGCTCCCAATGGGTTTTACCCCTTTAGGAGCAACTTCCAAAGTCCATACTTTGTTGGTGTACGTGGATTCCATCTCGGACCGCATTGCATCCAGCCATTTCACTTAGTCCCCACTCGTAATGGCCTGTTCGAAGCTAGTTGGGTCATCATCAACCATGATGCAATCCTCGCTCCCACCATCCATGAGAAAACCGTAGTATCTCTCAGGTGGGTGAGGAACCCTACTAGATCGGCGGAGAGGCTGAGGTTCGTTGGGAACTACCGAATCCTCTAGTTCCACTAAATCTTCAGTTTGAGTTTGTGTAGCCGGAATTTCTTCCAGTTCTACCTGGTCGCCACTAATTTCTTTTGTAAGAAATTCCTTTTCTAAAAAGGTGGCATGTCGAGAAACAAACACTTTTTGTTCCTCAGTATGGTAGAAAAGATATCCATGTGAATGTTTGGGAAATCCCACAAACTTGCATAGGACTGACCGTGCCTCGAGTTTGTCCGGATTTTGCGTTTTAACATAGGCCGGAAAACGCCATATCTTAACACGTTTAAGACATGGTCTCTTCCCACTCCATATCTCATATGGTGTGGTAGGTATAGATTTAGATGGAACTTGATTCAATAGGTATGCCGCTGTCTCCAGCGCATACCCCCAGAAGGAAATAGGTAACTCAGCTGTGCTCATCATAGAGCGCACCATATCTAATACGGTGCGGTTCCTCCGTTCAGATACACCGTTGTGCTTTGGTGTATATGGACGAGTCAGCTGAGAGAGAATCCCATTCTCTTTTAGGAAGTCCAGGAATTCATTGCTCAAGTATTCACCTCCTCAATCAGATCGAAGGATTTTAATACTTTTCCCAGTTTGGTTCTCGACTTCTTGTTTATATTCTCTAAATTTCTCAAAAGTTTCTGATTTGTGTTTCATCAGGAACACATATCCGAATCTAGAGAGATCGTCAGTGAATGTAATGAAGTTCGCAGAACCATTCCTGGCATGTGTAGACATGGGGCCGCATACATTACTATGTATCAGTCCCAAGAGTTCGGTAACTCTCTCTCCGTGTCCCGTAAACTGAGTTTTGGTCACCTTGCCTTTGAGACATGACTGGCAAGTGTCATAAGATGAAAATTCAAACGGATTTAAATATCCATCCTTATGAAACTTAGCTAGTCGTGTCGCATTGATGTGACCCAGTCTACAATGTCATAAGAAGGATTTGTTCATTTCTGAACTCTTCCTCTTGTGTGTGTTTGTTATGCTCAGAACTGTTGATTGATTTAGAACATAAATGCCATTGCACAACGTGCCTGATCCAACCAACTTTTGGTTTAGGAAAATGTTCATAACATTATCCTGTAATACAAAATTATATCCCTCTTTACTCAACAAAGAAACCGATATAATGTTGCATATCAGGTTCGGCATGAAATAGCATTCGTTCAGAATCAATGTATTACCAGTTGGCAATACAAGGTGATATTCCCCGACGGTTTTAGCTGCAACAATTGCACCATTTCCAACTCTTATATCTTTATCACCTTCTCCAAGTTCTCTACCTTTCCTAAGCCCATGTAACTGATTACATATATGGGATCCTGACCCGGTATCTAATACCCAGGACGTAGAGCAAATGGAGAAACAGTTCTCTGTAACGAACACACCCGAAGAAAATGCATCAACATGTACTTTCTTCATTCGGGTGGCATGGGAATCTTGGTATTCCCCTATATCCTGATCAGTCTTATAACTCTTATAAGAAAGAACGGAACCAACGTTCCCCAGCACAGTATAACATGCGGGTTCAGTCAATACATCCATATTATTATCTTGATTAAGGCATGATATGGTCACTACCTGGAGAGAGGGAGAAGAAAACACTTTAGCGTATGCTCTTGCAAGATCAGATTGGTTATTATTTTATCTAATCAGGATAGCTCCCACTGTTTTTATCAAATCTTCCTTCAAACCCTAAAAGGAAAGACTGGCCGGGATTAATTACACCCTACAACTTCTCCAATCTTTCAGCCAGGCCAGTGTCGGTACTTTGAGGGAGGTTCCCCGTGTTTTCGCACGGACGTAATTAAAGTAAACTTCGTTTTCTCAGAGGCCTAACCCCGTTGACACCTTTCTAGACACCTACTTGATCGGCTAATTGTCCTGTGTAAAACTCTCCCGGGAGTAACAATTACTCGCAGTGGGTATCGGGATCCAACTATCTCATAGAAGGTATGCAATCTCATTGCAAATCTCAACACTTGAAATTTCCGATAATATTTTGCCCCTAACCCCTATGACCTTGACAAAGGCCAACAAATCATAGGATGTTAGTCAAGTTCAACCCGTCATTTCTTGATTGAATCAAACCCACCCGCACGACCCTTGACAAAGGCCAACAAGGTCGTACGACTACCGCAAAAAAATCTGCATCATATGCATGGACAGATAACCACCATTTAGCTACAGCACACTACGCCTTGACAAAGGCCAACAAACGTAGCACGAATACTAAATAGTTCTTATCTGAAATGACGGAGGGTTACGATAGGTTTTTCTGAAAACCTATTGCGTAATGAACTGGATATCGTTGTAGAATCAAGTGAATTTTGAAATGGAGTGATTTTGAGGCTTTCATTAGTTTTTCTAAAGAGGTCACTCCCGGTGAAGGGATTTCGGCTCTTTCCTTATGGAATAAGGTGCATGATATATCATGTACATCACTATGCAAAGCAAAACTCCAAAAGCAATCAAAAGCAAACCGAGTGTTGTAGCATCTGCCAGTTTTATTAAAGAGGTCACTCCCGGTGAAGGGATCTCGGCTCTTTCCTCATCGAATAAGGTGCAGGGTATATCATATATACCGCTATGCAAAGCAAAACTGTAGCTACCCTTTTTATTCGAAAATTTGATTCTACAACATCTTTTACGTTTCTTTTCTTTCATTAATCATATTAGTGAAGTCCCATCATTTAAGTCACCTAAACATCACAGATAAATACGACGTACACTTATGCCATCCGCATTCGCCTCGATGTCCCCTCGTGCACCGTTAGGTTAGGTAACTAACGGCAGAGCAGGGCAGGGCTAGCGCGGGTGTAAAACATAAGTAACGCCTATATAATATATCATATATACTATATACAGTATTTATCACAGAACATCACAGATATCGCAGCAGAAGAAACATATGAAACATTGGATATACTAGAACGTCCGTGTTTTATTTTGAGCCTCTATAAAACACGGATTCCACGGTCGCGATGAATAGCCAAACCCACACCCCTAGACCCCTACGAGAGCAGCAAGCAACCCTATAAATTCTAGAGTTAGGAGACCCGGACTCGACTCCGCGAGTTGGTCTCCCACTGGACTCCAGAACCCGGCTACTTGTGCTCTCCTCCTTGGGTCTATCCTAGAGCGGAAAAGTAAATAATATACAAAAGTTGACATCAACCTCATCCCGGAAGTGCCCCAATAAAAGAATATTACATACATTTTATTTTACATGAATGAAAAAAAAAATTCTCATCTCACATAAAAAAAACCCGGCTATTCAATACGCGACGATCCAATATAACATATCCAGCAACACATAACATCACATGTCATCAATGTAAGTAAATATGCGCATCCCAATTGTCGTTGACATATAGCAACGAAACCGACGATATCACATATTACACTTACGGTCACAGAAAAGAAAGTGTAAAACTACAACATTTGGAATCCACAATCACTTTAGACATCGTAAATCCGAAATATCACATACTTCGCATTTCATGCCTAACTGTATGAATTCCACATATTGTATCAAATTCCATATATATAGACAACATTAAACTTTCCGATCGAATAATCAAATACTCAAGATTTCCATAATAGCTCAACTCTTGAGCGGAGTTCAAAGATTCCAGAATACGTCACAGTAGCAACGGTCCAGCCATAGAAGGGTCAAGCCAGCGCCTCACATGTGGCACGCCGTACTGCCCCAAACCCTAAGGTTCAAAGGACAGTTCAAGATGGTCACATAATCGAGTTAAGGTTTGTTGTCTTCTAGAGGGTCCATCGTGTCACATGCACGTTTTTCCGAAAAATTTTAACCCGAGAAAAATTCAACACTTGAATGTTTTTCGTGCCGGGAAATTAATGAGTTAATGATATCCGTTCGGACATTTTAATACTTTCTAAATTATCTGGAATAACATAACAAAATTAAATTCTCCGATCGAATCGACGATTACAAAATTAACCCCAAAATACTCAACACTTGAGTCAGGTTAAAAAATACCCATAAAATAGCAATAACAGAGAAGGGTATTACTGTGAAAAAATAAAACACAAGCTCACTATACGGCCGCGGAGCCGCGGCACAAGCAGGGTATTACCGCGGTTCCGCGGCCATCCGTACGACTCACTTTGTCGTTTTGCACAATAATTCCTAAAATCACCTGCTGAATTTTTTAGGTATTTTTAATTCCAAAAAATCATAGATTTTGAAAAAAGTCCAGAGAGGGGGTTAAAATTGCGTATTCGGGTTCGTTCGGAGTTTTAACTTCGTTAACACATTGCCTAATGATTTAGCTAGGTTCTGATACCACTGTAGGGTTACTAGGCACACTAACAAGGCTCTACAAGGCATCGACCATGCCAAAATTAATTTTTTATGTGCCGAATAACACTACGCAAGATCGTATACTTGAGTTTAGGCGAATCAATTAGCAAGTAAACAACTTTACTCTAAAGGGATACGAAATACAACCTTTGTAGATCGGTCCTCCACTTCTTTGGCTCCTTGATGATGTCCCTTCGCTGCGATCGTGGTTCTCCCGGACCCTTGCATGGCTTCACGAGGCGAAAGGTGCGACCTTGCTTGAAGTCTCCGAGGCCGAAGATGATCTACGTCGAGGGAATTCCGACTCAAGCTTCTACTTCAATAACTTGAGAATTAGTGAAGCAAACACCCTATACTAAAGTGCTAGTCTAGTAGAGGATGGAGAAATAGGAAGTGGTTTCTCTTTAGAATTTGTTTTCTCACAAGCTATCTCACTTTGGATCAAACTCTAGCTAGGTTTTCTTTTGAACAAAAATGAAGAAGATGAAGAACTAAAGAAAGAGAAGAGGATAATGATCAAGTGAGAATACTAACCAAGGTTAGTGGGTATCATATACTAACTCATGGTGGGACATAACCATGGCTAAGTCAAGTTGGTTAGGTTAATAAAAATCTAAAGTAAAACAAATTAAGTGGACTTTGTCAAAGCATCCAAAAGCTTCTACAAGCTTCATGCTTATGACATAAGCTTCACTAATTTGTAATTACTTTAAATAAATATTAACCACCATCCAAAATAGTATGGTGTATGTCTTGCACACCCATGTATAGCGTATCATCAACTATGATACAAAAGAAAACACTTTTAATATATATATATATCACATATATATATATTCAAGTGTTCATGTGAGAAAAATCCTAAAGTGAACAAGTGTTAGTAAATGTAAATTAGTATATCTAATATACAATTATACACTTAATTATTAAATCAACACTTGACTTAATAATCCGGTCATATCTCATATAACCGACTAACATCCATTGTATCGACTTATCGAATCAACACTTGATTCGATAACCCGGCTATATCATATATAACCGACCGATACAAAAAGTCGCGAGAATAGAATACGGTATCACATACACGCATTATTCTCGGTCCTGCACATATCACATATGCGCTCCTATTTCGTTTTGCCTGAGCCAGTAAAACCTCTGTGTAGGACTCTAAAGACTCGTCAATACGCCGGCAGTAGGTGATGATCACATCAAGCACCCACAAGCCGTCAGCGGTACTAGCTGGACGTAACGGCTACCCGGGTATTGAGCGATCAGAAGATCTGCAAGCAAGCCCGCTCCAACTCCTGTAAAAGCCTGCCGGTAACACTTCTCGTACAGTCCGGTCTCCTCGTCTGATATGTCGCATATCAAGTCTAGGGGTGGTAAATGTCAGACCCCAATAACCGATAAGTCGTGCCGATGTGAAGCTCATAACGTGTCGAGAAACTACTGGTAAAACTTACCAGTAAATCTCTGTATCAGCCCTGGCCAGGGACTTTCCTGTTACGGCCAATCGAGCACTGCGTAACATCAACCCCCAATACCGGGAGAGACGAAACCCCTCCTATCGCTCATTGCCTCCATGTGACTCGGGACCGTACCCAAAAACCACCGTTTTGCACGCCCTCATGGACGTGGTAAGGTGGAAATCAAAGCACAGTGGGAATCACACAAGACTCTATGACGATCTCGGGTCTACAGACTAACCTGCACAAGTGTCACCAGAGAACAGCCACCTGACGTGAGGTATAATACCATCTGGGAGTTCTCGGCGAGTCCGTCCAGTATACCCAGTCTGCACTGAGCACCCGTATACCATCTCTGATGTCAAACACCAATGGATATGGGATCATCCATCGCCCATCTCATGGGTCGAGATGCGTATACGCTAGTCTGCACTGGTATATCGATGCCCCGTCTCGATACACCCACGACTAGGGACCTTGAAGGATGTACTTATGGACTACCATGTCCCCACTAGTATGATCCGCATCATAGTCCAGGTAATCTAGTACACATGCTAAGGGCTTACCAACTTGTAACTATAAGACAGTATAAAGAGACAAGTATACATGTTAAGATAAAGAGAAACCAGATAGCATACTATCATATCGAGCAAAAAAGTCCTCTCTATATATGTCCAAGCATCCAATATAATATACATCATCTGTACAATACTGGCCTCTAGGGCATATATACAACTAACAAGTACGTAGCTTGATCTTATTTGGTTTTAGACTTAAGTTTGATTAATCATACATACATATGTAATTAAAATAAACAACGGTTTTCCAAACTAGATATCCAAATGGGGTTTCGAAATAACTTAATAATGATACGAATTCGAATAATACACAGTTCTTACACGCTTCTTACACACGTTAGGTCCAGACGCGACAGGGTACATCGGCCGAGCCTGCACATGCATCTCCTTCGGCTGCGGCTCCGCAAGCCACTACATCGGCTGCGGTTTCGCAGACAGCTCCTATAGCTCCACCGCCCGCTCAGACTCCCACAGTCGTGGCTCCGCAAGCGACTACCTCGACGGCGGCTGCGCAGACCACATCGCCAGCTCCACAGGCCGCTCAGACTCCCGCACGCGCCGAATTGGAGGGTTTATTGACCGAGGAGCAGGCGCGCTTGATTCTATCATTTATCAGGGGTGGAGCTGGACCGAGCTGTTAGTTATATGTATGCCCTAGAGGCCATTACTGTACATAGGATGTATATTGTAGTGGATGCTGGGACATATATAGGGAGGACTTTCTTGCTCGACATGATAGTATGCTATCTGGTTGCTCTTTACCTTAACGTGTATACTGATTGTCTCTCTGTTACATGTTGGTAAAGCCCTTAGGATGTGTACTTGACTACCTGGACTATGATGCGGATCATACTAGTGGGGACACGATAGTCCATAAGTACATCCTTCAAGGTCCCTAGTCGTGGGTATATCGAGACGGGGCATCGATATACCAAAGTAGACTAGTGTATACCTTCTCGACCCATTCAGATGGGCGATGGATGATCCCATATCCATTGGTGTTTGACATCAGAGATGATATACGGGTGCTCAGTGGAGACTGGGTACACTGGACGGACTCGTAGAGAACTCCCAGATGGTATTATACCTTACGTCAGATGGCAGTTCTCTGGTGACACTGGTACAGGTTAGTCTGTAGACCCGAGATCATCATAGAGTCTTGTGTGATTCCCACTGTACTTTGATTTCCACCTTACCACGTCCAAGAGGGCATGCAAAACGGTGGCTTTTGGGTACAGTCCCGAATCATATGGAGGCAATGAGCGATAGGAGGGGATTCGTCTCTCCCGGTATAGGGAGTTGATGTTGTGCTGTGTTCGATTGGCTATAACCGGAAATCCGTGGCCAGGGTTGCTGAGATTTACTGGTAAGTGTTACCAGTAGTTTCTCGAACTATTATAGACCTCATATCGACACGACTTATCGAGCTACTGGGTTTGACGTTTACTACCCCTAGGCAAGATATGCGACATATCAGACGAACAGACCGGACTGTACGGTAAGTGTTACTGGTTGGATTCACAGGAGTGTGAGCGGGCTTGCTCGTCGATCTTCTGATCGCTCAATACCCGGGTGGCCGTTACGTTTAGCAGACCGCTTGCGGCTTGTCGGTGTTTGATATGATCATCACCTACTGCCGGCGTATTGACGAGTCTTTAGAGTCCTACACAGAGGTTTCCTGGTTCAAGCGAAACGAAATAGGAGCGCATATGAGATATGTGCGGGACTGAGAATAATGCGTGTATGTGATACCATATTCTATTCTCGCGATGAATGTATCGATTGGTTGTATGCGATAAAACCTAGTTATCGAATCAAGGATTGATTCGATAAGCCGATACATTGGATATTAGTCGGTCATATGCGATATGACCGGATCGTTAAATCAAGTGTTGATTTAATGATTTAATGCATAATTATATATTTGATATATTACTTTGCATTAACTAGTATTGGTTCACTTAAGATGTTTTTCTCACTTGTTTGTGCACATTGTATATGTGATATATTTTTGTGCACAAGATTGTATCATGTTTGATGATACATGCCAACTTGGGTGTATGTTTGGTTTAAACCTTGGTTAAGTAAATGGTTAGGGTTTTTATTTATTTATTCATTTATTTATTTATTTACTTTATTCATTTTGGCAAAGAATAAAATGGAGGCTTTCTTTCTTTTATCCATGATGCTTCATGAAGCTTTGAAAAAGTCTACCATTTTTGTTTCATGCCTAACCTAACTATCCACCTAACCTTAGTTTACTCTCTACACTTAACCATGGTTGCATTATGATAACTATCACTTGGATTTTCTTTTTGAGATAATTCTTTTTCTTTCTTCTTTTTCATCTTCTTCATGAAGAGAAGAAACCATGGCTAGAAAATTCTAAGTGATGATTCCAAGTGAGAAATCCAAATCGAAAGTGAACCCACTTCCTATTTCTTCATCCTCTACCACTTGCCAAGTAGTATAGGGTGTTTTCTTCACAAGTTTCATGACTTGGTGAAGTTGGAGCTTGATCTTGAGTTGCCTCGACGTAGATCATCTTCGGCATCGAAGTCGACGTAGCCCGCCCATTTCTCCGATGAAGCCGACGCTAGAGCCCGGGATCCGATGATCGCAGCGAGGGGACATCATCACGGAGCTATGGAGGTGGAGGACCGGATCTACAAAGGTTGTATTTTTCGTTCACTTTAGATTAAAGTTGTTTACTTGCTTGCATCGCCTTATCATCTAGTTAACAATCCGTATTAGGGTTTGTAGGCACATGAAATTTTTTTGAATTGGGCATGTTTGATCTGTTGTGAGACCTCATTAGTGTGCCTAGGAACCCTACAGTGGTATCAGAGCCTAGCTAGAGCTTTAGGCGATGTGTAGACGAAGCTAGAAGTCCGATCGAACCCGATATCCCCCTATTTCAACCCTCTCTGTACAATTTTTCAAACTGTGGATTTTTGTCAATTGAAAATGCTCAGAAAATAGAGCAGGAAATTCTAAGAGTTACTGCAGAAAACGAAACCCTAATTCCACTGTAGCGCCGCGGAACCGCGGCAATAGCCTCCCTTTGCGGCGGTTCCGCGGCCGTATGTACTGATTAGGGATTCGTTTTGATACAGTAATGCCCGTATCTGTTTCTTCTGTTCTCTGGGAAGTTTTAATCTGCAATCAAGAGTTGGGTTTTATGGGTTGTATTGGGGACTCGGTGTTTCGATCGGGATGTCTAATTTTGTCTATGTGTTTTCCGGGTAATTTTAGAACATGTTAAAAAGTTCGACCGGATATAAATACCCACTTTTTCCCCTGCCGGGAAATTTCCAATTGTTGGATTTTTCCGTAGTTCAAGAACGTTCTAAGTAGTGCAAGTAACGCGATGGACCCTCTAGAAGACAACAAACCTTAACTCGATTATGTGGCCGTCTTGAACTGCCCTTTGAACCTTAGGGTTTGGGGCAGTACGGCGTGCCACATGTGAGGCGTTGGCTTGTTCCTTCTACGGCTGGACCGTTGGTACTGAGGCATGAACTGGATGTTTTAAACTTGTTTCATGTGTTGAGCTGTTTCGGGAAAACTTGGGTGTTTGACTGATCGATCGGAAAGTTTAACATTTTCTGTTTATCTGGAATGTGATACAATATTTGGAATCCACAAGGAGTTATGAGATAACTGATTTGAATGTTATAAACATAGCACTTTGGTCTCACTTGATCGGTTGCCACGGAATTTTGATACGATCAAAAGTCCGTCGCAATCACGTAGCGTACGCGGATACTCGCCGGGTGAACTTAATAGACAGCCTCACCCCATAGCCCTGACCAAGTGATAGTAGGAGAACCCCGTCGCCGAAAGCATCCGTTCTGGTGCTCGCGGCAGCGGTGTTCCGCCTTGGTACACTTCGTCGATGGCGTCGGGGGTGCGGCCGTCTACTAAAGTTTGCGACGAGCATTCGAACAGGATGTCGGGAATCTTGTTGAATTGCCCGACTTGATATTGAAAAGTGTTTTCGATAATGAGACTAAAATGCGGGGTTTATAATTGTTAGGCATGCGATGTCTAAGTATTTCATTTGATTAGGCATACGATGTCTTAAGAGGTTGCGGATTCCATCTGTTGTAGTTTTACACTTTCTTTTCTGTGACCGTAAGTGTAATATGTGATATCGCCGGTTTTGTTGCTATATGTCAACGACAATTGGGATGCGCATATTTACTTACGTTGATGACATGTGATGTTATGTGTTGCTGGATATGTTATATTGGATCGTCGCGTTTGAATAGCCGGGGGGTTTTTATGTGAGATGAGTGTTTTTTCATTTTCATTCATGTAAAAACTTGTATGTAATATTCTTTTATTGGGGCACTTCCAGGTAGCGGAAGATGTCACTATTGTATATTATTTACTTTTCCGCACTAGGATAAACCCAAGGAGGAGGGCACAAGTAACCGGGTTCTGGAGTCCAGTGGGAGACCAACTCGAGGAGTCGAGTCCGGGTCTCCTAACTCTAGAATTGGTAGGGTTGCTTGCCGCTCTCATAGGGGTCTAGGGGTGTGGGTTTGGCTATTCATCGCGACAGTGGAATCCGTGTTTTATACATGCTCGTATTGAAAACACGGACGTCTAGTATATCCAATATTTCATATAAGTTTCTTCTGCTGCGATATCTGTGATGTGATCATTTGATATGCTGTGATGGATACTATATATAGTATATATGATATATTATATAGGCGTTACTTATGTTTTACACCCGCGCTAGCCCTGCCCCGCTCTGCCGTTAGTTACCTAACCTAACGGTGCACGAGGGGACATCGAGGCGAATGCGGATGGCATAAGTGTACGTCGTATTTATCTGTGATGTTTAGGTGACTTAAATGATGGGACTTCATTAATATGATTAATGAAAGAAAAGAAACCTAAGATGTTGTGGAATCGAATTTTCAAAAACATGTAGCTACAGTTCTTGCTTTGCATCGCGGTGTTCCTTGTAGAACATCCTGCACCATATTCGATAAGGAAAGGACCGAGATCCCTTCACCGGGAGTGACTCCTTTAGCAATAACTGGCAGATGCTACAACCCTCGGATTGTCTTTTGATTGCTCCTATAGTTTTTGCTTTGCACAGCGGTATATATGATATATCCTGCACCTTATTCGATGAGGAAAGGGCCGACGATCCCTTCACCGGGAGTGACCCCTTTAGCAAAACTAGAAAAGCCTCAAAAACACTCCATTTTAAAATCATTTGATTCTACAACGATATAAAGTTCATTGTGCAAAAGGTTTTCTTAAAAACCTGTCGCAGCCCTCCGTCATTTCAGATAAGTAATAGTTAGTATTCGTGCTGCGTTTGTTGACTCAGTCAAGGCGTAGTGTGCGGTAGCTGATTAGTGCTTATCTGCAAAGCATATGATGCGATTGGATTAGGGTAATCGTGCGGCCTTGTTGACTCAGTCAAGGGTCGTGCTGATGGGTTTAATTCAATCGGGAAATGACGGGTTGAACTTTACTTGCGGTCTATGGTTTGTTGACTCGGTCAAGGTCATAGATCGCTTGGGGCAAAATATTATCGGGAGTTTCAAGTGTTGAAATTTACAATGAGATTTCATACCTTCTATGAGATAGTTGGATCCCGATACCCACTGCGAGTAATTGTTACTCCTGAGAGAGTTTTACACATTACAATTAGCCGATCAAGTAGGCGTCTAGAAATGTGTCAACGGGGTTACGCCTCTGGGAAAACGAGGTTTACATTAATAAGGTCCGTGCGAAAGCACGGGGAACCTCCCTCAAAGTACCGACACTGGCCTGGCTGAAAAATTGGCGAACTTGTAGTGTGTAATTAATCCCCGCTAGTCTTTCCTTTTAGGGTTTGAAGGAAGATTTGATAAAAACAGTGGGAGCCATCCTGATTAGATAAAATAATAACCAATCTGATCTTGCAAGAGCGCACGCTGAGTGTTTTCTTCTCTCTCTCTCCAGGCAGCGACCATGTCACGCCTTAATCAAGATAATAAAACGGAAATATTGACCGAACCCGCTTGTTATACTGAGCTGGGGAACGTTGGTCCTGCTCCAACTTATAATTGTTATAAGACAGAGCAGGAAATTGGGGAATACCAGATTTCCCGTGCCGCCCAAACAAAGAAAGTGCATATGATGCATCATCTTCAGGTGTGTTCGTTACACAGAACTGTTTCTCAATATCCTCTGCGTCCTGGGTATCTGATACCGGATTAGGATCCCTGATATGTAATCTGTTACATAGGGCTACAGAAAGGTAGAGAACTGAGAACGGGTGATAAGTTTCATGAGACAGAAAATGGGGCAAGTGTTGCAGCCACGTCTATTGGTTACTGTCACCCTGTATTATCAGTACATTGATTCTGAACAAATGCTATTAGATACCGAACCTGATATACAAAATCATATCAGTCTCTTTATTAGTAAAGAAATGATAAAATTTTGTATTGTTTGATAATGTTTTGAACATTTCCTATATCAAAAATTGATCGGTTCAGGCACGTTATCTAAAAGCATTGATGTTCTAAATCAAACTACAGTTCTTAGTATACGGAAAACACACAAGAGAAATAGTTCAGAAATGAACGGATCCTTCTTGAGGCATTGTAGACTAGGTCATATCAATGCGACCCGACTGGCTGAAGTTACATTTAGATGCATATTTAAATTAGTTTGAATTTACATCTTGTGAAACTTGCCGGTCATGTCACAGAGATAAAATGACTATAGCTCTGTTTATTGGAAACAGAGAAAGAGTTAGTGAACTTTTGGGATTGATACATGCTGATGTATGAAAGGTCCCCTGTCTACACATGCCAAGACCGGTTCTTTGTACTTCATTACATTCTCTGATGATCTCTCAAGATTCAGACATGTAGGGTTGCTAGGCACGCGCACAAGGGTCTACGAGGCATCAACCATGCCCGATTAAAATTTTAGCCATGCCGAACAACCCGAATACGGATCTTTAAACTAGGGTTTAGGCGAAAACTAACATGTTAAACACTTTAACATTACGTGAGAGGGATTACAACCTTTGTAGATCCGGTCCTTCACTTCATAATCTCCGTGTTGTGGTCCCTTCGCTGCGATCATCGGGTTCCGGACTCTCGAGAGGTTCCACGAAGAGAAAGATGCAGTATTGATTCCGATCTTCGATACAAAGATGATCTACCTTGAAGTTTCGTTAACACAAGCTAACACTCATAATATGAAGTGAACACCCTCATCTAAATGGCAAGGGAAGATGAGGATGATGAAGTAGGATTTTTGCTCTCTTTATTTATCTTTTTCTCACATTTATTCATCACTTGAAAAAAAGCTAGTAAGCTTTTTCCATGAAGAAAGAAGAAGGAAGAAGATGATGAATTATGATAGAATTCATTTTGTGATGAATAATGCAAAGAAGATAATGATCAATAATGCAACCATGGTTGTCTAAACCATTGTAGAGAATTAACCAAGGCTAGGGTTTGGGTTAGGTTAAGAAATGAGTCATAACAAAATATCATTCACAAAACAAAACTAAACCTTCTAGAATCATCTAGAAAGCATTAACCCAAATCAAACCCTAATCTTGTTTAATCTTTACTAAACATGTTGCATTAGTTATCATATCATTTTACAATATTATATATCACATATATAATATTTATTGTAACCAAATAAAATAATACAATTAACATATATCGCATATATATCAATGTATTACCCGAGTGAGAAAAAGAATCTTTTACTGAGCTAATATTAGTTAATGCAATTTAATATATCATATGTATTATTATACATTAAATTATCGAATCAACACTTGATCCGACAATCCGGCTATATCGCATATAACCGACTAATATTTATCCGTACCGATTCATCGAATCCACACTTGATCCGATGACCCGGCTGATATCAAATATCGCGAGAATAGAATACGGTATCTCATATCGTATTATTCTCGGTCCCGCACATATCACATACGTGCCCCTACTCCGTTTTGCCTGATCCAAGAAACCTCTGTGTAGGACTCTAAAGAATCGTCAATACGCCGGCAGTAGGTGATGATCATATCAAACACCCACAAGCTGCAAGCGGTCAGCTAAACGTAACAGCTATCCAGGTATTGAGCGCTCAGAAGATCAACAAGCAAGCCTGTACATTCTCCTGTGAATCCAAACAGTAACACTCCCGTACAGTCCGGTCTCGTCGTCTGATATGTCGCATATCTCGCCTAGGGGTGGTAAACGTCAGACCCCAGTAGCTTGATAAGTCGTGTCGATATACGGTCTATAACAGTTCAAGAAACTACTGATAACACTTACCAGTAAATCTCAGCAACCCTGGCCAGGGATTTCCGGTTATAGCCAATCGAACACAGCACAACATCAACTCCCTATACCGGGAGAGACGAATCTGTTAGTGTTTATGCCCTAGAAGGCCATTACTGTATCATACTAGTTTGTATATTACTTAATGGAAGCTTGGGATATTCACATGTATATAACAGTCTTGCTAAACATGGTAGTATGCTACTTGGTTTTTCTATCTTAATATGTGAGTGTACGTATTGATAGAGCTCTTAGGATCTTGCTTGTCTACCAGCGTTGTGATGGCAGTCACACTAGTGGGGGCTGGGTAGTCTACAAGCACATCCTTATTCAGGTCCCTGGTCGTTGGATTATCGAGACAGAGCATCGATACTCCAGAGTAGACTGGTGTGTACGCTTCTCATCCCAGTTGGGGAGATGGTCTGTCCCACAGCCGTCAGTACGTCGTACTGGAGATAGTATACAGGTGCTCGTTAGGTTACGGGTACACCGGACAGGACTCACAGGGAACTGTTGGTTGGTTTGATACCAGTCGTCAGTGAGCAGTTCCCAGGTGACATGAGTACAGCATAGTCCGCAGACTTGACACTGCTACTTCGCCTCGAGTGTGTCCCACTGTTCTTAGATTGCTACCCTACCACGGCTCAAAGGAGTCGTGCAAACAGGTAGCAGTTGGGTGAAGTCCCGAGCACTTGGAGGCAGTGGCGGTTAGACAGGATTCGTCCCTCCCGGTATTGGGAGTAGATATCGTGCTGTGTCAGAGAGCCATTACGCAAAGTCCCTGGCCAGGGCAAGCGAGATTTGCTGGTAGGTTCCAGTAGTTTCTCAGGGTGTAATGGGCTTCCCTCCGACACGACTTATACCGCTATTAGGGGACTGACGCTTGCCGCCCCCCTAGGCCCGATATGCGATAGTCTTGGACGAACGGACCGGACTGTATGGAGATTGTCACATCAGACTCAGTAGGAGTTCGGATGGGTTTCCTCATCGGCCTTCTTATCGACAACTACCTGGGGACCGTTACGTACAGCTAGTGCCGCTTGCGGTCTGTGGTTAAACCCACTGCCAGCGTAGTAGTCGAGTCTCTAGAGTCCCACACAGAAAGTTTCCTACTCCAGGCGAAACGATATAGAGGTTGCATGGTTTTGCGACAAAGGGTTCGGACGCATACGTGCGTTTATGCACGTACGACTTTCGGACAGTTTTTACCAGTCGGCTTTGGTTTAAGCCAGTTACTGGTATCCGGTTATTGGATTTTTACAGTCTAAAGTTTTTCCGTATTTTTGCGGATCGGAGGGGCGTTCTCGTAATTGTGCGAGAAGCTTCTAGAAGATGTGACTAAGGAGGTTACTTTGGATAAGATTGTGAGTCATGAGGGTGATTCATCATTATCATTATTGCACCATAAATGATAATGACACTTGCTTAATGAATCACCACTTTGCATTTATGAAGCATGCTTATTCATTTCTATTATTCATTATTCTAAAATAAGAATGCTTCATAATATATTATGATACACTCACAATCTCATCTCATTATCATTATCATCTTCTCTCTCCTCAAGCTCTCATCTTCAAACCCTAATCCTTAATCCTCATGTGTTGAGATCAAAGGATTAGTTAGACTTAAACATCCATTACCTTCAATCTATATCATCCTTTCTTCTTTGATTAGCAATCAAAGTAGATTAGTTACCTCAAGTTAGAGGTGTAGCTTGGTGTTTTGCTCTCGGGTGGATCGTCTACTACCTAGAGAAGGTCGAGGAGAACAAAGGAGGACACAAAGACGAAGGACCGGTTTCATTAGGTATAATCCCTAAACACAATTGATAAGAAACTCTTTGTGTACGGTTATTTATAGTTTAGCTTCGATTCAAGCGGTTAGTCGATGTTCGTTCTTTAAACATGATCGTTTTTGAAAATTCCGCCTCCCCACAAGTACTGGGGTGTACTACATCGACTTACAGTGGTATCAGAGCCTCGCTAAACAATAAATAACTTGATTGCAAATTTGTACGAATTTCGAACGGAAAAACGAAGCCGGAAAACCCTAAAAAATGCAAGTTTCTGTCGAAATTTAAATGATGTCCAAAAATTTTTCAGGTGAGTGCAGAAAGCTTGAAATGACCACAGTAGAACACCCAAGAAAAACAGTCGCCTGAATCGCTTAACTCGCCGCGGAACCGCGGCCTAAGCCTACTGAGTCGCCGCGGTTCCGCCGCCGAGTTGGCGAGTTAGGAACCCAGTTTTCTTCTGTTGCTTCTCTGTTAAATTTGGGGTTTTCTGGAATATTTAATATTTGCTCAGGTTACAGTTTAACAGAGCAGATTTTGGAGCAATATTGATGTTGTTTAATCGATCGAAATTGTACAGTATTTGCATATTGGATTATATCTGTGATTGTTTAATGTGTTCGTAAACCTCCCCTAACTGCTAGTATGTCGGTTGGCAGGGGGTTGCACATTTCTGTAATGGTTATATCTGTTTGTGCATATAAACTGTATTGGACTGTTGTGGTGTATAGCCGGGGTTTAGCAATGGGTTATTGTTTAATTCATTTGTTGTAAATGTAATTTGTTGTAATATTATTTTGCGGGGCACATCCAGGTTGCGGTTGTAGCCACCGTTGTATTATTTCATTTTACTGTTTTTGCTCCTAGGACTGACCCAAGGTGGGGTACACAAACTGCCGGGCGGGTAGTTTGCCGTACCCGTAGGGGTCGAGGGTGGGGGTAACGGCTATTCATCACAACTGTGTAATCTGTCTTTTCTTGCAGGCTCAAAAGAAATACAGATTGCTTGCAAATCCAATATTGTTTATCTGTGTTCTGGAATGAATATCATTGCGTCAGACGAATGTAAAATATCTATATATATTGTAGCTATTTAGACGTCACTTATGTTTTACACCCGCGCTAGCCCAGCCCCCGCTCTGTCGTTAGTTAAGTAACCTAACGGGTGATGACGGGACCCCGTGGCGAATGCGGATGGCATAAGAGGACGTCATATTTTCGTTGTTTTCTGCAATGATAGGTTAATGATGGGACGCATTATCTATAATGCAAAGAAAATAAACCAAGTTTAAATCGTTGGAACAATTTAAAAGAAACCACTCGGTTATTTTAAAACAGATATTTTTAAATGCGGAGCTTTAACCACTCCTTTTAAAAGCTATCAGGTTCCTTCGGTTATATCAAGTTCACTACGTTCACGGTTTCGCCAAAACCAGTCGTAGCCCTCCGTCATTTCATCTGGGTATTCAGTAGTATTCAAGCTATGTATTTTGACCAACGCCAAGGCATAGTGTTTGGTAGCTGCTGGGTATTCATTTGTTGCATAGATAGATGAGTTAGTTTGGGACAGTCGTATGATCATTTTGGCCAACGTCAAGGATATGTACGGATGGGTTCAAATTAACAAGATAATGATGGGCAGAACTTGACATGTGACTTATGATATTTTGACCAACGCCAAGGTCATAAGAGCATGGGGCAAAAACTTATATCGGGAATTTCTAAAGAAACTGAAATTTGCAAAGAGATGCATACCATTTGGAGTTTGATGAATGTTGGTAGGATTCCTTCAACATTATCATACGATGATATTTGGATCCCGATCCTACTGTGAGTATATGCTACTTATCAGGATATTCGTCACTTAACGATCAATGCTATAAACCTAGTAGGTGTCCAGAAAGGTGTCAGCGGGGTTACGCCCCCAGAGAAAAGAGGTTATTTAATTAAGGAACTTCGCGAAAGCGTTGGAAAACCTCCCTCGAAGTATCGACACTGGCCTGGCTGAACGGTTAAGCAAGTATTGTACGGTGAGAATAGTCCTGGCTAATTCTTCTTTTATGGTTTGAGGAAGGATTCGAGAAACAGTGGGAGCCATCCAGTTTAGATAAACTAAAAACCACTCTAAACTTGCAAGAGCATCATGCTAATGAGTTTTCTTCTCTCTCTCCTAATTGCAGCGACCCTGAAAATGACTGGACTTAAGTTACTTTTAGAAAAAAATATACTGACGGGGCCAAACTATAAAGATTGGCTGCGGAATGTCAAAATGGCTTTGACCTATGACAAATTGGGGTACGTCCTCACCGCTACGGCACCTGCTGTCCCTGGTCCCAAATCCAGTAATGCGGATAAGGAAATCCGCAAAACCTGGGATTTAGATTGCGCGAGAGCCAAGTGCATCGTGCTTGCCTCGATGAACAATGAACATCAGAGGAGGCACGAGGATATGTCCCTAGATGGCATATTTCTCCATACAAAGGAACTTTATGGAGAGCAATCTCGTATAGCAAGATACGAGACCTCTAAGAACTTGTTTCGAGCGAGGTTGGCTGTCGGGTCATCGGTAGGTGAACATGTCCTACAGATGATCGGCTATATAGAAGAGCTCGCAGACCTTGGGACGACTTTGGATAATGAGCTCTATACAGACCTTATTCTCCAGTCCCTTCCTCACACCTACGCCCAGTTTATCCTGAACTTCAACCTTCAAAGAAAAGAAGTTGAACTTCCGGAACTCCTGAACATGTTAAGGAGTGCAGAGGGCACCTTGAAGAATTCAAGGAAAACACCCGCTATGTTTGTTGGCGGTTCATCTTCTTCCGGGTCCAAGGCTAGGGCCAAAGGAAGGAAGAAGAAGGCCGCACCCAAACCTAGAGGAGGTGTTAGTAAGGTGGGAGGGAAGGGAAAGAAAAAGAAAGCAGTACCGATAGTTGGCCAGGATGAGTGCTTCCATTGTCACAGGAAAGGGCACTGGAAGAAGGATTGCAAGGCGTGGAACGCCAAGAACCAGGAACCGAAGCAAGCTGTGGCTTCGACTTCAGGTGTGTTTGTAATTGAGAATTGTCTGTCAATCAACTCTACTTCCTGGGTATTGGATACCGGATCAGGATCTCATATTTGCAATTCATTGCAGGCACTGAGAAACCGTAGAGTGCTGAAGGAAGGTGATATGATCCTCAGGGTTGCTAACGGAGCTAGCGTGGGAGCTGCGTCCGTCGGGGATTATCACCTAGGATTGACGAGTGGACACATTTTGGTTTTACATAACTGTTATTTTGTACCAAGCTTAACGTGTAATATCATATCAGTTTCCTTGTTATCAAATAAAGGTTATGATTTCACGTTTGTAAGAGATGTTGTCAACATCCACCTTAATCATGGTTTGATTGGGTCCGGTACTCTAAATAACGGCATATATGTGTTAAACCAACTCCAAATTTTCAATGTCCAGAACACACTAAAAAGAAAGTCTCCAGATTTAAATAAAGCTTTCTTATGGCATTGTAGACTGGGTCACATCAATGAGAGAAGGTTAACTAAGTTGCATAGAGAAGGATATTTAGACTTGTTCGAATATCAATCTTATGACACTTGTCAATCTTGTCTCAAAGGAAAGATGACAAAGACTCCATTTACTGGACAAGGAGTAAGAGCGAGCGAGCTCTTAGGACTCATACACAGCGATGTATGCGGTCCAATGTCTACACATGCGAGAGGTGGTTTTTCCTATTTCATTACTTTCACGGATGATTACTCAAGATACGGATTCATTTATCTGATGAAACATAAATCCGAGGCTTTTGAGAAATTCCAAGAGTATAAGAATGAAGTAGAAAACCAAACCGGCAAAAGTATTAAGACACTAAGATCTGATCGAGGTGGTGAATACTTGAGTGCCGAGTTCCTAGGTTACCTAAAAGAGAAATGAATTCTCTCTCAGCTTACTCCTCCATACACTCCACAGCATAACGGTGTATCGGAGAGACGGAATCGAACCCTATTGGATATGGTACGATCCATGATGAGTAATGCTGAGTTACCGCGATCTTTCTGGGGTTATGCGCTAGAATCAGCGGCATATCTTTTGAACATGGTTCCTACCAAGACTGTGCCTACCACACCATATCAGATGTGGAGTGGGAAGAAACCCTATCTTCAGTATCTAAAGATTTGGGGATGTCCAGCTTTTGTTAAGAAGCAGCATGTGGACAAGCTCGAGGCACGATCAGTAAAGTGTCAGTTTGTGGGATATCCAAAGAACTCCAAGGGATATCTATTCTATTACGCAGAGGAACAAAAGGTGTTTGTTTCTCGTAATGCCCATTTTCTAGAATATCAGTTTTTAGAAAGGAAATAAGTGGGAGCGAAATAGAACTGGAAGAAATTCCAGAACCACAAACTGCTACTGAAAGTTTGGTAGAACCAGAGGTTCAAGAAGAACAGAACATTCCCGCACCCCTCCGCAGGAGTAGTAGGCCGTCTCATCCGCCTGAGAGATACTACGGTTTTCTCATAGACGGGGATAGAGAGGATTGCATCATAGATGATGATGAACCTACTGACTTCCAGCAGGCCATCCAGAGTGGCGACTCGGTACGATGGCTAGATGCAATGCGGACCGAAATGGAGTCCATGTACACCAACAAAGTATGGACTTTGGACTTTGCTCCAGATGGGGTAAAACCCATAGGATGCAAATGGATCTTCAAGAAAAAGATTGGTGTAGATGGACAGGTGGAAACCTATAAGGCTAGACTTGTTGCAAAGGGTTTTCGTCAAAGACCTGGTTTGGACTATGACGAAACTTTTCTCCAGTAGCTATGCTCAAATCCATTCGGGTCCTTCTTGCTATTGCTGCCTTCCATGATTATGAAATCTGGCAGATGGACGTAAAGACGGCTTTTCTGAATGGAAATTTAGAAGAGAGCGTCTATATGGATCAGCCAGAGGGTTTCAATCAGAGTGGGAGCAGCGGGAAAGTATGCAAGCTTCTTAAGTCTATTTATGGACTAAAGCAGGCATCGCGGAGTTGGAACATCTGTTTTGATGAGACAGTCAAAGAGTATGACTTTATCAAAAATCCAGATGAACCGTGCATATATAGTAAAGTTGTGGCCAGAAGTGTCGTATTCCTCGTCTTGTACGTGGATGACATTCTATTGATAGGAAATGACATTCCTATGCTACAATCTGTCAAAGGATTCTTGTCACACAGGTTCTCCATGAAAGACCTGGGTGATGCCTCTTACATTCTGGGGATCCGGATCTATCATGATAGATCCAAAAGGATGTTGGGACTTTCGCAGTCCAGGTATATCGACACTGTACTTAAAAGATTCAGTATGGAAGATTCTAAGCGCGGTAATCTACCGGCTTGTCACGGAATCACCCTCTCCAAAGAGATGTCTCCCAAGACTGATTTGGAAAGGGAACGCATGTCTATTATACCCTACGCTTCTGCGGTAGGCTCTATAATGTATGCGATGTTGTGCACCAGACCAGATGTAGCTTACGCACTGAGCGTGGTAAGCCGGTATCAGTCAGACCCAGGGGAGAAACACTGGATAGCAGTAAAGAACATTCTCAAGTACCTGAGGAGGACTAAGGAGATGTTCTTGGTTTACGGCGGAAAAGACCTCAGGTTGGAGGCCTTTGCTGATTCCGGCTTCCAGAGTGATAAGGACGATTCCAAGTCCATGTCGGGTTATGTCTTTACCCTCAATGGAGGGGCGGTGTGCTGGAAGAGCTCCAAGCAGGACACCGTTGCTGACTCGACGATGGAAGCGGAGTATATAGCTGCTTGCGATGCCGCAAAAGAAGCAGTCTGGATGAAGAAGTTCCTAACAGAACTTCAGGTGGTTCCTACCATAGTTTATCCAATACCTCTGTATTGCGACAACAACGGAGCTATAGCTTTAGCGAAGGAACCAAGGTCCCATCAGAAGTCCAGACACATCTTGAGGCGGTATCACCTGATCAGGGAGATCATTGATCGTCAGGAGATCGAGGTTCGGAGAGTTGCTTCTGAAGAGAACATTGCTGATCCATTCACGAAGGCCCTTCCTCAGATTCAGTTCGAGAGGCTACTCGAGATCATTGGTCTACGATATGCCAGTACATGGCCCTAGTGCAAGTGGGAGATTGTTAGTGTTTATGCCCTAGAAGGCCATTACTGTATCATACTAGTTTGTATATTACTTAATGGAAGCTTGGGATATTCACATGTATATAACAGTCTTGCTAAACATGGTAGTATGCTACTTGGTTTTTCTATCTTAATATGTGAGTGTACGTATTGATAGAGCTCTTAGGATCTTGCTTGTCTACCAGCGTTGTGATGGCAGTCACACTAGTGGGGGCTGGGTAGTCTACAAGCACATCCTTATTCAGGTCCCTGGTCGTTGGATTATCGAGACAGAGCATCGATACTCCGGAGTAGACTGGTGTGTACGCTTCTCATCCCAGTTGGGGAGATGGTCTGTCCCACAGCCGTCAGTACGTCGTACTGGAGATAGTATACAGGTGCTCGTTAGGTTACGGGTACACCGGACAGGACTCACAGGGAACTGTTGGTTGGTTTGATACCAGTCGTCAGTGAGCAGTTCCCAGGTGACATGAGTACAGCATAGTCCGCAGACTTGACACTGCTACTTCGCCTCGAGTGTGTCCCACTGTTCTTAGATTGCTACCCTACCACGGCTCAAAGGAGTCGTGCAAACAGGTAGCAGTTTGGTGCAGTCCCGAGCACTTGGAGGCAGTGGCGGTTAGACAGGATTCGTCCCTCCCGGTATTGGGAGTAGATATCGTGCTGTGTCAGAGAGCCATTACGCAAAGTCCCTGGCCAGGGCAAGCGAGATTTGCTGGTAGGTTCCAGTAGTTTCTCAGGGTGTAATGGGCTTCCCTCCGACACGACTTATACCGCTATTAGGGGACTGACGCTTGCCGCCCCCCTAGGCCCGATATGCGATAGTCTTGGACGAACGGACCGGACTGTATGGAGATTGTCACATCAGACTCAGTAGGAGTTCGGATGGGTTTCCTCATCGGCCTTCTTATCGACAACTACCTGGGGACCGTTACGTACAGCTAGTGCCGCTTGCGGTCTGTGGTTAAACCCACTGCCAGCGTAGTAGTCGAGTCTCTAAAGTCCCACACAGAGAGTTTCCTACTCCAGGCGAAACGATATAGAGGTTGCATGGTTTTGCGACAAAGGGTTCGGACGCATACGTGCGTTTACGCACGTACGACTTTCGGACAGTTTTTACCAGTCGGCTTTGGTTTAAGCCAGTTACTGGTATCCGGTTATTGGATTTTTACAGTCTAAAGTTTTTCCGTATTTTTGCGGATCGGAGGGGCGTTCTCGTAATTGTACGAGAAGCTTCTAGAAGATGTGACTAAGGAGGTTACTTTGGATAAGATTGTGAGTCATGAGGGTGATTCATCATTATCATTATTGCACCATAAATGATAATGACACTTGCTTAATGAATCACCACTTTGCATTTATGAAGCATGCTTATTCATTTCTATTATTCATTATTCTAAAATAAGAATGCTTCATAATATATTATGATACACTCACAATCTCATCTCATTATCATTATCATCTTCTCTCTCCTCAAGCTCTCATCTTCAAACCCTAATCCTTAATCCTCATGTGTTGAGATCAAAGGATTAGTTAGACTTAAACATCCATTACCTTCACTCTATATCATCCTTTCTTCTTTGATTAGCAATCAAAGTAGATTAGTTACCTCAAGTTAGAGGTGTAGCTTGGTGTTTTGCTCTCGGGTGGATCGTCTACTACCTAGAGAAGGTCGAGGAGAACAAAGGAGGACACAAAGACGAAGGACCGGTTTCATTAGGTATAATCCCTAAACACAATTGATAAGAAACTCTTTGTGTACGGTTATTTATAGTTTAGCTTCGATTCAAGCGGTTAGTCGATGTTCGTTCTTTAAACATGATCGTTTTTGAAAATTCCGCCTCCCCACAAGTACTGGGGTGTACTACATCGACTTACAGAATCCCCTCCTATCGCTCATTGCCTCCATGTGATTCGGGACTGTACCCAAAAGCCACCTTTTTGCACGCCCTCTTGGACGTGGTATGATGGAAATCAAAGCACAGTGGGAATCACACAAGACTCTATGAAGATCTCGGGTCAACAGACTACTCTGTACTAGTGTCACCGGAGAACTGCCATCTGACGTGAGGTATAATACCATCTGGGAGTTCTCGGCGAGTCCGTCTAGTGTACTCAGTCTCTACTGAGCACTCGTACACCATCCTTGATATCAAACATCAATGGATATGGGATCATCCATCACCCATCATATGGGTCAAGATGCGTATACGCTAGTCTACTCTGGTGTATCGATGCCCTGTCTCGATACACCCTCGACTAGGAACAGTTATAGGATGTATTCATCGACTACCGTGGCCCCACTAGTATGATCTCATCATAGTCCCAGTAGTCGAGTACATATCCTAAGGGCTTTATCAACATGTAATATAGAGACAATCAGAGTACATGTTAAGATAAAGTACAACCAGATAGCGTACTTTCATATCGAGCAAGAAAGTCCTCCCTATATATGTCTAAGCATCCATTACAATATACATCGTATGTACAGTAATGGCCTCTAGGGCATACATATAACTAACAATCTCCCACTTGCACTAAGGCCATCTGTTGTGGTATCGCATACCCAACAATTAGCTGCGGTTGAAGTATCTCATACTCAACCATCCCATAAAAGTCTCTACTGGGAAAAAGGCCTTTGCAAGTGGATCCGCGCTGTCGTCCTCTGTGTCTACTCTCCTAACCTCGATCTCCCTGGAGATCAACCATCTCCATGATCAGGTGATACTGCCTAAGAATTATATCTGGATTTCTGATGGGATGGTAGTTCCTTGGATAAAGCCACAACTCCATTGTCACACAATGGTAGGAACGAAGTTCATCTCATGAACTAATATATATCCAGACTGCCTCTTTGGTAGCATCCTTGGTAACGATGTATCTTGCCTTTAATCGTCCAGTAAGTCACGGTATCTAGCTTGGAACTCTTCCAACATACCGTCCCTCCACTGAGGGTAAAGACAATGCCTGCGACTAACATTCAGTCATTCTTATCACCCTGGAACCTTTCCAGTGATTCTCCCCAGGATCGATTGATACCATCTCACTACAACTAGTGAGTATCCTAACATCCAATTAGATCTATCTCATAGATCCAAAAACCCAGGATTTAGGAGGTATCATTTTGATCCTATATGGAGAATCCTTGTGATAAGCGGAGATTGACCGATCGTAGCATAGGAAACTCCTTCCCTATCAAGAGTATGTCATCCACGTACTCTACGAGGATCACCACCATACTCCATACTACCTTTTTGTATATACAAGGTTCATCTACCATTTTGATGAAGTCAAACTCTTTGACTACCACATCAAAACAGATGTTCCAACTCCGCGATGCCTGCTTTATCACATAAAACACCCTGCACACGTTTCCGCTGCTCCCACTGTCTACGAAGCCCTCTGGCTGTGTACTTATAGACGTTCTCTTCTAAAATATCATTTAGAAAAGCAGTCATGACATCCAACCACCAGATATCGTAGTCATGGTATGTAGCCGTGGCAAGTAGGATCTGGATGGACTTAAGCATAACTTTGAAAGTCTAAACTTTTCCATGTACACCAAGTAATCTTCTCAAGATATACTCACTCCTGATGGGGATTTAACTCTTCAGATAAAGCAACCAAAGTCCATACTTTGTTGGTGTATAAGGATTCCATCTCAGATCGATAAGCATCCAGCCATTCTTACATAGTCCCACTCCTGATGGCCAGCTCGAAACCAGTTGGGTGATCATCTCATGATGCAATCCTCGCTCCCACTGTCATAGAGAAACCGAAGTATCTCTCAGGTGGGTGAGGAACCCTACTAGATCGGCGGAGAGGCTGAGGTTCGTTGGAAACTATTGAATCCTTTGGTTCTACTAAATCATCAGCTGCAGTTTGTATAGCTGGAACCTTTCCAGTTCTACATAACAGACCTTGCCTCGAGCTTGTCCGGATTTTGATTTTAGACATAGGCCGGACAACCCCAAATCTTAACCAACTTAAGATATGGGCTCTTCCCTTTCCATATCACATATGAAGTGGTAGGCAACTGATTTGATTTGAACCCTATTCAATAGGTATGCAGCTTCTCAAGTGAATAACTCCCAAAAGGAAATAGGAAACTCAGCAGTACTCATCATAGAGCACACGATATCATATAGGGTGTGATTGCTCCGCCCCGATACACCGACGTGCTGTGGTGTATACGGAGGAGTAATGCGGAGAGAGAATCTCATTCTCCTTTAGAATAGTCCAGGAATCTCCATGCTTAAGTATTCTCCTCCTTGATCTCATCAAAGGACATAATACTTATACCCGTATTTTGGTTCTCTACTTCTAACTTATATTCTGTGAATATCTCAAAAGCTTCGGACTTGTGTTTCAACAGGAACATATGTCTGAATCTTGAGAGATTATCAGAGAGTGGAATGAAGTACAAAAAATCGGTCCTGGCATATGTAGACAGGGGACTTTCATACATCAGCATGTATTAATCCCAAGAGTTCACTAACTCTTTCTCTGTTTCCAATAAATAGAGCTATGGTCATCTTATCTTTGTGACATGATCGGCAAGTTTCACAAGATGTAAATTCAAACTATTTTAAATATGCATGTATATGTAACTTCAGTTAGTCTGGTCGCATTGATATGACCTAGTCTACAATGCCTCAAGAAGGATTTGTTCATTTTTGAACTCTTCCTCTTGTGTGTGTTCTGTATAGTAAGAACTGTAGTTTGATTTAGAACGTCAATGCTTTTAGATAACGTGCCTGAACCGATCAACTCTTGATATAGGAAATGTTCAAAACATTATCCAACAATACAAAATTATATCACTTCTTTACTAATAAAGAAACTGATATGATGTTGTATATTAGGTTCGGTATCTAATAACATTCGTTCAGAATCAATGTATTCTGGTAATACAGGGTGATAGTGACCAACAGACTTGGCTTCAACACTTGCACCGTTTCTATCTCATGAAACTTATCACCCGTTCTCAGTTCTCTACCTATCTGTAGCCCATATAACAGATTACATATGCGGGATCCTGATCCGGTATCACATACCCAGGACGTAAAGGATACTGAGAAACAGTTCTCTGTAATGAACACACCCGAAGATGATGCATCAACATGCACTTTCTTCGTTTGGACGGCACAGGAAATCTGGTATTCCCCAATTTCCTACTCTGTCTTATAACAATTATAAGTTGGAGCGGGACCAACGTTCCCCAGCTCAGTATAACAAGCGGGTTCGGTCAATATATCCGTTTAATTATCTTAATTAAGGCGTGATATGGTCGCTATCTAGAGAGAGAGAGAAGGAAACACTCAGCGTATGCTCTTGCAAGATTAGATTGGTTATCTAATATATCTAATCAGGATGTCTCCCACTATTTTAATCAAATCTTCCTTCAAACCCTAAAAGGAAAGACTAGCCGGGATTAATTACACGCTACAAGTTCGCCAATCTTTCAGTCAGGCCAGTGTCGGTACTTTGAGGGAGGTCCCCCGTGCTTTCGCACGAACCTAATTAAAGTAAATCTCGTTTTCCCAAAGGCGTAACCCCGTTAACACCTTTCTAGACACCTACTTGATCGGCTAATTGTAATGTGTAAAACTCTCCCAGGAGTAACTCTTACTCGCAGCGGTTATCGGGATCCAACTATCTTATAGAAGGTATGCAATCTCATTGAAAATTTCAACACTTGAAATCCCCAATAATATTTTACCCCTAGTGACTTATGACCTTAAGTATGGTCAACAAATCATAAACACTAGTCAAGTTCTACCCGTCATTTCTTGATTAATTAGACCCACCCACATGACCCTTAACTAAGGTCAACAAAGTCATATGACTGTCCTAACTAATCGCATCATATGCTATATAGAAAGACATCACTTAGCTATCGTACACTGTGCCTTAACTAAGGTCAACAAACACAGCACGAATACTAAGTACCCTACTTCCTAAAATGACGGAGGGTTACGACAGGTTTTTAAGAAAACCTTTTGCGTAATGAACTTGATATCGTTGTAGAATCGAGTGATTTTAAATGGAGTGTTTTTTAGGCTTTTCTAGTTTTGCTAAAGGGGTCACTCCCGGTGAAGGGATCGTCGGCCCTTTCCTCCTCGAATAAGGTGCATGATATTTCACAAATACCACTATGCAAAGCAAAAACTATAGAAGCAATCAAAAGACAAACCGAGTTTGTAGCATCTGCTAGTTTCACTAAAGAGGTCACTCCCGGTGAAGGGATCTCGGCTCTTTCCTTATCGAATAAGGTGCTGGATGTTCTACAAGGAACACCGCTATGCAAAGCAAGAACTAGAACTACCAGTTTTTAAACAAGTTTCTACAACATCTTTAGGTTTCTTTTATTTCATTAATCTCATTAATGAAGTCCCATTTTTATTGTTCTTCACAAGCATCTCATTTGAAACGAAATCTGCAATACAACATATATCTCATATATATAATATAAACATTCATCTCAGGCAGTAATATAATCTCATCACAGAACATTGCAGCAGAAGAAACATATATGAAATATTGGATATACTAGGACGTCCGTGTTTTCAATACGAGCCTGTATAAAACACGGATTCCATGGTCGCGATGAATAGCCAAACCCACATCCCTAGACCCCTACGAGAGCGGCAAGTAACACTGCCAATTCTAGGGTTAGGAGACCCGGTCTCGACTCCTCGAGATGGTCTCCCACTGGACCCTAGAACCCGGTTACTTGTGCTCCCCGCCTTGGGTCTACCTAATGCGGAAAAGTAAATAATATACATCAACGGTGACATCTTCCGCAACCTGGAAGTGCCCTAATAAAAGAATATTACATACAAATGTATTTTACATGAATGAAAAAGAAAAACTCTCATCTCACATAAAACCCCGGGCTATTCAAAACTCGACGATCCAATATAACATATCACAGTAACACATAATATCTCATATCATCAACGTAAGCAAGTATGCGTATCCCGATTGTCGTTGATGTATAGCAACGAAGCCGGCGATACACCACATACTACGCTTACGGTCACAGAAAAGAAAGTGTAAAATTATAACAGTTGGAATCCGCAACTTTCTTAGACATCGCATGCCTAACCAAATGAATTCCTTAGACATCGCATGCCTAACAATTATAAACCCCGCATTTTAGTCTCATTATCGAAAACTCTTTTCAATATCAAGTCGGGCAATTCAACAAGATTCCCGACAGTCTGATCGAATGCTCGTCGCAAACTTTAGTAGACGGCCGCACCCCCGAATGCCGTCAAAAAGTGCACTAAGGCGGAACACCGCTGCCGCAAGCACCCGAACGGATGCTTTTGGCGACGAGGTTCTCCTACAGTCACTTGGTCGGGGCTATGGGGCGTAGCTGTCTATTAAGTTTACCCGGCGAGTATCCGCGTACGCTACATGATTGCGACGGACTTTTGATCAAATCAAAATTCCGTGGCAACCGATCATTTGAGACTAAACTGCTAGATTTATAAAATTCAAATTAGTTATCTCATAACTACATATGGATTCCAAATATTGTATCACATTCCAGATAAATAGACAATGTTAAACTTTCCTATCGAATAATCAAACACCCAAGATTTCCCCAATTTATCTCAACACTTGAAATCAGTTTAAAAACATCCATCACATGCCACAGTACCAATGGTCCAGCCGTAGAAGGGTCAAGCCAATGCCTCACGTGTGGCACGCCGTACTGCCCCAAACCCTAAAGTTCAAAAGGCAGTTCAAGACGGTCACATAATCGAGTTAAGGTTTGTTGTCTTCTAGAGGGTCCACCGCGTTACTTCTACGACTTAGAACATTCTTAAACACAAGAAAAAATCCAATTTTTGAAAAATTTTCCGACAGGGGAAAAAGTGAGTTATTGATATCCGTTCGAACTTTTTAACATTTCTATAAATTATCCGGACAAAACTAAAACAAGTTAAATTATCTGATCAAATCAACGATTCCCTAATACAACCCTAGAAAACTCAACACTTGAGTGGAATTAAACTATTCCCAGAAAAAAATAACAATAAAGGACCTAAGAATAATTAAGTGAAATTTCAGGGACTAAGTCCAAATTTTGGCCGCGGAACCGCCGCCAAACCCATGGTTTCGCCGCGGTTCTGTTAGTTATATGTATGCCCTAGAGGCCATTACTGTACATTGGATGTATATTGTAATGGATGCTGGGACATATATAGGGAGGACTTTCTTGCTCGACATGATAGTATGCTATCTGGTTACCCTTTACCTTAACGTGTATACTGATTGTCTCTCTGTTACATGTTGGTAAAGCCATTAGGATGTATACTTGACTACCTGGACTATGATGCGGATCATACTAGTGGGGACATGGTAGTCCATAAGTACATCCTTCAAAGTCCCTAGTCGTGGGTGTATCGAGACGGGGCATCGATATACCAGAGTAGACTAGCGTATACCTTCTCGACCCATACAGATGGGCGATGGATGATCCCATATCCATTGGTGTTTGACATCAGAGATGATATACGGGTGCTCAGTAGAGACTGGGTACACTGGACGGACTCGCCGAGAACTCCCAGATGGTAATATACCTTACGTCAGATGGCAGTTCTCCGGTGACACTGGTACAGAGTAGTCTGTTGACCCGAGATCGTCATAGAGTCTTGTGTGGTTCCCACTGTGCTTTGATTTCCATCTTACCACGTCCAAGCGGGCATGCAAAACGGTGGTGTTTGGGTACAGTCCCGAGTCACATGGAGGCAATGAGCGATAGGAAGGGATTCGTCTCTCCCGGTATAGGGGGTTGATGTTGCGCTGTGTCCGATTGGCTATAACAGGAAATCCCTGGCCAGGGTTGCTGAGATTTACTGGTAAGTGTTACCAGTAGTTTCTCGAATTGTTATAGACCTCATATCGACACGACTTATCGAGCTATTAGGGTCTGACGTTTACCACCCCTAGGCAAGATATGCGACATATCAGACGAACAGACCGGACTGTACGGTAGTGTTACTGGTTGGATTCACTAGAGTGTGAGCGGGCTTGCTCATCAATCTTCTGATCGCTCAATACCCGGGTGGCCGTTACGTTTAGCAGACCGCTTGCGGCTTGTGGGTGTTTGATATGATCATCACCTGCTGCCGGCGTATTGACGAGTCTTTAGAGTCCTACACAGAGGTTTCCTGGCTCAAGCAAAACGAAATAGGAGCGCATATGAGATATGTGCGGGACCGAGAATAATACCAGTATGTGATACTGTATTCGATTCTCGCGATTTGTAACATTGATCGGTTATATGCGTTATAGCCGGGTTATCGGATCAAGTGTTTATTCGATAAGTTGTTACTATTGATATTAGTCGGTTATATGCGATATGACCGGGTCGTTAAATCAAGTGTTGATTTAGTGATTTAATGTATAATTATATATTTGATATATCACTTTACATTAACTAATATAGGTTCACTTAAATGGATTTTCTCACTTGAAGTTCACAAGTTGTATATGTGATATACTTTTGTGCACTTGATTGTATCATGTTTGATGATACATGTTAACTTGATTAAGTGTAAAGATTAAACCATGGTTAAGTTAATGATTAGGGTTTTGATTATCTTATTTATTTATTTATTTATTTATTTATTTGTTTTGGAAAAGATAAAGAAAGAATGGTGGTTTTGTTTGTTTGTTCGTTGAAGATTCATGAAGCTTTGACTTAGTCACCATTCATGTCTTCATACTTAACCCTAACCATTTAAACAAACCATGGTCTATTCTCTACACTTAACTAAGGTTAGTATTATGATAAGTGTTCATTTTCCTTTTTCATTTTAATAACTTATCATATATTATCTTCTTCTTCTTCATCTTCTTCTAAAAGAAAAAGCTTGCCTCATCAATGGAAACTTGATGAAATGAGTGAGAAATCCAATTCTAAAGTGAACCCACTTCCTATTTCTTCATCCTCTACCTCTTGCTAAGTAGTAGAGTGTGTTTTCTTCACAAGTTTCATGACTTGGTGAAGTGGGAGCTTGATCTTGTGATGCCTCGACGTAGATCATCTTCGGCACGAAGCCGACGACCTTGCCCGTCCATTTCTCCGATGAAGCCGACGCTAGAGCCCGGGATTTCATTTAGACAGCGGAGAGGACTTCATCACGGAGCCATGGAGGTGGAGGACCGGATCTACAAAGGTTGTATTTCCGTACTCTTAGTTAAAGTAGTTAACTAGTTGCTTTGTCGCCTAAACTTCTAGCCAACGATCCGTAGTCGGGTTTCTCGGCACCGTAATTATTGAAATTGGCATGGTTGATGCCTTGTGAGACCTCTTGTGAGTGCCTAGGATCTCTACAGTGGTATCAGAGACTAGCTAGAGCCTTAGGCGAAGTCTAGACGACGTTTGAAATCCGAACGAACCCGAAACCCTAACACAAACATGCTCTCTGGACTTTTTCCAAAATCTGGAGTTTTTCGATATTAAAAATATGCAGAAAAATCAGCAGGGAATTTTAAGAATTACTGTGAAGCCCGTACCCATGAATCCACCAAACTGCGGCTGAACCGCGGCAGAAGCCTAGCTTCTGCGGCGGTTCCGCGGCCAATTGATGACGTCAGCTTCCCATTTTTGCACAGTAATTCCTCTTTTCTGGTGTTGGATGTTCTGAGAATTTTTAATATTTATTCAAGAGTTGAATTTTCTGGGTTGTTTTGGGGATTCGTATGTTCGATCAGATTATCAAATTTTGTCTGTGTGGCTTTCCGGATATTTTTTGGATATGTTAAAAAGTTCGACCGGATATAAATACCCAACTTTTCCCCTGTCGGGAAATTTCCAAATGTTGGATTTTTCCGAGGTTTAAAGACGTTCTAAGTAGTGCAAGTAACGCGATGGTCCCTCTAGAAGACAACAAACCTTAACTCGATTATGTGACCGTCTTGAACTGCCCTTTGAACCTTCGGGTTTGGGACAGTACGGCGTGCCACATGTGAGGCGTTGGCTTGACCCTTCTACGGCTGGACCGTTGGTACTGAGGCACGAACTGAATGTTTTTAGACTTGTTTCATGTGTTGATCTGTATCGGGAAAACTTGGGTGTTTGAATGTTCGATCGGAAAGTTTAACATTTTCTAATTATCTGGAATGGGATACAATAATTGGAATTCACATACAGTTATGAGATAACTGAATGAATGTTATAAACATAGCAGTTTAGTCTCACTTGATCGGTTGCCACGGAATTTTGATGTGATCAAAATCCGTCGCAATCACGTAGCGTACGCGGATACTCGCCTGGTAAACTTAATAGACAGCCTCGCCCCATAGCCCCGACCAAGTGACTGTAGGAGAACCCCGTCGCCGAAAGCATCCGTTCGGGTGCTCGCGGTAGCGGTGTTCGGCCTTGGTGCACTTCGTCGACGGCGTCGGGGGTGCGGCCGCCTACTGAAGTTTGCGACGAGCATTCGATCAGGATGTCGGGAATCTAGTTGAATTGCCCGACTTGGTATTGAAAAGTGTTTTCGATTTTGAGACTAAAATGCGGGGTTTATAATTGTTAGGCATGCGATGTCTAAGGAATTCATTTGATTAGGCATGCGATGTCTGAGGTGATTGCGGATTCCAACTGTTGTAGTTTTACACTTTCTTTTCTGTGACCGTAAGTGTAATATGTGATATCGCCGGTTTCGTTGCTATATGTCAACGACAATTGGGATACGCATGTTTACTTACGTTGATGACATATGATGTTATGTGTTGCTGGATATGTTATATTGGATCGTCGTCTTTGAATAGCCGGGGGTTTTTATGTGAGATGAGTGTTTTTCATTTTCATTCATGTAAAAACTTGTATGTAATATTTTTTTTATTTGGGGCACTTCCAGGTTGCGGAAGATGTCACCTTTTGTATATTATTTACTTTTCCTCACTAGGATAGACCCAAGGAGGGGAGCACAAGTAACCGGGTTCTGGAGTCCAGAGGGAGACCAACTCGAGGAGTCGAGTCCGGGTCTCCTAACTCTAGAATTGGTAGGGTTGCTTGCCGCTCTCATAGGGGTCTAGGGGTGTGGGTTTGGCTATTCATCACGACCGTGGAATCCGTGTTTTATACTGGCTCGTATTGAAAACACGGACGTCCTAGTATATCCAATATTTCATATGATTCTTCTGCTGCGATATCTGTGATGTGATCATGTGATGTTCTGTGATAGATACAGTATATAGTATATATGATATATTATATAGACGTTACTTATGTTTTACACCCGCGCTAGCCCTGCCCCGCTCTGCCGTTAGTTACCTAACCTAACGGTGCACGAGGGGACATCGAGGCGAATACGGATGGCATAAGTGTACGTCGTATTTATCTGTGATGTTTAGGTACTTAAATGATGGGACTTCATTAATGTGATTAATGAAAGTAAAAGAAACCTAAGATGTTGTAGAATCGAATTTCAAAATAAAATAGGTAGCTACAGTTCTTGCTTTGCACAGCGGTATATATGATATATCCTGCACCTTATTCGATGAGGAAAGGACCGAGATCCCTTCACCGGGAGTGACTCCTTTAGCAATAACTGGCTGATGCTACACACTCGGTTTGTCTTTTGATTGCTTTTAAGTGTTTTTGCTTTGTACAGTGATATATATGATATATCCCGCACCTCATTCGACGAGGAAAGGACCGACGATCCCTTCACCGGGAGTGACTACTTTAGCAAAACTAGAAAAGCCTCAAAAACACTCCATTTCAAAATTCATTCGATCCTACAACGATATCAAGTTCATTACGCAATAGGTTTCAGAAAAACCTGTCGTAGCCCTCCGTCATTTCAGATAAATTGTATATAGTATTCGTGCTGCATTTGTTGGCTTTCGTCAAGGTGCAGTGTGCGGTAGCTATATGCTGCTTATCTGCCAGCATACGATGCGATTGGATTAGGGTAGTCGTGCGGCTATGTTGGCTTTCGTCAAGGGTCATGCGGGTGGGTTTAATTCAATCAAGAAATGTACGGGTTGAACTTGACTAGCGGGCTATGGTTTGTTGGCTTTCGTCAAGGTCATAGCACGTTAGGGGCAAAATATTATCGGGAATTTCAAGTGTTGAAATTTGCAATGAGATTGCATACCTTCTATGGGATAGTTGGATCCCGATACCCGCTGCGAGTAATTGTTACTCCTGGGAGAGTTTTATACATTACAATTAGCCGATCAAGTAGGTGTCTAGAAAGGTGTTAACGAGGTTACGCCTCTGGGAAAACGAGGTTTACATTAATTAGGTTCGTGCGAAAGCACGGGGGACCTCCCTCAAAGTACCGACACTGGCCTGGCTGAAAGATTGGCGAACTTGTAGTGTGTAATTAATCCCGGCTAGTCTTTCCTTTTAGGGTTTGAAAGAAGATTTGATAAAAAGCAGTGGGAGCCATCCTGATTAGATAAAGTAATAACCAATCTATTCTAGCAAGAGCGCACGCTGAGTGTTATCTTCTCTCTCTCTCTCCTGGTAGCGACCATATCACGCCTTAATCAAGATAATAATACGGATATTTGACCGAACCCGCTTGTTATACTGAGCTGGGGAACGTTGGACCTGCTCCAACTTATAATTGTTATAAGACCGAGCAGGAAATTGGGGATTACCAGAATTTCCGTGCCGCCCAAACGAAGAGAGTGCATGCTGATGCATCATCTTCGGGTGTGTTCACTACAAAGAACGGTTTCTCTGTATCCTCTACGTCCTGGGTATGTGATACCAGATCAGGATCCCAGATATGTAATCTGTTACATAGGGCTAGAGATAGGTAGAGAACTGAGAACGGGTGATAAGTTTCATGAGGCAGAAAACGGGGCAAGTGTTGCAGCCAAGTCTGTCGGTCACTGTCACCCTGTATTACCTATACATTGATTCTGAACGAATGTTATTAGATACCGAACCTGATATACAAAATCATATCACTCTCTTTATTAGTAAAGAAATGATATAATTTTGTATTGTTGGATAATGTTTTGAACATTTCCTATATCAAAAGTTGATCGGTTCAGGCACGTTATCTAAAAGCGTTAATCAAACTACAGTTCTTAGTATACAAAACACACACAAGAGGAAGAGTTCAGAAATGAACGAATCCTTCTTGAGGTATTGTAGACTAGGTCAGATCAATGCGACCCGACTGGCTGAAGTTACATTTAGATGTATATTTAAATCAGTTTGAATTTACATCTTCTGAAACTTGCCAGTCATGTCACAAAGATAAGATGACCATAGCTCCGTTTACTGGAAACAGAGAAAGAGTTAGTGAACTCTTGGGATGATACATGTTGATGTATGTAGGTCCCCTGTCTACACATACCAGGACTGGTTCTTTATACTTCATTATATTCTCTGATAATCTCTCAAGATTCAGACATATGTTCCTGTTGAAACACAATCCGAACCTTTTGAGATATTCACAGAATATAAGTTAGAAGTAGAGAACCAATACGGGTATAAGTATTATGTCCTATGATGAGATCAAGGAGGAGAATACTTGTGCACGGAAGTCCTGGACTATTCTAAAGGAGAATGAGATTCTCTCTCGGCATTACTCCTCCGAATACACCATAGTACGATGGTGTATCTGTTGCGCCACGGCAGCGCCCCGGCCTCGTACTCGAGGCCAAAATGCGGAATAAAAAAATTTTCCTTGCTCGGAAACCGGCGCTACCGCGGACAATTAACCCGGATCGAAACCATTAACCTATACTAGCTAACTAAAGAGATAGGGTGAGAAGTTATACCAAGCCATCCGTGTCCTTCGGTCTTCATCTCCACTCCGATCTCTTGCGGAATCTCCGTCACCTCCTCGCTCGTCGGAAAGGGGCACCACGTAGCCGGAATCTTTTACGGGCTCCCGCCTCTTGACCGAGGCAACTCGGGCGCGAAGTTGGCTAGCCGACGCGTCCAAGGCTTGCTATAGAATAGTGTAGTGAACTTGTCTCTTTAGGGTTCTTGAAGTTGCCATGATGGAGGAATCAAAGAATAGAAAAATGGTGCTTGCATTTTTCTAGCAAGAAAATGAGATCAAGAAGAAACTCTCAAGATGAAGCTCTCATTTTCTTTTTCTCTCTTCTTTTTCTCTCATGAAAACTTATCATATTCTCAAGTGAGAAATGAGAATGGTGGAGCAAAGAAAACATCATGCAAAGGGAGGTGAGTGTAGGAGCAAAAGAAAGGTGACCATATCCAAAGCTTCATGATAACAATCTTACATCAACTTAACCTCCAATTCTAATCACAATCAAAATAAGAAAAGGTGATGGAAAAAGAATATAATGATGATGGAAAAGAATGGAATCTAAAGATGTTATCATAACAAATCCTTTTGCAAGAAAAACCTCCACAAAATGTTATTTGCAAACTTGCAAATAACACCCTCCATCGGAAAAGTCCGGCCGGGAAAGAACAAAGGAAAACCGGCCGGGACGGAATGCAAACTGGCAACTCCAGAAAACTGGTCCCGTAATAAATTACAGGAAAAACCCAACTGCAGCAAATACATGCCCGCATTTGTATTCCCACTGAACACAAATGCAAAGAGACAAAATCTACACTGTACTAGACTAGGACCGGCTTAAGCCAAAGCCGGCTAGTTAAATCCGTTCGATCCTGATCTGTGCAATACCGCACGTATCAGATCAAACCCTGCCATATTACTATGCGGCCATTAGTACAAAACTGTCCGATCCTGATCCGTGCAATACCGCGCGTATCTGATCGGACCCTGCCATATCTCCATACGGCCTCTACAGCGTTTCGCCCGAAACTTGAGTAACTGAAACTGAGTGTGGTGGACTCTAAAGACTCGTCAATACCTTGGCTGTGGATTTAACCACTAGCACGTCAGAGGTATAAGCCAATACGTGACGGGCCACCAGGTATTGACCAAATGGGACGTCGATGAGGATGCTCACCCCGACACCCAACTGAGCCTGTCAGTGACAATATCCGTACAGTCCGGTCCGTTCGTCTATGAGTATCGCATGGCGGGCCTAGGGGGTTGGTGAAAGTCAGACCCCCAAAAGCGGTACAAGTCGTGTCGGAGCGTAGCCCAGAACGCCCTGAGATACTACTGGAATACCTACCAGTAAATCTCCTGCCTCGGCCGAGGGCTTTGCGTAATGGCTCTCCTAGACACAGCGCGACCTCACCCCCAATACCGGGAGAGACGAACCCCTGCAGATCCGCTCACTGCCTCCATGTGGCTCGGGACTGTACCCAACTAAAACCTGTTTGCACGACTCCTTTGAGCCGTGGTAGGGTAGTAATCAAAGCACAGTGGGAACTCACACGAGACAAATGACGATCTCAGGTCGATGAACTAACCTGTACACATGTCACCAGGGAACTGCTATCTGACATCTGGTATAAGACCAACTAGCAGGTTCCCGGCGAGTCCTGTCCGGTGTACTCATAACCCAATGAGCACCTGTATACATCTTAGGTGAACCAACTGACACCAGTGGCTTGTGAGACCGGCCACCGCCCCTCGTCGGGGTCTCGACTGTATACACTAGTCTACTAACGGAGTATCGATGCCCTGTCTCGAAACTCCTACGACTAGGGACCTTTTAAGGATGTGCTTATAGACCACCAGCTCCCACGTATATGATCGCCATCATACTGCTGGCAGTCAAGCAAGAATCCTAGGGGCTCTATCAACGTGTAATAGCGACATGTCAGGTCACCTAAAGCAGTACACGATGATAAAGATAAACCAGATAGCATACTATCATCTCGAGTAAGACTGTCCTACCGGGATAGGTCCTCCCTCAATCATTGCAATCACGTGCCTGTGATCCAATAATTGACTCTGAGGGCCCTATCTCCAACAATCTCCCACTTGCACTCAAGGCTAATTATTGCGATGTCGCATACTCACAGCCCGTGTGATACCGAACACCCAACTCCTCTACTAGTCAGTCTCACAAAACTCGTTTGCGAAACTATTGCGTTCGAGGAATAGCCTCAGTGAGTGGATCCGCTGTGATGTTTCTTTCTATGTCTCTCTATATCTCAAGTTCGCGGAGAAAGCCATCTCCCGAAATGAGCAATACCTGTCTTAGAATGTCTGGATGTCTGATGGGACCTAGCTCATAAATGAACTCCAAATCCAAACTTCTTAGACTGTATCATCAACCGAACTTAATCAGTATCCTGCGCCATGCCTCCCTCAGTATTGCCTTGGACCACCTGTCCAAAATACTGCCCCTCGTCAGAGGGAGAACTATAACTCTGACAACCTCCTTGTCGTCCATGTCACCTTGGAAGCCTGGAGTGATAACCGTCTCCTAAAAGAGGCAGCCGTTATCATATCCCTAGAACATTCACTTATGTTCTAAAACTGCTTCCGACTGTTCCTCCAGGATTGGATCAATATCAACTTATTGCATCTAGTGCAAGAACAACATCTGGTGTGGTACTTGACATCTCATGATTGACTCAATTGCCTAAGCAAGTGATCTGTCAATCATGCGTATCCCTCTTCCCTTTAGTCTGTAAGACACCTTTAGAGAGGGTGACTCCATTACCTGCAGGTATACTACCGTGCCAGGAGTCGTCCATTCTAAATACTCATAGAATGCTGTCAAGTTACCCAGATTGGGAAACCACCCAAATCTAGATCTAAAACCATAGATCTAGTGACCAGTATGTCTGATGTAATATCCAAGTCCCTTGTGGAGAAACCACTGTGTGACGACCAAAGTATAACCGATCGTAGTATAGGAATATCACTTCCTACTACCTTCTCAACAGATCCATCCCCTATTCTGATGACGTCAAACCCATGACTGTCACATCAGAAACAAATGATCTATCTCCGCTACATCTGCTTTAGTCTATAAATAGACATAAGCCTGATGTCCACCAATGCTTCCGCTGCTCCCACTGACTACGACAACCCTCTGGTGGAGTCATATAGACGCGCACTTCTAAAGCTAGTTTAGAACGACGCTATACTCATCCTCTCACCGGGTCTCGCAGCCTGGAACAACAGCAATGGCAAGTGTGGGTAAACAAGAACTTCCCTGTCACCGTCCTTGAGGCTACCGGAGTACCTCTCGGGTGCCTGAAGTTACCCACCGTATCTGCGGAGTGGCCAATGGAATGTCAGTCCAGATTGAATCTTTAGGTTCCTTATCAAATCTTTAGTAATCGTTTGTGGTTCTGGAATCACTTCCAGTTCTACCATACTCCCACTACTTTTTCTGAAAAATCCAATTTTTATTAAAACTGTGGCGAGTCTAGAACAATATTTCTATTGATCTGTCAGATGGTAGAAAATCAACCCTCGTCATAGCCTGGGTCAACCCACAAACAGCCATTACAGAAACGTGCCTTGAGTTATCCGGAGTCTGGTTTTAAGCATAAGCCGGACAACTCCCCGTACCTTAACATCGTTAAGATATGAACTGTTCTATATCCAATATAGAACCAGAGGCACTGATTCAATTGAACCAGATTCAAATCATGCAGCTATCTCCAGTGCATGTTAACTAAATGGAAGGAGGCCGATCAGCGTTACTCAACTTAGGAATGCTTCCAATTATGAGTAACCTGAAAGAGAAGCTAGTTCTCTTAAACATTACTATCAACTGAATACCATACACAAGTATCTACATCTTCGATCACTTTGAAGAATCCCGATACTTGCTACACCTGGTTCTCTACTCTATTCAAATACCTATAACTCCTCAAAACTTAGACCCTGTGTTTCTACGAAACACATGTCTAAAATCTAGAGAAGTCATAAGTAAACCGAATATAGTACGAGGACCAACCCCTCTGTCCTGATGGACACTGGACAACATACAATACTCTGTATAAGTCCGCTGAGTCTAACAACTCTTTCACTGTGTGTCGTAGGTTGAAAACTGTACTTGTGGTTAAGAAGAATTACACCGCTGTTTAATGCTCCTTACCTAACCATCCACTGATATAGGTAAATGTCATAGACATAATATCAAAAGGTATATCTCACTCTATGAAAATAGACGTACAGATATATCAATTTGAAATTGGTGCACAACATCGGATATTCAAAACCAAATATCTGCCGACCGGCAATCAACCCAGGTGACTTCCTCAAATATCACCAATTCCAACGAATCCCGATATAATGAGGATGGTCACCTAATTCCCAATAACTTACTCCCACTCATCATCTGTAAAACCATACAGATGTGAGAATCATACCTGGCAAATACATACCCTGGAGTAAGTGTCTAATCGGGAAATCAGTTTTCTATTAACAGTACACAGTGAAACTGAAACATTGAAATGTTTCGTCGGGGTATCCTGGTATTCCTAGTAATGCCTCTTCCATTATCCAGATTCACAACTATAACCGTATAATTCTTTGCCACCTCTCCAAATCCCTTTATATGTCTTTAGTCATTACCTTCTGTACACCCCTTTAAGACAAATGGTTTTCTTCCTTCCCTACCGTTCGGCACCAGCCTATGGTTTGGAAGAAGACTATCCAAAAAGCATAAAGGGTGTACTGTCCTAATCCTAGGAGCACTCGCAATGCGAGAGAAGGTGAAGATAAAAGACACCTGAATGTACTTTATTCCTATTTCTCCTGAACCAGGATCCATCCCCGAACTGGAACAAGTTCCTTTCGAGTTCGTATATAACCATACGATGGATTATCCAATAAAATGGGATCTTCGTAGTGATACGGAGTGTCCTGGAGAAATACAAAAGTGATTTAGGATTGGTGAAGAAATACTTGGTTTGGTCGTGAATATCAGTCGCAATTTACTTTGCCCTCTTACTAATCCCTTGCTTTGTCTGAACTTAATACCTTCTGTACACCGTTTTAGGCTAACTGGTTTTCTTCATTCCCTACCGGTCGGCACCAGCCTATGGTTTGGAAGAAGACTATCCAATTTGCGTAATAGGTGTACTACTCCTAAACCAAGGAGTACCCGCAACCTGAGAGAAGGTGAAAAGAAAAGACAACTGAATAATCCTATCCGTTTTCTCCAGAACCAGAAACCATCCTCGAAGTCCTTCGAGTTCGTATCTAACCATACGATGGTTTTGTCCAATGGAAGTGGACGTTCGCAGTAATACGGGGTGTCCTGGAGAAAAGGGTAAAAGTAGGAGTGGCAATGAGGTCTGCAACTATGACAATCCAAAAGCCAGTGTTAAGAAGGTTCGGTCAACTTGGTCACTGAGTCATAGTCCAGGGTCGGGTCAATGGTCGCTGCCGGAGAGAGAGAAAAGAAACACTCAGCGTGCACTCTAACCTAGATCAGAATGGTTATCACTTTGTCTAATCTGGAAACCTCCCACTGTACCTCAAATTCTTCTCCAAACCTGAAAGAAGAATTAGTCGGGATCACCCGAGGAGTAAACTAACTCATCAGTGGGAATCGGGATCCAACTATCATCGCATGATAACGTGACGGAATCCACTCACGTCACCACACTCCAGAAGGTATGCGCATACCTGGCAAGTTTCAGTTCTTTTGAAACTCCCGATGTGATTTTTACCCCAAGCGGTTTATGACCTTGACTAGGTCAACAAACCATAAACCGCCAGTCAAGTTCAACCCGTCATTGTTCTGGATCGCATTAAACCCACCCGTACGTGCCCTTGACTAGGTCAACAAGGCCGCACGACTGTCCTAACCAATCCCACTTATGCAACAAACAAGTACCACTTAGCTACCGAACACTACGTCTTGACTAGGTCAACAAACGCAGCACGAATACCAAATAATACCTGTAGGAAATGACGGAGGGCTACGAATGGTTTTTGGCGAAAAACCTTTAACGTAATGAACTTGATATCGTTGAAGGAACTGCATAGCCTTTTATAAAATATAGTGACGAAAACCTTTACTAAAGAGGTCACTCCCGGTGAAGGGATCTCGGCTCTTTCCCCGTAGAATGAGGTGCAGGATATTCCAACTGAATACCACGATGCAAAGCAAAAGTAATCGGCTATAGTGAAGTTAATGCCCTGACGCAAACTTCTGTCCAAGGGGTCACTCCCGGTGAAGGGATCTCGGCCCTTGCCTCGTCGACTGAGGAGCAGGATATTCCAAATGAATACCACGATGCAAAACAAAAGTGAACGTCCTTGCAATAACAGCTTTTTGAAAAATGTTCCAACAACATCAGATTAGGTTTGTTTATCTTGCATTGATCCGAATCAATGCAGTCCCATCAATTGATCACACCACAAAGAACGAAAATATACTGACGTACGTATATGCCATCCGCATTCGCCACTGGGTCCCGTCATCACCCGTTAGGTTAGCTAACTAACGGCAGAGCGGGGACTGGACTAGCGCGGATGTAAAACATATACAACGTCTACTAATATATATATACCAATATATAGTATTTCGCTCAAGGCGTGAATAAAATGCAACACAGAAATGTATAGCAACACAGAACAATACAGATATCTGGAAACCCCGGGTTTCACAGAGCCGCTGCTGAAACCCGACGTTCCCCTGGTCGTGTGGATAGCCTGTGCAATAAAATCCTAGACCCCTACGGGCGCGGCAAGTCACCCGCCAAAACCTGAAGCGAGGCAGCCCCCTTCAGCTCCGTGAATGGACCACCCAGCACTCCACGGAATCCGGCAACTTGGGCAACCCTCCTGGGTCAACCTGTACCCCCTACGAGTGCGGCGAATAGCCCGCCAATCCTAGAGTGAAGCCCCCTTCGTCTCAATGCCATGAGATGCGGGCCCGTTGCCCCCTAGAACCCGGCTATCCGTGCACCCCTCCGCGGGGTAATCCTAGTACAGAATGTAAAATATACATACACCGGGTACATCGACCGCAACCAGGCCGTGCCCCAAAAGAATAATACAAACAGGCAGTGACGGCAGTCCACATGTCGGACGCTCGCCCCGCAATAACAAATGTACATAATACAACAAAACTGTACTAGCATTGCATCCAGGCTATCCCCCACGACCGATCCGCAACATCACAGCATAAACAAAGAACATCAACGTGAAAGTCACGTTCGCAAATCCGTCTAACCGGGCTATAGCAGTTAGACTGGATTTACCGATCGAGTGACATTCACGGTCGCAGATATAATGTAAATACTGTGAAATAATGTGTTTAAAATTTTCCGATTGACCAAAAATTAACAAGTGGGCCCCAATCAAAACTGTAGCACTTACAGAAAATATGGGCCCAATTTTAATATCCCAGAAACCATATTTATGACTGAGGAACAAACTGAAAAATTTTGGGTGGGTGAACAGTTCAAATTGCCGCGGAAGCGCGGCCCCAGCAAGGGTTTGGCCGCCCTTCCGCGGTGGTATGAACAGTTCAGGATACCAAATTTTTCCAGTATGCTTAAATTTCCCTGCACATCACTCTGAGACCACCTGAAAAATTTTTAGACTCCAAAAAATTTCGACAGAAACTGATGTGAAGAAAAATACGGTTTTTGGAATTTCGGTCGATCGGAACTGAAAAACACATTAGAACAAGCTAGGAAAGGTTAATGGCGTGGCTCTGATACCATGTTGCGCCACGGCAGCGCCCCGGCCTCGTACTCGAGGCCAAAATGCGGAATAAAAAAATTTTCCTTGCTCGGAAACCGGCGCTACCGCGGACAATTAACCCGGATCGAAACCATTAACCTATACTAGCTAACTAAAGAGATAGGGTGAGAAGTTATACCAAGCGATCCGTGTCCTTCGGTCTTCATCTCCACTCCGATCTCTTGCGGAATCTCCGTCACCTCCTCGCTCGTCGGAAAGGGGCACCACGTAGCCGGAATCTTTTACGGGCTCCCGCCTCTTGACCGAGGCAACTCGGGCGCGAAGTTGGCTAGCCGACGCGTCCAAGGCTTGCTATAGAATAGTGTAGTGAACTTGTCTCTTTAGGGTTCTTGAAGTTGCCATGATGGAGGAATCAAAGAATAGAAAAATGGTGCTTGCATTTTTCTAGCAAGAAAATGAGATCAAGAAGAAACTCTCAAGATGAAGCTCTCATTTTCTTTTTCTCTCTTCTTTTTCTCTCATGAAAACTTATCATATTCTCAAGTGAGAAATGAGAATGGTGGAGCAAAGAAAACATCATGCAAAGGGAGGTGAGTGTAGGAGCAAAAGAAAGGTGACCATATCCAAAGCTTCATGATAACAATCTTACATCAACTTAACCTCCAATTCTAATCACAATCAAAATAAGAAAAGGTGATGGAAAAAGAATATAATGATGATGGAAAAGAATGGAATCTAAAGATGTTATCATAACAAATCCTTTTGCAAGAAAAACCTCCACAAAATGTTATTTGCAAACTTGCAAATAACACCCTCCATCGGAAAAGTCCGGCCGGGAAAGAACAAAGGAAAACCGGCCGGGACGGAATGCAAACTGGCAACTCCAGAAAACTGGTCCCGTAATAAATTACAGGAAAAACCCAACTGCAGCAAATACATGCCCGCATTTGTATTCCCACTGAACACAAATGCAAAGAGACAAAATCTACACTGTACTAGACTAGGACCGGCTTAAGCCAAAGCCGGCTAGTTAAATCCGTTCGATCCTGATCTGTGCAATACCGCACGTATCAGATCAAACCCTGCCATATTACTATGCGGCCATTAGTACAAAACTGTCCGATCCTGATCCGTGCAATACCGCGCGTATCTGATCGGACCCTGCCATATCTCCATACGGCCTCTACAGCGTTTCGCCCGAAACTTGAGTAACTGAAACTGAGTGTGGTGGACTCTAAAGACTCGTCAATACCTTGGCTGTGGATTTAACCACTAGCACGTCAGAGGTATAAGCCAATACGTGACGGGCCACCAGGTATTGACCAAATGGGACGTCGATGAGGATGCTCACCCCGACACCCAACTGAGCCTGTCAGTGACAATATCCGTACAGTCCGGTCCGTTCGTCTATGAGTATCGCATGGCGGGCCTAAGGGGTTGGTGAAAGTCAGACCCCCAAAAGCGGTACAAGTCGTGTCGGAGCGTAGCCCAGAACGCCCTGAGATACTACTGGAATACCTACCAGTAAATCTCCTGCCTCGGCCGAGGGCTTTGCGTAATGGCTCTCCTAGACACAGCGCGACCTCACCCCCAATACCGGGAGAGACGAACCCCTGCAGATCCGCTCACTGCCTCCATGTGGCTCGGGACTGTACCCAACTAAAACCTGTTTGCACGACTCCTTTGAGCCGTGGTAGGGTAGTAATCAAAGCACAGTGGGAACTCACACGAGACAAATGACGATCTCAGGTCGATAAACTAACCTGTACACATGTCACCAGGGAACTGCTATCTGACATCTGGTATAAGACCAACTAGCAGGTTCCCGGCGAGTCCTGTCCGGTGTACTCATAACCCAATGAGCACCTGTATACATCTTAGGTGAACCAACTGACACCAGTGGCTTGTGAGACCGGCCACCGCCCCTCGTCGGGGTCTCGACTGTATACACTAGTCTACTAACGGAGTATCGATGCCCTGTCTCGAAACTCCTACGACTAGGGACCTTTTAAGGATGTGCTTATAGACCACCAGCTCCCACGTATATGATCGCCATCATACTGCTGGCAGTCAAGCAAGAATCCTAGGGGCTCTATCAACGTGTAATAGCGACATGTCAGGTCACCTAAAGCAGTATACGATGATAAAGATAAACCAGATAGCATACTATCATCTCGAGTAAGACTGTCCTACCGGGATAGGTCCTCCCTCAATCATTGCAATCACGTGCCTGTGATCCAATAATTGACTCTGAGGGCACTATCTCCAACAGTATCGGGGCGGAGCAATCACACCCTATATGATATGGTGTGCTCTATGATGAGTACTACTGAGTTACCTATTTCCTTTTGGGAGTTATGCACTTGAGAAGCTGCATACCTATTGAATAGGATTCCAATCAAATCAGTTGCCTACCATCTCATATGTGATATGGAAAGGGAAGAGCCCATGTCTTAAGCTAGTTAAAGATTTGGGGTTGACCGGCCTATGTCTGAAAGCAAAATCCAGACAAGCTCGAGGAAAGGTCTGTAATGTAGAACTGGAAAGGTTCCAGCTATATAAACTGCAGCTGATGATTTGATAGAACCAAAGGATTCAGTAGATTTCAACGAACCTCACCCTCTCCGCCGATCTAGTAGGGTTCCTCACCCACCTGAGAGATACTTCTGTTTCTCTATGACAGTGGGAGCGAGGATTGCATCATGAGATGATGACCCAACTAGTTTCGTGCGGGCCATCAGGAGTGTGACTCTGTAAGAATGGCTGGATGCTTATCGATCTGAGATGGAATCCTTATACACCAACAAAGTATGGTCTTTAGTTGCTATATCTGAAGGGTTAAATCCCCATCAGGAGCAAGTATATCTTGAGAAGATTACTTGGTGTAGATGGAAAAGTTGAGACTTTCAAAGCTAGACTTGTTAAAGGTTTTCGTCATTGACCAGGCGTGGATAATGATGAAACCTTTTTCCAGTTCCTATGCTTAAGTCCATCCAGATCCTACTTGCCATGGCTACATACCATGACTACGATATCTGGTGGTTGGGTGTCTTGACTGCTTTTCTAAATGATGATTTGGAAGAAAGCGTCTATAAGTACACAGCCAGAGGGCTTCGTAGACGGTGGGAGCAGCGGAAACGTGTGCAAGATGCTTTATAGGATAAAGCAGGCATCGTGGAGCTGGAACATCTGTTTTGATGGATTAGTCAAAGAAGTTGACATCATCAAAATGGTAGATGAACCTTGTATAAACAAAAAGGTAGTAGAGAGTATGGTGACGATCCTCGTAGAGTACGTGGATGACATACTCTTGATAGGGAAGGAGTTTCCTATGCTACGCTCGATCAATCTCCGCTTATCACACTGATTCTCCACATAAGATCAAAGTGATACCTACTAAATCCTGGAATTTGGATCTATGAGATAGATCTAGTTGGATATTAGGACACTCACTAGTTGTAGTGAGATGGTATCAGTTGATCCTGGGGAGAATCACTGAAGTGTTCCAAGAGTGATAAAGACGACTGAGTGTCAGTCACAGGCATTGTCTTTACCCTCAATCGAGGGACGGTATGTTGGAAGAGTTCCAAGCTAGATACCGTGACATACTAGACGATAAAGGCAGGATACACCGCTACTTAAGAAGCTACCAAAGAGGCTGTTTGGGTGTATATTGGTTCATGAGATGAACTATGTTCCTCCCATTGTGTGACAATGGAGTTGTGGCTTATGCCAAGGAACGCAGGTCCCATCAGTGATCCAGACATATTCAAAGGCAGTATCACCTGATCATGGAGATGGTTGATCTCTAAGGGATCGAGGTTAGGAGAGTAGACTCAGAGGACAACACGGTGGATCCACTCACAAAGGCCTATTCCCAAAGAGAGACTTTTATAGGATGGTTGAGTATGAGATACTACATCCACTGCTATCAGATGGCCCTAGTGCAAGTGGGAGATTGTTAGTTATATGTACGCCCTAGAGGCCATTACTGTACATTGGATGTATATTGTAGTGGATGCTGGGACATATATAGGGAGGACTTTCTTGCTCGACATGATAGTATGCTATCTGGTTACCCTTTACCTTAACGTGTATACTGATTGTCTCTCTGTTACATGTTGGTAAAGCCCTTAGGATGTATACTTGACTACCTGGACTATGATGCGGATCATACTAGTGGGGACATGGTAGTCCATAAGTACATCCTTCAAAGTCCCTAGTCGTGGGTGTATCGAGACGGGGCATCGATATACCAGAGTAGACTAGCGTATACCTTCTCGACCCATACAGATGGGCAATGGATGATCCCATATCCATTGGTGTTTGACATCAGAGATGATATACGGGTGCTCAGTAGAGACTGGGTACACTGGACGGACTCGCCGAGAACTCCCAGATGGTAATATACCTTACGTCAGATGGCAGTTCTCTGGTGACACTGGTACAGAGTAGTCTGTTGACCCGAGATCGTCATAGAGTCTTGTGTGGTTCACACTGTGCTTTGATTTCCATCTTACCACGTCCAAGAGGGCGTGCAAAACGGTGGTTTTTGGGTACAGTCCCGAGTCACATGGAGGCAATGAGCGATAGGAGGGGATTCGTCTCTCCCGGTATAGGGGGTTGATGTTGCGCTGTGTCCGATTGGCTATAACAGGAAATCCCTGGCCAGGGTTGCTGAGATTTACTGGTAAGTGTTACCAGTAGTTTCTCGAATTGTTATAGACCTCATATCGACACGACTTATCGAGCTGTTGGGGTCTGACATTTACCACCCCTAGGCAAGATATGCGACATATCAGACGAACAGACCGGACTGTACGGTAGTGTTACTGGTTGGATTCACTGGAGTGTGAGCGGGCTTGCTCGTCGATCTTCTGATCGCTCAATACCCGGGTGGCCGTTACGTTTAGCAGACCGCTTGCGGCTTGTGGGTGTTTGATATGATCATTACCTGCTGCCGGCGTATTGACGAGTCTTTAGAGTCCTACACAGAGGTTTCCTGGCTCAAGCAAAACGAAATAGGAGCGCATATGAGATATGTACGGGACCGAGAATATTACCAGTATGTGATACTGTATTCGATTCTCGCGATTTGTAACATTGATCGGTTATATGCGTTATAGCCGGGTTATCGGATCAAGTGTTGATTCGATAAGTTGTTACTATTGATATTAGTCGGTTATATGCGATATGACCGGGTCGTTAAATCAAGTGTTGATTTAGTGATTTAATGTATAATTATATATTTGATATATCACTTTACATTAACTAATATAGGTTCACTTAAATGGATTTTCTCACTTGAAGTTCACAAGTTGTATATGTGATATACTTTTCTGCACTTGATTGTATCATGTTTGATGATACATGTTAACTTGGTTAAGTGTAAAGATTAAACCATGGTTAAGTTAATGATTAGGGTTTTGATTATCTTATTTATTTATTTATTTATTTATTTGTTTGCTTTGGAAAAGATAAAGAAAGAATGGTGGTTTTGTTTGTTTGTTTGTTTGTTGAAGATTCATGAAGCTTTGACTTAGTCACCATTCTTGTCTTCATACTTAACCCTAACCATTTAAACAAACCATGGTCTATTCTCTACACTTAACTAAGGTTAGTATTATGATAAGTATTCATTTTCCTTTTTCATTTTAATAACTTATCATATATTATCTTCTTCTTCTTCATCTTCTTCTAAAAGAAAAAGCTTGCCTCATCAATGGCAACTTGATGAAATGAGTGAGAAATCCAATTCTAAAGTGAACCCACTTCCTATTTCTTCATCCTCTACCTCTTGCCAAGTAGTAGAGTGTGTTTTCTTCACAAGTTTCATGACTTGGTGAAGTGGGAGCTTTATCTTGTGATGCCTCGACGTAGATCATCTTCGGCACGAAGCCGACGACCTTGCCCGTCCATTTCTCCGATGAAGTCGACGCTAGAGCCCGGGATTTCATTTGGACAGCGGAGAGGACTTCATCACGGAGCCGTGGAGGTGGAGGACCGGATCTACAAAGGTTGTATTTCCGTACTCTTAGTTAAAGTAGTTAACTAGTTGCTTTGTCGCCTAAACTTCTAGCCAACGATCCGTAGTCGGGTTTCTCGGCACCGTAATTATTGAAATTGGCATGGTTGATGCCTTGTGAGACCTCTTGTGAGTGCCTAGGATCCCTACAGGTTCCGCGGTCAAATAGTTGACTTAGGGGACCGTACTTCACAGTAATTCTTAGTTTTTCCTGCTTGTTCTTCTGAGCATTTTTAATTAAGAAAAAACCACATTTTTGAAAAATGTACAGAGAAGGGTTCGTGTCGGGGTATTCGGGTTCGATCGGACATTAAACTTTGTCTAGACTACGCCTAAAGCTCTAGCTTGGCTCTGATACCACTGTAGGGTTGCTAGGCACACGCACAAGGGTCTACGAGGCATCAACCATGCCCGATTAAAATTTTAGCCGTGCCGAACAACCCGAATACGGATCTTTAAACTAGGGTTTAGGCGAAAACTAACATGTTAAACACTTTAACATTAAGTGAGAGGGATTACAACCTTTGTAGATCCAGTCATTCACTTCATAAGCTCCGTTTTGTGGTCCCTTCACTACGATCATCGGGTTCCGGACTCTCGAGAGGTTCCACGAAGAGAAAGATGCAGTATTGCTTCCGATCTTCGATACAAAGATGATCTACCTTGAAGTTTCGTTAACACAAGCTAACACTCATAATATGAAGTGAACACCCTCATCTAAATGGCAAGGGAAGATGAGCATGATGAAGTAGGATTTTTTCTCTCTTTATTTATCTTTTTCTCACATTTATTCATCACTTGGAAAAAAGCTAGTAAGCTTTTTCCATGAAGAAAAAAGAAGGAAGAAGATGATGAATTATGATAGAATTCCTTTTGTGATGAATAATGCAAAGAAGATAATGATCAATAATGCAACCATGGTTGTCTAAACCATTGTAGAGAATTAACCAAGGCTAGGGTTTGGGTTAGGTTAAGAAATGAGTCATAACAAAATATCTTTCACAAAACAAAACAAAACCTTCTAGAATCATCTAGAAAGCATTAACCCAAATCAAACCCTAATCTTGTTTAATCTTTACTAAACATGTTGCATTAGTTATCATATCATGTTACAATATTATATATCTCATATATAATATTTATTGTAACGAAATAAAATAATACAATTAACATATATCGCATATATATCAATGTATTACCCGAGTGAGAAAAAGAATCTTTTAGTGAGCTAATATTAGTTAATGCAATTTAATATATCATATATATTATTATACATTAAATTATCGAATCAACACTTGATCCGATAATCCGGCTATATCGCATATAACCGACTAATATTTATCCGTACCGATTCATCGAATCAACACTTGATCCGATGACCCGGCTGATATCAAATATCGCGAGAATAGAATACGGTATCTCATATCGTATTATTCTCAGTCCCGCACATATCACATACGTGCCCCTACTCCGTTTTGCCGAAGCCAAGAAACCTTTGTGTAGGACTCTAAAGAATCGTCAATACGCCGGCAGTAGGTGATGATCATATCAAACACCCACAAGCTGCAAGTGGTCAGCTAAACGTAACAGCTACCCAGGTATTGAGCGCTTAGAAGATCAATAAGCAAGCCTGTACATTCTCCTGTGAATCCAAACAGTAACACTCCCGTACAGTCCGGTCTCGTCGTCTGATATGTCGCATATCTCGCCTAGGGGTGGTAAACGTCAGACCCCAGTAGCTTGATAAGTCGTGTCGATATAAGGTCTATAACAGTTCGAGAAACTACTGATAACACTTACCAGTAAATCTCAGCAACCCTGGCCAGGGATTTTCGGTTATAGCCAATCGAACATAGCACACAACATCAACTCCCTATACCGGGAGAGACGAATCCCCTCCTATCGCTCATTGCCTCCATGTGATTTGGGACTGTACCCAAAAACCACCTTTTTGCACGCCCTCTTGGACGTGGTATGATGGAAATCAAAGCACAGTGGGAATCACACAAGACTCTATGACGATCTCGGGTCAACAGACTACTCTGTACCAGTGTCACCGGAGAACTGCCATCTGACGTGAGGTATAATACCATCTGGGAGTTCTCGGCGAGTCCGTCCAGTGTACCCAGTCTCTACTGAGCACCCGTACACCATCCTTGATGTCAAACACCGATGGATATGGGATCATCCATCGCCCATCATATGGGTCAAGATGCGTATACGCTAGTCTACTCTGGTGTATCGATGCCCTGTCTCGATACACCCTCGACTAGGAACAGTTATAGGATGTATTCACCGACTACCGTGGCTCCACTAGTATGATCTCATCATAGTCCCAGTAGTCGAGTACATATCCTAAGGGCTTTATCAACATGTAATATAGAGACAATCAGAGTACATGTTAAGATAAAGTACAACCAGATAGCGTACTATCATGTCGAGCAAGAAAGTCCTCCCTATATATGTCCAAGCATCCATTACAATATACATCGTATGTACAGTAATGGCCTCTAGGGCATACATATAACTAACAAGACATATGTTCCTGTTGAAACACAAGTCCGAACCTTTTGAGATATTCACAGAATATAAGTTAGATGTAGAGAACCAAAATACGGGTATAAGTATTATGTCCTTTGATGTGATCAGGGAGGAGAATACTTGAGCACGGAATTCCTGGATTATTCTAAAGGAGAATGAGATTCTCTCTCAGCATTATTCCTCTGCATACACCACAGCATGTCGGTATATCGGGGCGGAGCAGATACACTCTATTTGATATGGTGTGCTCTATGATGAATACTACTGAGTTTCCTATTTCCTTTTGTGAGTTATGAACTTAAGAAGCTGCATACCTATTGAATTGGGTTCGAATCAAATCAGTGCCTACCACTCCATATGAGATATGGTATGGGAAGAGCCTATCTCTTAAGTAAGTTAAGATTTGGGGATTTTCCGGCCTATATCAAAAGCAAAATCCGGACAAGATCGAGGCAAGGTCAGTTCTGTAGAACTGGAAATGTTCCAGCTATACAAACTGGAGCTGATGATTTGGTAGAACCAAAGGATTCAATTGTTTCCCCGACGAACCTCAGCCTCTCCGCCGATCTGGTAGGGTTCCTCATCCGCCTGAGAGATACTTTGGTTTCTCTATGACAGTGGGAGCGAGGAATGCATCATGAGATGATGACCCAACTAGTTTTGAGCTGGCCATCAAGAATGGGACTCTATAAGAATGGCTGGATGCTTAGCGATCTGAGATGCAATCCTTATACACCAACAAAGTATGGACTTTGGTTGCTTTATCTGAAGGGTTAAATCCCCATCAGGAGCAAGTATATCTTGAGAAGATTACTTGGTGTAGATGGAAAAGTTGAGACTTTCAAAGACTAGACTTGGTAAAGGTTTTCGTCATCGACCAGGTATGGATTATGATGAAACCTTTTCTACGTATCTATGCTTAAGTCCATCCAGATCCTACTTGCCACGACTACATACCATGACTACGATATCTGGTGGTTGGGTGTCATGACTGCTTTTCTAAATACAGATTTAGAAGAGAACGTCTATAAGTACATAGCCAGAAGGCTTCGTAAACAGTGGGAACAGCGGAAACGTGTGCAAGTTGCTTTACAGATTAAAGCAGGCATCGCGGAGTTGGAACGTCTGTTTTGATATGTTAGTCAAATAGTTTGACATCATCAAAATGGTAGATGAACCTTGTATAAACGAAAAGGTAGTAGGGAGTATGGTGGTGATCCTCGTAGAGTACGTGGATGACATACTCTTGATAGGGAAGGAGTTTCCTATGCTACGCTCGGTCAATCTCCGCTTATCACAAGGATTCTCCATATAGGATCAAAGTGATACCTACTAAATCCTGGGTTTTGGATCTATGAGATAGATCTAATTGGATATTAGAATACTCACTAGTTGCAGTGAGATGATATCAATTGATCCTGGGGAGAATCACTGGAAAGGTTCCAGGGTGATAAGGATGACTGAATGTTGGTCACAGGCATTGTCTTACCCTTAGTAAAGGGACGGTATGTTCGAAGAGTTCCAAGCTAGATACCGTGGCATACTAGACGATAAAGGCTGGATACATCGCTATTTAAGATGCTACCAAAGAGGCAGTTTGGGTGTATATTGGTTCATGAGATGAACTAGGTTCCTACCATTGTGTGACAATGGAAGTGTGGCTTTGGCCTAGGAACCCCGGTCCCATCAGTGACCCAGACGTATTCTGAGGCAGCATCACCTGATCATGGAGATAGTTGATCTCCAGGGTGATCGAGGTTAGGAGAGTAGACTCAGAGGACAACACGGGCGGATCCACTCACAAAGGCCTTTTCCCAGAGAGAGACTTTCACGGGATGGTTGAGTATGAGATACTGCAACCACTGCTACAGATGGCCCCAGTGCAAGTGGGAGATTGTTAGTTATATGTATGCCCTAGAGGCCATTACTGTACATAGGATGTATATTGTAGTGGATGCTGGGACATATATAGGGAGGACTTTCTTGCTCGACATGATAGTATGCTATCTGGTTGCTCTTTACCTTAACGTGTATACTGATTGTCTCTCTGTTACATGTTGGAAAAGCCCTTAGGATATGTACTTGACTACCTGGACTATGATGCGGATCATACTAGTGGGGACACGGTAGTCCATAAGTACATCCTTCAAGGTCCCTAGTCATGGGTAAATCGAGACGGGGCATCGATATACCAGAGTAGACTAGCGTATACCTTCTTGACCCATACAGATGGGCGATGGATGATCCCATATCCATTGGTGTTTGACATCAGAGATGATATACGGGTGCTCAGTGGAGACTGGGTACACTGGACGGACTCACAGAGAACTCCCAGATGGTATTATACCTTACGTCAGACGGCAGTTCTCTGGTGACACTGGTACAGGTTAGTCTGTAGACCCGAGATCGTCATAGAGTCTTGTGTGATTCCCACTGTGCTTTGATTTCCACCTTACCACGTCCAAGAGGGCGTGCAAAACGGTGGCTTTTGGGTACAGTCCCGAATCACATGGAGGCAATGAGCGATAGGAGGGGATTCGTCTCTCCCGGTATAGGGAATTGATGTTGCGCTGTGTTCGATTGGCTATAACCGGAAATCCCTGGCCAGGGTTGCTGAGATTTACTGGTAAGTGTTACCAGTAGTTTCTCGAACTGTTATAGACCTCATATCGACACGACTTATCGAGCTACCGGGTTTGACGTTTACCACCCCTAGGCAAGATATGCGACATATCAGACGAACAGACCGGACTGTACGGTAAGTGTTACTGGTTGGATTCACAGGAGTGTGAGAGGGCTTGCTCATCGATCTTCTGATCGCTCAATACCCGGGTGGCCGTTACGTTTAGCAGACCGCTTGCGGCTTGTGGGTGTTTTATATGATCATCACCTACTGCCGGCGTATTGACGAGTCTTTAGAGTCCTACACAGAGGTTTCCTGGCTCAAGCGAAACAAAATAGGAGCGCATATGAGATATGTGCGGGACCGATAATAATGTGTGTATGTGATACCATATTCTATTCTCGTGATGAATGTATCGATTGGTTGTATGCGATAAAACCTAGTTATCGAATCAAGGATTGATTCGATAAGCCGATACATTCGATATTAGTCGGTCATATGTGATATGACCGGATCGTTAAATCAAGTGTTGATTTAATGATTTAATGCATAATTATATATTTGATATATTATTTTGCAATAACTAGTATTGGTTCACTTAAGATGTTTTCTCCCTTGTTTGTGCACATTGTATATGTGATATATTGTTGTGCACAAGATTGTATCATGTTTGATGATACATGCCAACTTGGGTGTATGTTTGGTTTAAACCTTGGTTAAGTAAATGGTTAGGGTTTTTATTTATTTATTTATTCATTTATTTATTTATTTACTTTATTCATTTTGGCAAAGAATAAAATGGTGGCTTTCTTTGTTTTATCCATGAAGCTTCATGAAGCTTTGAAAAAGTCTACCATTTTTGTTTCATGCCTAACCTAACCATTCACCTAACCTTAGTTTACTCTCTACACTTAACCATGGTTGCATTATGATAACTATCACTTGGATTTTCTTTTTGAGATAATTCTTTTTCTTTCTTCTTCTTCATCTTCTTCATGAAGAGAAGAAACCATGGCTAGAAAATTCTAAGTGATGATTCCAAGTGAGAAATCCATATCCAAAGTGAACCCACTTCCTATTTCTTCATCCTCTACCACTTTCCAAGTAGTATAGGGTGTTTTCTTCACAAGTTTCATGACTTGGTGAAGTTGGAGCTTGATCTTGAGTTGCCTCGACGTAGATCATCTTCGGCATCGAAGTCGACGACCTAGCCCGCCCATTTCTCCGATGAAGCCGACGCTAGAGCCCGGGATCCGATGATCGCAGCGAGGGGACATCATCACGGAGCTATGGAGGTGGTGGACCGGATCTACAAAGGTTGTATTTTCCGTTCACTTTAGAGTAAAGTTGTTTACTTGCTTGTATCGCCTTATCATCTAGTTAACGATCCGTATTAGGGTTTGTAGGCACATGAAATTTTTTTAATTGGGTATGTTTGATCTGTTGTGAGACCTCACTAGTGTGCCTAGGAACCCTACACGAGCTAGGGTAGCTTTCTGATTCATATTTTTTGGAACATGTATTTATTTATATCATACATATTGTACTACATTTTGAAATGATATTGATATTGATATTGGTTTATATTTATATCATATTCAGTTTTTGGGTTTCTTTTGTATATTATATGCGTGAGATGTGATTATGAATACTGCGATATATGTTGTGTGATGATTAATTTTATATTTTATTGATATATATATTATTGTGCACATGGCGGGAAAAAATCAGGCAGCCCTCTTTTTTAAAAAAAATACAGATAACGTGTACCTACGGATTAATCCGTAGGTACACATGTTGCCCCTACGGCTAAAACCGTAGGGGCACAATATCAGCAGTAACTGATATTTCCCCCCTGATCTCAGTACCAGGGGGGTTGGGAGTGCCCCTACGGATATGTCCGTAGGGGCAAACAATGGCCCCTACGGAGTTATCCGTAGGGGCAAAATATCAGGATTTCTGATATTTTGCCCCTACGGATAAGTACCTACGTAGATATCCGTAGGGGATAGTACTTGGCCCTATGTCTATCTCCGTAGGTACAGTTAATATATTTAAAATAACCGTAAATAATATAACTTTTTTTACCCTACGGCCTACTCCGTAGGTGAAACCGGCCCTACACAGAACTCCGTAGGGGCAAGATTTTGCCCGTAGGGGCAAGTTCAGGGCTTCAACTTGCACCTGCGGCCTTTGCACCTACGGGGTCTTTTTTCTCCCCGACGGACATCTCCGTAGGGGTAGTGGTTTTCCCCTTCTGATAAATCCATAGGCGCAACCCTTATTTGTAGTAGTGCGATAACTATCAATGCATGCAAAAATATACTCAGGTACTGTCCTCTGACTAGTCCTGCTCAGTACTAAGCCAAATAGCAAGTATCACAAAATATACTGCTCCAAAAGAAATCAATCCCAAATATATCTGAATCCCACGTGCGTCTGGTGCACACGGAAATCGAAATCCATGAATGTGCCATACATATGCACAGAAACAACATCTAAGTGCAACGGGTGTGCACGAAACACTTGTCAAAGGCAACATGTGTGCCTGACAGCAAAACCAGGTGCATCTGATATGCACGAAGAATCTCGATTTAGTGCATCTAGTGTGCACCTAAATCGCATCAAGCATCTTAAGTATGCGCAAAATCCAAATCAAGTGCACAATGTGCATGAAAACGAATATCGAATATCACACTCGAAATCGACGGTATACGATACATTTCAATCAAAATCCAAATCAGGTATACCGTGGTATAAAATCTCACCATCCTGTGCATCGGCGTGCACAAAAGCAAATCAAATACTAAAAGTGCATGAAAACTATGCCGAAAGCATAAGTCAAATCATATGCATGCCCTAGGCATGAAATCAAATATCATGAAACTCGGCCATCAAAACTCAATCATGAAATAAATCACCCACAAATACTAAAATCCAATATGACGGATACGTGATAGTCAATAACAAAATCATAAATCATAAATGTTGTCATCGATATGTCCGTCCATTAAAGTCGAGAAGGTGTCGGTGCATCCAATGCTAGCAGAGCAAGATATCTACTTTCCTTCTGATCATGGCATGTCGCCTAGTGCCCTTAGGCTCTCGTCTCTCACTGCAGATTGCTAAGTACATAGCTCCTCGGCTCAACGGTCCAATATAGAAACGATAACGGAAGCAGTCCACTCTGACACATCCTCTAAAGATCTCTGGCCAACTATCATGGTTACTCATAACATGTCTCGTCGACGATGCTGAACTCTGGCCTGCTGAGTGTGCGTAAAACGACCGCTCCTGGTTCTAAGTCTTCTCGTAAATTATTCCAGAAATGTCCTGTCGGGGTCTCTCCCAAATCTCGTTCCTGCCGAACTGCCCGAAAGTTATCATCTTTTACTAAATCCATTTCCTGTTCCGGAACGGCTGCTTACTCCTCATGACTCCTTCGGAAATATATATCCATATACAACACCTCTGCAAGCGTATCCCATCTTTGACGTCGGCGGAGTGGAATGTCACCTCATCAAGATCTCGTACGAATCTCTTACTCCACTTTTCTCTAATGTCGACCGATTTGGACTCGTCTCTTCGTGGCTTCAAGGACTGCGCTCTAACGGCTATACTCGTATCTGGAGTCTCCCAAGCAATGCATCTCATCACATGATATCCGAATGAAGTCGAATCATCCGATCGATTTGTCAAAACCTCATAATTCCACAAGAGCTCAACATCCTGGGTACAGTTTAATAATATCGAATATATGCCACAGCACCTATGGACCAACCATAGAAGGGAAGACCCAGGCCTCACTAATGGCACCGCTAAACTGCCGCAAACCCTAAGGTTCACTGGCGTTCCATGGTCATTAAATCGAGTTAGGGTTTCATTCTTCTAGAGGGTTCGTAGAATTGCATGCATTGTTTTCCGAATACTTTAAGCTTGGAAAATGGGTTCCTGACATTCGATCGTCTCTATTGACTCTCAACGTATCCGCGTGAAGTCGTCTCTAGCTGGAATCAATCAATCTGATGACCTCGCATCGGGGTAGGCAATGAATCACATGCCCTAGTCTTTCATCTCTGGTGACTAGCAATCTCCTATCATATCTCGAAGTACAACTCGTGCGACATAGTTCCAAACTTCCGGGCCGATATCTCGTCAGTTGCAGCAACATCTGAATCTTCAGTCCGCACGCTGAACAGTGCCTCAAACAACAAAATATGGTGCATTAACGGTCATCACGTCCTGGCTGGCCTTTTGCAGTGACCCTATCCTCTGGTGCTGATCCGCACGTCCTTGAAATCTCGTAAAAGCGATCCATCAAACGCTCGTAGCGCAAAAACGCTATAAAACAACGCCTCCCTATGTAATCGTATGTCCCTGGAATCACGCCCTGGTCAGTCCTCGTTCGTGATGAGCTCATGCTGACCGCAACTCTAGCCGCAGCTCTCTCTTCCCGTGTAATCGTGGCAGCAAATCCATAACTGATACCGATGAGGCAAGATCATAGGAAGGAATATAATACTGTGCAAGGAAATGTACATCCTAAGGCTTCTTAAGCGGAGTAGCCTATCGTAAATATGCCCCGGAACATACGTACGGTACGTCACTCTACTCAAACTACCCACTCCATCAACCAAGGGTCATCCTACACTCCGAAGGTAAAACCTAACGCTCTGATACCAACTTTGTCACGGCCCGAAAAGTACAGAACATGACCGGCACTTAAATTACTAACGTCTTGAGGCGTACATAATCTAAGTAAGCCAAAACCCAGAAATCAAAACCAAAGAAGCAGTAGAGTGAAGGAAAAACCAATTGAAAGCAAGTAGTTTTAATCATCATAGGCCGAAGTATGTATTTTTAAAATCTCAAGTATTTTCTGAAAATTTCGGCAGAGTCTCCTTTGTAAATACTGGGCCCCAAACGGGATACAACATGAATAGTATACGAAATCAATAAAAGGCATCTCCAAGCGGGAGCTAGCTCTTCGTCAATCGACGGTCACAACCACACAAGCAATATAATATACAATGCCGAGGGCGAGGATCAACACTCAAAAGAAACTCAAAGCAACATAAAAACCATAATAATACAATGCGCGACTCTAAGGTCGAAAGAATAACAAACTGGTCTTCTAACTCTCTCAAATATACAACTTGGTTGACGGAGTTTCTAGATACAACTGAAATAATAATAAACAATGGTGGTACTAATGCAAAGAACCCACCAGCCAAAGCAATCACCTGGAAAGAACAATGTGCCAGCAAAGACGCGAAGAACCTGTACGGCAAAACCTGCAAGGAACTGTGGCACAACGAGGGTGGGTTGCCAACTCGTGAGTAGAAAACATCAACGAGTTGAAATCGCATGCACAACACTATCCTAGGTTATATCAGGTAATATCCTCAATAAAATCCTGGTCCAGCTATGTATAGTGTAATACTATATGCTCGTGTCAGCGCCTCAGATAGCAACATATCACATGTATGAGGTATGAATGTAATGTAATGAAATGAGTGGGGCAACTGTTTTCTTTAATTTAATGGGATTTCTGTATGTACATAAAACGAGTATCCTCAATGAAATCAACAGAGAAATCCGTGTCAAGCATCGACACAAAACATAAATCCTAATATCTCAATATCTCAGGTTCCGGCTGCCCGCCTAACCTGTATCATCAAATCTCAATGCCTCAGTGTCTCAAATCTCAATATCTTAGGCTCCGCAGAACGGATCAGCCTATAACCATCTCATGACTCCGGCCGGTATCCTCCAGATAGCCGACGAGTCCAAACAATATCACCGGTAGGTAGTGCTCCCCTGCCAGGCTCATCGAATACTACTCGAACTTCTTGCCCCGGGTACCTTACCGGGCCCACCATGTACCCGAGACGGTTCATCCAGCTCCTCGAATCGGGTCTCGAAATCCAACAGCAATCATGAAAACTCATGGTGGACGACTCATACATCATGGGAAAACCGCGTTTTTCATTTTAAAAAGAGAAAGAAGTTTATACATAATTTTCCAGTTTTCCCCCAAATCCAGGAAATCTCATGAAAATCCAAAATCCAATCATCAATAGCAAGTAAACAGTGGATAATAATATGCATGAAGTAGCAAGTAAACAGTGAATAATAATATGCATGAAGTAGCAAGTAAACAGTGAATAATTATATGCATGAAGTAGCAAGTAATAACTGTAATGTCTAAACTAGCATATGAGGAAAGTACACTAATATCATGTCGAAACTATCAGCTAACAAGCTATATCATTGAAATAATCTTCTCTAAAGTGTAGGTGACATGGCAGTTACCGATAATGCTGTGTGTGAGCCGGAAAGTAAGTGTACGTGGAACATACACATCATCGGTAATGGTGCTGGTGTCCTAACAACATGATATCAATAATGGTATATGAAAACACAATATAAGCATGCGACGCGAAGCGAATCGCTATAATGTGCGGGAGCTGAAAGATAAACACCTATGATAACTAAACTGCATTTATATAAATATAAGTCATATGATGGTGCCATTTGAAATAACATGAATCGTGGTGTTTTGAAAATAAGGGCTACGGTGTTTTAAGAAAAGATACGTCCTTTGAAATATCCGTAGAATCCCTTGTCCCGTCATTAAAATACACACGATTCGTTAGTTTTTGAAATAGGTATGAGTCGAATCTAATCTATCATATACAAGTAAACTATAGAGCCAAACTATACAGACTGATCAAAGGTAAGGAAACCGCCTAACATCTGAGTCGATACATACATACATATATATATATACATATATAATATAACAGTCGGTGATCCCGCCTCAATAATATCATATACGATCAAATATCTATAATATGACATCCTCAAGTCAAGAGTGCGGATCTATCATCAATATATAGCTCATACGGTACATCCGTCGTACGGCCTCCCAAATCTGGGTACGGGTCAATGTCACATCAATCACATTATTCATCTGGTATCCTCTTTATCAACCATTATGATCCAGGGTACTGACCTACGTCTAGTACAATACTGATGCCATCTATGTATGGATGTGTGTGTATGAAACACTACGTCAAAGAACCCGCTAAAACATCATGTCGTATCTCAATTACGAACCCTGTCATATCACCGATCTCACGGCCTCAAATCCAATCTCATCGACTCATCTCAAATCCTAAGTACTATCCTCATAATCCAATATATGTACACATAGTCCCATACCCATGTATAAATATACGCATCCCCATATACGCACAGGTAAAAGAAAGAATGCATGCAAGTATGTTTGTGCGTGTGTGGGTGCAACCACTACTCTAGGGTTTCACAACTAACACTAAACTAATCCAAGAACACCTAGAATCCATCTTTATCATCAATAAACTCAAATCAACCTATAATAAATATATGTGTGTATACTTATTCGTATATATAACCACGAATTGCGGGGGTGCTATACGCCATCCACCCGACTTCCCCCGTAGATATAATCTACTCACCTGATCTTCGCTCGCCCAAGCCGACGTCGCCATACGCTTGCTTGTCGTCTCGAAGTCCACATGGGGTACCTACATATCATAACTGTCACGACCCAAAATTGGCATGTGACGGCCCTAATACTACGCAACGCCTACAGACGTAACGCAGTAAAAGAAAGCCAAAACCCAGAAATATAAACCATTAAAAAAGACAAGAAAAGATAATAGGAGTTTTGAAACATTTGAAATCACAACCCAAATTCTTTAAAATTCCAACTTATTTCCTTTAAAAAATTGGCAGCACCTCCTTTGTAAAAGCTAGCCCCAAAAATGGGTACAACATAAATATAAAGTAAAGCATTCCCAAACGGGAGCAAAAACACGCCCAAAGGCGGAAAACAACCACCACCACAAATATACGACGCCATAGCAAAGAAATAAGAGACAATAAAAAGGAAACTGTATAAAAGAAAACAAATCCACAATAATATACAATATCGTCCTCACCAAGTCTCTAAGTCATCAAGCAACAGTAGATGGAGAGTACAAAATACAACGAGTATACAATACAAAATACAGATAACCACGCAAAACCAACCTAAGCAAAACGGCACGCTGTGAGCCGATGCGGTATCTATAACAAAAGATGATAGATGAATAGCCTGTCTCGACTACTCTGGGGAACACCTGCAACACCTGTGGCACAACAGGGGTGAGTTGCCAACTCGTGAATAGTAAATAACATATGCAGGTAATCGCGAGTATGCACGTACAGCGCGAATCTAAGATATGCAATTAACCGCTATAACAGGTCATATGAATGCAGAATAATGGAAAGTACACTAGCAGGTACAACCAATATATATAGCAATAATGATATGACAACAGTATGCAATAATCATGCAATAATGATACGAGGATGTAAATATGCAACAATCATGAAAGGTACACTAACAGGTACTACTAATACATGAAGCAGTGCATAAACAACAAATGTGGAGTATGGAAAGAAGTATGTCATTTCCACGGAATCCTGACATCGTGGTAGGATCACAATCCATCAAGACATTCAAAACCAAATTCCTCAAATCAGCCCCCAAGTTGGGCTCTCATATCATATAAGTCTCACATCTGCTCAATGTACAATATCGAATAGATCTTCTATATCCCGAATGTACAAAATCAAGTGAGTCTCGTATATATCCAATATCCAATCTCAAATGAATCTCCTATATCCCAAGTACCAGATCTCAAGTAACATTCTAGCATCCTAATTATATTTGCATAAATAGATATGATGAGGTCAATACACATATATTAACGTCCCATTCCACCAATATTGGTGTAAGGGTATATATAACAGCGGCTAAATCCCCTGTTATATATACAAAGTAATTAGAAATATCATGAAACCAATGTGCCAAGCATCGACACAGAAATACTGATCTATCATATGCCGTCTCCCAGACTAACATCCTGATAGGTACGTATCATACGCTATCCCGAAAGCTCGAGTGCCTAGCTCTGACCCTCGTCTCTCGACGTATGCATACGTACATGACTCCCGTCGGTATCCACATGATAGCCGCTGAGTCATTGGTCCTGTCACCGGATAGTATGGTTCCCCTAAGCCTCATCGCCTGACACTACGACATCGTTCTTGCTTCGGGTACCTCCGGGCCCCACCATGTACCCGCACACGGACCCCTCCTTTCCTCGCGTCGGGTATATACATCGTAAACGACAAATCTCATGGTGGCTGCTGAAATATCATATCAAGGAAACCGGGTTTTTCAAATAATGCATAATTTCATGAACTCCCGCGGTCCCCAAATCCAGAAAACATCATGAAAAGTCCATATAACCATGCGAAAATCCATGAATATAATATATGCAACATAAACTGTAATTAAAGCGCATAAAGAAAAAGCCACTAGTTAACTGCAACCAGTTAATATAGAAATCATGTAGTTCCTAAATTTCTCCAATTCTAAAATAACATCTAGTAAAGGTAAACATGTAGCTATAACTAGATGTGTGAAAACATGAAGGTATAGCAAGATAATGTATCTACCTATAAGTAATGATGTAGTATACCCCATGGGTATAAGTGAAATATGTGTGCAAGGTATACCTGTAGCTATGTTATGAGGTATGTATGTACCTATCACTAATGGTACGATACCCTATAGGTATACAGGTAACTAGCATATAAGTATGTGAAAGCATATGTGTGTAAGCATGTGGATATACAGGTTTGCTAAATGTCATATGCGATAAGAAATATGAATCAAAATCAATATGTCCCTAACCAAACAATATCCTAACTATAAGTGGTTTGTGTGTGACATGGCAATTATTTACGGTGTGTGTAGCATACAATCGGTGCTCGTGCAACATGAATCGTCAATAATATGTGCAGTGTCCTAAGGGTACTAGTCCAAGCACAACAATATCTAAGCAATAAAGTAAATGCGCAAATCCTAAATCTGACATAGAATATGCGACAAAAGTAACATCTCTAGCCCAGACGCATAACGCCATGCGGGCGATTCCCTTGTAGATGTTAAATCTACTCACCAACGCTCCTGGCTAGGTGAAGTCTACCACCTGTTTTCCTTTTGTAGCAGCGTCCGAAGTTCCCGCCTGCGAACCTGCAACAAGATACGATAAAGCAAATATATATCAATAATAACGTAAAATACAAACAATCTACACAGACCAACACGACACACAAACGTACACTAAAGGATTCGTATTGTAGCTAACGCGTATAGCTACACTACGAAACCAACTCAGACCAACAGTAACACAGAACACGCACCGTATCGGATAACGTATCGCACGAAACGAAACACTAGAAATAGGAAAATGATCCCAGATTTTTCTGTGCTAACCAATTGTAAAAATTGCAAGTACCATGAGCCTACACATAACACCAGAGACCCCCTGCACCAAAAACCAACACCCAGGTCCCTACTCTGGCCGCAAATTGCGGCCAGATCGAATAAATCTGCGGCCGTAGTATGGGGAAATGGGCTCGTATTTTGTGGGTAGGTTCTAGGTCTCTATACTAGGTTACTGTTAAGTCAATTTTTGCAACACACCTTTAATTTAACAGCAGATCATTTGGGACCATAAAACGACACTAAAAATACGATATTTACCCGAAACGATACGATACGTGATAAAAACGGCAACGTTAAAGCTAAGCTACACAAAAATAACTTAAACAACAGAAAAGAAACAATACCTAATCCAAAAGAACACAAAGATCCTAGCTTTGTGCACACCAAGGCATCCAAGAGGCAAGTGATGAAAAAAGATGTGATTTTTGTGATGATTTTAGTGATTTGTGATGGATTTGTGTTTGAAATAGGAGAGTGTTCAGTTGAGAGAGAGAGTGAGATGAGGAAATGAAAAGAGATAGAGAAATGAGAGAGGGTGTGAGGTTAAAGAGAGAGGGAGGTGAGTGTAGGAGAGAAAAGAGAGTGAGTGTATCCAATGCATTAATTAACCATTAATGCATTCCCATACACCTCAACACTCAAACAAAATATCTTTCTCTCATCTCACAAAAGATCTAGGGATTAGGGTTAAGGATTGTATTAACTAGGATTAAAGCAAAGAGATTAGATTAGGGTTAAGTGTCATGGTTGCTAAGAACAAAATTAGCACAAACAAATCCTCGCATTTACGTGCACACGTGCGTGCAAGCTTATAACAAATAATAATAAATTATTAATTAAATGTTATAAAATGTGAGGAATCCGAATTGGTAAACTTTTTACAGTAAACCTGCATTAACGTCTAAACGAACACTAACCGAAATCTAAGGCGTTACAATCTCCCCCCTTAAAAAAATTCGTCCCCGAATTTAAAATTATTACTAAGCGTACCTTCAAAGAGAAGATTACAAAGTCTCATATCTCGCTCGCAGCCTCCCAAGTGATCACCTCACTAATGGCTACGTCCAAGAAAAACCCTTCACAGATGGCAAGACCCTTGACCGAAGTTTCTCCACCCGCCAAGCCATTAACACAATTGGCTGCTGGTGAACGAAAGATCGCGTCCAACCTAAATGGTCTGGTGCTGAATCATGTGAGAAAGGTCATGAAGGTAATTGCAAAGTATCGACACAAGGAATACGAGGTGAATACTCAATAATCTGGCCGGAAGTGCCAAATTAAAGGCAACGGAACTAACTCGCCTATAGGATCTTAAAAAGGAACCTACAATTCTGGGATAGGCTTCCCAAAACTCAACACGTCATTTATCGGAAAAATCCGTAGGAATACATGATCACCCACTGCGAACTCAAGTCTGCGACCACATGGTCGGCAGAAAACCTCTGTCCGCACAGGACTGCCATCATCCTGACCTGAACAAACTGGATCATTTCCGAAGTCTCTAGACTAGCTGGGGTCCAAAAATCCAACAACGCAGAGTTAGAAAAACAGATTGGTGATCGACACGACATAACCCCTAAACTTAAGGGCTGCCAATTGGAGTGACTCCTTATAATAGCTATCGAAGGAGAACCCTAACAGTGGCGAGTGACGATCCCCAACTGCCGACAACAACTAAAACGCACGCACAAGCATATCCTCCATAGTCGGTATAGCCCGCTCTCACAAAACCATCATCCAGCAGATGGAAAAGTGGAGTTAAAGCTCTACAAGTACCCAAGGCTTCCTGAATTTCCTGCCCAAGACGGCAAGTGAACAGGGTGCCTTCATTGGATACGACCCGTGAAGGTACTCCGTGCCGCACAACTTAACAAAGAACAACTGAGCAAACCGAGTAAAACCAGACAACAAGAATCCGAATGAAGTCACACCCTTACTAAACCTGGGTATACGCCACAACGAATATTCATGGAGATCTACTCCCATTCCCACTTCGAAACGGTTTAAGGTTGCAACTCTCCAGCTGGTCTCAGATGCTCAACAAAAACACACAACAAGACAACACCTTGAAACGAAATCCAAAACTTCTCTTTACATCCTTGCCCACCCGTAACTATCTCACAAGTCACGTCAAATGCTGGTGGAACTTGAATGAGTACAGAGAGTTGACAGATGAGCCTGCTCTAGGATTTCAAGTCTCTACCCAATAGTATCAGGTACACAAACGTATCCCTAAACTCATCACACCCTTGTCACAAATCAAGGACTCCAAATCATTACCCAGCCATGTATGCTCAAGTATTTCTGACGAACGAGCATCGGCGGGCAGTGTCACGCGAAAGCGATTAAGGAAAAGTGGTCGGGCGCGGACATGAGCAAGTTGTCCCCTCAGTAGAGACGAACTTAAGCTATGCTCCACGATCGCACAAGAACTGTGAATCTGCAGAAGACTATCTCAACAATCAAAATCTGCTGCAGGAAGGCGTACATTAAGCTCTGATAGTCCGTGAAAATCTGACACGACTCTCGAACAAGTAGTGTCTCCAAATCTCCAACGCAAGACCACTGCGGCTATCCCCAGATCGTGAGTAGAATATCCTGCTAGTACTTCCTCCAAATGTAGGGAAGCAAAAGCGATAACTCTATTGTGTCACCTCAGTACACAATCGATCCCCACTCGCGAAACATCACAGCTAAAAAAACAAAGTCGCCCGAACCAAAAAGCAAGAGGAACTGGTGCAGTTGTTAACCGAATATCCAACTTCTGAAAAACTCTGCACGCAAGCCTCAGTCCAAAGAAAAGAAACCTCCTTTCAGGTCAGTCCAGTCAACGGTGCAGCACTACACTAGCAATCCTGCACGAAACGGCGGTAAAAACCTGCTAAGCCCAAAAATCTGCGGACTTCCGTCTGAACACAAGCCTGGGCCTAAGCTGTACGGCCTCAATCTCCCTCGGAACCATACGAAAACCGTCTCCCGTAACTACTTGACCTAGGAGTCAACACAACAAGCCTGAAGGAACACTCCGAGAATTTAGCAAACAGCTGGTGCTCTCCCAGTATCTGCAAAACAAATCCTCAAGTGCTGCTCCTGTTCCTCAAGACACATTGAATAGACCAGAATGTCATCAATAACACAACAATAACTGGTCGAGGAATGGCCTGAAGAAATCTGGCTCATCATGTCTACGAATGCCGCTAGGGCATTGGTGAGTCCGACGACACCACCAAAACACACAAAGCCCATAGCACGCACAAGGCAGTCTTCGGAACGTCATCACTCCGAACCCGCAACAATGATGACCGATCCCCAAACAAACTTAGAAAAAATGTCTCGCACTTAGGAGCCGATCGAAGAATCGTCAATGCGAGGTAAAGGATACCTATCCGTACCGTAAGCCGGTTCAATTGACGATCCATCAATACACAACCTAAACTGTCGTCTTCCTCCCTGACGAACAGAAATAGGAGCTCCCTAATGCGAAACACTCAGACGCCCAAGCCTCCCAACAAACAACTCTGCAGCTGATCCTTAAGTTCCCTAAGCTTCGCCGGCTCATCTGGAACAACGTCGGATAACTCTCGCACGAAAGGAACCAAGTCCAACGAACCAACTGTGGCTCCGGTACCACGAATGAACGGCAAGAATCCACGACATCCTCTCCTCAAAAGCCGACTAGCGAAAAAGGCTGAATTCGAGCTGTGAGAAGTGGCACAACTATCCACCCGCACAACAAGAACTGACTTGTCGGGGAAAACAACACCTTGACTATTTTCCCACGGTAGTCCACAGACGCCTAGCACGTAACTAACCAGTCTGTGCCCAGGAGAACGTCAAATCTAACATCTCTAGAAGGATCCAGTGACGGATGAATCTCCTACCCGATTGGCACACAACTGAATACGTGCTGCGCAACAAAAGAACCGCTGACAGAAAATAACACAACAAACGGCTGATCTACCTAACACGACTCTCGTTCTAACCACGGCACAAAGTGTAAAAACAACAAGCAAAAACATCAAAAGAACATACGAATTAAGGATACCTGAAAACTCTGCATTGGACGCCCGCGCGTCCCGATGAGTAGAAGAAGACTCTCGTGTCGGCCCTCTACCCGCAACTGGCTAAAATCTTCCTCTGCCAACCTGACCCCTCTGAGCGTACCCTTCGCGACTACGACCTCTCCGAGTACACATCTGATGCGGTGCTAAGGAACAATTCCTGATAAGGTGATGAAGGCTTCCGCACCAGAAACATCCACGCGGCGACTGCTGGCCCTCATGGGGATGAGAGCAGAACGACTGTCCACATCCTAAGCCTCTGCCACTCCCGCGACGGTCACGAAATCTGTCTCGACGACTAGGCCTCTGTCTCTGAGATGGTACACCGGTACGAGTCCTCAACTGTTCCGGAACTCTCCGAGTCTCTGGAAGATGTGTCTCGTAAACTGGGGCTGTATCCACTGGTGCTATATAGGTGACGGACTGCTGCATGCTGATCGCAAGGAACAACTGGTTAACAGGGGTGACAACCTCCTGTCGCTGCGCTCGAACAACCTCAATCAATGAACTCATCGCCTGACGCATGTCCTGCATCTCTGCCACAAGCCTAGCGATACTGTCTGTCAAAGGCGAATCCGTCTGCACCTGTGCAACTAGCGTGCCATCCTGGTCAGTGCTCGTCTCACCCGAACCTACTCTGACCTCGGCCCTCGCTGCATCACTCTGAGTCCCCATAGTCATCAGCGACACGGCTATAAATGGAAAAATGATTCAATAAGAACACGGAAATCGAATCACAAGGAAGGAATTTCAAGCAATTTGTACTTAGGTCACTTTAGGCGGAGTACTGCATCATGAGTATGCTGCAGACAAACACACACTACGTTACTCTACTTAAGCTACCTACTCCATCATATCAAGGTCATCCTACACTCCGTAAGGTAAAAACCTAGCGCTCTGATACCAACTTTGTCACGACCCGAAATTGGCACGTGACGGCCCTAATACTACGCAACGCCTACAGACGTAACGCAGAAAAAGAAAGCCAAAACCCAGAAATCTAAACCATTAAAAAAGACAAGAAAAGATAATAGGAGTTTTGAAACATTTGAAATCACAACCCAAATTCTTTAAAATTCCAACTTATTTCCTTTAAAAAATTGGCAGCACCTCCTTTGTAAAAGCTAGCCCCAAAAATGGGTACAACATAAATATAAAGTAAAGCATTCCCAAACAGGAGCAAAAACACGCCCAAAGGCGGAAAACAACCACCACCACAAATATACGACGCCATAGCGAAGAAATAAGAGACAATAAAAAGGAAACTGTATAAAAGACAACAAATCCACAATAATATACAATATCGTACTCACCAAGTCTCAAAGTCATCAAGCAACAGTAGATGGAGAGTACAAAATACAATGAGTATACAATACAAAATACAGATAACCACCCAAAACCTGCATAAGCAAAACGGCACGCTGTGAGCCGATGCGGTATCTGTAGCAAAAGATGATAGATGAATAGCCTGTCTCGACTACTCTGGGGAACACCTGCAACACCTGTGGCACAACGGGGGTGAGTTGCCAACTCATGAATAGTAAATAACATATGCAGGTAATCGCGAGTATGCACGTACAGCGCGAATCTAAGATATGCAATTAACCGCTATAACAGGTCATATGAATGCAGAATAATAGAAAGTACACTAGCAGGTACAACCAATATATATAGCAATAATGATATGACAACAGTATGCAATAATCATGCAATAATGATACGAGGATGTAAATATGCAACAATCATGAAAGGTACACTAACAGGTACTACTAATACATGAAGCAGTGCATAAACAACAAATGTGGAGTATGGAAAGAAGTATGTCATTTCCACGGAATCCTGACATCGTGGTAGGATCACAATCCATCAAGACATTCAAAACCAAATTCCTCAAATCAGCCCCCAAGTTGGGCTCTCATATCATATAAGTCTCACATCTGCTCAATGTACAATATCGAATAGATCTCCTATATCCCGAATGTACAAAATCAAGTGAGTTTCGTAAATCTCCAATATCCAATCTCAAATGAATCTCCTATATCCCAAGTACCAGATCTCAAGTAACATTCTAGCATCCTAATTATATTTGCATAAATAGATATGATGAGGTCAATACACATATTTTAGCGTCCCATTCCACTAATATTGGTGTAAGGGTATATATAACAGCGGCTAAATCCCCTGTTATATATACAAAGTAATTAGAAAATCATGAAACAAATGTGCCAAGCATCGATACAGAAATACTGATCTATCATATGCCGTCTCCCAGACTAACATCCTGATAGGTACGTATCATACGCTGTCCCGAAAGCTCGAGTGCCTAGCTCTGACCCTCGTCTCTCGACGTATCCATACGTACATGACTCTCGTCGGTATCCACATGATAGCCGCTAAGTCATTGGTCCTGTCACCAGATAGTATGGTTCCCCTAAGCCTCATCGCCTGACACTACGACATTGTTCTTGCTTCGGGGTACCTCCGGGCCCCACCATGTACCCGCACACGGACCCCTCCTTTCCTCGCGTGGGGTATATACATCGTAAACGACAAATCTCATGGTGGCTTCTGAAATATCATATCAAGGAAACCGGGTTTTTCAAATAATGCATAATTTCATGAACTCCCGCGGTCCCCAAATCCAGAAAATATCATGAAAAGTCCATATAACCATGCGAAAATCCATGAATATAATATATGTAACATAAACTGTAATTAAAGCGCATAAAGGAAAAGCCACTAATTAACTGCAACCAGTTAATATAGAAATCTTGTAGTTCCTAAATTTCTCCAATTCTAAAATAACATCTAGTAAAGGTAAACATGTAGCTATAACCAGATGTTTGTGAAAACATGAAGGTATAGCAAGATAATGTATCTACCTATAAGTAATGATATAGTATACCCCCTGGGTATAAGTGAAATATGTGTGCAAGGTATACCTGTAGCTATGTCATGAGGTATGTATGTACCTATCACTAATGGTACGATACCCTATAGGTATACAGGTAACTAGTATATAAGTATGTGAAGGCATATGTGTGTAAGCATGTGGATATACAGGTATGCTAAATGTCATATGCGATAAGAAATATGAATCAAAGTCAATATGTACCTAACCAAACAATATCCTAATTATAAGTGGTTTGTGTGTGACATGGCAATTATTGACGGTGTGTGTAGCATACAATCGGTGCTCGTGCAACATGAATCGTCAATAATATGTGCAGTGTCCTAAGGGTACTAGTCCAAGCACAACAATATCTAAGCAATAAAGTAAAAGCGCAAATCCTAAATCTGACATAGAATATGCGACAAAAGTAACATCTCTAGCTCAGACGCATAACGCCATGCGGGAGATTCCCCTGTAGATGTTAAATCTACTCACCAACGCTCCTGGCTAGGTGAAGTCAACCACCTGTTTTCCTTTTGTAGCAGCGTCCGAAGTTCCCGCCTGCGAACCTGCAACAAGATACGATAAAGCAAATATATATCAATAATAACCTAAAATACAAACAATCTACACAGACCAACACGACACACAAACGTACACTAAAGGATTCGTATTGTAGCTAACGCGTATGGCTACACTACGAAACCAACTCAGACCAACAGTAACACAGAACACGCACCGTATCGGATAACGTATCGCACGAAACGAAACACTAGAAATAGGCAAATGATCCCAGATTTTTCTGTGCTAACCAATTGTAAAAATTGCAAGTACCATGAGCCTACACATAACACCAGAGACCCCCTGCACAAAAAAACAACACCCAGGTCCCTACTCTGGCCGCAAATTGCGGCCAGATCGAATAAATCTGCGGCCGTAGTATGGGGAAATGGGCTCGTATTTTGTGGGTAGGTTCTTGGTCTCTATACTAGGTTACTGTCAAGTCAATTTTTGCAACACACCTTTAGTTTAACAGCAGATCATTCGGGGCCATAAAACGACACTAAAAATACGATATTTACCCGAAACGATACGATACGTGATAAAAACGGCAACGTTAAAGCTAAGCTACACAAAAATAACTTAAACAACAGAAAAGAAACAATACCTAATCCAAAAGAACACAAAGATCCTAGCTTTGTGCACACCAAGGCATCCAAGAGGCAAGTGATGGAAAAAGATGTGATTTTTGTGATGATTTTGGTGATTTGTGATGGATTTGTGTTGGAAATGGGAGAGTGTTCAGTTGAGAGAGAGAGTGAGATGAGGAAATGAAAAGAGATAGAGAAATGAGAGAGGGTGTGAGGTTAAAGAGAGAGGGAGGTGAATGTAGGAGAGAAAAGAGAGTGAGTGTATCCAATGTATTAATTAACCATTAATGCATTCCCATACACCTCATCACTCAAACAAAATATCTTTCTCTCATCTCACAAAAGATCTAGGAATTAGGGTTAAGGATTGGATTAACTAGGATTAAAGCAAAGAGATTAGATTAGGGTTAAGTGTCATGGTTGCTAAGAACAAAATTAGCACAAACAAATCCTCGCATTTACGTGCACACGTGCGTGCAAGCTTATAACAAATAATAATAAATTATTAATTAAATGTTATAAAATGTGAGGAACCCGAATTGGTAAACTTTTTACAGTAAACCCGCATTAACGTCTAAACGAACACTAACCGAATTCTAAGGCGTTACAATAACGCACCGTATCGCATTAAAATCCGACCCATGACCAAAACGACACACGAATCTCACATAGGTCAAAACCTATGGTTTGCTTTCACAAATCAACCCAAAAACCCTCGACATCCGCGTACAAACGCCGATTGATCGAGAAAACACCAAACGTACCAATCATGGTTTCAAAACTCACTAACTATATAAGAAATAGGGTTTAATTCATCAAAACCATAAAATTAAACAAATCGTTTTATTTCCCAAAAACCTAGTTAGCACAAATTCCCATTTCGGTTCAAAACTTGATGTTTTAGCCAATCTACATATTTTAACGATTCAAATGGCCAAAATGCTCATTAAATATCATAATTAGGTCATACAAACCATTTCCACAATTTAATCTCATCAATTTGCATTAATTCCAAATTCCTAGTTTGTAAAAAAAAACCGATTTTAACTCTTTTTAAAGTAAAATTCACAATTTATCAATTAAGCTTGGTTTTGCATGATCTAAGTTTCTAAACAACAAATTAAAATGTTAATAAAGTCATCAAAACCTTAATTAGATTTTAAATCTCAATTTTATTTGTATTTCACTAAAACCTAGTTTGCAAATTACATAATTAATACAAATTTAAATTTAACAAAAATGCAAACTAGCAACTAGATTAGTTTTAGCATAACATTAACATGTTAAACTACACATTTATCCCATGATCAATTTATAAAAAACCCAACTTGAATTCACAAACCCTATTCTAGAATTTTCCAAACCCTCACTTTAAATTTTCAAATTGAATTTAGAAACCCAATTAACATTTAACTGCTTTAGCTTATGCAAAATACCAACAAATTAACCATTTGGATAAGATTATACCTCCAAGACTTGTAGATCTACGTGCATCTTAGCCTCCCAAATTACCTGCTATGCTCCAAGATCCATGCTAGATGGGCTAAAGATTAATGGGTAACTGTTGGATTTGGATTTAGCTTTGATTTTGTGTTGATTTTTGAAGCATTTTGTGGATTTTTGATGCAAAATGAGAGAGGGAGAAAGAGGGGTTGTTGTTGATGCAGGGAATGGGGAGCTCGGCCAGCAATGAAGGGAGAGGAGAGAGAGTGATGTAGAAAATTTCAAAGTCAAAGACCCCCCATATCACCTAATACCCATACTCAAATTAATATACTTAAATCCCTTTCAAACCATAACTTTTTACATGAGTTGAAGGCCAAAAGGGAGGGGACGTTTCCTGCTGTGGTGGGGCCATCCAAGGAGGGGTGAGGGAGTTGTGAGAGAATGTATAAAAAATTCTATGCAAAAAGCCCCCCCAGAAGCTCAAAAATTGCATGTTTTAGTTTAATTATTTAAATTTTAGTTTTCGCTTAATTATAACCAATTGGAACTTGAAATAAATTGCTAAAAATTTATATTACTAACTACATTTTAATTATCATGGTTCTATAGTATGTAATTAGCTTATTGAAATTTGTATTTATCGCTAATTTAATATATTTTTGACGGCTGAAAATAATATTAAAATAATTAATTTCGGAAATTTTTTCAGAAAATTATAAATTTTACTAGTGGCTCAATAAACACCAAATACTTGCAATTAAAAAGCTAGAATATGTATATTTAATTTTATATTAAAAGATATTTATATTCTGACTTTTTACGGAAAACCCTCTTATTTTACCGATTTTCCGAAATTTCACCGAAACGATTTTCAAAACGTTACACCACTACTCCTCGCGACATTCTTCACTTAACTATCAATGCTATAAACCAAGTAGGTGTCTAGAACAGTGTTAGCGGGGCTACGCCTCTAGGGAAAAGAGGTTATTTAATTAAGGAACTTCGTGAAAACGTCGTAAACCTCCCTCGAAGTACCGTCACTAGCCTGACTGAACAGTTAAGCAAGTGTTGTATGGTGAGATTAATCCTGACTAATTTTTCTTTTATGGTTTGAGAAAGGATTCGAGAAACAGTGGGAGCCATCCTGTTAAGATAAATTAAAAACCAATCTAAACTTGCAAGAGAATTATGCTGAGTGTATTCTTCTCTCTCTCCTAATTGCAGCGATCACGTGACCATATTAGGTTACAGATAGACAATAAAATGACTGAGTTATACTATATTTACTGGCAAAGGTTTGTCCAGATGTCCATTACCTATGACAAGCTAGACCACCTCATTACTACTCAAGCCCCCGCCATCCCAGGTCCAGTTTCCACCGTCGCGGATAAGGATATCTGTAAGACAAGGGAAAAGGACAGTGCGAATGCCAAGTGCCTCGTATTGGCCTCAGTTGATGGTGTATACCAGAGGCAGCATGAGAAGATGGACTTAGTTTTCATCTTCCTCCATAACAATGTTTTATATGGAGAGCAATCTCGTATCACATGATATGAGACCTCGAAAGAATTGCTTCAAGCGAGGTTGGCTGTTGGATCATCTGTAGGGGACCACGTCCTTACAATGATTAGCTATATTAAAAAGCTCACGGACCTGGAGACCACGTTGGAGAATGAGTCATATGCTGACTTGATTCTACATTCCCTACCTCCTACTTACGCCCAGGGGAAGAAAGTTATACTTCCAGTTAAGGACACAGTGAAGGAAACCAGGGAGACACCCACTCTGCTTATTGGAGAATCTTCCTTTTCTGGATCTGAAGTGGATGCCAAGGGTGAGAAGAAGAAGACCTCTACAAAGCCGATAGGCAGTGTCGGTAAGGTGGAAGAAAAGGGAAGGGCAAAACATTCAGGGTTAACAGTATGGAAGGGGGGATGTTCATATTATTAAGGGAAAGGGCATTGGCAGAAGGGATGCAGGGCTTGGAAAGCCAGAATCCAGGATCGAAGCATGTTGTGGCTTCGAGTTCGGGTGTGTTTGTGATTGAAAACAGTTTGTCAATTAACTCTACTTCTTGGGTACAAGACACCAGATCAGGATCTCATATCTGTAATTCATTACTGGCTTTGAGAAACCGTAGAGTTTTCAGGGCAGGTGATATGACTCTCAGGGTTGCTAACGGAATGAGCGTGGACGCTGTATCTGTAGGGTATATCACATAGAATTGACAAGTGGGCAGATATTGATTCTATGTATTTGTTTGTGTGTACCAAGTCTAGTTTGTAAGCGATGTGGTTCACATCCACCTAAATCAAAGTTTGATTGGGTCAGGTACACTAGAGGACATAATATATTGAATCAAGCTCAGGTTTTCAAACGTCCAGAACACTTAAAAGAAAGTCTCCATAATTAAATAAAACTTTCTTATGGCATTATAGACATGGTCACATCAATGAAACACGGTTGTCGAAATTACATAGAGAGGGATATTTGGATTTGTTCGAATATCAGTTTTATGCAACTTGTCAATCTTGTCTCATAGGAATGATGACAAAGACTCCGTTCACTGTACACGGAGTAAGAGCGAGCGAGCTCTTGGGACTCATACACAGCGACGTGTGTAGTCCAATATCTACAGATGCACGAAGTGGTTATTCCTATTTCATTACTATTACGGATAATTTCTCTAGGTTAGGACATGTCTTCTTGTGAAAACATAAATCCTAACACTTTGAAAAATCCCGGGAATATAAGACTGAAGTGGAAAAACAAACAATCAAAAGTATCAAGACACTGAGATCTGATTGACGCGGTGAATATTTAAATTGCCGAGTTCCTGGATTACCTAAAAGAGAATGAAATTCTCTTTCAGCTTACTCCTCCATACACACCACAACACAAAGGTGTATAAGAAAGGCGGAACAGAACCCTATTGGATATTGTCTGTTCCATGATGAGCAACGCTGAGTTGTCGCGATCCTTCTGAAGTTATGCACTAGAATCAGCTGCATATCTTTTGAATAAGGTTCCTATCAAGACTGTACCTACCACACCATATCAGATGTGGAGTGGGAAGAAACCCTATTTTCAGTATCTGAAGATATAGGGATGTCCAGCTTTTGTTGAAAAGTAGTATACGGGCAAGCTCGAGGCACGCTCAGTACTGTATAGGTTTGTGGCATAGCCAAAGAACTCCAGGGGGTATCTTTCCTATTACGCAGAGGAACAAAAGGAATTTGTTCTTCATCATGCCCACTTTTTAGAAAATCATTTTTTTGTAAAATGAAATAGTGGGAGCGCAATAGAACTGGAAGAAATTCCAGAACCACAAACTATTACTAAAAGTATGGTAGAACCAGAGGTTTCAAAAGAACCGGACATCCCTACGCTAATCCGCGGGACTAGTAGGCAGTCTCATCTTCCTGAGAGATATTACGGTTTTCTCATAGACGGGGATCGAGAGGATTGCATCATTAACAATGATGAGCCAACTAGCTTCAAGTAAGACATTCAGAGCGGCGACTCGGTAAAATGGCTAGATGCAATACGGACCGAAATGGAGTCCATCTACACCAACAAAGTATGGACTTTGAATATTGTTCCAGAATGGGTGAAACCCATAGCCTGCAAATGGATATTCAGAGAGAAGATTGGTGTAGATGGATAGTTGAAACCTATAAGGCTAGACTCATTGCAAAAGGTTTTCGTCAAAGACCTGGTTTGGACCATGATGAAACCTTTTCTCCGGTCTCTATGCTTAAATCCATTCGGATCCTTATTTCCATTACTTCCTTCTAAGATTTTGAGATCCGGAAGATGGACGTAGAGACGGCTTTTCTAACTGGTAATTTGGAAGAGTGCGTATATATGGATCAGCTAGAGGGTTTCAATCAGAGTGGGAGCAGCGGAACAATATGCAAGTTGCTTAAGTCCATTTATGGACTAAAGCAGGCATCGCGGAGTTGAAACATCTGTTTTTATTGAGACAGTCAAAGAATTCGACTTTATCAAAAATCCAAATGAACCATGCATTTATAGTAAGATTGTAGCAAGAACTGTGGAATTCCTCGTTGAGTACGTGGATGACATTCTCTTGATAGGAAATGACATTCCTATGCTACAATCAGTCATAGGATTCTTGTCACGGAGATTCTCCATGAAAACCCTTGGTGATACCAACTACATTCTAGGGATCCAGATCTATCGTGATAGATCAAAGAGTATAGTGGGACTTTTACAGTCAAGGTACAACAACACCATACTGAAAATATTTAGTATGGACTATTCTAAGTGCGGTAGTCTACCGGCTTGTCATGGAATCACCCTCTCCAAAGAGATGTCTTCCAAGACTGATTTGGAAAGGGTTTGCATGTCGATTATACCCTACGCTTCTGCGGTAGGCTCTATAATGTATGCGATTTTGTGTATCAGACCAGATGCAGCTTACGCACTGAGTGTGGTAAGCCGGTATCAGTCAAACCCAAGGGAGAATCACTGGGAAGCAGTAAAGAACATTCTCAAGTACCTGAGAAGGACGAAGGAGATGTTCTTGGTGTATGGCGAAAAAGGACCTCCAGATCGAGGCCTTTGCTAACTCCTGCTTCCAAAGTGATAAGAATGACTCCAAGTCCATGACAGGTTATGGCTTTACCCTCAGTGGAGGGGCGGTCTGTTGGAAGAGCTCCAAGTAGGACACCGTTGCAAACTCGACGTTGGAAACGTAGCAGTTCGCTGCATGAGACGCCGCAAAATAGGAAGTCTGGATATGGAAGTTCTTAACTGAACTTCAGCTGGTTCCTTCCATTGTTGGTCCAATACTTTAGTATTGTGCCAACAACGACGCTATAGCTTTAGGGAAGGAACCCAGTTCCCAATAGAGATCCAGACATATCTTGAGGCGGTACCACCTGATCAAGGAGATCGTTGATCCCAAGAGATCAAGGTGAGGAGAGAAGATACGGAGAATAACACTGCAGATCCACTCACAGAGGCCATCCCTCAGACAGTGTTCGAGAAGGCTATTCGAGATCTTCGGTCTGCGATATACCAGTATATGGCCTTAGTGCAAATAAGAGATTGTTAGTAATATATGTTAGTAATATTTATGCCCTAGAGGCCATTACTGTACATACGATGTATATTGTAGTGGATGCTTGGACATATATAGGGTGGACTTTCTTGCACGACATGATAGTATGCTATCTGGTTGCACTTTATCTTAATATGTACACTTATTGTCTCTCTATTACATGTTGATAAAGCCCTTAAAAAGAGTACTTGACTACCTGGATCATGATGCGGATAATACTAATGGGACAGAGGTAGTTGGTAAGTACATCCTTCAAATGTTCCTAGTCATGGAAGTATCGAGACGGGGCATCAATATTCCAGAGTAGACTAGTGTATACGCTTCTTGACCCATATGATGGGCAATGGATGATCCCACATCCATTGGTGTTTGGCATTAGAGAAGGTATACGGGTGCTCAGTGGAGACTGGGTACACTGGACGGACTCGCCGAGAACTCCTAGATGGTATTATACCTATAGTCGGAGAGAAGTTCTCTAGTGACACTGGTACAGGTTAGTCTGTCGACCCGAGATCGTCATAGATCTTGTGTGATTTGCACCATGCTTTGATTTCCACCTTACCACATTCAAGAGATCGTGCAAAACGGTGATTTTTGGGTACAGTCCCGAGTCACATGGAGGCAATGAGCGATAGGAGGGGATTCGACTCTCCCGGTATTGGGGATTAATGTTGCGCTATGCTCGATTGGCCATAACAGGAAATCCCTGGCTAGGTCTGTTGAGATCTACTGGTAAGTGTTACCGGTAGTTTCTTGAACCGTTATGGACCTTGCATCGGCATGACTTATCAGGCTATTGGGGTCTAACAATATACCTTCCCCAGGCTGTGATATGCGACATATCTAATGAAGAGACCGGACTGTACGATGGTGTTACATGATTGGATTCGCAGGAGTATGAGCAGGCTTGCTTGTTGATATTCTGATCGCTCAATACCCGGGTGGCCGTTACATTTAGCAGACCACTTGAGGCTTGTGGGTGACTGATATGATCACCACCTACTGCCGGCGTATTGACGAGTCTTTAGAGTCCTACACAGAGGTTTCCTGGCTTAAGCGAAACGAAGTAGGAGCACATATGTGATATGTGTGGTACCGAGATTAATACGTGTATGTGATACCGTATTCTATTCTCGCAATATATGATATCGGTCGGTTATATGTGATACAAACGGGCTGTCGAATCAAGTGTTGATTCGACATGTTGATACATTTGATATTAGTCGGTTGTATGTGATATAGTCGGATTATTAAATCAAGTGTTGATTTAATAATTTAATATATAATTATATATTTGATATATTATCTTATATTAACTAATATCAGCTTACTTAAGATTTCTCTTTCTCACTAGTGTACACTTAGTATATATGTGATATATATTAATGTACATCTTTTGTGTCATGCTTGATGCCACATGCTACATGGGTGTATGAGACTCACACCATGCTTATAATAATGATGGGTTTTATTTATTTAAATTAAATCAAATTAGTTAGAATTTAGTCACATGGTTGAAGCTTGTAGAAGCTTGTGGAACCATTGACCAAGTCCACTCATTTTGTTTTACTTAAAGATATTTATTAACCCAACCATTATTGTTTAGCCATGGTTTAGTCTCTACATGAGTTAGTATATGATACCAACTCACCCATGGTTGCTATTCGCACTCATTATTTCCATTCAAACATCATCTTCTTCCTCATATCCAAAAGCTTTCTAGCTTCATGAGAGGTGAAGAAAATTAGTGAGAAAATAATTTCTAAAGTGAGCAAAATTCCTATTTCATCAAACTCTTCTCTACTAGCCATTTAGATTGGGTTGTTTCTGTAAGTACGCGGCGGCGTCCCGGACGTCTAACAGACGCCGATATGCGGAACAAAACTTTTACGACTGGCGCTATCGCGTACTTTATCTCGGATCGTCCATTAAAGCTAAACTAACAAATTGTAAAGAGGGTAGAATTGTTATACCGAATGATCCGAGTCCTTCGGTCTTCAACCATCATCCCACGCTATGTTGCAACTGATCCGAACTTGCTTGATCTCCGGTCTCGTCGTCCAGGTGGCACCACGTCGACGGATCTTTAAACGGGCTCCCGCCTCTGAACCGAGGCAACTCGATCGTCAAGTTTGCTAAAAGAGACGACCAAGATGAAGTAGAGAATGGGTAGAATACTTTGTCTCGTTACGTCCAAGGCTATGGACGAACGGTTAAAAGAAGTTGCCAATTGGAATCGGGTAAATGGAAGTTGAACTGTATGAGATTTCCATGCCCTAAACTATCATAATCTTTTTCACAAAATGAAAACATCAAGTAAGTGAGAGGAGAGAGAGGGCCGGCCATATATATGAGAGGAGGGAGGTGAAGGTAGGAGCTTCAAGTGGTGACATTAAGCATTCATCCTTATCAAAACCTAAACACAAAGCATGAATCACTAAAAGCAATAAATGCAAACCAATCACATTAAACCTAGTCATGCTTTATCATTAATGAACCATTAATGACAAAGCCACCTCACTATCCTAGTCACCATCCTAGTCACCTCTTCTAGAAGTTTCCACACAAATCCCAAGAAAAGATAAATCCGCATTTAACCGAATGTCATAATACGGCTGATAGAAAACTGGAAACTGGCAACTTCCAAAAATCATCCCGAAACGAATTTCAGGATAACCCCGTATCGGTATAAACATACCCGCATTTGTATTACGACCGAATACAAATGCAACTGAGACAAAGATATTATATCTACACAGTATAATACTGGGTTCCGGCTTAAACCAAAGCCTACCAGTATTATCTGCCCGAAAACTGACACGTGCGAAAACGCACGTGCATTTTCCGAACCTTGCCATAAACCCATACGGCCTCTACAACGTTTCGTCCGAACTTGGGAAAGTGTCGGTGGGGGACTCTAATGACTCATCAGTACACTGGCACTGGGTATAACCACTAGCACGTCAGAGGTACAAGCTGTACGTAACGTTTTGCCTATGTATTGATTGGAAGGGAAGCTGACGAGCGAACTCATCTATAAACCCTACTGAGCCTGACAGTGACAATATCTGTACAGTCCGGAACATTCGTCTATGAGTATCGCATAATAGGCCTAGGGGGTCGGTAAACGTCAGACCCCCAATAGCTGCATAAGTCGTGTCAGGAAGTAGCCCAGAACACCCTGAGATTCTGCTGGTATACCTACCAGTATATCTCGATTACCCTGGCCAGGGATTTCGTGTAATGGCTCTCCTAAACACAGCGCGATCTCACCCCCAATACCGGGAGAGACGAATCCCCGAAGATCCGCTCACTTGCCTCCAATGTGGCTCGGGACTGTACCCAACTAAAACCTGTTTGCACAACTCCTTTGAGCGTGGTAGGGTAGTAATCTAAGCACAGTGGGAACTCACACGAGACAAATGACGACCTCAGGTCAATGAACTAACCTGTACACATGTCACCAGGGAACTGCTATCTGACGATATGTATAATACCAACAAGCATGTTCCCGGCGAGTCCTGTCCGGTGTACTCATATCCCAATGAGCACCTGTATACATCTTAGGTGATCCAACTGACACCAGTGGCTTGTGAGACCGGCCACCGCCCCTCGTCGGGGTCTCGACTGTATACACTAGTCTACTCCGGAGTATCGATGTCCTGTCTCGAAACTCCCACGACTAGGGACACTTTAAGGATGTGCTTATAGACCCCAGCTCCCACATATATGATCGCCATCATACTGCTGGTAGTCAAACAAGAATCCTATGGGCTCTATCATGATGATAAAGACAAACCAGATAGCATACTATCATCTCGAGTAAGACTGTTTTATCGGTATAGGTCCTCCCTCAATCATTGTAATCACGTGCCTGCGATCCAATAATTGACTTAGAGGGCATTATATCCAACAATCTCCCACTTGCACTTAAGGATAATTATTGCGATGTCGTGTACTCACAGCTCGTGTGATACCGAGCATCCAACTCCTCTACTAATCAGTTTCACAAAGCTCGTTTGCAAAACTATTGTGTTCGAGAAATAGCCTCAGTGAGTGGATCCGCTCCGGTGTTTCTTTCTGTTTCTCTCTATATCTCAACTTTGTGGAAAAAACCATCTCCCGAATCGAGTAATACGTGTCTTAGAATATGTCTGGATATCTGATGGGACCTAGTTCATAAATGAACTCCAAATCCAAACTTCTTAGACTGTATCGATCACTGAAACTAATCAGTGTCCAGCACCATGCCTCCCACAGTATCCTCTTGGACCGCCTGTCCATAATACTGTCCCTCGTCTGTGGAAAAACTATAACTTTGACAATCACTCTGTCATCTATGTCACCTTTGAAGCCTGGAATAATAACCGTCTCCCGTAGGAGGCTGCCGTCATCGAATCCGTAGAACATCTACTTATGTTCTATAACTGCTTCCTAATGTTTCTCCAGGATTGGATTAATATAAACTTATTGCATCTAGTGCAATAACAACATCTGGTGTGGTACTTGCCATCTCACGATTGACTCAATTGCCTAAGCAAGTGATCTGCCAGTCATGCTTGTCCTTCTCCCCTTCAGTCTGTAAGATACCTTTAGAGAGGGTGACTCCATCACCTTTAGGCTCACCACCATGCCAGGAGTCATTTATTCTAAAATACTATTAGAATACTGTCAAAGTACCCACATTGGGAAACTACCCAAATCTAGATCTAAAACCATAGATCTTGTATCCAGAATGTCGGATATTACATCCATGTCCTTTGTGGAGAAACAACTGTGTGACGACCTCAGTACAACCGTTCAGTATAGGAATTTTACTTCCTACTCTGTGTATGTCATCTAAATACCAGGACATCACACCCTACTGCCTTCTTAACAGATCCATCCCTTATTCTGATGAAGTCAAACCCATGACTGTCACATCAAAAATTAGATGATCTATCTCCGCTATTTCTGCTCAAGTCTATAAATAGACACTAGCTTCTTGCCCACTATGCTTCTGCTGCTCCCACTGACTACGACAACCCTCTGGCAGAATAATATATACGTACATTTCTAAAACTAGTTTAGAACGACACTATACATATCCTCTTGCCCGGTCTCATAGTCTGGAACAACAGTAGTGTCAAGTCTGGGTAAGCAAGAACCTCCCTGTCACCGTTCTTGAGGCTACCGGAGTACCTCTCGGGTGTCTGAGGTTACCCACCATATCTGCGGAGTGGCTATTGGAATGTAAAACCCGATTGAATATATAGGTCCTATTAAACTTTCCGTAATCGTTTGCGGTTCTGGAATCACTTCCAGTTCTACCATGCTCCCACTACTGTTTTTTGAAAAAATCCATTTTAATAAAACTGTGGTGAGTCAAAAACAATATCACTATTGATCTTCCGGATGGTAGAAAATCAACCCTCGTCGAAGCTAGGGTCAACCCACAAACTGCCATTACAGAAACGTGCCTTGAGTTATCCAGTGTCTGGTTTTAAGCGTAAGCTGGACAACTCCCTTTACCTTAACATCGTTAAGGTATGAACCATTCTATATCCAATATAGAAATAGATGCACTAATTTAATTGGAACTGGATTCAAATTATGCAGCTGTCTCCAGTGCATAATAACTTAATAGAGAAAGGCTGATCGGTATTACTCAACTTAGGAATCCATCCAATTACGAGTAATCTGAAAGAGAAACAAGTTTCTCAAAACCATTACTATCAATTGAATACCATTCACAAGAATCTACATCTTCGATTTGTTTGAAGAATCCCGATACTTGTGACACTTGGTTCTCTACTTTATTCCTATACCCACAACTTCTCAAAACTTAGACATTGTATTTCTACGAAACACTTGTCTAAAAACTAGAGAAGTCACAAGTAAACAGAACATAGTACGAGGACCCACCCCTTTGTCCTGACGGACACTGGACAACATACAATACTCTGTATAAGTCCGCTGAGTTTGAATAACTCATAACCTGTACGTCGTAGGTTGAAAACTGTTCCCAGGCGATTTCCTCAAATATCATCAATTACAACGAATTCCGATATAATGAGGATGATCACCTAATTCCCAATAACTCGCTCCCACTCAACATCTGTAAAACCATGCAGATGTGAGAATCGTTCCTGGTAAATACATACCCTGGAGTAAGTATCCAATCGGGAAATCAGTTTTCTATCAACAATGCACAGTGAATATGAAACATAAATATGTTTTGTAGGGGTTTCCTGGTATTCCTTAGTAATGCCTCTTCCATAATCCAAATCATGACTTTAACCGTATATTTCCCTGCCATTTTTTCAATTCCCTTTAATTTGTCTTTAGTCGTTACCTTCTGTACACCAACATTAGGCTAAATGGTTTTCTTCCTTCCCTACCATTCGGCACCAGCCTATGGTTTGGAAGAAGAATATCCAGTAAGCATAATAGGTGTGCCCTCCTAATCCTAGGAGTACTCGCAACTTGAGAGAAGGTGATGATAAAAACAACTGAATAATGCCTTATTCTTATTTCTCCTGAACCAGAATCCATCCTCGAAAAAATGTCCTTCGAGTTCGTATATAACCATACGATGGATTTATCCAATGGAATTGGATGTTCGTAGTGATACGGGTTGTTCTGGAGAAATCAAAGGTGAATTAGGAATGGCGATGAAATACGTGGTTTGGTCGTGAATGTTAATAGTCGCAATTTACTTTGCCCTCTTTCTAATTCCTTTATGTTGTCTTCACATGTCACCTTCTGCACACCCTACTTAGGCTAATTGGTTTTCTTCATTCCCTACCTTTCGGCACCTGCCTATGGTTTGGAATAAGACTATCCAATAAGCGTAATAGGTGTACTCTCCTAAAGCAAGGAGCCCTCGCAACCTGAGAGAAGGTGATAATAAAAGACAACAAAATAAACCAATTCTATTTCTCCTGAACCTGGATCCATCCTCAAAGAAGTCCCTTTGAGTTCGTATATAACCATACGATGGATCTATCCAATGGAAGTGGATGTCCGTAGTAATACGGGTTGTTCTGAGAAATACAAAGGGTAAAAGAAGGAGCTACAATGACTTATGCAACTATAGACAATCCAAAAGTCAGTATATTAAGAAGGTTCGGTCAATTTTGGTCACTGAGTTATAGTCCAGGGTCGGTCAAAGGTTGCTGCCAAAGAGAGAGAGAAAAGAAACACTCTGCGTGCACTCTAGCCTAAATCAGAATGGTTATCACTTTATCCAATTAGGAAACCTCCCACTGTTATCTCAAATTCTCCTCCAAACCTGAAAGAAGAATTAGTCGGGGTCACCCGAAGAGTAAACCAACTCATCAGTGAGAATCGGGATCCAACTATCATCGCATGATAACTTGATGGAAGCCACTCAAGTCAACACACTCTAGAAGGTATGCGCAAGTCTGGCAAGTTTCTTGTATGTTTGAAACTCCCGATGTAATTTTTATCCCATGCTCTTATGACCTTGACGTAGGCCAACAAATCATAAGCAACATGTCAAGTTCTACCCGTCGTTGTCCTGATCAACTTAAGTCATCGTACAAGCCCTTGACGTAGGCCAACAAGGTGTACGTCTGACTTAAACTAATGCATCTATCTAGGCAACAAATGAATACCCAGCAGCTACCAAACACTATGTCTTGACGTAGGCCAACAAACATAGCTTGAATACTACTGACCATCCATAAGAAACGACGGAGGATTACGGCTGGTTTTTGGCGAAAAACCTTTAACGTAATGAACTTGATCTCGTTGAAGGAACCTGATAGCTTTATAAAAATATATAGTAGCGAAAACCTTTTGTTAAAGAAGTCACACCCGGTGAAGGGATCTCGGCTCTTTCCTCATGGAATGAGGTGCAGGATATTCCAACTGAATACCGCTATGCAAAACAAAAGGAAACGTCTTTGTAATAATCTTAAAATTTGTTCCAACAACATCAAATATAGGTTTGTTTTATCTCTGCATTGATAAGAATCAACGCAGTCCCATCAATCAATCACACCAGAAAAGAACGAAAACAAAATGTACGTATATGCCATCCGCATTCGTCACTGGGTCCCGTCATCACCCGTTAGGTTACTTAACTAACGACAGAGCGGGGACTGGACTAGCGCGGGTGTAAAACATATACAACATCTAATAGTATATATACTAATATATACAGTAATTGCTCCAGGCGTGATAATATGCAACATTACAGAAAAGTAATAAGCATCACAGAACAATACAGATAATCTGGGATCCCCGGGTTTCACAGAGCCGCTACCGAAACCCGACGTTCCTCTGGTCGTGTGGATAGCCTGTGCAATGAAACCTAGACCCCTACGGGTGCGGCAAGTTACCCGCCAAAACCTGAAGCGAGGTAGTCCCCACAACATAGTGAATAGAATACCCGGCACTTTACGGAATCCGGTAAATTGAGCACCCCTCCTTGGGTCAACCTGTACCCCCTACGAGTGCGGCGAATAGTCTGCCACTTCTAGAGTGAGGTCCCTTTGCCTCTCAATGCCATGAGATACGAACCCGTTGCCCTCCAGAACCCGGCTATTCGTGCACCCCACCGCGGGGTAAACTTAGTACAGAAATAAAAATAGTACAATAGGTACATCGACCGCAACCTGGTCGTGCCCTAAAAGAATATTATACAAACAGGCAGTGACGGCAGTCCACAAGTCGGACGCTCGCCCCGCAAAATCAAATGTACAAATAAATTTAAACAACACTATCATTGCACCCTGCTATCCACCACGACAAATCCGCAACATTACAGCACAACACAGAACATCAACGCGAATGTCACGTTCGCAAACCCGTCTAAAAGAACTATAGCAATCAGACGCGGTTTACCGATCAAATGACATTCCCGGTCGGAGATATAATGAAAGTACTGAAAAACTAACAAGTTTAAAATTTCGATCGACTAAATATCACAAAGTGGGCCCCACATACATCTGGTGTACAGTAACAAAACCTGGGCCCAAAATATATATACCAAAAACCCCAATTTCCAACATAGAATCCACTGTAGAAAATTGAGTGAGTGATCCCACATTCCTGCGGCGGATCCGCGGCAAAACCCTAGCTGGGGCCGCGGATCCGCGGCGGAACAGTGGAATTACTTCCTCGAATTTCTACAGTATTCCTAAAAAACCCTGCTTGATTTTCTGGTATGGTCAAAATATTTTTACGACACCGTTTAAAAACAACAGAAACTGTCAAGCTTGGATTTTGCAGTTTTTGATTTCCGGTTCGATCGATGTTTTAAACGCGTTAGCACAAGTTAGTATAGCTTAATGGTGAGGCTCTGATACCACTGTAAGTACGCGGCGGCGCCCCGGACGTCTAACAGACGCCGATATGCGGAACAAAACTTTTACGACTGGCGCTATCGCGTACTTTATCCCGGATCGTCCATTAAAGCTAAACTAACAAATTGTAAAGAGGGTAGAATTGTTATACCGAATGATCCGAGTCCTTCGGTCTTCAACCATCATCCCACGCTATGTTGCAACTGATCCGAACTTGCTTGATCTCCGGTCTCGTCGTCCAGGTGGCACCACGTCGACGGATCTTTAAACGGGCTCCCGCCTCTGAACCGAGGCAACTCGATCGTCAAGTTTGCTAAAAGAGACGACCAAGATGAAGTAGAGAATGGGTAGAATACTTTGTCTCGTTACGTCCAAGGCTATGGACGAACGGTTAAAAGAAGTTGCCAATTGGAATCGGGTAAATAGAAGTTGAACTGTATGAGATTTCCATGCCCTAAACTATCATAATCTTTTTCACAAAATGAAAACATCAAGTAAGTGAGAGGAGAGAGAGGGCCGGCCATATATATGAGAGGAGGGAGGTGAAGGTAGGAGCTTCAAGTGGTGACATTAAGCATTCATCCTTATCAAAACCTAAACACAAAGCATGAATCACTAAAAGCAATAAATGCAAACCAATCACATTAAACCTAGTCATGCTTTATCATTAATGAACCATTAATGACAAAGCCACCTCACTATCCTAGTCACCATCCTAGTCACCTCTTCTAGAAGTTTCCATACAAATCCCAAGAAAAGATAAATCCGCATTTAACCGAATGTCAAAATACGGCTGATAGAAAACTGGAAACTGGCAACTTCCAAAAATCATCCCGAAACGAATTTCAGGATAACCCCGTATCGGTATAAACATACCCGCATTTGTATTACGACCGAATACAAATGCAACTGAGACAAAGATATTATATCTACACAGTATAATACTGGGTTCCGGCTTAAACCAAAGCCTACCAGTATTATCTGCCCGAAAACTGACACGTGCGAAAACGCACGTGCCTTTTCCGAACCTTGCCATAAACCCATACGGCCTCTACAACGTTTCGCCCGAACTTGGGAAAGTGTCGGTGGGGGACTCTAATGACTCATCAGTACACTGGCACTGGGTATAACCACTAGCACGTCAGAGATACAAGCTGTACGTAACGTTTTGCCTATGTATTGATTGGAAGGGAAGCTGACGAGCGAACTCATCTATAAACCCTACTGAGCCTGACAGTGACAATATCTGTACAGTCCGGAACATTCGTCTATGAGTATCGCATAATAGGCCTAGGGGGTCGGTAAACGTCAGACCCCCAATAGCTGCAGAAGTCATGTCAGAGAGTAGCCCAGAACACCCTGAGATTCTACTGGTATACCTACCAGTATATCTCGATTACCCTGGCTAGGGATTTCGTGTAATGGCTCTCCTAAACACAGCGCGATCTCACCCCCAATACCGGGAGAGACGAATCCCCGAAGATCCGCTCACTTGCCTCCAATGTGGCTCGAGACTGTACCCAACTAAAACCTGTTTGCACAACTCCTTTGAGCGTGGTAGGGTAGTAATCTAAGCACAGTGGGAACTCACACGAGACAAATGACGACCTCAGGTCAATGAACTAACCTGTACACATGTCACCAGGGAACTGCTATCTGACGATATGTATAATACCAACTAGCATGTTCCCGGCGAGTCCTGTCCGGTGTACTCATATCCCAATGAGCACCTGTATACATCTTAGGTGATCCAACTGACACCAGTGGCTTGTGAGACCGGCCACCGCCCCTCGTCGGGGTCTCGACTGTATACACTAGTCTACTCCGGAGTATCGATGCCCTGTCTCGAAACTCCCACGACTAGGGACACTTTAAGGATGTGCTTATAGACCCCAGCTCCCACATATATGATCGCCATCATACTGCTGGTAGTCAAACAAGAATCCTATGGGCTCTATCATGATGATAAAGACAAACCAGATAGCATACTATCATCTCGAGTAAGACTGTTTTATTGGTATAGATCCTCCCTCAATCATTGTAATCACGTGCCTGCGATCCAATAATTGACTTAGAGGGCATTATATCCAACAGTTTCTTCACCAAGTTCATCACTTACTGAAGAGGTAGCTTGAGTTAGTGTCTCCTCGACGTAGATCATCTTCGGCCTCGAAGACTTCAAGCAAGCTTGTTCATTTCACCTTATGGAGCCTCACTAGAGTCCGGAAGATCACTACTTGGAGCGAAGGGACTACTACACGGAGCTATTGAAGTGAAGGACCGGTCTACAAAGGTTGTATTCCTTGTTCACTTAGATGTAAAGATGTTTACATGCTTGTTCGTCTAATTCTCTAGTTTAGATTCTAGCGTTAGGGTTCTTTAGTGCGCCAAAATTTTTAAAAAAACGGCATGGTCGATGCCTCCCGAAACCAAGCGGCCGCCTAGGGAACCCAACAATATATGCCCTAGAGGCTATTATTGTATCATACTGGATTATATATTATTTAATGGGAGGTTGGGATATACACGGATATAGTAACAGTCTTGCTGAAAATGGTAGTATGCTACCTGGTTTGTTTCTACCTCAATATGTGCATGTGTTTTCTTAGCATATCGCTTATACATATTGGTAGAGCCCTTAGGATCATTGCTTGATTACCAACGTTGTGATAGCAGTCACACTAGTGGGGGCTGGGTAATCTATAAGCACATCCTATACAGGTCCCTAGTCGTAGGATTATCGAGACGGGGCATCGATACTCCACAGTAGACTAGTGTATACGCTTCTCATCCCAGCAGGGGAGATGGTCTGTCCCATAGCCATCAGTACGTCGTACTGGAGATAGTATGCAGATGCCCATTAGGTTATGAGTACACTGGACAGGACTCGTCGGGAACTATTGGTGGGTATTATACCAGTCATCTGGTAGCAGTTCCCAGGTGACATGAGCGCAGCTTAGTCCGTCGACTTGACACTGCTACTTCGCCATGAGTGTGTTCCCACTGTACTTTGATTAGTACCCCACCACGGCTCAAAGGAGTCATGCAAACAGGTAGTAGTTGGGTGCAGTCTTGAAGCATTTGGAGGCAATGGCGGTTAGATAGGATTCATCTCTCCCGATATTGGGGGTTGATATCGCGCTGTGTTCGGAAGGCCATTACACAAAGTCCTTGGCCATGGCAAGCGAGATTTACTGGTTGGTATTCCAGTAGATTCTCAAGTTGTATTGGGCTACTCTCCGACATGACTTATTGCGCTATTAGGGGTCTGACGATTACCGCCCCCTAGTCCCGATATGCGATAATCTTAAGACGAACAGACCAGACTGTACAGAGATTGTCACATTCAGGCTCAGTAGGAGTTCGGATGGGTTTTCCTCATCGGCTTTCTTATCGACATCTACATGGGGACCATTACGTGCAGCTAGTACCGCTTGCGGCCTGTGGTTAAATGCTCTGCCAGCATAGTGTCGAGTCTTTAGAGTCCCACATAGAGAGTTTCCCTGCACGGGGCAATAGGTGTAGAGGCCGTATGGTTTTACAGCATGGCTTCGATCACTTACGTGCACTTGTCCACGTATGATGTTCGGGCGGATAATACTAGTGGGTTTTGGTTTAAGACGGATCCTAGTATTATATTGATGGATCAGTTTCGTCTCTTTGTATTCGTGTTTCTTGGAACACGAATGCGGGTATGTATTTACGGATGAGAGAGGCATAGAAGGAGACACCTTATTAGGGGTTTGACCATTTACTTGATTAAAACAATTATGAGATGGAGGAAAGTATTTATTATTTTTGTAAATGATATTTGAGGCTTGGCTACTTGTCTTGACTACTTGACTTGGTTTGAACATTTGACTTGGTTTGACCACTTGACTTGGTTTGACTCTTTGAATAGATATTTCCTATGAGATATTTTGTGGTGCTAGATATTTTGGGTAAGATATTTTATTGCCATGCTTGTAGTCAAGTTAAGGGAGCCATCTCATTTGATCATTATCATTATCAAAAACCATTTATCTTTCCTCATGTTAGCTTTCTTCTTCCTCCTTACATAAAAACCCTTAAGGTCTCATGAGTTGAGTAAATTAGGGTTTCAAGAGACAAAAAAATCCATCTTCATTCTCTACATCACCTAGGCCATCAATTTTAGCAAGCTTGTTGCCCTAGTTACCTAGATTTTGAGGTTGGAGCTCGGACTATAGACTCTCGGGTGGATCGTCTTTGACTCGAGGAGACCGTCGAGGTTGCTACGATACAGATCAATCCTTGGAGACTACGATGATGAGGAGGACAGCGGAGAAGACCCTAAGGACTTGTATCATGAGGTATAACATTCTTTCCGAGTAGTTAAATCTCATGTTGTTTGCTAGCTAGGGTTTATGGACGATCCTTGGTTCTAGTCGGTGTTGCGAAGCCCGAAAAAATCATTTTTTTGCAAATTCTGCCTCCCCATGAACACGTGGGGTGTGCGACATCGACTTACAGGCAGAACTTGACATGTGACTTATGATATGTTGGCCTTCGTCAAGGTCATAAAAGCATGGGGAAAAAATCTACATCGAGAGTTTCTAAGGAAACTGAAACTTGCTAGTGTTGCATACCATTTGCAGTGTGATAATGTTGGTAGGATTCCTTTAGGATTATCACACAATGATATTTGGATCCCGATCCTACTGTGTGTATATGCTACTCCTCGGGTGATTTTTCTCTAAACGATCAATGTTATAAACCAAGTAGGTATCTAGAACGGTGTTAACTGGGCTACGCCTCCAGAGAAAAGAGGTTATGTAATTAAGGAACTTTACGAAAGCGTTGGAAAACCTCCCTCGAATTACCAATACCAACCTGGCTGAAAGGTTAAGAAAGTATTGTAAGGTGAGATTAATCCTAACTAATTCTTCTTTTATGGTTTAAGGAAGGATTCGAGATACAGCGGGAGCCATCCTGTTTAGATAAACTAAAAACCAATCTAAACATGCAAGAGCATCATGCTGAGTGTTTCTCCTCTCTATCCTAATTGCAGCGACCAAGTGACCGAACTTAGGTTATAGCTAGATAATTAATTGACTAAACCAGACTACATTGATTGGCAATGGTTTGTCCAGATGTCCATTACTTATGACAAACTGGACAACCTCATTACTACTCAAGCCCCAGCCGTCCCAGGTCCAGTTTCCACCATCGCAGATGTTGATATTCGTAAGACAAAGGAAAAAGACTGTGCGAATGCCAAGTGCCTCATGTTGGACTCAATGGATGGTGTATACCAGAGGCAGCACAAGAAGATGGACTTAGCTTTCATCTTCCTCTATAACAAAGATTTATATGGAGAGCAATCTCATATCGCAAAATATGAGACCTCGAAAGAATTGATTCAAGTGAGGTTGGCTGTCGGGTCATCTGTAGGGGACCACATCCCTATAATGATCAGCTGTATTAAACAGCTCACGGACCTGGAGACCACGTTGGAGAACGAGTCATATGCTGACTTGATTCTACAGTCCCTACCTTCTACTTACGTCCAGAGGAAGAAAGTTGTACCTTCAGTTGAGGGCACCCTGAAGGAAACCAGGGAGACACCCGCTCTACATATTGGGGAATCTTCCTCTCTTGGATGAAAGGCAAAAGCCAAGTGTGAGAAGAAGAAGACCTCCACAAAGCCGATAGGCGGTGTCAGTAAGGTAGAAGGTAAGGGCAGGGCAAAATTTTTAGGGCTAACGGTAATGATGGAGGGTAGTTCCTATTGTCACGGGAAAGGGCATTGGCAGAAGGAATGCAGGGTTTGGAAAGCCAGAATCCAGGATCCGAAGCATGTTGTTGTTTCGGCTTTGAGTGTGTTTGTGATTGAAAACTGTCTGTCAATTAACTCTGCTTCCTGGGTACGAGATACAGGATAAGGATCACATGTCTGTAATCATTACAGGGTTTGAGAAACCGTAGAGTTATCAGGATAGGTGATATAACTCTCAGGATTAACGGAATGAGCGTGGACGCTGTATCCGTAGAGGAATATCACCTAGGATTGACAAGTGGACAGATATTGATTTTATGTAACTGGTTGTGTGTACCTAGTCTAGCTTGTAAGCGATGTGGTCTACATCCACCTAAATCAGAGTTTGATTGGGTCAGGTACACTAAAGGACGGTATATACGTATTACATCAAGCTCAGGTTTTTCTACGTCCAGAACACACTTATAAGAAAGTCTCAAGAATTAAATATGGCTTTCTTTCGGCATTATAGACAGGGTCACATCAATGAAACACGGTTGACGAAGTTACATAGAGAGGGATATTTGGATCCGTTCTAATATCAGTCTTATGCAACTTGTCAATCTTGTATTATAAGAAAGATGACAAAGACTCCGTTCACTTGGCACGGAGTAAGAGCGAGCGAGCTCTTTGGACTCATACACGGCAACGCGTGTGGTCCATAGTGTACACATGCACGAAGTGGTTTTTCCTATTTCATTACTTTCACTGATGATTTCTCTAGGTATGGACATGTTTTCTTGTTGAAAAATAAATCCGAGGCCTTTGAGAAATTCCAAGAATATAAGAATGAAGTGGAAAAGCAAACAGGTAAAAGTATCAAGACACTAAGATCTGATCGACGTGGTGAATACTTAAATGCCAAGTTCATGAATTACTTAAAAGAGAATGGAATTCTCTCTCAGCGTACTCCTCCATACACACCATAATACAACGGTGTATCGGAAAGGCGGAACAGAACCCTATTGGATAGGTACGTTCCATATTGAGTAACGCTGAGTTACCGCGATCCTTCTGAGGTTATGCATTAGAATCAGCTTCATATCTTTTGAACAAGGTTCGTACCAAGACTGTGCCCACCATACTATATCAGATGTGGAGTGGGAAGAAACCCTATCTTCAGTATTCGAAGATATAGGGATGTCTAGCTTTTGTCAAAATGCAGCATACGGACAAGTTCGAGGCACACTCAGTACTGTGTAAATTTGTGGGATACCTAAAGAACACCATCGGGTATCTTTTCTATTACGCATAGGAAAAAGATGTCTTTGTTTCTCTTCATGCCCACTTTTTGGAAAAACATTTTTTATAAAAAGAAAATAGTGGGAGCACAATAGAACTGGAAGAAATTCCAGAAACACAAACTTTTACTAATAGCATGGTAGAACCAGAGGTTTCAAAAGAACAGGACATCCCTGCGCCACTCCGTAGAACTAGTAGGCAGACTCATCCGCCCGAGAGATACTTGTTCATCACAGAAAACTGCATTTTTATACCACTCATTCATTATATATTTTGTTTATATATCGGTACTATTAACCAATGTTTGCTCAGTAAATACAGATTACAGTTATTCATGGAAAAATACTGCAAAATCACGGATATGACATTTGTGAGCTGACACTGCAATCAGAACAGAAAACTGATCGATATCCAAATAGTTATTTTGCAAATAAACATGTGTACACAATTTTGGTCCATCACATTCTAAGTGTGCACATAGCTCTTTGATCCTTGGACCATGGTGGGGCTGCCTTGGCATATGTGTGCATGATGAATTGTGCAAGTGGGAACATGAACATTAAATGATATAAAAGGTGCGATGTGATTTGGAGTTAGTTTCCCTCCAAAACTACTGAGTATAACCCAAGATGATATGAAGAAATCAAACAATACCAGTAAACTTATGGAGTGCACCCGAGATCACCACACACAAACGGGTCCCATACCTCAGCATTCGACTGGCGAGATCTTTGAATTGACCTGCGCCGCCAGGCTCCCAAGACCGTTTCACTTCATATTTTGTCTGGTCACTCACTTTTGTCCCATCATCCCGTTTTTACTATTTGTTTATTTTTGTTTTGAGCCTATAAATACCAAATCAGTGGGCAAGCTAGGATATACTTTTGTGAGAGAAAACTTTGTATACATTGTAACTAGTTGATTTTGTAACTCTCAGTATGAGTTCTTTGCCTTCCTCTGGTCTTGCAACCTCTTTCTTAAGCTTACAAGATTAGATTTTGTTATTTGAATTCATTTGTTTGTACTTGGAACCAATGCAATCAAAGCTTCATTTATCTCAAGTTAATTCTTGTATCTTTTCTCTTTTGCATCTTATTTTATATGTATTTAGTTGTGATTTCATTTTATGATATGTGAGTAGTTTTGTACTTGCACTAGTAAAATAGGGGGTTGCCCCTACGGATATTGGAATCCGTAGGGGCAGATTTAACTTGGCCCTACGGATTAATCCGTAGGGCTAAAAGGTTGCCCCTACGGGCCCAGACGTCCAAGAATAAAAATATTAATTCTCAATTTGGTGTTTGCCCCTACGGAGCCGCAAACAAAGGACCTACGGGTAAATCCGTAGGGGCAACTAAATATCGATTTAATAAAGGCACAGATCGATCGCCTACGCTCACTTTCTTTCTCTCTCTCTCGATCGCGCGCGAAAAAAATCCCCAAATCGCCACGCCGTTCTCCTCGTCGCCACCGCCGTTCTCCTCGTCGCCACCGCCGTTCTCGTCGCCACCGCCGTTCAGGTCGTTGCCACCGCCGTTCAGGTGAGTAAATCTTCAGGTAAATTAAAGAATTTTTTGATTATTTTAGGCTTAGGGTTCATGGCTGGGTCTGGGGTTGCGCGCGCAAGTTGGGGTTCGGCAGGGCTCGCGGTCGGGGTCGGGGTCGGGGTTGGGGTTAGGGTTAGGGTTGGGGTTCGGCTGCTGCTGGGGCTGGGGCTGGGGTTAGGAATTGCCTTAGGGTTGGTGTTGGGGTTTAGCTGGCCGCGCTGGGGTTAGGGTTAGGTTAGGGCGGGGCTGGGCTGGGGCTAGGGTTAGGTTGGGGTTAGGGTTAGGTGGATTGATGACAACAAAATACCATAATTTATAACTATATTACTCATCTAATGTGTATGGCATGTGAAAGCTAGATGAAGGTCGAGGCAAGTACAACAAATTTGTTGGATGGGACAATGTCAATAGGAGCTCAATGCTATTTGGAAAAATAATAATTCAAAGACATAGTGGAGTTTCCGATTGGTGGCATGGACTAGTTTGATGTATGTAGTTGGTTTGATTTATGAAAAAATGGGGAGACAACATGCATGTATGCATATAGGTAACATCTGCCAATATGCCATATCCAGACCGCAATCTATTTTTGCCTATTGGCTAATATGAAAATATCGGCCCGCGTATATGACATAATCAAAGTTGTTAAATCTTGATACGGTTTGTGTTTCGTTTTTTTATTTATCAGCTCTATCATTGTTGCGTATAACGCTTTATGATATCAGTATCCTATATTTGTAGTTTTAATTGTTGATTGTTATAGATGAATACCATTGCAATAATAGTTTTTGGTTGATGAATGCTATTGCAATGTAGGATGATTAGTTCTATCAATCTTGATCTCAATGGTTTAAAATCATGTTACACATACAACACGAATGCACAACAAACGCATAATTAGAGAGCGACTCGAGATATTCAGGTTAAAACCAATATATGATACTCGATGATAATATGAAACCTTCATATTCCCATCGATAATCATATATGAAACTAAAAGCGCCACTTAGTCCCCGTCTATCGGTTAACATACGTGCGATGCTCGTCGTGACCTAGAACTATATGAAAGTTGTTAAATATCGGACAGTATAGCTCGATACTAACAACCGTCGTATAGTCTACGCGACGAGAAAATTCAATCGTATGGTAACCCATAGATTTGTCCCGTGTGGACAAGTTAAGAATGTATAAAGCAAACGCCTTCATTCACTTGTGTTTTCATCCGTTTCGAGATATTTCGTCGGTACCTTTCCGCTGGTTCTCCGTGTATAAAGATAGATTAGATGTTCATTTCAACGTTGTTTCACAGCTTTGAAATGATTATCTATTCTATTACAGTGTACTCGGAGAACAGCGGGGAGGTGCTGCCGAAATTTACTCGAAACGGTTGAAAGCACAAGTGATGGGCGTTCGCTCTATACATTCTTAATGGGATAGAAGCCTACCCCCGACAGCCGGAACACACACATACAAACGCATAATTAGAGAGCGATTCGAGATGTTCGGGTTAAAACCAATATATGATACTCGATGATAATATGAAACCTTCATATTCCCATCGATACTCATATATGAAACTAAAAGCGCCACTTAGTCCCCGTCTATCGGTTAACATACGTGCGATGCTCGTCGCGACCTAGAACTATACGAAGGTTGTTAAATATCGGACAGTATAGCTCCATACTAACAACCGTCGTATAGTCTACGCGACGAGAAAATTCAATCGTATGGTAACCCATAGATTTGTCCCGTGTGGACAAGTTAAGAATGTATAAAGCAAACGCCTTCATTCACTTGTGTTTTCATCCGTTTCGAGATATTTCGTCGGTACCTTTCCGCTGGTTCTCCGTGTACAAAGATAGATTAGATGTTCATTTCAACGTTGTTTCACAGCTTTGAAATGATTATCTATTCTATTACAGTGTACTCGGAGAACAGCGGGAAGGTGCTGCCGAAATTTACTCGAAACGGTTGAAAGCACAAGTGATGGGCGTTCGCTCTATACATTCTTAATGGGATAGAAGCCTACCCCCGACAGCCGGAACACACACATACAAACGCATAATTAGAGAGCGATTCGAGATGTTCGGGTTAAAACCAATATATGATACTCGATAATAATCTGAAACCTTTATATTCCCATCGATACTCATATATGAAACTAAAAGCGCCACTTAGTCCCCGTCTATCGGTTAACATACGTGCGATAATTTATTCTTTTCAACGATAAACGCACACACAAAGCATATACACGGATTTTCTCCTTTGTCAGTAACTATCCCGTTCTTATATTTCTCAATATAGTCAGCATAACCTACAATTTATATATTATTCAGTCTAACATGGCCCATGAGTACGTCAGAGTTAAGGACTGGATGTATGTGGATTGGAAACAACGTATGCAACCTAAGTTTGTCGCAGGAGTTGCTGCTTTCCTTGAATTTGCACGCGCACATAATAAGATCATAATAGAGAAGATTCTCTGTCCGTGCGATAGATGTGGCAATAAGTACTGGCAGACGGTAGAATTGGCAGAGCTTCATATTGTAAAACATGGGTTTACTAGACTTTATTCAACTTGGAAATATCACGGGGAATGAGAAGAATGCAGTACTGCGGTAGAAGAAGAAGGAGAACACGATAATGCGGCAGGAGAAGAAGAAGAATTCGATAATACGGCAGGAGACGGAAATTTATTTCCATCAGAAGAAATGGAGGATATGGTAGAGGTTGCCCTAGGTGAATCTATTCGTACCGAAGATGGCATTCCTTCCGGTCAAGGACCGCGTGCGGATAAATATGAAAATTTCATGAATGATGCTAGGAAACCAATTTATGAGAATGCGAAGTATTCCACCCTCTCATGGTTCGTCCAACTTTTCCAGATTAAGTGCCTAAATGGATGGAGCAACAAGTCATTCACAATGCTTCTTTCGTTCTTGAAAGATTCTATGCCTCCGGGAAATAATGTGCCCGAAAGCTGGTACGAAGCCCAGAAGATGATGTCTGATTTGGGTCTAAAGTGCGAGAAGATTCAAGCATGTCCTAAAAATTGCGTGTTGTACCGGAAAGAGAATTCAGATTTGAAAGAGTGTCCAACATGCGGAGAGGCCAGGTATAAGCCGAAAAATTCTGATAAGAAGCCTGATATACCTGTGAAGATAGCACGATACTTTCCCATAACACAGAGGCTACAGAGGCTATTCAGGTGCAAGAAAACAGCCGAGGCAATGATTTGGCACCACCGTGCTCCTCCAAGCGAAAATGGAAAAATGAGCCATCCAAGAGATTCACCAGCATGGAAGGATTTCGATAGGAGGCACGCAATATTCAGTAGCGATCCTCGCAATGTCCGGCTCGGACTGGCTACCGATGGCTTCTGCCCATTCAACTATATGGCTGGAAGTCACAGTACATGGCCCGTTGTAATGATAATTTATAATCTGTCGCCTTAGTTGGCTATGGACCAATCATACTTTATGATGCCTCTTCTTATCGACGGACCAAACTCACCGGGGAACAATATCGACGTCTATCTCCGACCTCTGATCGAGGAGCTGAAACTTTGTTCATTGATGGTGTAGAGACATATGATTCAAACACAAATACAACCTTCATATTGCGTGCGGCTTTAATGTGGAAAATTAATGACTTTCCTGCATATGGAATGCTATAAGGTTGGTCCGTACATGGTCACAAAGCATGTCCTCATTGCCATGAACACACAACATCAAATTTTTTGAATTTTAGCAGGAAGGTTTGTTATTGCGGCCATCGACGTTTTCTGCCTCCAGACCACCCCTATAGGTTAGACACGGTTCACTTTGATGGTCATCAGGAGCTTCTTGGACCTCCATCCCCATTGTCCGGAAAGGACGTGACTGCTAAATGGGATGGTTACAATAACGTGACCTTCGGGATGGATCCGACGAAACAGGTCAAACCACAATATTGGAACAAGTTAAGCATTTTCTTCGAGCTTCCGTACTGGTCTATAAATTCAGTGCGTCATTGTCTGGATGTCATGCATATAGAGAAGGGAGTATCAGAGCACATACTTAACTTGCTTCTATGTAAAGACGGGAAATCGAAAGACAACATGAATGCTCCGATGGATCTACAAGAGTGGGGAATAAGAAGTGAACTGCACCCTAAACCGGTAGTGGGTAAACCGGGCAAGTTTGTACTTCCCAATGCCGCTTATCATATGTCACAACCGGAGAAGAAAAGATTCCTGCAGGTGTTGCATGATTTGAAAGTCCCCACAGGTTTCTCAGGATCATTCAGTAAGAAAATAAAAATTGTGAAAGGCAAGATCGATGGGCTGAAAAGTCATGATCACCATGTTATCGTGGAGCACCTTCTTCTATTAGCCCTCAGGACTTCTCTCCCCGACTCGGTTGGTCTAGTAATCAACGACCTATGTTGTTTTTTCAGGGAGTTGTGTGCTAAAACACTGGAGGTTGCGATGCTGGATAAACTACAAAATTATATTGTGTTGATACTTTGCAAGTTTGAGCGTATTTTCCCACCGTCATTCTTTGATATCATAATACACTTGACGGTTCATCTTGCAACTGAGGCGAAGTTAGCCGGACTGGTACAATATCGATGGATGTATCCCGTCGAGAGGTACGTGTAATTTTTCGTTTCGCGCAATTTATAAATTTATTGTTGTCCTGTATGCCCGTATTTATTTATTCAATATATTCTCATTAGGTACCTTTACACTCTTAAGAAGTATATACGCAATAAAAATCGACCAGAGGGTTCTATCATGCAAGGTTATCTTCTTGATGAAGCAACCACATTTTGTTCCTGCTATCTGGACGAGAACATTGAGACAAGGCTTAACCGACCACGAAGAATTCAAGACGGGCCATATGGTAAAGCCGAGTATAAGATGGTAGACACTATGTTTATCAACAAGATATACCGGTTTATCTTGCTTAATTGCGCATGTCTTGAACAAATTAGAGAGTAAGTTCTTTTGGATTAATTGTTATATCTGTGTTTGTGTGTGTATGAAATGACATAATATTAATGTCACAATTATTTGTCGAAAACAGAACTCATTTTAACGAGGTACGTGAGGGGCATCCTGATTGGAACGAAGAACGTTTGGAAAAATACCATCAGGATAATTTTTGTGATTGGGTCACAGAGCATGTAAGTTATTCGAATTACATTTTATTGCTATCAGTTTTAATCTAAACTTGTATCGTTATGTATTTGTCGTAAAATTTGTTTTGTTAGATCCACGATCCGAACTTGTCTGCATCATTTGTGAGTGATTCAAGATGTTTAGCTCAATTTCCTAGTATGGAGGTTGCATATTACAAAGGATTTGGTTTCCTTGGATACAAATTCGAAGTTAAGGACATAGAAACATCTAGAACCACTCAGAATAGTGGGATTGCGACGGTGTGATTTACTATGGGTACTTAAATTGTATACTCGGCATCCACTATCCCGGACGATCAGAACCCTTTTATATATTCCAGTGTACTTGGTATGATCCGCGAACCGATACGGACAAGTGGAGAAGCAGTCTTGGGACTTGGAAAGATCAATATGGATTGACCAGTGTGAACACACTTCGATTTTACGGTCAGGACGATCCGTTTATCTTTCCGAACCAAGCGTTCCAAGTATACTATTCACAGTGTTTGAAGCCTCCGGGGTGGAGTGTTGTATGCCGATGGAAACCCAGAGATGTCTACGATGTCCCAGAATACGAGGACAGCGATGAGGACGAAGAAGAGAGAACGCTTAAAGTGCTCCGACCGTCTGTTTCGAAGGACGGGTTGTCTTCGACCGATCATGAAGTTACGTGGGTTAGAAATGACATCGACGATGAAATCCAAGTAGATATGTATGATGCGCCCACGAAACGAAAAAGGTTATCAGTAATGTTATATTATTACTTCACATTTTACGCTCTATACATATATAGTCAATACTTTTAATGATTGTCTAATGCGTCCACGAACCGTTTATCAAGATTTGATGACGATGTCGGGAGCAGCGAGGGGCGGCAGGAGCTCCAGCCGCGGCAGAGGCAAAGGCAGAGGCAGAGCGGTTCTGCCGCCCGGAGAGCTCCGTAGGGAGCTTCAGAGGGCCGGTCTTGCACCTAGATCGGAGACCCCTTCGTATGCCTCCTTCCGTGTGGATTTTGCCACACCTCCAGGTATACTGCACGCATATCCATTTTGAATGTAATATTACAGATATTCATGCCTGTTTATGTCAAAATTACTTATACTGTCAATGTTTGATTGTCTAGTTGTTGGTGATGCGTCCACATCTGGGACAGAGGCCACCCCTGCTCCTCCAGGTATGTTTATATATCATATAGTGTATGTATATTGATTTAGAATGCTATATCATAAATACACACACATTCCTTTTGCCCTTACTTAGCAATTTTTATTATTGTCTAGCTGTAGGTGGTGACACTACCGCACCTGCGGGTATGTTTATATATCCTATAGTGCATGCATATTGATTTAGAACGTTATATTATTGATCTACACATTCTTTTTGCAATTACTTATATAATATATTTTTAATTGTCTAATTATAGGTGGTGCGTCCACATCTTCCGTAGGGGCCACTCCTGCCGCTTCCATACCCTCCGCGTCGTCTGCAGGTTAGTATGAATAAATTTAAAATATTTACTCATTTTACATATGCTCTATAGAATAAATATGAACTTCATGGAAATTTAGCGTCGATGTTTATTTTCTAGTTGGAGGGGATGCGTCCGCATCCGGGACCCCGGTTGTTCCTCACCGGAGGAACTATCGTCCCGCTCGTGCTGCTGCCCGGGCCCAGGCTCGTGCGATAGTCACCGGAGGTATATATCACACTTGAATTTTCGTTTAACCTTGATTTCTTAATACAACTTTGTCTTATTATTGATTGTCTTGATATTTCGTGCAGACGCAGGGCCTCCCCATCCCCAGAGGGGGACTCGAGGCCCGAATCAGTCCCATAGGCTGAGGCCTGACAGAGCTAGGGGGAGGCAGCATTCCCTCTTTTTTTTTACCCTTGACTATCGCTATACCGGTCCTCATGCCGAGAGGTTCGGCCGGTATTTGGGGGACGAGAGCCGGCTCGTGAAGAACTATCCACTTCACGTTGAGTGGGGCGTACAGCACCAGCGCTCATTCGCCCTCTTCTTTGATCAGGCTCGGGTATGTATTAATATATATTTTCATTTGATCTATCCAATATATTTATTATTAACACTTGCAATCTAATAACAATGTTTTTTTGTATTTTCAGTTGGATTACGATTTTCAGCCTGTAGCCGACCCTGATCACCCAGGGAGGGTGCTCAACCTTCATGCTCTGTACAATGGCCTGATGAAGAACATGCAGGCCAAGGTCCGATACAACAGGAATGAGCTGAAGGCCGACTGCCACTCCCTGTGGATGGCGACCCCCGAGGCAGAGAGAGCGGCCCTCCTATCTACTCTGGCGTTTGCGAGAGTCGACGTAGAGACATGGCCTCTATTGTGCGCTTATTTCGACTCCCAACGCAAACAGGTATGTATTTTAAATGTAATTCATTATTTATGATGTAATTTATTTCTTTGTGTTTCTTAATTAGAAAACTAAATGTTAATGCGTTGTGCAGAAACAGGCCGCTCAGAATACAGAGAACAGGAAGTCGGCGAAGAGGGGTCGCCCCACTTACATAGGTGGCTCGAGGAACATTACTCGAGCCATGGAGTTATCGGTAAATTACAATAGACCGACGTTTGTGATATTCTGCAATATTAAGAGTTATTTTCTAATATTTCTAATATTAAGAGTTACTTTCTAATATTGCAGACATCTCGGACCGTGGCGTCAGGCGGTACACCGAGCGTGCTATCCGCATATCTTGCCATCCACGGCACCTCGACAGATCCCGCCACGGGCGAGCTTCGATATCCCGACGTCGCTACCCAGGAGTACTGCGTAAGTGTTAATATTTTTTCTACCCAAATTTGAAATTTTAGTTTTGGAAGGTTCAAGTTTAAATCTTATACTTATACTTTACTGCTTAATGTGGGTGTAGGAGCGGGTGGTTGAGCAGGCCCAGGCCTCGGGGATCGATTTTACCGGACAGAGCGATCCGAGGCTGCTGACCCCAGTTCTGGACGCCGCACACGGGTACCACGGAGGTTGGGAGAGAGGCCGGGGACTGGGCCCTAGCAGGGCCCATATGAGGTTGGACTCCACCCCGGCGGTTACTTCCTCCGTCTCCGGTGACCGACGTGTCCATCAGGAACTGGAGAGCTTGAGGGCCACCGTTCAGGAGTTAAAGGAGATGCTGGTATGTATACTGCTTTATAGTAAAATATCATGTCATATTATATAGATATCAACATATCCATAATTAGTACGTAGCTTGAGCTTATTTGGTTTTAGACTTAAGTTTGATTAATCATACATACAGATGTAATTAAAATAAACAACAAACTAGATATCCAAACGGGGTTTCGAAATAACTTAATAATGATACGAATTCAAATAATACACAATTCTTACACGCTTATTACACACGTTAGGTCCAGACGCGACAGGGTACATCGGCCGAGCCTTCACATGCATCTCCTTCGGCTGCTGCTCCGCTAGCCACTACATCGGCTGCGCTTCCGCAGACAGCTCCTGTAGCTCCACCGCCCACTCAGACTCCCGCAGCCGTGGCTCCGCAAGCGACTACCTCGACGGCGGCTGCGCAGACCACATCGCCAGCTCCACAGGCCGCTCAGACTCCCGCTCGCGCCGAATTGCAGAGTTTATTGACCGAGGAGCAGGCACGCGTTATTCTATCGTTATTCAGAGGTGGAGCTGGACCGAACTAGGGTAGCTTTTTGGTTCTTATTTTTTGAAACATGTATTTATTTATATCATACACATTGTACTACATTTTGAAACGATATCGATATTGGTTTATATTTATATCATATTCAGTTTTTGGATTTCTTTTGTATATTATATGCGTGAGATGTGATTATGAATACTGCGATATATGTTGTGTGATGATTATTTTTATATTTGATTAATGTATATATTATTGTGCACAGGGCGGAAAAAAATCAAGCAGCCCATTTTTTAAAAAAAAATACAGACAATATGTACCTACGGATTAATCCGTTGGCACACATGTTGCCTCTACGGATATATCCGTAGGGGCAAAATATCAGCAGTAACTGATATTTCCCCCCTAATCTCAGTACCGGGGGGTTGGGAGTGCCCCTACGGACATATCCGTAGGGGCCACTGCCTCTCCCCTACGGAGCTATCCGTAGGGGAAAAATATCAGGATTCCTGATATTTTGCCCCTACGGATAGGTACCTACGTAGTTATCCGTAGGGGATATAACTTGGACCTACGGACATATCCGTAGGTACACTTAATATATTAAAAAAAACCGTAAATAATATAAAAAATTTTACCCTACGGCTTAGTCCGTATGGACAATAGGACCTACACAGAAATCCGTAGGGGCAAGTTCAGGGCCTCAACTTGCACCTGCGGCCTTTGTACCTACGGGGTATTTTTTCGCCCCTACGCATATATCCGTAGGGGTAGTGGGTTGCCCCTACGGATAAATCCGTAGGGGCAACCCTTATTTGTAGTAGTGTTGGGCTATGGTGAGGTAGGTTGTGGAATGGCTTGCCTTCCAACCCCTCCTTGATTCTTGCATTTTAAACTTCTTTTCTTAATATATGCAATTTTATTATGTTTTGCTTGATAGGATATATTGTTTTGAATGGATGCAAATCAACCTTTAACATATATCCTATTCTTTCTTTACATTTTATTGTTGTTATATTATAAATCGAAGTTGAAAGGAATATGAAATTAAGTTAAGTGTCGGAAACTAGCTAAATGGAATATATAGCATACAAGCATATGTTCTATGCTTGCTAACTTCACTTAACTAATTCAATACTCATTTCATTCTAAAACCTTAAATTTTTAGTTTCTTTTTAACCTAACTTTGATATCGTATTCTAAACTGACACTTGTTTCGGATAGATGCGTCATGCTTTCTTAAATCTATTAGAAACTAAAAATGGACCTTGAATCAAGATTGAGAGTTGGGGGTAAAAGCCGTATTTCAATTTTACTAAACCTTATCCTATGTTTTCCCTAAACACACCTTATCCTTTCTTTATTTTACTTTTGTAAAAACGTGATAATTCTAACTTCAAACCATTGTTTTATAACTCAAAATGATGTCGTGATGTCCACTCCCTGTGGATCAACCCGTACATGCCGGCTTGCATCAACGCATCGTGCACTTGCGGTATTTCTATAACTCGAGACTCACGTCGTGCACTATTTTCATAAAAGAAACTGACATAACCTAATTTGATGAATGCCCTTGAAAAGCACGATACCGTGAGTTTCGAACAATATTGCAGTTTTCTCATAGACGGGGATAGAGAGGATTGCATCATTGACAATGATGAGCAAACTATCTTCCAGCAAGCCATTCAGAGCGACGACTCAGTAAAATGGCCGGATGCATTGCGGACCGAAATGGAGTCCATGTACACTAACAAAGTATGCACTTTGAACATTGCTCAAGAAGGGGTAAAACCCATAGGCTGCAAATGGATCTTCAGAAAGAAGATTGGTGTAGATGGACAGGTTGAAACCTATAAGGCTAGACTTATTGCAAAATGTTTTCGTCAAAGGTCTAGTTTTGGACTATGATGAAACCTTTTTCTCCAGTAGCTATGCTCAAATCCATTCGGATCCTTCTTGCCATTGCTACCTTCTATGATTGTGAGTTTTGGCAGATGGACGTATAGACGGATTTTCTAAATGGATATTTGGAAGAATGCGTCTATATAGATCATCCAGAGGGTTTCAATCAGAGTGGGAGCAGCAGAAAAGTGTGCAAGTTGCTTATTTCCATTTATGGACTAAAGCAGGTATCGCGGTGTTAGAACATATGTTTTTAGACGGTAAAAGAATTCGACTTTATCAAAAATTCAGATGAACGAAGCATCTATAGTAAGATTGTAGCGAGAACTGTGGCATTCCACGTCTAGTACGTAGATGACATTCTCTTGATAAGAATTGACATTCCTATGCTACAATCAGTCAGAGTATTCTTGTCACAGATGTTCTCCATGAAAGACCTGGGTAATGCCAACAACATTCTGGTGATCCAGATCTATCGTGATTGATCAAAGAGGATGGTGGGAATTTCACAGTCAAGGTACATTGATTGATTTCGGATTTTTGGCCTCTTTTGATTTTAAAGAAAAGATGTAGTAAAGAAGTGATGAAATGTTTTAGTCGTATAATAACCGCAATCAATAATGGTATCGCGTGTAGCGAGCGTTAGTGAGTACGGGTCGTCTCCTGGGATTCGTGGAACTCGTAAATTCTTTGCCTTAGTTGAGTCGAAAGAAATTGTAAACAAAATTCAAGAAATAGTTCAAGATTGACTCGAGTTCATATTTTCAAGAAATTCAAGAAATTGTTTTGAAGAAAGAAAATTCAAGAAAATGTTCAAGGTTTAGTTATCATGAAAATTGTAGAAGGATTGTAGGATTCGAATGGAATTAGTAGCCAATGATGATTATTCATGATGATTCATCTTATCTATTGGTAGAATTACAACTAGATTGATGGCTAATAATGAGAATTAGGGATCCTTTGAAGAAACTAGGGTTTCTCCTTCATTGCCCCTTGTCTTTTCATTTATTGTCATTCCTATCTAGCCTTTAACAAGAAGGATCATCAGTCTAATCCCCAAATTGTGACGAAATTCATAATAAATTGATCTCACTCACAATTTGGACATTAAGGATTCTTTTTGCTAAAGTTTATAATCTCCATAAGACTTAAGATGAATATAGAATTCTATCACCATTGGATCTACCAAATTCCTTCGAATCCTTAGCAAGCGGAGATTTTATTCACACAAAATTAAAATAGAAGAATTAACAATTAAAGATTTCATAAATGCGGAGATTTAAAAAAATGCGAGATTAAGAGTAATGATTACCTTTATTATTCAACTTCAAATTACAACTTCTTCAATCCGAGATTACAAGAAAATTCGCTCTCGATCACTCCCTTGAAGAGGTAATTTCTCCGTCGATCTTCGCTTCACTCGATCACCGTGAGTCTTGGATCTATCGAGGATCACATGCTCATTGATGACGATCGGCTTTGCGTAAAGGATCTTGAATGAAGTCGCTCGATGAATTTCTCATGATTCTTGATCTTGGATCTTGATTTTGAATTGGATATTGATTTGGTTTTGGTTCTAGAACTAACAAATCAACAACTATTCAACAACCATCAACAACATTTTAATGTAGGCTTAGGTCCCTTTTTATAGCCCTTAATCAAGCTTCCCCCATAAGCTAGAGTAACGTTTTGAAAATCGTTTCGGTGAAATTTCGGAAAACTGGTAAAATAAGGGGGTTTCTGTAAAAAGTCAAAATATAAATATCTTTATTATAAAATTAAATATACATATTCTAGCTATGTCATTGCTAGTATTTGGTGTTTATTGAGCCACTGGTAAAATTTCTAATTTTCTGAAATTTTTTCCGAAATTAATTATTTTAATATTATTTTAAGCCGTCACTAATACATTTAGTTAGGGGAAATTAAAAATTGGAATGGGTTGAAAAAAATGTTGTTCATCATAACACATTAAACAAAATTTTAGCATGTTGTTTTTGAAATAAAATGAAGCTGTCAAACGGTTTTAGAAAATATCGAAGAAAAATGCTTAAATAGTGAAATTAGTGTAAATAGACGTTGGGGTATATCATTTATCATTTTTTCCTCACCCACACCCACCCACACTCTCTCTCCTCTCCCCAAATCAGCAGCCCAAGTTTTGCCCCCCTCATTTCCCCACTTGTTTTGCCATCCTTCGATGGCTTGTGTTACGGAAGGTTACGGGCAGGCTTGCCTTGATAAGGGAAGGTTCAGGGAAAGGCTAGTACGGCTTGCGACGGGAAGGCTCTGGAAGAGGTACGGGAAAGGGAGTTTCGAAGGGTGTAGATCTGAAAAGAAAACAAAGGAAATGAGAGAAATTGTTAAATGAGATATGGGCTTTGACTTTGTTCTTTGACTTGGACTATTTTCCTTACCTCACTCTCTCTCCGCTCCCCTCATTTCTGGCCGAGCTTCCTCCTCTCCCACAACAGCAGCCCCCTCATTCTTTTCCTCTCATTTCTCATCAAAAAAATCCACAATTTTGCCTCAAATCCATACGAAATCAAGCTAAAATCCAAATCAACCTCCTACCCATTTTTCCTTGGCTACTTTAGCATGGATCTAGGTATGAAGATTTCAATTTGGGAGGCTAAGTGTGCTTGAGAGATCTTCAAATTAATTGGGTATAATTCTAATCTTTTTGCTTGATCAGTTGTTAATTGCTTTAAGTTAGCTTAATTAAGTGTTTAATTAGGTTTTAATTGGTTCTAATTGCATGTTTTAAAATTTCAAGAGAGGGGTTTGAATTCAAATTGGGGTTTTGTGTTGTGAGATTATGGTTGTGTGGTGTATTTTATATATTAATGTTGTGCTAAATCAAATCTAGTTGCTAGTTTGCATTTTTGTTAATTTAAATTTATGATAATTATATAAATTGCAAACTAGGTTTTAAAAATATATATATATATTGGTGAGATAAAATTATAATTATGGTTTCTTGACATTATTAACATTATAAATTGTGGTTTAATACTTTAGTATATGCAAAACCAAGCTTAATTGTAAAATTATGAATTTTTACTTTAAAAAGAGTTAAAATCGGTATTTTTGCAAACTCGGAATTTGGAATTTATACAAATCGATGAGATTGATTTATGAAAGTGATTTGTATGACCTAATTATGTTATTTAATGAGAATTTTGGCCATTTGAATCGTTAAAATTTATAGATTGGTTAAAACATCAAGTTTTGAACCGAAATGGGAATTTGTGCTAACTTGGTTTTTGGAAAATAAAACGATTGGTTTAATTTTATCGTTTTGACGAATTAAACCCTATTTCTTATACAGTTAGTGAGTTTTGAAACCATGATTGGTACATTTGGTGTTTTTCTTGATCAATTGACGTTTGTACGCCGATGTCGAGGGTTTTTGGGTTGATTTGTGAAAGCAAACCATAGGTTTTGACCTATGTGGGATTCGTGTGTCGTTTTGGAGTCGGATTTTAATGTGAAACGATGCGTTATGATATGTAGGTACGCCATGTGGAATTCGAGACGACAAGCAAGCGCGTGGCGACGTCGGCACCTGCGAGCGAAGATCAGGTGAGTAGATTTATATCTACGGGGAGAAGTCGGGGGGATGGCGTAAAGCAACCCCCGCAAAATTATGAGAAATGAGGTGATGTGGTAATGATATACTTTAATATGTTAATAGGAGATATGAATACCGAATAAGAGAAGCCTTAGGAGCTTATGGGTTTCGGGTTAGCGAAAATTGAAGAAGGACTTAGCGGATTTCTTAGTCACGAAACCTAGAGTAAGGATTTGCATACACGCACACATATACACTTGCATATATTATCTTCTTGTGCGTATATGGGAATGTGTATATATGTATATACGCATGGATATGGGACTATGCATATATACATTCATATACACATGCATGAATGTTGAGGATATTGTATGATATTTGGAGATGAGTCGATGAGATTGGGCTTGAGACCGTGAGATCGGTGTTGTGATATGGTCCGTATTTGAGATACGACATGATATGTTAGTAGGTTCTTTAGGCGTGGTGTTTTCATACACACGCATGCATTTCATGGATGGTATCAGTATTGTACTAGACGTAGATCAGTACCCCGATCATGATGTTCGATAACGAGGATATCGGATGATTAATGTGATAGATGTGACATTTGACCCGTACCCAGATTTAGGAGGCCGTACGACGGATTTACCGTTCGAGCTATATATTGACGATAGATCCGCACTCTTGATTCGAGGATGTCATTTGATATGATGTATCGTACGTGATATTATTGAGGCGGGATCACCGACTATTATACATGTATATATATATCGACTCAGATTTTGGTGGTTTCCATACCCCTTTTGATTGGTTGATAGTTAGAACTGTAGTTTACCTAGTAGATGTCAGACTAGACCCGAGTCATACCTATTTCCAAAACTGACGAATCGTGAGAATTTTTAAAGACATACCAAGGGATACTACGGATATTTTAAAAGACTTACCTTTTTTCTTAAAAACACAGTAGCCCCTATTTTCTAAACACCACGATTCGTACTATTTCAAACGGCAAAATAGTATAACACATGTGTAGTAAGGTAGATTTCTTATTGTTACGTTATTATTCATGTTCCGCATATTATTGTTGTATTTACTATTCATTTTCTTTATTATGTTGTTATCGCCTCATTGCATGTTATTGTGTACGTAGTAATTATGAAACCATGCTGTTAGGACACCAGCACAATTACCGATGACGCGTATGCTCCATGTTCACTTGCTTGCAGTCTCACGCACATCTTCATCGGTAATTGCCATGTCACGTACACTTTAGAAAATACCTTTTCATTGACATAGCTTGATAACTGATAGTCACGATATGCTATAACTTCCATATGCTAGTTTAAATATTGCATTCATTGCATGATATTAGGTGCATTCATATATTCATTGGTTATGCAGTATTATGGAGATTTATGCCGGTATTTACCGTTTATTGGTATCATGATTTTGATGATTTCGGATTAACATGAGATTTCTGGATTTTGGGGAAACCGCAAGAATTTAATAAAAGCTTAGTATCATCATTTTAAAATGCAAATTGCGGTTTTCTCATGATGTATGAGTCGTCCACCATGAGTTTTCATGATTGCTGTTGGATTTCGAGACCCGATTCGAGGAGTTGGATGAGCCGTCTCGGGTACATGGTGGGCCCGGTATTGTACCCGGGGCAAGAAGCTCGAGTTGTATTCGATGAGCCTGGCAGGGGAGCACTACCTATCGGTGATATTATTTGGTCATGGTTATCCGGAGGATACCGGCCGGAGTCATGAGATGGTTATAGGCTGATCCGTTCTACCGGAGCCCGCGGGCCGATCCCGCGGATGATACAGATGCCTGAGGTATTGATATTTGAGACTTTATTTGAGATTTGAGATATTGAGATTTGATACTGAGATACTGAGACTTATGTTTTGTGTCGTTGCCTGACACTGATTTCTCTGTTGCATTCATTGATGATACTTGATTGATATATATATAGAAATCTCATTGATTAAAGAAAACAGTTGTTTCATTCATGATATATTATGTTTAAATTCGTAATGCATTCATACATCATATATCTCTGATATGTTTCTATCTGAGGCTCTAACAAGAGCATGTAGTATTACACTATGCATAGCTGGACCTGGATTTTATTGAGGATATATCATGATATGACCTAGGGTAGCGTTATGCATGCGATTTCTACTCGTAGATGTTTTCTATTCACGAGTTGGCAACTCACCCCCGTTGTGCCACAGTTCCTTGCAGGTTTTGCCGTACAGGTTCTTTGCGGCTTGGTTGGCACACTGTTCTTTCCGGGTGATTGCTTTGGCAGGTGGGTTCTTTGCATCAGGACCACCATTGTTTATTATTATTTCAGTTGTATCTAGATACTCCATCAACTAGATTGTATATTTAAGAGAGATAGAAGACCAGATTTGTTATTCTTTCGACCCTAGAGTCGCGCGTTGTATTATTTTGGGTTTTCTTGTTGGTTTTGGGTTTTCTTTTGAGTTTTGATCCTCGCCCTTCGGCAATGTATATTATATTGCTTGTGTGGTTGTGACCGTTGATTGATGAAGAGCTAGCTCCCGCTTGGGGATGCCTTTTTATTGATTTCGTATACTATTCATGTTTTATCCCGTTTGGGGCCAGTATTTACAAAGGAGACTCTGCCGAAATTTTCAGAAAATACTTGAGATTTTAAAAATACATACTTCGGCCTATGTTGATTAAAACTACTTGCTTTCAATTGGTTTTTCCTTCACTCTACTGCTTCTTTGGTTTTGATTTCTGGGTTTTGTCTTACTTAGATTACGTACGCCTTGAGACGTTCTTAATTAAAGTGCCGGTCATGTTCCGTACTTTTCGGGTCATGACAAAGTTGGTATCAGAGCGTTAGGTTTTACCTTCGAAATGTAGGATGACCCTTGGTTGATGGTGTAGGTAGCTTGAGTAGAGTGATGTACCGTACGTATGTTCCGCGGCATATTTACGATACGATACTCCGCTTAAGGAGCCTTAGGATGTACATTTCTTTGCACAGTATTATATTCATTCCTATGATTTAGCCTCATCAGTACCAGTTATGGTTTTGTTATCACGGTGGTACGGGCGTGGAGAGCTACGGCTAGAGTTGTGGTCAGCGTGAGCTCGTCATGGACGAGGACTGACCAGAGCATGATTCCAGAGGCATATGATTGCATAGAGGTGTTGTTTTATTGTGTTTTCTCGCCATGAGCGTTTGATGGATCGCTTTTACGAGATTTCTCGGACGTGCAGATCAGCGCCAGAGGATTGGGCGACTTCAAGAGGCCGGCCAGATTGTGATGACCATCAGTGCACAGATTATTTTGATTATTGAGGTACTGTTCAACATGCGGACGAATAAGCCTGTGGTTTTAGCGAATGAAAAGATGTCGCCCCAGATGTTTGATGCTAACGCCGCACGAGTTATACTTCGAGATATGATAGGAGATTGCTAGTCACCAGAGATGAAAGACGAGGACATGTGATTCATTGCATACCCCGATGCGAGGTCATTAGATTGATTGATTCGAGCTAGAGACGACTTCACGCGGATACGTTGAGAGTCGATAGAGACGATCGATTGTCAGGGACCCATTTTCCAATTTTAAATTATTCAGAAAACAATGCAAGCAATTCTACGGACCCTCTAGAAGAATGAAACCCTAACTCGATTTAATGACCATGGAATGCCGTTGAACCTTAGGGTTTGCGGCAGTTTAGCGATGCCATTAGTGAGGCTTGGGTCTGCTCTTCTACGGTTGGTCCATAGGTGCTGTGGCATATATTTGATACTATTAAACTGTACCCCAGATGTTGAGCTCTATGGTGATTATGAGGTTTTGACAAATCGATCGGATGGTTCGACTTAATTCGGATATCATGTGATGAGATGCATTGCTTGAAAGACTCCAGATACGAGTATAGACGTTGGAGCGCAGTCCATGCAGGCACGAAGAGACGAGTCCGAATCAGTCGATATTATAGAAAAGTAGAGCAAGAGGTTCGTACGAGATCTTGATAAGATGACGTTCCACTCCGCTGACATCAGAAATGTGATAAACAAGCAGAGGCCTTGACTATGGATATATCTTCCAGAAGGAGTCATGATGAGTGTGCAGCCATTCCGGAACTAGATATTGATTTAGTAAGAGATGATAACTTCCGGGCAGTTCGACAGGAACGAGATTTGGGAGAGACCCCGACAAGATCTTTCTGGAAATACTAAACGAGAAGACATGGACCCAGGAGCGGTCATATGACGCACACGCAGTAGGCCAGAGTTCAGCATCGTCGACGAGACATGTTATGAGTAACCATGATAGTTAGCCAGAGATCTTTAGAGAATGTGTTAGAGCGGACTGCTTCCGTTATCGTTTCTATATTGGACCGTTGAGCCGAGGAGCTATGTACTTAGCAATCTGCAGTGAGAGACGAGAGCCTAAGGGCACTAGGCGACATGCCATGATCAGAAGGCAAGTAGATATCTTGCTCTGCTAGCATTGGATGCACCGACACCTTCTCGACTTTGAAGGACGGACATATCGACGACAGTATTTATGACTTGTGATTTTTTGATTGACTATCACGTATCCGTCACTTTGGATTTCAGTATTTTTGGGTGATTTATTTTATGACTGAGTTTTGATGACCGAGTTTCATGATATTTGATTTAATGCCTAGGACATACATATGATTTGACATACTTTCGGCATAGTTTTCATGCACTTTTAGTATTTTGATTTGCTTATGTGCACTCCCATGCACAAGATGGTGAGATTTTATACCACGGTATACCTGATTGGGATTTCGATTGAAATGTGTCGTATACCGTCGATTTCGAGTATGATATTCGATATTCGTTTTCGTGCACATTGTGCACTTTATTTTGATTTTGCGCATACTTAAAGCACTTGATGCGATTTGGGTGCACACCAGATGCACTAAATCGAGATTTTTCGTGCATATCAGATGCACCTGGTTTTGCTGTCAGGCACCACGTTGCCCTTGATAGGTGTTTTCATGCACACCCGTTGCACTTAGATTTGGTTTTGTGCACATGTATGGCACATTCGAGGATTTTGATTTCCGTGCGCACCAGGCGCGCGTGGCATTTATATATTTTGGGATTGATTTCTTTTGGAGCAGTATATTTTATGATGTTTGCTATTTGGTTTAGTACTGAGCAGGACTAGTCAAGGGACAGTACTTGAGTATATTTTGCATGCATTGATAGTTATCGAAGGGTTTTCCAAGGAGGAGCTATAGTCTCAATATTTACCTACGTTTCAGTGATCATACGAAACTGTTTAAAAAGGGAAACCCTTCTAAATTGTTTTCAAAACGGAGAGACGTGTATGTTAAACAAAGGATATAAATATATATATATATATATCTAGTTATTTTCTCACAATGGACGTCCGCCACTGTGCAGTGATACACACATCGCACAGCGATTTGAAAAAGGTTTGGCATGCATTGCTTCCAGATGCTTTAATGATGTATATGATATTGGTTTTCGTATTGGATTTGGACATTGATGTATTCCCCATGACTCCGATGATTGCGGTATGCTTCACGGAGTTTTGATTTTGAGTTATACACTCTTTTTCATGCGCATGCATTGCGCTACGATATATGTTTTATGTATTTACGATTTCGGAGCCCCGACGACTTGATGGTTTTGCTGAAATGTTTTTGTATTTGAGGGGAGTTTTAAATTAAATTCGGGGACCGAATTTCTTTAAGCGGGGAAGATTGTAACGTTTTGAAAATCGTTTCGGTGAAATTTCAGAAAATCGATAAAATAAGAAGGTTTTCTGTAAAAAGTCAAAATATAAATATCTTTATTATAAAATTATATATACATATTCTAGCTATGTAATTGCTAGTATTTGGTGTTTATTGAGCCACTGGTAAAATTTCTAATTTTCTGAAAAATTTTCCGAAATTAATTATTTTAATATTATTTTAAGCCGTCACTAATACATTTAATTAGGGGAAATTACAAATTGGAATGGGTTGAAACAAATGTTTTGCATCATAACTCATTAAACAAAATTTTAGCATGTTGTTTTTTAAATAAAATGAAGCTGTCAAACGGTCTTAGAAAATATCGAAGAAAAATGCTTAAATAGTGAAATTAGTGTAAATAGATGTTGGGGTATATAATTTATCATTTTTCCCTACCCACACTCATCCACACCCTCTCTCCTCTCCCCAAATTAGCAGCCCAAGTTTTTCCTCCCTCATTTCCCCACTTGTTTTGCCAAAATAAAAGAAAAGAAAACAAAGGAAATGAGAGAAATTGTTAAATGAGGTATGGGCTTTAACTTTGTTCTTTGACTTGGACTATTTTCCTTACCTCACTCTCTCTCCTCACCCCTCATTTCTGGCCGAGCTTCCTCCTCTCCCACAACAGCAGCCCCCTCATTCTTTTCCTCTCATTTCTCATCAAAAAAATCCACAATTTTGCCTCAAATCCATACGAAATCAAGCTAAAATCAAAATCAACCTCCTACCCATTTTTCCTTGGCTACTTTAGCATGGATCTAGAGATCAAGATTTCAATTTGGGAGGCTAAGTATGCTTGAGAGATCTTCAAATTAATTGGCTGTAATTCTAACCTTTTTGCTTGATTTGTTGTTAATTGCTTTAAGTTAGCTTAATTAAGTGTTTAATTAGGTTTTAATTGATTCTAATTGCATGTTTTAAAATTTCATGAGAGGGGTTTGAATTCAAATTGGGGTTTTATGTTGTAAGATTATGGTTGTGTGATGTATTTGACATATTAATGTTATGCTTAATCAAATCTAGTTGCTAGTTTGCATTTTTGTTAATTTAAATTTGTGATAGTTATATAAATTGCTAACACGGTTTTAAAAATATATATATTTTGGTGAGATAAAATTCCAATTAGGGTTTCATGACATTATTAACATTATAAATTGTGGTTTAATACTTTAGTATATGCAAAACCTGTTAGTTATATGTATGCCCTAGAGGCCATTACTGTACATTGGATGTATATTGTAGTGGATGCTGGGACATATATAGGTAGGACTTTCTTGCTCGATATGATAGTATGCTATCTGGTTGCTCTTAATCTTAACATATATACTTTATGTCTCACTGTTACATGTTGATAAAGCCCTTAGGATGTGTACTCGACTTCCAGGACTATGATGCGGATCATACTAGTGGGGCCTGGGTAGTCCATGAGTACATCCTTCAATGTTCCTAGTCGTGGGAATATCGAGACGGGGCATCGATATTCCAGAGTAGACTAGCGTATATCTTCTCGACCCATGTAATGGGCGATGGATGATCCCATATCCATTGGTGTTTGACATCAGAGATGGTATGCGGGTGCTCAGTGGAGACTCGGTACACTGAACGGACTCGCCGAGGACTCCCAGATGGTATTATACCTCACGTCAGATGGCAGTTCTCTGGTGACACTGGTACAGCTTAGTCTGTTGACCCGAGATCGTCATAGAGTCTTGTGTGTCTCCCACTGTGCTTTGATTTCCACCCTACAACGGCTCTACTGAGTTGTGCAAACAGGTGGTTTTTGGGTACAGTCCCGATTCACATGGAGGCAATGAGCGATAGGAGGGGATTCGTCTATCCCGGTATTGGGGGTTGATGTTGTGCTATGCTCGACTGGCCATAACTGGAAATCCCTGGCCAGGGTTGCAGTGATATACTGGTAAGAGTTATCAGTAGTTTCACGATTATTATGGACCTCACGTCGGCATGACTTATTAAGCTATTGGGGTCTGACGTTTACCACCCCTAAGCGAGATATGCGACATATCAGACGAACAGACCGGACTGTACGGTAAGTGTTACTGGTTGGATTCACAGGAGTGTGAGCGGGCTTACTCGTCGATCTTCTGATCGCTCAATACCCTGGTGGCCGTTACGTTTAGCAGACCGCTTGCGGCTTGTGGGTGTTTGATATGATCTTCACCTGCTGCCGGCGTATTGACGAGTCTTTAGAGTCCTACACAGAGGTTTCCTGGCTCAAGCGAAACGAAATAGGAGTGCATATGAGATATGTGCGGGACCGAGAATAATACCAGTATGTGATACTGTATTCTATTCTCACGATATGTATCATGGGACGGTTATATGTGATATAGCCGGGTTGCCGAATCAAATGTTGATTCGATACATTGATACACTTGATATTAGTCGGTTATATGCAGTATGACCGGATCATTAAATCAAGTGTTGATTTAATGATTTAATGCATAATTATATATTTGATATATTACTTTGCATTAACTAGTAATGGTTCACTTAAGATGGATTTTCTCACTTGAAGTGCACATTGTATATATGATATAGTTTTGTTCACTAGTTTGTATCATGTTTGATGATACATGCAAACTTGGGTATGTGTATGCTTTAAACCTTGTTTAGGTTAATGGTTAGGGTTTAGTAATCTTTTCTTCATTACTTATTCATTTATTTATTCTTTTAGCAAGAAAAGAAATGGTTGCTACTTTTGGATTTACTTTGAAGCTTCATGAAGCTTTGAAAAGTTCAACCATTTTTGTTTCTTTTGCCTAACCTAACCATTCACCTAACCCTAGTTTATTCTCTACACTAAACCATGGTTGCTAAAATGATAAGAATCACCTTTATTTTCTTTTTCCATAATTCTTATCATATTCTTTTTCTTCTTCAAGAAGAAAGAAGCTTGCTAGCTTCCATGGTGCCTTGTGAAAAAGAGTGAGAAATCCAAATCTAAAGTGAACCCACTTCCTATTTCTTCATCCTCTACCACTTGCAATGTAGTATAGGGTGTTTTCTTCACAAGTTTCATGACTTGGTGAAGTTGGAGCTTGATCTTGAGTTGCCTCGACGTAGATCATCTTCAGCATCGAAGTCGACGACCTAGCCCGATCATTTCTCCGATGAAACCACCGCGAGAGTCTAGGATTCCGATGGGTACAGTGGAGGGACGTCATCACGGAGCCAAGGAAGTGGAGGACCGGATCTACAAAGGTTGTAGTCACTTTCCTTTAGCAATAAAGATGTTTACTTGCTTGCATCACCTATACATCTAGTTACGATCTTGCTTAGGGTCACTTGGCACATAGAAAAATTTTGAATTGGCCATGATTGATCACTTGTAGAACCTCATGGGTGTGCCTAGGAACCCTACAGTGGTATCAAAGACTAGCTAGAGCCTTAGGCGATGAGTAGACTGTTGGATATATGTATGCCCTAGAGGCCATTATATGATAGTAGATGTATATATACATGTATATATATATTCAGTATGCATTCTTGCTCGACATGATAGTATGCTATCTGGTTCTTCTTTATCTGACATGTTGATTTGATCATGCTTTTATTCATTCATACATGCTGATAAAGCCCTGAGGATATCGGCTTGACTACTCTGATTATGATGGAGATCATACTAGTGGGACATCTGTAGTCTATAAGCATATCCTGGAAAGTCCCTAGTGTAAGTCCACGTTGCGACCCCCGGTTCTTATGGGGAGGCGGAAACGGTATAAAAATCAAATTTTTGGCGCATGGGGCAACATGGACTAAACAAGGTCGGGATCGTGTCTAAACTAAACTAGCAAACATGCAAAGGAGAGTTAACTACTCGGCAAAGTGGTTATACTTAACTTGAACTCCTTCTTCTTTAAACCTAGTAGAGGTTGATGGTTCTTTCCTCGTAGCCTTCTTCCGTCAAAGATGGATCCACCTGAGGGTTCAACCTTCGGGCTCTTTCTCGAACTTTGAGAGAACCAGAATCTTCGGCTTGCTAAACCTTTGATCCTAGAGTGAGTAGAGAGTGTCTAAGGGGTGTTTTCTTTTCAAGGAGAGGGATTCTCAACACATGAGAAGGATTCTCCTTGAGCTTGAGGAAGAAGAAGATGAAGTGAGGAGAGAGAATGAATATGATAGAATGAGCTCTTTTTCCTCTTGCAACCATAACAAAAGGAAAAAGAATTATCTAATTAATAATAATAATTCAAAATGAAATAGTTGATTGTTGTATTTGGAATGACCATTATCATCACTTCATTAAATGAATGTAAGCTAGAATCAAGGAGTATCCTTGCAAAGCAATGATGATGGTCAAACATTCAACCATGGTCAACAAGTCAACCATGGTCAACAAGTCAACAAAATCAACCATGACACAATTTCATTTAATTACTATTATTAATTGATATTTCATAAATCCATTAGGGTTTGGAAAAAGACGACTGTCAACTGTGCATACGCACCCGTTCCGAAACCCTAATGAAAAACCTCTTCCTCCGCCTCAAACAACTGTGCATACACACCTGCATTCTCGTTCCGAGGAACAAGAATACTGAGAGATAAAAGCAACCCCAAAACATATACCAGTATCTGACTCAAACCAGAGCCAGCCAGTAATATCCGTCCGGACTCCAAACGTGCACAAGTGCGCGGATGAGAACGAACCCTGTCGGAAAACCATGCGACCTCTACCCTGTTTTGCCCAGAGGCGAATACCCTCTGTGTGGGACTCTAAAGACTCGACACTACGCTGGCAGTGGGTTTAACCACAGACCGCAAGCGGCACTAGCTGTGCGTAACGGTCCCCAGGTAGATGCCGATAAGAAGACTGACGAGGTAAAACCCATCTGAACTCCTACTGAGTCTGAATGTGACATTCTCCGTACAGTCCGGTCTGTTCGTCTGATACATCGCATGTCGGGCCTAGGTGGCGGTAAACGTCAGTCCCCCAATAGCGGTACAAGTCGTGTCGGAGTGAAGCCCAAAACACCCTGAGATAACACTGGAAGCCTACCAGTATATCTCGCTTGCCCTGGCCAGGGACTACTCGTGTAATGGCTCTCCTAGACACAGCGCGATGTCAACCCCCAATACCGGGAGAGACGAATCCTGTCTAACCGTCACTGCCTCCAAGTGCTTCGGGACTGCACCCAACCATTACCTGTTTGCACGACTCCTTTGAGCCGTGGTAGGGTAGTGATCAAACTGCAGTGGGAACACACTCGAGGCGAAGTGCCAGTGTCAAGTCAGCGGACTAAGCTGTACTCATGTCACCTGGGAACTGATAACTGACGATAGGTATAATACCAACCTGTCAGTTCCCGACGAGTCCTGTCCAGTGTACTCGTAACCCAACGAGCACCCGTATACTATCTCCAGTACGACGTACTGATGGCTGTGGGACAGACCATCTCCCACACTGGGATGAGAAGCGCATACGCTAGTCTACTCCGGAGTATCGATGCCCTGTCTCGATAGTCCTGCGACTAGGGACCTGTATAAGGATGTGCTTATAGATTACCCAGCCCCCACTAGTGTGACTGCCATCACAACGCTGGTAATCAAGCAAAGATCCTAAGGGCTCCACTAATGCGTATAGGTGATATCGCAAAATAAACACATGTACACATTGAAGTAGAAACAAACCAAGTAGCATACTACTATATTGAGCAAGATTGTTTATACAGGGTGAATATCCCAAGCTTCCATTAAGTAATATACAAACTAGTATGATACAGCAATGGCCTCTAGGGCATATACACTAACAATCTCCCACTTGCACTAAGGCCATGTACTGGCGTATCGAAGACCTATCATCTCGATCAGCCGCTCGAACTGAGTTTGGGATAGGGCCTTGGAGAATGGATCTGCAGTGTTTTCTTCTGAAGCAACCCTGCGAACCTCGATCTCCTTGCGATCCACGATCTCCCTGATCAGGTGATACCGCCTCAAGATGTGCCTGGATCTCTGATGGGACCTGGGTTCCTTTGCTAAAGCTATAGCCCCGTTGTTGTCGCAATACAGAGGTATTGGGTCAACAATGGACGGAACCACCTGAAGTTCTTTTAAGAACTTCCTTATCCAGACAGCTTCTTTTGCGGCATCAGATGCAGCGATGTATTCCGCTTCCATCGTCGAGTCTGCAACGGTTTCCTGTTTGGAACTCTTCCAACACACCGCCCCTCCATTGAGGGTAAAGACAAAACCCGACATGGACTTGGAATCATCCTTGTCACTCTGGAAGCTGGAGTCAGCAAAGACCTCGATCTGGAGGTCTTTTCCGCCATACACCAAGAACATCTCCTTAGTTCTTCTCAGGTACTTGAGAATGTTCTTTACTGCTATCCAGTGTTTCTCCCCAGGGTTTGACTGATACCGGCTTATAACACTCAGTGCATAAGCTACATCCGATCTGGTATACAACATCGCACACATTATAGAGCCTACCGCAGAAGCGTAGGGTATAATAGACATGCGATCCCTCTCCAAATCAGTCTTGGGGGACATCTCTTTAGAGAGGGTGATTCCGTGACAAGCCGGTAGGTTACCGCGCTTGGAATCTTCCATACTGAATCTTTTCAGTACGGTGTCGATGTACCTGGACTGTGAAAGTCCTAATATCCTCTTGGATCTATCACGATGGATCCGGATCCCCAGGATGTAAGAGGCATCACCCAGGTCTTTCATGGAGAACCTGTGTGACAAGAAACCCTTGACAGATTGTAGCATAGGAATGTCATTTCCTATTAAGAGAATGTCATCCACGTATAACACGAGGAATACTACAGTTCTCGCTACAAATCTACTATAGATGCATGGTTCATCCGAATTTTTGATAAAGCCAAATTCCTTGACCGTCTCATCAAAACAGATGTTCCAACTCCGCGATGCCTGCTTTAGTCCATAGATGGACTTAAGCAACTTGCACACCTTTCCGCTGCTCCCACTCTGAATGAAACCCTCTGGCTGATCCATATAGATACACTCCTCTAAATTTCCATTTAGAAAAGCGGTTTTTACGTCCATCTGCCAAATCTCATAATCGTGGAAGGCAGCAATGGCAAGAAGGATCCGAATGGATTTCAGCATAGCCACTGGAGAAAAGGTTTCGTCATAGTCCAAGCCAGGTCTTTGACGGAAATCCTTTGCTACAAGTCTAGCTTTATAGGTCTCAACCTGTCCATCTACACCAATCTTCCTTTGGAAGATCCACTTGCATCCTACGGGTTTTACCCCGTCTGGAGCAATGTCCAACGTCCATACTTTGTTGGTGTACATGGACTCCATTTCGGTCCGCATTGCATCCAGCCATTTTACCGAGTCAACGCTCTGAACGGCCTGTTGGAAGCTAGTAGGCTCATCATAATCTATGATGCAATCCTCTCTATCCCCGTCTATGAGAAAACCGTAGTATCTCTCGGGCGGATGAGACTGCCTACTACTCCTGCGGAGCGGCGTAGGAATGTCCTGTTCTTTCGAACCCTCTGGTTCCACTAAGCTTTCAGTAATAGTCTGAGGTTCTGGAATTTCTTCCAGTTCTATTGCGCTCCCACTTACTTCTTTTTCTAAGAACTGATGTTCCAGAAAATGGGCATTACGAGAAACAAGGACTTTTTGTTCCTCTGCGTAATAGAAAAGATACCCCCTGGAGTTCTTTGGGTATCCCACAAACTTGCACAGTACTGAGCGTGCCTCGAGCTTGTCCGTATGCTGCTTTTTGACATAAGCTTGACATCCCCAAATCTTCAGGTACTGAAGATAGGGTTTCTTCCCACTCCATAACTCATATGGTGTGGTAGGCACAGTCTTAGTAGGAACTCGGTTCAAAAGGTATGCAGCTGTTTCTAGCGCATACCCCCAGAATGATCGCGGTAACTCAGCGTTACTCATCATGGACCGTACCATATCCAATAGGTTCCGGTTCCGTCTCTCCGATACACCGGTATGTTGCGGAGTGTATGGAGGAGTAAGCTGAGAGAGAATCCCATTCTCTTTTAAGTAATTCAGGAACTCGGCACTTAAGTATTCTCCACCTCGATCCGATCTTAGAATCTTAATACTTTTGCCGGTTTGTTTTTCAACTTCATTCTTATATTCCTGGAACTTTTCAAAGGCTTCGGACTTATGTTTCATTAAGAAGACATAACCGTACCTTGAAAAGTCATCCGTAAAAGTAATGAAGTAAGAATAACCGCTTCGCGCATGTGTAGACATTGGACCGCACACGTCGCTGTGTACGAGTCCCAAGAGCTCGCTTGCTCTTACTCCGTGTCCAGTGAATGGAGTCTTTGTCATCTTTCCTTTGAGACAGGATTGACAAGTGGCATACGATTGGTATTCGAACGGATCCAAATACCCTTCTGTATGTAACTTAGTCAACCTTCTCTCATTGATGTGACCCAGTCTACAATGCCATAAGAAAGTCTGATTGATTTCCGGAGACTTTCTTTTGTGTGTATTCTGGACATTGAAAATCTGTGGTTGGTTCAATACGTATATACCATTGCTCAATGTACCTGACCCAATCAGAACTTGATTAAGGTGAATGTTTACAACATTACTTACAAACGCAAATTCATAACCTTCTTTAGAAACCAAAGATACAGAAATGATATTACAAGTTGCGTTGGGTACAAAAAAGCAATTACGCAAAACCAAAACATGCCCATCTGACATTCCCAGGTGATAGTCCCCCACGGCTTTAGCATCCATGCTAGCTCCGTTCGCAACTCTGAGGGTCATGTCACCTGCCTTCAAAACCCTACGGTTTCTCAACGCCTGCAAAGAATTACAGATATGAGATCCTGATCCGGTATCCAATACCCAGGAAGTAGAGTTTATCGAAATACAGTTTTCAATAACATACACACCTGAAGCTGAAGCCGCAACCTGCTTCAGTTCCTGTGTCCTGGCTTTCCAAGCCCTGCAATCTTTCTTCCAGTGTCCACTCTTGTGACAATAGAAGCATTCCTCTTTACCCACAAGCTTCCCCGCAATCTTTGTTGCCATTTCTTTTCCCTTCGTACCCACTTTACTAACACCGCCCCTTGGTTTGGCGGGGGCTTTCTTCCTCTTTCCCTTGGCTTTCGCCTTGGACCTAGAAGAAGAAGATCCTCCTACAAACAAAGCGGGTGTTTCCCTACCTTTCTGTAGGGTGCCCTCTGTGCTCCTCAGCATGTTGAGGAGTTTTGAAAGTTCAACTTCCTTTTCTTGTAAGTTGAAGTTCAGTATAAACTGGGCGTAAGTGGATGGAAGGGACTGGAGAATTAAATCCGTATAGAGTTCACTTTCCAACGTGGTCCCAAGTTCCGCGAGCTCCTCAATGTAGCCAATCATCTTAAGCACGTGGTCCGCTACCGATGATCCGACGGCCAACTTTGCCGAAAATAACTTCTTCGACACTTCGTATCTTGCGATACGAGACTGCTCTCCATACAGTAGCACGCCCCTTTTTTTTACTATATGAAATCCACACTTTGACACCTAAGATTCCGTAACGAGTAGATACTTCCGCAGGAGCATAATCTATTTTCTGGTTTGTATGAAGAAATATGGATTCCAAGTCCATATTCTCGTGCCTCCTCTGATGTTCGTTGTCCATAGAGGCAAGCACGAGGCACCTGGCCTTCGCGCAATCAATCTCCCAAGTCTTACGGATTTCCTTATCCGCGACGCTGGAGGTGGGACCTGGGACGGGGGGAGCTTTGGTGGTAAGAAGATACCCCAGCTTGTCGTAAGTGATTGCCATTTTGACATTCCTGAGCCAATCTTTGTAGTTTGGCCCTGTCAGTATGTTTTTATCTAGAAGTAACTTAAGTCCAGTCATTTCGATTTGGTCACTGCAGGGGGGAGAGAAGAAACACTTTAGCACGATGCTCTTGCAAGTTTAGAATGGTTTTTAATTTGTCTAAACAGGATGGCTCCCACTGTCTCTCGAATCCCTCCTCAAACCACAAAGGAAGAATTAGTCGGGATGAATCCCACCGCACAATACTTGCTTAACCGTTCAGCCAGGCCAATGTCGGTACTTCGAGGGAGGTTTTCCAACGCTTTCGTGAAGTTCCTTAATTTAAGAACCTCTTTTCCCTGGGGGCGTAGCCCCGCTAACACCTTTCTAGGAACCTACTAGGTTTATAGCATTGATCGTTTAGTGAGAAATTTCCCGAGGAGTAGCATATACTCACAGTAGGATCGGGATCCAAATATCATCGCGTGACGAAACTGAAGGAATCCTACCAGAATCATCACACTCCAAATGGTATGCAAATCTAGCAAGTTTCAGTACTTATGAAACTCCCGATGTGGATTTTTGCCCCATGCTCTTATGACCTTGGCGTGAGGTCAAAATGTCATAAGTCACATGTCAAGTTCTTCCCATCATTATCCCGGTTAATTTGAACCCACCGTACCTACCCTTGACGTAGGCCAAAATGGCAGTACGACTGTCTCAAACCAACGCATTCTATCTATGCAACAGATAAATATCCGGCAGCTACCAATCACTATGCCTTGGCGTGAGGTCAAAATACATAGCTTGAATACTACCGTATATTTAACTGAAATGATGGAGGGCTACGAATGGTTTTGGCGAAACCGTGAACGTAGTGAACTTGATATAATCGATGGAACAAGATAGCTTTTAGAAGGAGTGGCTCAAGCTCCGCATTTAAAAGTTAGTTTTGAAAAGAACCGAGTGGTTTTTCGAAAGTGTTCCAACGACTTTAGCTTGGTTTATTATCTTGCATTAGTTCTTTTAATGCGTGATATTCTTGCATTAGTTCTTTTAATGCGTCCCATCATTTAATCCTACCATTGCAGAAAACAACCAAAATATGACGTACGCTTATGCCATTCGCATTCGCCACGGGGTCCCGTCATCACCCGTTAGGTTACTTAACTAACGACAGAGCGGGGGCTGGGCTAGCGCGGCTGTAAAACATAAGCAACGCCTAAATATAAAGCAATGATAGACATTACAGATCACAGATGAATACATTGGATATACTAGGAATCCGCAATCCGTTCGAGCCTGCAACGAAAAGCGGATTACACGGTCGCGGTGAATAGCCAAAACCCCACCCAAGACCCCTACGGGTGCGGCAAACTACCCGCCAAGTACCCGGTAGTTTGTGCACCCCTCCATGGGTCTATCCTAGGAGCAAAAACAGTAAAAAGAATTATACAATGACGGCTACAACCCCGACCCGGTTGTGCGGCCATACAAATAATATTATTACATCAATTTACATTTACAAATGAATGAAAGAAAAACAAAAGCTCATCTCACATCCACCCCGGCTATTCACCCGCGACAGTCCAACACATTCATATACACATTCCAATATCAAACACAGATCACAGAGATGTATAACCCCGACTAATCGACTTATAGCGATTAGCCGACGTTCAATACATACAAACATCACAGATATAACCAATATAGCCAAAGTGTAGCGAAGTTCGAAAAAAATACGGATTTATAGGACCCCAAAAGTAAATTTCTTTTCTGGAAAATCTGGGCACATATAACATATTTGAAAAATCCCAAAACCCTACCAGAAGAACACTGCACAAAACACGATCACATGAAGAGCCCAAACGACGGCGGATCCGCGGCGAAGAGAATAGCTGAGGCCGCGGATCCACGGCGGTTTGAAGGATTCATGGGATCGTTTTTGGTGGGTGTTCTCACAAAACCCTGAGCCGATTTTAGGAGTAAAACTTTTTACTTTTAGAGCACAAAAAATTTCAACAGAAACTTAGGGTTTTAGAATTTCCGGTTTTGCGATTTTTCGGTTTCGAACTTCCATACACTTCGCTACCAAGCTAGTTTAAGTTTAGTTAGGCTCTGATACCACTGTAAGTCCACGTTGCGACCCCCGGTTCTTACGGGGAGGCGGAAACGGTATAAAAATCAAATTTTTGGCGCATGGGGCAACATGGACTAAACAAGGTCGGGATCGTGTCTAAACTAAACTAGCAAACATGCAAAGGAGAGTTAACTACTCGGCAAAGTGGTTATACCTAACTTGAACTCCTTCTTCTTTAAACCTAGTAGAGGTTGATGGTTCTTTCCTCGTAGCCTTCTTCCGTCAAAGATGGATCCACCTGAGGGTTCAACCTTTGGGCTCTTTCTCGAACTTTGAGAGAACTAGAATCTTCGGCTTGCTAAACCTTTGATCCTAGAGTGAGTAGAGAGTGTCTAAGGGGTGTTTTCTTTTCAAGGATAGGGATTCTCAACACATGAGAAGGATTCTCCTTGAGCTTGAGGAAGAAGAAGATGAAGTGAGGAGAGAGAATGAATATGATAGAATGAGCTCTTTTTCCTCTTGCAACCATAACAAAAGGAAAAAGAATTATCTAATTAATAATAATAATTCAAAATGAAATAGTTGATGGTTGTATTTGGAATGACCATTATCATCACTTCATTAAATGAATGTAAGCTAGAATCAAGGAGTATCCTTGCAAAGCAATGATGATGGTCAAATATTCAACCATGGTCAACAAGTCAACCATGGTCAACAAGTCAACCATGGTCAACAAGTCAACAAAATCAACCATGACACAATTTCATTTAATTACTATTATTAATTGATATTTCATAAATCCATTAGGGTTTGGAAAAAGACGACTGTCAACTGTGCATACGCACCCGTTCCGAAACCCAAATGAAAAACCTCTTCCTCCGCCTCAAACAACTGTGCATACACACCTGCATTCTCGTTCCGAGGAACAAGAATACTGAGAGATAAAAGCAACCCCAAAACATATACCAGTATCTAACTCAAACCAGAGCCAGCCAGTAATATCCGTCCGGACTCCAAACGTGCACAAGTGCGCGGATGAGAACGAACCCTGTCGCAAAACCATGCGACCTCTACCCTGTTTTTCCCAGAGGCGAATACCCTCTGTGTGGGACTCTAAAGACTCGACACTACGCTGGCAGTGGGTTTAACCACAGACCGCAAGCGGCACTAGCTGTGCGTAAAGGTCCCCAGGTAGATGCCGATAAGAAGACTGACGAGGTAAAACCCATCTGAACTCCTACATAGTCTAAATGTGACATTCTCCGTACAGTCCGGTCTGTCCGTCTGATACATCACATGTCGGGCCTAGGGGGCGGTAAACGTCAGTCCCCCAATAGCAGTACAAGTCGTGTCGGAGTGAAGCCCAAAACACCCTGAGATAACACTGGAAGCCTACCAGTATATCTCGCTTGCCCTGGCCAGGGACTACTCGTGTAATGGCTCTCCTAGACACAGCGCGATGTCAACCCCCAATACCGGGAGAGACGAATCCTGTCTAACCGTCACTGCCTCCAAGTGCTTCGGGACTGCACCCAACCATTACCTGTTTGCACGACTCCTTTGAGCCGTGGTAGGGTAGTGATCAAAGTGCAGTGGGAACACACTCGAGGCGAAGTGCCAGTGTCAAGTCAGCGGACTAAGCTGTACTCATGTCACCTGGGAACTGATAACTGACGATAGGTATAATACCAACCTGTCAGTTCCCGACGAGTCCTGTCCAGTGTACTCGTAACCCAACGAGCACCCGTATACTATCTCCAGTACGACGTACTGATGGCTGTGGGACAGACCATCTCCCACACTGGGATGAGAAGCGCATATCTACTCCGGAGTATCGATGCCCTGTCTCGATAATCCTGCGACTAGGGACCTGTATAAGGATGTGCTTATAGATTACCCAGCCCCCACTAGTGTGACTGCTATCACAATGCTGGTAATCAAGCAAAGATCCTAAGGGCTCCACTAATGCGTATAGGTGATATCGCAAAATAAAAACATGTACACATTGAAGTAGAAACAAACCAAGTAGCATACTACTATATTGAGCAAGATTGTTTATACAAGGTGAATATCCCAAGCTTCCATTAAGTAATATACAAACTAGTATGATACAGTAATGGCCTCTAGGGCATATACACTAACACCTAGTCGTAGGTATATCGAGACGGGGCATTGATATACCAGAGTAGACTAGCGTATATGATACTAGACCCATACGATGGGCGATGGATGTTCCCACATTCATCGATGTTTGACATCAAGATCATATACGGGTGCTCAGTGGTGACTGGGTACACTGGACGGACTCACCGAGAACTCTTATATGGAATTATATCTATCGTCGGATAGCAGTTCTCAGGTGACACTGGTACAGGTTAGTCTGTAGACCCGAGATCGTCATAGAGTCTTGTGTGCTCTCCCACTGTACTTTGATTGCCACCCTACCACGGCGCTACTAAGTCGTGCAAACAGGTGACCGTTGGGTACAGTCCCGAGACACACGAAGGCAATGAGCGATAGGAGGGGTTTCGTCCCTCCCGGTATTGGGAGTTGATGCTGTGTTGTGCCCGACTGGTTATATCAGTAAGTCCCTGGCCAGGGCTGCTGAGATTTGCTGATAAGTGTTATCAGTAGTTTCTCGATCTGTTATAGACCATTCACCAGCACGACTTATTGAGTTATTAGGGTCGACGTGACCATCCCTAGGCTCGATATGCAGCATATCTGACGAAGAGACCGGACTGTACGGTAGTGTTGCCGGTTGACTCGACGGGAGTTGTAGCAGGTTCGCTTGTTTTCTTCTGATCGCTCAATACCCGGGTGGCCGTTACGTTTAGCTGACCGCTTGCAGCTTGGGGGTGCTTGATATGATCATCACCCTCTGCCGGCGTATTGACGAGTCTTAGAGTCCCACACAGGAGTTACCTAGTCCAGGCGAAACGTTGTGGTTCGCGTATGCGATAGGCGCATGGACCCGATTAAAATACGCGTATATGATACCGTACATTGATCGGACGGCTTGCTTTTGGTAGGGTCATATGTGATATGGCCGGATTGATAAATCAAGTGTTGATTTATCATTTAACCATTAGTTTTCTCACTTAAAACCTTTTTTCTTGTATGTGATGGGTGTATGCATGCATGTATGTTTTTCTTTCTATCTTACTAGTTTCATGCACATATGGATGTGCATACATACATACATACACCATCTATCATGGTTGTTTACACATGGAAATGGTGGCAATATAAGACTCACACCATGGATAAATGGATGGATTATTATTTGATTTTATGTTTAAAACAAAATAGAAAAGAAAAGGATAATTCTTGCTTGCTTCTACATTCTTCTTTAAACCTAGCCATGCTCACCTACTTCTAACCATGAGTTATCCTTCTCTTTGTGTTTTAAACTCAAGTTAAATAATGTCTCCATCATCTAACCATGGTTTGAGATGAGGATTAAAAAAATATATATACATATATTTTATTTTTCCTTCAAGAGAGTTATCATTTTCTACTCTTGTTAAAAACAAAAGCCATCATCTTCCTCCTCCTTCTTCCTTTTGCTCTCTAGTTTTTTCTAGTGAGTAAACCATACATCAAGAAAGGTTTTGAAGTGAGAATCATAGCCACAACATCATTCTACACAAGTTTAGCCAATTTGTTTAGAGTGTTCTCTTCGTTTCTCATCTTGATAATCGAAGTTGCGAGCTTGGACGAGGAACTCCGGGTGGATCGTCGTGGACGCGAGAAGACTTCAAGAGGACCTTCTTCTAACACCCAAGAGGCCAAAGAGTCTAGCGAAAGGGAGCTACAAAGGTTGCAGTCTCGAAACTCTAGTTTTTATTGGCTTTAACTTTCGAAACCCTAATTTTCTAGGATCGATTCCTTTGTATGCTTGCTTAGCACCATAAAAATTTAAACTTTGTGACATGTGATGCTTCAAAACTATACATAGGGTGCTAGGCAAACCTTTCATTGGTATCAGAGCCGACCTAGAACATTAGGTGACGCTTTTACGAAGTAAAAATCCCGATCGGACAAAAATACGACATTTTAAGACCCTCTCTGGACAAATTTTAAAATCTGACATTTTTCAGAATTAAAAATACTTAAAAAATAGAGCAGGAAATTATATGGAATACTGTGAAAACGAACAAATGATCCGTACATATGGCCGGGAACCGCGGCAATTACTTGCTAAGGCCTCGATTCCGCGGCCGTACAGAGAGTTCATTTCCTCATTTTTCTACAGTAATTCATAATACTGCTTGTACAGTGTTTTAGGTATGTTTAATCTGAATATAGTATTGTATTTTCTGGAGATGGTTTTGGACGTGTAGATTCAATCAGAATTTTCATTTCGTTGCTTTTCTTGGTAAATTAGAAAGCATTGAAGTGTTTGAACGAGTATCATTTGCTCACTATTCACGGGGTTTAAATACTTTGGAGATACGTGCAAGTCTTTTTGTGGTGGACCCTCTAGAAGACAACAAACCTTAACTCGATTATGTGACCGTCTTGAACTGCCCTTTGAACCTTAGGGTTTGGGGCAGTACGGCGTGCCACATGTGAGGCGTTGGCTTGACCCTTCTACGGCTGGACCGCTACTACTGTGTCACACTTCGGATTTTTGAACCCTGCTCAAGTGTTGAGCTTTAGTGAATCTTGGGTACTTGATCGTTCGTTCGAACACTTTAATACTGTCTGTTTATCTGGAATGTGATACAATATGTGGAATTCATATAGTTTAGGCATGAAATACGAAATATGTGATATTTCGCATTTATGATGTCTAAAGAGAATGTGGATTCCAAATGTTGTAGTTTTACACTTTCTTTTCTGTGACCGTAAGTGTAGTATGTTCGATATCGCCGGTTTCGTTGCGATACATCAACGACAATTGGGGTATGCATACTTACTTACGTTGATGATATGAGATATTATGTGTTGCTGAGATATGATGTGCAGGATTGTCGCGATTGAATAGCCGGGGGGGTTTATGTGAGATGAGAGTTTTATATTTTCATTCATGTAAATTCAAATGTAATGTAATATTCTTTTATTTGGGGCACTTCCGGGTTGAGGTTGTGTCACCAGTGTTGTATATTATTTACTTTTCCGCATTAGGATGGACCCAAGGAGGGGAGCACAGGTGACCGGGTTCTGGGGTTCAGTGGGAGGCCATCTCGAGGAGTCGAGACCGGGTCTCCTAAACTCCAGAATTGGTAGGGTCACTTGCTGCTCTCGTAAGGGTCCAAGGTATGGGCTTGGCTATTCATCGCGACTGAGGAATCCGTATTTTCTATTCTGGCTAAATACTAAATACGGACGTCCTAGTATATCCCACTTTATATCTATGTTTCTGCTGCCTGTGTTCTATGATATCTGAGACGAATGACATATTATATATATGATATATAGTAGACGTTGCTTATGTTTTACACCAGCGCTAGTCCCGTCCCGGTATGCCGTTAGTTAAGTAACCTAACGGTGCATAACAGAACATTGCGGCGAATGCGGATGACATAAGCGTACGTGTTATTTTCGTTTCTTTTCTGTGATTGGCTTAAGGACTTAAATGATGGGATTAAATTAATGTGATTAATGTAAAGAAAATAAACCTAAAAAGATGTTGTAGAATCGGATTTGAAAACCACTCGGCTATTTATGAAAAAGCTACATTTCAAAACTGCGGAGCTTAAGCCACTCCTTTTGAAAAACCATTTGATTCTACGATGATATCAAGTTCAAAGCGTTAAAGATTTTCTTAAAAATCATCCGCAACCCTCCGTCATTTTAGGAAGTAGAGTACTTAGTATTCGTGCTACGTTTGTTGACTATAGTTAAGGCGTATTGTACGGTAGCTAAGTGATGTCTTCCTACATTGCATATGATGCAGATTAATTAGGACATTCTTATGACTTTGTTGACCATAATTAAGGGTCATATGAGTGGGTCTAATTAATCAAGAAATGACGGGTAGAGCTTGACTGGTACTTATGATTTGTTGACCTTAGTTAAGGTCATAAGTACAAGGGGTAAAAACAACATCTGGAATTTCAATAGTTGAAATTTGCAATGAGATTGCATACCTTCCATGTGATGGTTGGATCCCGATCCTACTGTGGGCAATAGTTGCTCCTAGGAGAGTTTTACAGTTTACAATTAGCTAACTCATTAGGTGTCTAGAAAGGTGTTAACGGGGCTCCGCCTCTGGGAAAACGAGGTTTACTCTAATTAGGTCCGTGCGAAAGCACGGGGAACCTCCCTCAAGTACCGACACTGGCCTGGCTGAACGGTTAGCGAAGTTGTAGACTGTAATTAATTCTGGCTAGTTTTTCTTTTTAAGGTTTGAAAGAAAAACTCGATAAAAGCAGTGGGAAACATCGATTAGACAAGATAATAACCAATCCGATCTATGCAAGAGCTTTCGCTGAGTGTATTCTTTTCTCTCTCTTAATGGCAGGTACCCATGACTGGACTCAAGCTTCTACTAGATAAAAACAAACTGAATAGGACCAATTATAAAGACTGGCTGAGGAATCTGAAAATAGCCTTGACTTATGATAAAGTATCATATGTCCTCACGGCTTCAGCCCCGCCCGTCCCAGGTCCAAAATCTTCAGTTGCGGACATTGAAGTCCGCAAGACATGGGACGCTGACTGTGCCACGGAAAAATGCCTCGCGCTTGCATCGATGGATAACACACATCAAAAGCAGCACGAGGATATGGACATTCACGGTATATTGCTCCACACAAAGGAGTTGTATGGAGAGCAATCCCGCGTATTACGATACGAAGCATCAAAGAAATTGTTTCAGATGCGAATGGCCCCTGGCACACCAGTAGGAGACCATGTTCTGAAGATGATAGCTCTTATAGAAGAGCTTGAGGACCTTGGATGGTCGATGGACAATGAACAATATATAGATATTATTCTGCAGTCCCTTCCCTCCACCTTTGCTCAGTTCATAGTGAACTTCAACATGCATGGCATGGAGAAGGAACTCCGTGAACTCCTTAACATGTTAAGGAGTGCAGAGAGCACTATGAAGTCAGCAAGAACTCCCGTTATGACTGTTGGAAAATCTTCTTCTTCTCGCCCGAAAGCTAAGGCCAAGGGAAAGAAAAAGAAGAAGCCCACCAATCCTAAAGGTGGAGTTAAAAATGTGAAGGGAAAGGAAAAGTCCAAGGCTGGAGACTCGGGGAAGGGCGAATGTTTTCATTGCCACAAGACAGGACATTGGAAGCGCAACTGCACGGAGTACTTAAGTCTCAAGAAGAAGCATGGTTATGCTTCTGCTTCAGGTGCGTTTTTGACAGAAAATTGTTTTTCAATAAACTCTGCTTCCTGGGTATTGGATACCGGTTCAGGTTCTCACATTTGCAATTCTATGCAGGGGCTGAGAAATAGCAAGGTTTTGAAGACAGGTGACCATACTCTCCGCGTTGGAAATGGTTCCAATGTACATACAGTCGCAGTGGGAGAGTATCACTTGGGGTTGCCATCTGGATGTATTTTGGTTTTGAATCCATGTTATTTTGTACCAAGTATGCTATGTAATATAATATCCGTTTCTTTGTTGGACAATGAAGGATATAATTTTGTATTGCAGAACAATGTTATGAACATTCACCTGAATCAAATGTTGGTTGGGTATGGTACGCTTAATAACGGAATATATGTCCTAAATTAACACACGGTTTTCAGTATACAACACACTAATAAAAGAAAACTTTCAGAATTAAATGAAGCTTTTCTTTGGCACTGTAGACATGGTCATATTAACGAAATAAGACTAAACAAGTTACACAAAGATGGATATTTAAACTCTTTTGAATATAAATCTTATGCGACTTGCCAGTCTTGTATCAAGGGTAAAATGACCAAAACTCCGTTTACCGGACACGGAGAAAGAGCTACTCAGCTCCTAGGCCTCATACATAGTGATGTATGTGGGCCAATGTCTACACAGGCTAGAGGCGGTTTTTCATACTTCATTACATTCACTGACGATTTCTCAAGATTCGGTCATGTATTTTTATTAAAGCACAAGTCCGAAGCTTTCAAGAAATTCATTGAATATAAACAAGAAGTAGAAAAACAAACCGGCTTGAGTATCAAGATGCTTCGATTAGATCGAGGTGGTGAGTATCTCAGTACAGAATTTGCAAACTTCCTAAAAGAGAATGGGATTCTCTCTCAGCTCACTCCTCCTTACACACCACAGCACAACGGTGTGTCAGAACGACGGAATAGGACCCTATTAGATATGGTCCGGTCCATGATGAGTGACGCTGAGTTACCAGTCTCGTTTTTGGGGAATGCATTGGAGACTGCAGCGTTTCTGCTAAACAGGGTTCCAACCAAAACCGTGTCTACCACGCCATATGAGATATGGCATGGGAAGAGACCATCTCTTAAGAGAATTAAGATTTGGGGTTGCCCGGCCTATGTTAAAAAGCAGAATTCGGACAAACTCGAGACACGGTCAGTCATGTGTAACTTTGTGGGATATCCAAAGAATTCTTATGGATATCTGTTCTACCACAAAGAGAAACAAAAAGTGTTTGTTTCTCAGTATGCCACATTCTTGGAAAAAGAGTTTTTCACAGATAAAGATGATGGCAAGGTGGTGGATCTAGAAGAGGTTCTGGAGACACAAACTACAAATGACGATTTGGTTGAACCGGCTGTTGCAACAGAAACTGAGGAACCTCGGCCACTCCGTAGGTCTGGTAGGACTTCTCGCCCACCGGAGAGGTACTACGGTTTTCTCATTGATGGTAATGGAGAAGACTGCATCATGGATGATGATGATCCTACCAGTTTTCAGCAAGCTATCACGAGTAGAGACTCTGTGAAGTGGCTGGATGCCATGAGATCCGAAATGGAGTCTATGTACACCAACAAAGTATGGACTTTGGACGTTGTACCCCCTGGGGTAAAACCTGTGGGGTGCAAATGGATCTTTAAAAGAAAGATTGGTGTAGATGGGCAGGTGGAGACCTATAAGGCAAGACTTGTGGCGAAGGGTTTTCGTCAAAGACCAGGTTTGGACTATGACGAGACTTTTTCTCCCGTAGCCATGCTTAAATCCATTCGGATCCTACTTGTTATTGCTGCTCACTACGACTATGAAATCTGGCAGATGGACGTTAAAACCGCATTTCTAAATGGAAATTTAGAAGAATGCGTTTATATGGATCAGCCAGAGGGCTTCATTGACAGTGGGAGCAGCGGGAAAGCATGTAAATTGCTTAAATCCATATATGGGTTAAAGCAGGCATCATGGAGTTGGAACATCTGTTTCGATGATGTCATCAAAGAGTTTGATTTCATCAAAAATCCAGATGAACCTTGTGTTTATAAGAAGGCTGTAGGGAGAGCTGTCACATTCCTCGTATTGTACGTGGACGACATTCTTCTGATAGGAAATGATATTCCTATGCTACAGTCGGTCAAATCTTTCTTATCACTGTGGTTCTCCATGAAGGACCTGGGTGATGCCACATAGATTCTGGGCATAAGGATCTATAGGGATAGATCCAAAAGGTTATTGGGATTGTCCCAAACCAGGAACATTGACACCATCCTAAAAAGGTTTAGTATGGAAGACTCCAAGCGGGGTGCCTTACCCGCTTGCCATGGGGTCATTCTCTCCAAGGATTCTTGTCCAAAGACCGATGAAGAGAGAGCTCGCATGAGTGTTATACCCTATACTTCGGCAGTAGGATCTATAATGTATGCGATGTTATGTACACGCCCAGATGTAGCTTATGCACTTAGTGTTGTAAGCAGGTATCAATCTAACCCAGGGGAGAATCACTGGACAGCTGTGAAGAACATTCTTAAGTACTTACGAAGGACTAAAGAATTGTTCTTGGTGTATGGTAATGGAGATCTCCAAATGGAGGCCTTTACCGATTCGAGCTTCCAGAGCGATAAGGACGACAGCAAATCTATCTCTGGGTTTGTATTTACCCTCAATGGAGGGGCGGTAAGTTGGAAGTGTTCTAAACAAGATACCGTTGCAGACTCTACGATGGAAGCTGAGTACATTGCTGCAAATGATGCCGCCAAGGAAGCCGTCTGGATGAAGAAGTTCGTCTCGGAGCTAGGAGTAGTTCCAACCATTATTGATCCAATACCTTTGTATTGTGATAATAATGGGGCTATGGCGTTAGCCATGGAGCCCAGATCCTATCAGCAGTCCAGACACATCCTGAGGCGTTTTCATTTGATCCGGGAGATTGTAGATCGCCGCGAGATCGAGATTAGGAGAGTAGACACAAAGGATAACGCCGCGGATCCATTCACCAAGGCCCTCCCTCAGCCGCAGCATGAGCGACTTTTTTAGATGTTGGGTATGAGATACGCCAATAACTGGCCTTAGTGCAAGTGGGAGATTGTTGGATATATGTATGCCCTAGAGGCCATTATATGATAGTGGATGTATCTATACATGTATATATATATTCAGTGTGCATTCTTGCTCGACATGATAGTATGTTATCTGACATGTTGATTTGATCATGCTTTTATTCATTCATACATGCTGATAAAGCCATGAGGATATCGGCTTGACTACTCTGATTATGATGGAGATCATACTAGTGGGACATCTGTAGTCTATAAGCATATCCTGGAAAGTTCCTAGTCGTAGGTATATCGAGACGGGGCATTGATATACCAGAGTAGACTAGCGTATATGATACTAGACCCATACGATGGGCGATGGATGTTCCCACATTCATCGATGTTTGACATCAAGATCATATACGGGTGCTCAGTGGTGACTGGGTACACTGGACGGACTCACCGAGAACTCCTATATGGAATTATATCTATCGTCGGATAGCAGTTCTCAGGTGACACTGGTACAGGTTAGTCTGTAGACCCGAGATCGTCATAGAGTCTTGCGTGCTCTCCCACTGTACTTTGATTGCCACCCTACCACGGCTCTACTGAGTCGTGTAAACAGGTGGCCGTTGGGTACAGTCCCGAGACACACGAAGGCAATGAGCGATAGGAGGGGTTTCGTCCCTCCCGGTATTGGGAGTTGATGCTGTGTTGTGCCCGACTGGTTATAGCAGTAAGTCCCTGGCCAGGGCTGCTGAGATTTGCTGATAAGTGTTATCAGTAGTTTCTCGATCTGTTATAGACCATTCACCGGCACGACTTATTGAGTTATTAGGGTCGACGTGACCATCCCTAGGCTCGATATGCAGCATATCTGACGAAGAGACCGGACTGTACGGTAGTGTTGCCGGTTGACTCGACGGGAGTTGTAGCAGGTTCGCTTGTTTTCTTCTGATCGCTCAATACCCGGGTGGCCGTTACGTTTAGCTGACCGCTTGCGGCTTGGGGGTGCTTGATATGATCATCACCCTCTGCCGGCATATTGACGAGTCTTAGAGTCCCACACAGGAGTTACCTAGTCCAGGCGAAACGTTGTGCTGCGCGTATGCGATATGCGCATGGACCCGATTAAAATGCGCGTATATGATACCGTACATTGATCGGGCGGCTTGCTTTTGGTAGGGTCATATGTGATATGGCCGGATTGATAAATCAAGTGTTGATTTATCATTTAACCATTAATTTTCTCACTTAAAACCTTTTTTCTTATATGTGATGGGTGTATGCATGCATGTATGTTTTTCTTTCTATCTTACTAGTTTCATGCACATATGGATGTGCATACATACATACATACATACACCATCTATCATGGTTGTTTACACATGGAAATGGTGGCAATATAAGACTCACAGCATGGATAAATGGATGGATTATTATTTGATTTTATGTTTAAAACAAAATAGAAAAGAAAAGGATAATTCTTGCTTGCTTCTACATTCTTCATTAAACCTAACCATGCACACCTACTTCTAACCATGAGTTATCCTTCTCTTTGTGTTTTAAACTCAAGTTAAATAATGTCTCCATCATCTAACCATGGTTTGAGATGAGGATTAAAAAAATATATATACATATATTTTCTTTTTCCTTCAAGAGAGTTATCATTTTCTACTCTTGTTAAAAACAAAAGCCATCATCTTCCTCCTCCTTCTTCCTTTTGCTCTCTAGTTTTTTCTAGTGAGTAAAACACACATCAAGAAAGGTTTTTGAAGTGAGAATCATAGCCACAACATCATTCTACACAAGTTTAGCCAACTTGTTTAGAGTGTTCTCTTCGTTTCTTATCTTGATAATCGAAGTTGCGAGCTTGGACGAGGAACTCCGGGTGGATCGTCGTGGACGCGAGAAGACTTCAAGAGGACCTTCTTCCAAATGCCAAGAGGCCAAAGAGTCTAGCGAAAGGGAGCTACAAAGGTTGTAGTCTCGAAACCCTAGTTTTTATTGGCTTTAACTTTCGAAACCCTAATTTTCTAGGATCGATTCCATTGTATGCTTGCTTAGCACCATAAAAATTTAAACTTTGTGACATGTGATGCTTCAAAACTATACATAGGGTGCTAGGCAAACCTTTCATAGACGAAGTTAGAAACCCGATCGAACCCCGAAACCCTAGCTTTAACCCTTCTCTGTACATTTTTTGAAATCAGGGATTTTTGAGAATTAAAAATATGCAGAAAAATCAGCAGGCTTTTCTATGAATTACTCTGAAGCACGTGCGCATAACTCGACCAAGTGGCCGCGGAACCGCGGCAATAGCATGGCATTTGCGGCGGTTCCGCGGCCGTGTAGGAGCTTCTTGTAATTTTCTTTGTACAGTAATTCCTATATTTTAATACTGTATTTTCTGGGAATTTTTAATTTGCACTCAAGAGTTGAGTTTTCTGGGTTGTTTTGGGGAATCGATGATTCGATCGGATTATTTAGCTTTGTCTATAAGTTTTTCCGGATAATTTTAGAATATGTTAAAAAGTTCGACCGGATGTAAATACCCACTTTTTCCCCTGCCGGGAAATTTCCAATTGTTGGACTTTTCCATAGTTTAATGACGTTCTAAGTAGTGCAAGTAACGCGATGGTCCCTCTAGAAGACAACAAACCTTAACTCGATTATGTGACCGTCTTGAACTGCCCTTTGAACCTTAGGGTTTGGGGCAGTACGGCGTGCCACATGTGAGGCGTTGGCTTGACCCTACTACGGCTGGACCGTTGGTACCGAGGCACGAAGTGAATGTTTTTAAACTTATTTCATGTGTTGAGCTACTTCGGGAAAACTTGGGTGTTCGATTGTTCGATCGGAAAGTTTAACATTTTCTATTTATCCGGAATGTGATACAATAATTGGAATCCACAAGTATTTATGAGATAATTGAATGAATGTTATAAACATAGCAGTTTAGTCTCACTTGATCGGTTGCCACGGAATTTTGATGTGATCAAAAGTCCGTCGCAATCACGTAGCGTACGCGGATACTCGCCGGGTAAACTTAATAGACAGCCTCGCCCCATAGCCCCGACCAAGTGACTGTAGGAGAACCCCGTCGCCGAAAGCATCCGTTCGGGTGCTCGCGGCAGCGGTGTTCCGCCTTGGTGCACTTCGTCGACGGCGTCGGGGATGCGGCCGCCTACTAAAGTTTGCGACGAGCATTCGATCAGGATGTCAGGAATCTTGTTGAATTGCCCGACTTGATATTGAAAAGAGTTTTCGATAAAGAGACTAAAATGCGGGGTTTATAATTGTTAGGCATGCTATGTCTAAGTATTTCATTTGATTAGGCATGCGATGTCTAAAGAGTTTGCGGATTCCAACTGTTGTAGTTTTACACTTTCTTTTCTGTGACCGTAAGTGTAATATGTGATATCGCCGGTTTCGTTGCTATATGTCAACGACAATTGGGATGCGCATATTTACTTACGTTGATGACATGTGATGTTATGTGTTGCTGGATATGTTATATTGGATCGTCGTGTTTGAATAGCCGGGGTTTTTTTATGTGAGATGAGTGTTTTTTCATTTTCATTCACGTAAAAACTTGTATGTAATATTCTTTTATTGGGGCACTTCCAGGTTGCGGAAGATGTCACCGTTGATGTATATTATTTACTTTTCCGCATTAGGATAGACCCAAGGAGGGGAGCACAAGTAACCGGGTTCTAGGGTCCAGTGGGAGACCATCTCGAGGAGTCGAGTCCGGGTCTCCTAACCCTAGAATTGGTTGGGTTGCTTGCCGCTCTCGTAGGGGTCTATGGGTGTGGGATTGGGTATTCTCACGACCGTGGAATCCGTGTTTTATACTGGCTCGTATTAAAAACACGGACGTCCTAGTATATCCAATATTTCATATGATATTTTCTGCTGCGTTATCTGTGATGTGATCATGTGATATGTTCAGATAGATATTGCATATAGTATATATGTTATATTATATAGACGTTGCTTATGTTTTACACCCGCGCTAGCCCTGTCTCGCTCTGGCGTTAGTTACCTAACCTAACGGTGCAGACGGGACATCGAGGCGAATGCGGATGGTATAAGCGTACGTTATATTTATCTGTGATGTTTAGGTGGACTTAAATGAAGGGATATTCATTAATGAGATTAATGAAAGAAAATAAACCTAATTGATGTTGTGGAATCGAATTTCAAAATAAAAACAGGTAGCTACAGTTCTTGCTTTGCATCGCGGTGTTCCTTGTAGAACATCCTGCACCTTATTCGATAAGGAAAGGACCGAGATCCCTTCACCGGGAGTGACTCCTTTAGCAATAACTGGCAGATGCTACAACCCTCGGTTTGTCATTTGATTGCTTCTATAGTTTCTGCTTTGCACAGAGATATATATGATATATCCCGCACCTCATTCGACGAGGAAAGGGCCGACGATCCCTTCACCGGGAGTGACCCCTTTAGCAAAACTAGAAAAGCTTCAAAAACACTCCATTTAAAAACCATTTGATTCCGCAACGAGATCAAGTTTAGAGCGTTAAAGGTTTTTCATAAAAACCATTCGCAACCCTCCGTCATTTTAGGAAGTAGAGTACTTAGTATTCGTGCTGTGTTTGTTGACCATAGTCAAGGCACAGTGTACTGTAGCTAAGTGATGTCTTCCTACACCGTATATGATGCGATTAGTTAGGACAGTCATGTGGCTTTGTTAACCTTAGCCAAGGGTCATGTGGGTGGGTCTAATTAATCACGAAATGACGGGTAGAAACCATTATCAGGAGTTTCAAGTGTTGAAATTTGCAATGAGATTGCATACCTTCTATATGATAGTTGGATCCCGATACCCACTGCGAGTAATTGTTACTCCTGGGAGAGTTTTGCACTTTGCAATTAGCTGATCAAGTAGGTGTCTAGAAAAGTGTCAACGGGGTTACGCCTCTGGGAAAACGAGGTTTACTTTAATTAGGTCCGTGCGAAAGCACGGGGAACCTCCCTCAAAGTACCAACACTGGCCTGGCTGAAAGATTGGCAAACTTGTAGAGTGTAATTAATCCCGGCTAGTCTTTCCTTTTAGGGTTTGAAGGAAGATTTGATAAAAACAGTGGGAGCCATCCTGATTAGATAAAATATATAACCAATCTAATCTTGCAAGAGCGCACGCAGAGTGTTTTCTTCTCTCTCTCTCCAGGTAGCGACCATATCATGCCTTAATCAAGATAATAATATGGATGTATTGACCGAACCCACTTGTTATACTGAGCTGGGGAATGTTGGTCCCGCTCCAACTTATAATTGTTATAAAACAGAGTAGGAAATAGGGGAATACCAGAATTCCTATGCCGCCCAAACGAAGAAAGTGCATATGATGCATCTCCTTCGGGTGTGTTCATTACAAAGAACTGTTTCTCAGTATCCTCTGCATCCTGGGTATTTGATACCGGATCAGGATCCCAGATATGTAATCTGTTACATAGGGCTACAAAAAGGTAGAAAACCGAGAACGGGTGATAAGTTTCATGAGACAGAAAACGGGGCAAGTGTTGCAGCCAAGTCTGTTGGTCACTGTCACCCTGTATTACCAGTACACTGTTTCTGAACAAATGTTATTAGATACCGAACCTGATATACAAAATCATATCAGTCTCTTTATTAGTAAAGAAGGATATAATTTTGTATTGTTGGATATTGTTTTGAACATTTCCTATATCAAAAGTTGATCGGTTCAGGCATGTTATCTAAAAGCATTGATGTTCTAAATCAAACTACAGTTCCTAGTATACAGAACGCACACAAGAGGAAGAGTTCAAAAATGAACGAATCCTTCTTGAGGCATTGTAGACTAAGTCATATCAATGCGACCCGACTGGCTGAAGTTACATTTTAGATGCATATTTAAATCAGTTTGAATTTACATCTTGTGAAACGTGCCAGTCATGTCACAAAGATAAGATGACCATAGCTCTGTTTATTGGAAACAGAGAAAGAGTTTGTAAACCCTTGGGATTGATACATGATGATGTATGTAAGATCCCCTGTCTACACATTCCAAGACCGGTTCTTTGTATTTCATTACATTCTCTGATAATCTCTCAAGATTCAGTCATATGTTCCTGTTGAAACATAAGTCGGAACCTTTTGGGATATTCAAAGAATATAAGTTAGAAGTAGAGAACCAAAAACCGGGTATAAGTATTATGTCCTATGATAAGATCAGGGAGGAGAATACTTGTGTGTAGAATTCCTGGATTATTCTAAAGGAGAATGAGATTCTCTCTCCGTATTACTCCTCTGAATACATCACAGCACAACGGTGTATCAGGACGGAGCAATCGCACCGTATTAGATATGGTGTGCTCTATGATGAGTACTACTGAGTTACCAATTTCCTTTTGGGGTTGTGCACTTGAGAAGCTGCATACCTATTGAATTAGGTTTGAATCAAATCAGTGCCTACCACTCCATATAAGATATGGTATGGGAAGAGCCTATCTCTTAAGTAAGTTAAGATTTGGGATTGTCCGGCCCGTGTCAAAAGAAAAATCCGGACAAGATCGAGGCAAGGTCAGTTCTGTAGAACTGGAAAGGTTCCAGCTATACAAAACTGCAGCTGATGATTTGACAGAACCAAAGGATTCAATAGTGTTAGTTGTATGTATGCCCTAGAGGCCAGTATTGTACAGATGATGTATATTATATTGGATGCTTGGACATATATAGAGATGACTTTCTTGCTCGACATGATAGTATGCTATCTGGTTGCTCTTTATCTTAACATGTACACTAGTCTCTTTATACTGTCTTATAGTTACATGTTGGTAAAGCCCTTAGGATGTGTACTTGACTACCTGGACTATGATGCAGATCATACTAGTGGGGACATGGTAGTCCATAAGTACATCCTTCAAGGTCCCTAGTCGTGGGTGTATCGAGACGGGGCATCGATATACCAGGGTAGACTAGCGTATACGCTTCTCGACCCATGTGATGGGCGATGGATGATCCCATATCCATTGGTGTTTGACATCAGAGATGGTATACGGGTGCTCAGTGGAGACTGGGTACACTGGACGGACTCGCCGAGAACTCCCAGATGGTATTATACCTCACGTCAGATTGCAGTTCTCAGGTGACACTTGTACAGGTTAGTCTGTAGACCCGAGATCGTCATAGAGTCTTGTGTGATTCCCACTGTGCTTTGATCTCCACCTTACCACGTCCATGAGGGCGTGCAAAACGGTGGTCTTTGGGTACAATCCCGAGTCACATGGAGGCAATGAGCGATAGGAGGGGTTTCGTCTCTCCCGGTATTGGGGGTTGATGTTGCGCTGTGCTCGATTGGCCGTAATAGGGAAGTCCCTGGCCAGGGCTGATTAGAGGTTTGCTGGTAAGTGTTACCAGTAGTTTCTCGACCCGTTATGAGCCTCACATCGGCACGACTTATCGGTTATTGGGGTCTGACGTTTACCACCCCTAGACTTGATATGCGACGTATCAGACGAACAGATCGGACTGCACGGTAAGTGTTACTGGTTGGATTCACAGGAGTATGAGCGGGCTAGCTCGTCGATCTTCTGATCGCTCAATACCCGGATGGCCGTTACGTTTAGCAGACCGCTTGCGGCTTGTGGGTGCTTGATATGATCATCATCTGCTACCGGCGTATTGACGAGTCTTTAGAGTCCTACACAGAGGTTTCCTGGCTCAAGCGAAACGAAATAGGAGCGCATATGAGATATGTGCGGGACCGAGAACAATGCGCGTATGTGATACCGCATTTCATTCTCGCGATAAATGTTTCGATTGGTTATATTCGATATGACCTTGTTATCGAATCATTGATTCGATAAGCCGATACATTGAATACTAGTCGGTCATGTGCGACATGACCGGATCATTGAATCAAGTGTTGATTTAATGATTTAATGTATAATTATGTATTTGATATATTACTTTACATTAACTAGTATTGGTTCACTTTAAACGGATTTTTCTCACTTGATGCACATTGTATATGTGATATGCTTTTGTGCGCATTTATGTATCATGTATGATGATACTTGATCACTTTGTTAAGTATAAAGAATTAAAAGCATGGTTAAGTGTTGATTAGGGTTTTGCATATTTATTTATTTGTTCATTTATTTAGTTGGAAATGATTTAAAGAGAATGGTTGCTTTCTTTTGTCCTTAGTTGAAGCTTCATGAAGCCTTGACTTTAGCAACCATTCTTGTCCTCATGCTTAACCCTAACTCTGCAAATGACCATGGTTTATTCTCTACACTTAACCCATGTTAGATTATGATAAGTATGTATTTTCTTTTCATTTTAAAAAGAACTTATCATAAACTAGCTTCTTCTTCTTCTTCATCTTCAAGATAGAAACCTTGATGCCATTAATGGCAACTTGAGTTCTAGTGAGAGAAATCCAATTCTAAAGTGTACCCACCTCCTATTTCTTCACCCTCTACCTCTTGCCAAGTTGTTTTGGGTGTTTTCTTCACAAGTTTCACAAGTTTGTAAAGTCGGAGCTTGAACTTGCGATGCCTCGAGGTAGATCGTCTTTGACACAAAGCCGACGACCTAGGTTGCCCGTTTCTCCGATGAAGCCAACGTTCGAGTTTGGGAATCGAGATGGACAGCGAGAGGATGCCTTCGTGGAGCCAAGGAAGAGGGTAACCGGATCTACAAAGGTTGTAGCATCTAACCTTTAGTTAATATGTTAACTAGTTTAGTTTTTCGCCTAGAATTCTAGCAACGATCCGTTAACTAGGGTTTCTCGGCACCATTTTTTTGTAAAATGGCATGTTCGATGCCTTGTGAGACCTCTATAGAGTGCCTAGGAACCCTACAGTGGTATCAGAGCCTAGCTAGAGCCTTAGGCGAAGTCCAGACGGAGTTTGAAGTCCGAACGAACCCGAAACCCCAAATCTGTAATGCTCTCTGTACATTTTCTTATTTCTGGGATTTTTCCAGATTAAAAATGCCTAAAAAATTCAGCAGGAATATATAAGAGTTATGGTGAAACACGAGATCTTGATTCATCTAAACAGCCGCGGAAACGCGGCAGAAGCATGGCTTCTGCCGCGCTTCCGCCGCCGACTGTTCACATTGCGCAATAATTTTTGCACAGTAACTCCTATTTGATTGTGCTGGATTTTCTGGGAATTTTTAATATTTATTCAAGAGTTGAATTTTCTGAAATTGTTTTGGGGATTCGATGTTTCGATCGGAGTATCAGATTTTGTCTATGTAGCTTTCCGGATAAATTTCAGAATATGTTAAAAAGTTCGACCGGATATAAATACCCAATTTTTCCCCTGTCGGGAAATTTCCAAGTGTTGGATTTTTCCGTAGTTTAACGACGTTCTAAGTAGTGCAAGTAACGCGATGGACCCTCTAGAAGACAACAAACCTTAACTCGATTATGTGACCGTCTTGAACTGCCCTTTGAACCTTCGGGTTTGGGTCAGTACGGCGTGCCACATATGAGGCGTTGGCTTGACCCTTCTACGGCTGGACCGTTGGTACTGAGGCACGAACTGAATGTTGTTAGACTTATTTCATGTGTTGAGCTGTATCGGGAAAACTTGGGTATTCGACTGTTCGATCGGAGAGTTTAACATTTTCTGTTTATCCGGAATGGGATACAATAATTGGAATTCACAAACAGTTATGTGATAACTGAATGAATGTTATAAATCTAGCAGTTTAGTTTCACTTGATATTGAAAAGAGTTTTCGATAATGAGACTAAAATGCCGGGTTTATAACTGTTAGGCATGTGATGTCTAAGTATTTCATTTGATTAGGCATGCGATGTCTAAAGAAGTTGCGGATTCCAATTGTTGTAGTTTTACACTTTCTTTTCTTTGACCGTAAGTGTAATATGTGATATCGCCGGTTTCGTTGCTATACGTCAACGACAATTGGGGTATGCATACTTACTTACGTTGATGACATGTGATGTTATGTGTTGCTGGATATGTTATATTGGATTGTCGTGTTTGAATAGCCGGGGTTTTTTATGTGAGATGAGTGTTTTTCATTTTCATTCATGTAAAAACTTGTATGTAATATTCTTTTATTTGGGGCACTTCCAGGTAGCGGAAGATGTCACCTTTTGTATATTATTTACTTTTCCGCATTAGGATAGACCCAAGGAGGGGAGCACAAGTAACCGGGTTCTGGGGTCCAGTGGGAGACCAACTCGAGGAGTCGAGTCCGGGTCTCCTAACCCTAGAATTGGCAGGGTTGCTTGCCGCTCTCGTAGGGGTCTAGGGGTGTGGGATTGGCTATTCATCACGACCGTGGAATCCGTGTTTTATACTGGCTCGTATTGAAAACACGGACGTCCTAGTATATCCAATATTTCATATGTTTCTTCTGCTGCGATATCTGTGATGCGATCATGTGATGTTCTGTGATAGATACAGTATATAGTATATATGATATATTATATAGACGTTACTTATGTTTTGCACCCGCACTAGCCCTGCCCTGCTCTGTCGTTAGTTACCTAACCTAACGGTGCACGAGGGGACATCGAGGCGAATGCGGATGGCATAAGTGTACGTCGTATTTATCTGTGATGTTTAGGTATTTAAATGATGGGACTTCATTAATGTGATTAATGAAATAAAAGAAACCAAATGATGTTGTAGAATCAGATTTTAAAATAAAACTGGTAGCTACAGTTCTTGCTTTGCATAGCGGTATATATGATATACCCTGCACCTTATTCGATGAGGAAAGGACCGAGATCCCTTCACCGGGAGTGACTCCTTTAGCAGTAACTGGCAGATGCTACACACTCGGTTTGGCTTTGATTGCTTTTAAGAGTTTTTGCTTTGCACAGTGATATATATGATATATCCCGCACCTCATTCGATGAGGAAAGGGCCGACGATCCCTTCACCGGGAGTGACCCCTTTAGCAAAACTGGAAAAGCCTCAAAATCACTCCATTTCAAAACTTCATTTGATTCTACAACGATATCAAGTTCATTACGCTCATGGTTTTATGAAAACCTGCGTAGCCCTCCGTCATTTCAGATAAGTACTAGTTAGTATTCGTGCTGCGGTTGTTTGGCATGCGTCAAGGCGTAGTGTACGGTAGCTAACTAGTGCTTATTTGCTAGCATACGATGCGATTGGATTAGGGTATTCGCACGGCGTTGTTTGGCATGCGTCAAGGGTCGTGCGGCTGGGTTTAATTCAATCAAGAAATGTACGGGTTGAACTTGACTAGCGGACTATGGGTTGTTTGGCATGCGTCAAGGTCATAGCACGCTGGGGGCAAAATATTATCGGGAATTTCAAGTGTTGAAATTTGCAATGAGATTGCATACCTTCTATGAGATAGTTGGATCCCGATACCCACTGCGAGTAAGAGTTACTCCTGGGAGAGTTTTACACATTACAATTAGCCGATCAAGTAGGTGTCTAGAAAGGTGTTAACGAGGTTACGCCTCTGGGAAAACGAGGTTTACAGTAATTAGGTTCGTGCGAAAGCACGGGGGACCTCCCTCAAAGTACCGACACTGGCCTGGCTGAAAGATTGACGAACTTGTAGTGTGTAATTAATCCCGGCTAGTCTTTCCTTTTAAGGTTTGAAGGAAGATTTGATAAAAAGCAGTGGGAGCCATCCTGATTAGATAAGATAATAACCAATCTGATCTTGCACGAGCTTACGCTAAAGTGTTTTCTTCTCTCTCTCTCCAGGTAGCGACCATTTCATGCCTTAATAAAGATAATAATATGGATGTATTGACCGAACCCGCATGTTATACTGTGCTGGGGAACGTTGGTTCCGTTCTAACCTATAAGAGTTATAGGACTGAACAGGATTTAGGGGAATACCAGGATTCCCATGCCACCCGAATGAAGAAAGTACATGTTGATGCATTTTCTTCGGGTGTGTTCGTTACAGAGAACTGTTTCTCCATTTGCTCCACATCCTGGTATTAGATACCGGGTCAGGATCTCATATATGTAATCAGTTACATGGGCTTAGGAAAGGTAGAGAACTTGGAGAAGGTGATAAAGACATTAGAGTTGGAAATGGTGCAATTGTTGCAGCTAAGACTGTCGGGGAATATCACCTTGAATTACCAACTGGTAATACATTGGTTCTGAACGAATGCTATTACATGCCGAACCTGATTTTCAACATTATATCGGTTTCTTTATTGAGTAAAGAGGGATATAATTTTGTATTACAGGATAATGTTATGAACATTTTCCGTAACCAAAAGTTGGTTGGATCAGGCACGTTGTGCAATGGCATTTATGTTCTAAACCAATCAACAGTTCTGAGCATAACAAATACACACAAGAGGAAGAGTTCGGAACTGAACGAATCCTTCTTGTGGCATTGTAGATTGGGTCACATCAATGCGACACGATTGGCTAAGTTGCATAAGGATGGATATTTAAATCCGTTTGAATTTTCATCTTATGACACTTGCCAATCATGTCTCAAAGGCAAGATGACCAAAGCTCCGTTTACGGGACACGGAGAAAGAGTTACCGAACTCTTAGGACTGATACATAGTGATGTATGCGGTCCTATGTCTACACATGCCAGGGATGGTTCTACATACTTCATTACATTCATTGACGATCTCTCTAGATTCGGATATGTGTTCCTGATGAAACACAAATCAGAAGCTTTTGAGAAATTTAGGGAATATAAACAAGAAGTCGAGAACCAAACCGGAAAAAGTATTAAAATCCTACGATCTGATCGAGGAGGGGAATACTTGAGCAATGAATTCCTGGACTTCCTAAAAGAGAATGGGATTCTCTCTCAGCTGACTCCTCCATATACACCACAGCACAACGGTGTATCTGAACGGAGAAACCGCACCCTATTAGATATGGTGCGCTCAATGATGAGTACAGCTGAGTTACCTATTTCCTTCTGGGGACATGCGCTTGAGACAGCCATGGACCTATTGAATAGAGTTCCTACCAAATCAGTGTCTACCACTCCATATGAGATATGGAAAGGGAAGAGACCACATCTTAATTATATTAAGATATGGGGTTGTCCAGCCTATGTCAAAAGACAAAATCCGGACAAACTCGAGGCAAGATCTGTTTTATGTAAGTTTGTAGGATATCCCAAAAATTCACAAGGGTATATCTTCTACCACCCCGAGGAACAAAAGGTGTTTGTTTATCTACATGCCACTTTCTTAGAAAAAGGTTTTCTTATGAAACAGATAAGTGGCATTGAGGTAGAACTGGAAGAGGTTCCAGCGACACAGACTACAACAGAAGATTTGGTTGAACCAGAGGATTCCGTAGTTCCCGATGAACCCCAGCCACTCTGCCGATCTAGTAGGGTTCCTCGCCAACCTGAGAGATACTACGGTTTTCTCATGGATGGTGGGAGCGAGGATTGCATTATGGAGGATGATGACCCAACTAGCTTCGAGCAGGCCATCACGAGTAGGGACTCAGTGAAATGGCTGGATGCTATGCGGTCCGAGATGGAATCCATGTACACCAACAAAGTATGGACTTTGGAAATTGCTCCTGAAGGGGTAAAACCCATTGGGAGCAAGTGGGTCTTTAAGAAGAAACTTGGTGTAGATGGGAAAGTGGAGACTTTCAAAGCTAGACTTGTAGCAAATGGTTTTCGTCAAAGACCAGGAGTGGACTATGACGAAACCTTTTCTTCAGTGGCTATGCTTAAATCCATCCGGATCATGCTTGCCATCGCTGCATATCACGACTACGAAATCTGGCAAATGGATGTTAAGACCGCCTTTCTAAATGGTGATTTAGAAGAGTGCGTGTACATGACTCAGCCAGAGGGCTTCGTAGACAGTGGGAGCAGCGGGAAGGTGTGCAAGCTGCTTAAATCCATTTATGGATTAAAGCAAGCATCGCGGAGTTGGAACATCTGCTTTGACGTCGTTATCAAAGAGTTTGATTTCGTCAAAAATCCAGATGAACCTTGTATCTACAAGAAGGTGGCAGAGAGTAAGGTTGTCTTCCTCGTATTGTACGTGGACGACATACTCTTGATAGGAAATGATATTCCTATGCTGCAAGCGGTCAAGCTCTTCTTATCACAAAGATTCTCAATGAAAGATCTTGGTGATGCCTCCTGCATATTGGGAATTAGGATCTATAGAGATAGATCCAAACGGATTTTGGGATTGTCCCAATCCAGGTACATTGACACCATACTAAGAGGTTTAGTATGGAAGAGTCCAAGCGTGGGAACTTGCCCACGATCTCTGGAGTCACTCTCTCCAAAGAAATGTCTCCCAAGACTGATTTGGAGAGAGCTCGCATGCAAGGGATACCCTATGCTTCAGCAGTAGGCTCTATCATGTATGCGATGCTATGTACCAGACCCGATGTAGCATACTCACTAAGTATAGTTAGCAGGTATCAAGCTGATCCTGGAGAGAGTCACTGGACAGCTGTGAAGAGCATTCTCAAGTACTTGCGAAGGACTAGAGATATGTTCTTGGTGTATGGTAACGGGGAGCTCCAAGTGGAGTCCTTTACCGATTCGAGCTTCCAGAGTGATAAGGACGACTCTAAGTCGCAGTCGGGCTTTGTCTTTACCCTTTACGGAGGGGCGGTTAGCTGGAAGAGTTCCAAGCAGGAAACCGTGGCAGACTCGACGATGGAGGCTGAATACATCGCTGCCAACGATGCTGCCAAAGAGGCTGTCTGGATCAAGAAGTTCATTACTGAACTTGGAGTGGTTCCATCCATTGAGCATCCAATACCTTTGTATTGCGATAACAATGGAGCGGTGGCTTTGGCCAAGGAACCCAGGTCCCATCAGCGATCCAGGCATATTCTGAGGCGGTATCACCTGATCCGGGAGATAGTTGATCGCCGGGAGATCGAGGTCAGGAGGGTTGACACGAAGAACAACACGGCGGATCCACTCACGAAGGCCATTCCCCAGATACAGTTTGAGAGACTCTTCGGGATGCTCGGTATGCGATACTACAGCAGCTGGCCCTAGTGCAAGTGGGAGATTGTTAGTTGTATGTATGCCCTAGAGGCCAGTATTGTACAGATGATGTATATTATATTGGATGCTTGGACATATATAGAGATGACTTTCTTGCTCGACATGATAGTATGCTATCTGGTTGCTCTTTATCTTAACATGTACACTAGTCTCTTTATACTGTCTTATAGTTACATGTTGGTAAAGCCCTTAGGATGTGTACTTGACTACCTGGACTATGATGCAGATCATACTAGTGGGGACATGGTAGTCCATAAGTACATCCTTCAAGGTCCCTAGTCGTGGGTGTATCGAGACGGGGCATCGATATACCAGTGTAGACTAGCGTTTACGCTTCTCGACCCATGTGATGGGCGATGGATGATCCCATATCCATTGGTGTTTGACATCAGAGATGGTATACGGGTGCTCAGTGGAGACTGGGTACACTGGACGGACTCGCCGAGAACTCCCAGATGGTATTATACCTCACGTCAGATGGCAGTTCTTAGGTGACACTTGTACAGGTTAGTCTGTAGACCCGAGATCGTCATAGAGTCTTGTGTGATTCCCACTGTGCTTTGATCTCCACCTTACCACGTCCATGAGGGCGTGCAAAACGGTGGTCTTTGGGTACAGTCCCGAGTCACATGGAGGCAATGAGCGATAGGAGGGGTTTCGTCTCTCCCGGTATTGGGGGTTGATGTTGCACTGTGCTCGATTGGCCGTAACAGGGAAGTCCCTGGCCAGGGCTGATTAGAGGTTTGCTGGTAAGTGTTACCAGTAGTTTCTCGACCCGTTATGAGCCTCACATCGGCACGACTTATCGGTTATTGGGGTCTGACGTTTACCACCCCTAGACTTGATATGCGACGTATCAGACGAACAGACCGGACTGTACGGTAAGTGTTACTGGTTGGATTCACAGGAGTATGAGCGGGCTAGCTCGTCGATCTTCTGATCGCTCAATACCCGGATGGCCGTTACGTTTAGCAGACCGCTTGCGGCTTGTGGGTGCTTGATATGATCATCATCTGCTACCGGCGTATTGACGAGTCTTTAGAGTCCTACACAGAGGTTTCCTGGCTCAAGCGAAACGAAATAGGAGCGCATATGAGATATGTGCGGGACCGAGAACAATGCGTGTATGTGATACCGCATTTCATTCTCGCGATAAATGTTTCGATTGGTTATATTCGATATGACCTTGTTATCGAATCATTGATTCGATAAGCCGATACATTGAATACTAGTCGGTCATGTGCGACATGACCGGATCATTGAATCAAGTGTTGATTTAATGATTTAATGTATAATTATGTATTTGATATATTACTTTACATTAACTAGTATTGGTTCACTTTAAACGAATTTTTCTCACTTGATGCACATTGTATATGTGATATGCTTTTGTGCGCATTTATGTATCATGTTTGATGATACTTGATCACTTTGTTAAGTATAAAGAATTAAAAGCAGGGTTAAGTGTTGATTAGGGTTTTGCATATTTATTTATTTGTTCATTTATTTAGTTGGAAATGATTTAAAGAGAATGGTTGCTTTCTTTTGTCCTTAGTTGAAGCTTCATGAAGCCTTGACTTTAGCAACCATTCTTGTCCTCATGCTTAACCCTAACTCTCCAAATGACCATGGTTTATTCTCTACACTTAACCCATGTTAGATTATGATAAGTATGTATTTTCTTTTCATTTTAAAAAGAACTTATCATAAACTAGCTTCTTCTTCTTCTTCATCTTCAAGATAGAAACCTTGATGCCATTAATGGCAACTTGAGTTCTAGTGAGAGAAATCCAATTCTAAAGTGTACCCACCTCCTATTTCTTCACCCTCTACCTCTTGCCAAGTTGTTTTGGGTGTTTTCTTCACAAGTTTCACAAGTTTGTGAAGTCGGAGCTTGAACTTGCGATGCCTCGAGGTAGATCGTCTTTGACACAAAGCCGACGACCTAGCTTGCCCGTTTCTCCGATGAAGCCAACGTTCGAGTTTGGGAATCGAGATGGACAGCGAGAGGATGCCTTCGTGGAGCCAAGGAAGAGGGTAACCGGATCTACAAAGGTTGTAGCATCTAACCTTTAGTTAATATGTTAACTAGTTTAGTTTTTCGCCTAGAATTCTAGCAACGATCCGTTAACTAGGGTTTCTCGGCACCATTTTTTTGTAAAATGGCATGTTCGATGCCTTGTGAGACCTCTATAGAGTGCCTAGGAACCCTACAAATAGTCCCTAACGAACCTCAGCCTCTCCGCCGATCTGGTAGGGTTCCTCACCTGCCTGAGAGATACTTCGGTTTCTTGATGACAGTGGGAGCGAGGATTGCATCATGAGATGATGACCCGACTAGATTCGAGCAGGTCATCGAGAGTAGGGACTCTGTAAGAATGGCTGGATGCTTAGCGATCTGAGATGGAATCCATATACACCAACAAAGTATGGACTTTGGTTGCGATATCTGAAGGGTTAATTCCCCATCAGGAACAAGTATATCTTGAGAAGATTACTTGGTGTAGATGGAAAAGTTGAGACTTTCAAAGCTAGACTTGTTGAAGGTTTTCGTCATCAACCAGGCGTGGATAATGATGAAACCTTTTCCAAGTGGCTATACTTAAGTCCATCCGGATCCTACTTAACATTGCTACATACCATGACTACGATATCTGGTGGTTGGGTGTCATGGCTATTTTTCTAAATACTGATTTAGAAGAGAACGTCTATAAGTACACAGCCAGAGAGCTTCGTAAACAGTGGGAGCAGCGGAAACATGTGCAAGATTGCTTTACAGGATAAAGCAGGCATCGTGGAGTTGGAACGTCTGTTTTGATGTGGTAGTCAAAGAGTTTGACTTCATCAAAATGGTAGACGAACCTTGTATATACAAAAAGGTAGTAGAGAGTAAGGTGGTCATCCTCGTATTGTACATGGACAACATACTCTTGATAAGAAAAGAGTTTCCTATGATACAGACGGTCAATCTCCTCTTATCACATGGATTCTCCATATAGGATAAAGTTGATACCTCCTAAATCCTGGGATTTGGGTCTATGAGATAGATCTAAATGGATGTTAGGATTCTCACTAGCTGTAGTGAGATGGTATCAGTTGATCCTGGGGAGAATCACTGGAAAGGTTCCAGGGTGATAAGGACGACTGAATGTCAGTCGCAGGCATTGTCTTTACCCTCAGTGGAGGGACGGTATGTTGGAAGAGTTCCAAGCTAGATACCGTGGCAAACTAGACGATAAAGGCGGGTAACATCGCTATTAAAGATGCTACCAAAGAGGAAGTTTGGGTGTATATTGGTTCATGAGATGAACTAGGTTCCCACCATTGTGTGACAATGGAAGTGTGGCTTTAGCCAAGGAACCATGATCCCATCAGTGACCCAGACATATTCTGAGGCAACATCACCTGATCATAGAGATAGTTGATCTCCAAAGTGATCGAGGTTAAGGAGAGTAGACTCAGAGGACAACACGGCGGATCCACTCACGAAGGCTTTTTCCCAGAGAGAGACTTATATGGGATGGTTGAGTATTAGATACTACAACCACTGCTACAGATGGCCCTAGTGCAAGTGGGAGATTGTTAGTTATATGTATGCCCTAGAGGCCATTACTGTTTATTGGATGTATATTGTAGTAGATGCTGGGACATATATAGGTAGGACATTCTTGCTCGACATGATAGTATGCTATCTGGTTGCTCTTTATCTTAACATGTATACTTTCTGTCTCTCTGTTACATGTTGATAAAGCCCTTAGGATGTGTACTCGACTTCCAGGACTATGATGCAGATCATACTAGTGGGGCCTGGGTAGTCCATGAGTACATCCTTCAATGTTCCTAGTCGTGGGAATATCGAGACGGGGCATCGATATTCCAGAGTAGACTAGCGTATATCTTCTCGACCCATGTGATGGGCGATGGATGATCCCGTATCCATTGGTGTTTGACATCAGAGATGGTATGCGGGTGCTCAGTGGAGACTGGGTACACTGAACGGACTCGCCGAGGACTCCCACATGGTATTATACCTCACGTCAGATGGCAGTTCTCTGGTGACACTGGTACAGCTTCATCTGTTGACCCGAGATCGTCTTAGAGTCTTGTGTGTCTCCCACTGTGCTTTGATTTCCACCCTACCACGGCTCTACTGAGTTGTGCAAACAGGTGGTTTTTGGGTACAGTCCCGATTCACATGGAGGCAATGAGCGATAGGAGGGGATTCGCCTCTCCCGGTATTGGGGGTTGACGTTGTGCTATGCTCGACTGGCCATAACTGGAAATCCCTGGCCAGGGTAGTGATATACTGGTAAGAGTTATCAGTAGTTTCACGATTGTTATGGACCTCACGTCGGCATGATTTATCAAGCTATTGGGGTCTGACGTTTACTACCCCTAGGCGAGATATGCGACATATCAGACGAACAGACCGGACTGTACGGTAAGTGTTACTGGTTGGATTCACAGGAGTGTGAGCGAGCCTGCTCGTCGATCTTCTGATCGCTCAATACCCGGGTGGCCGTTACGTTTAGCAGACCGCTTGCGGCTTGTAGGTGTTTGATATGATCATCACCTGCTGCCGGCGTATTGACGAGTCTTTAGAGTCCTACACAGAGGTTTCCTGGCTCAAGCGAAACGAAATAGGAGCGCATATGAGATATGTGCGGGGCCGAGAATAATACCAGTATGTGATACTGTATTCTATTCTCGCGATATGTATCATGGGACGGTTATATATGATATAGCCGGGTTGCCGAATCAAATGTTGATTCGATACATTGATACACTTGATATTAGTCGGTTATATGCAGTATGACCGGATTATTAAATCAAGTGTTGATTTAATGCATAATTATATATTTGATATATTACTTTGCATTAACTAGTATTGGTTCACTTAAGATGGATTTTCTCACTTGAAGTACACATTGTATATATGATATAGTTTTGTGCACTAGTTTGTATCATGTTTGATGATACATGCAAACTTGGGTATGTGTATGCTTTAAACCTTGTTTAGGTTAATGGTTAGGGTTTAGTAATCTTTTCTTCATTACTTATTCATTTATTTATTCTTTTAGCAAGAAAAGAAATGGTTGCTGCTTTTGGATTTACTTTGAAGCTTCATGAAGCTTTGAAAAGTTCAACCATTTTTGTTTCTTTTGCCTAACCTAACCATTCACCTAACCCTAGTTTATTCTCTACACTAAACCATGGTTGCTAAAATGATAAGAATCACTTTTATTTTCTTTTTCCATAATTCTTATCATATTCTTTTTCTTCTTCTTCTTCTTCTTCAAGAAGAAAGAAGCTTGCTAGCTTCCATGGTGCCTTGTGAAAAAGAGTGAGAAATCCAAATCTAAAGTGAACCCACTTCCTATTTCTTCATCCTCTACCACTTGCCAAGTAGTATAGGGTGTTTTCTTCAAAAGTTTCATGACTTGGTGAAGTTGGAGCTTGATCTTGAGTTGCCTCGACGTAGATCATCTTCGGCATCGAAGTCGACGACCTAGCCCGATCATTTCTCCGATGAAACCACCGCGAGAGTCTAGGATTCCGATGGGTATAGCGGAGGGACGTCAGAACGGAGCCAAGAAAGTGGAGGACCGGATCTACAAAGGTTGTAGTCACTTTCCTTTAGCAATAAAGATGTTTACTTGCTTGCATCACCTATACCTCTAGTTACGATCTTTCTTAGGGTCACTTGGCACATAGAAAAATTTTGAATTGGCCATGATTGATCACTTGTAGAAGCTCATGGGTGTGCCTAGGAACCCTACAAAACCAAGCTTAATTGTAAAATTGTGAGTTTTTACTTTAAAAAGAGTTAAAATCGGTATTTTTGCAAACTAGGAATTTGGAATTTATACAAATCGATGAGATTAATTTATGAAAGTGATTTGTATGACCTAGTTATGTTATTTAATGATGATTTTGGCCATTTAAATCGTTAAAATTTGTAGATTGGTTAAAACATCATGTTTTGAACCGAAATGGGAATTTCTGCTAACTAGGTTTTTGGAAAATAAAACGATTGGTTTAATTTTATGGTTTTGACGATTTAAACCCTATTTCTTATACAGTTAGTGAGTTTCGAAACCATGATTGGTACGTTTGGTGTTTTTCTTGATCAATCGACGTTTGTACACCGATGTCGAGGGTTTTTGGGTTGATTTGTGAAAGCAAACCATAGGTTTTGACCTATGTGGGATTCGTGTGTCGTTTTGGTCATGAGTCAGATTTTAATGCGATTCGGTGCGTTATGATATGTAGGTACCCCATGTGGACTTCGAGACGACAAGTAAGCACGTGGTGATGTCGGCACCGGCGAGCGAAGATCAGGTGAGTAGATTTATATCTACGGGGAGAAGTCGGGTGGATGGCGTATAGCACCCCGCAAAATTATGAGGAATGAGGTGATGTGGTAATGATATACTTTTATATGTTAATAGGAGATATGAATACCGAATAATGGAAGCCTTAGGAGCTTATGGGTTTAGGGTTAGCGAAAATTGAAGAAGGACTTAGAGGATTTCTTAGTCAAGAAACCTAGAGTAAGGATTTGCATACACGCACACATATACATTTGCATATATTATCTTCTTGTGCGTATATGGGAACGTGTACATATGTATATACGCATGGGTATGGGACTATGCATATATACATTCATATACACATGCATGAATATTGAGTATATTGTATGATATTTGGAGATGAGTCGAAGAGATTGGGCTTGAGGCCGTGAGATCGGTGATGTGATATTGTCCGTATTTGAGATACGACATGATATGTTAGCAGGTTCTTTAGGCTTGGTGTTTTCATACACACGCATACATTTCATGGATGGTATCAGTATTGTACTAGACGTAGATCAGTATCCCGATCATGATGTTCGATAACGAGGATACCAGATGATTAATGTGATAGATGTGACATTTGACCCGCACCCAGATTTGGGAGGCCGTACGAAGGATTTACCGTACGAGTTATATATTGACGATAGATCCGCACTCTTGATTCTAGGATGTCATATGATATGTTGTATCATACGTGATATTATTGAGGCGGGATCACCGACTATTATACATGTATATATATATCGACTCAGATTTAGGAGGTTTCCATACCCCTTTTGATTGGTTGATAGTTAGACCTGTAGTCTACCTAGTAGTTGTCAGACTGGACCCGAGTCATACCTATTTCCAAAACTGACGAATTGTGAGAATTTTTAAAGACATACCAAGGGATACTGAGGATATTTTAAAAGACGTACCTTTTTCTTAAAAACACCATAGCCCATATTTTCTAAACACCACGATTCGTACTATTTCAAACGGCAAAACAGTATAACACATGTGTAGTAAGGTAGATTCCTTGTTGTTACGTTATTATTCATGTTCCGCATATTATTGTTGTATTTACTATTCATTTTCCTTATTATGTTGTTATCGCCTCATTGCATGTTATTGTGTACGTAGTAATTATGAAACCATGCTGTTAGGACACCAGCACCATTACCGATGACACGTATGCTCCACGTACACTCGCTTGCCGGCTCACACACATCTTCATCGGTAATTGCCATGTCACGTACACTTTAGAAAATACCTTTTCATTGACATAGCTTGATAACTGATAGTCACGATATGTTATAACTTCAATATGCTAGTTTAAATATTGCATTCATTGCATGATATTAGGTGCATTCATATATTCATTGGTTATGCAGTATTATGGAGATTTATGCCGGTATTCACTGTTTATTGGTATCATGATTTTGATGATTTCAGATTTACATGAGATTTCTGGATTTAGGGGAAAACCGCAAGAATTTAATAAAAGCTTAGTATCATCAAATGGAAATTGCGGTTTTCTCATGATGTATGAGTCGTCCACCATGAGTTTTCATGATTGCAGTTGGATTTCGAGACCCGATTCGAGGAGTTGGATGAACCGTCTCGGGTACATGGTGGGCCCGGTATGGTACCCCAGGACAAGAAGCTCGAGTTGTATTCGATGAGCCTGGCACGGGAGCACTACCTACCGGTGATATTATTTGGACTCGTCGGTTATCCAAAGGATACCGGTCGGAGATATGAGATGGTTATAGGCTGATCCGTTCTGCCGGAGCCCGCGGGCCGATCCCGCAGATAATACGGATGCCTGAGGTATTGATATTTGAGACTTGATTTGAGATTTGAGATATTGAGATTTGATACTGAGATACTGAGACTTATGTTTTGTGTCGATGCTTGACACTGATTTCTCTGTTGCATTCATTCATGATACTTGATTGATATATTTATAAAAATCTCATTGATTAAAGAAAACAGTTGTTTCATTCATGATATATTCTGTTTAAATTCGTAATGCATTCATACATCATATATCTGATATGTTGCTATCTGAGGCTCTGACACGAGCATGTAGTATTACACTATGCATAGCTGAACCAGGATTTTATTGAGGATATTTCATGATATGACCTAGGATAGCGTTATGCATGCGATTTCTACTCGTAGATGTTTTCTATTCACGAGTTGGCAACTCACCCCCGTTGTGCCACAGTTCCGTGCAGGTTTTGCCGTACAGGTTCTTTGCGGCTTTGCAGGCACACTGTTCTTTCCGGATGATTGCTTTGGCAGGTGGGTTCTTTGCATCAGGACCACCATTGTTTATTATTATTTCAGTTGTATCTAGAAACTCCATCAACCAGATTGTATATTTGAGATAGATAGAAGACCGGATTAGTTATTCTTTCGACCTTAGAGTCACGCGTTGTATTATTTTGGGTTTTCTTATTGGTTTTGGGTTTTCTTTTGAGTTTTGATCCTCGCCCTTCGGCGTTGTATATTATATTGCATGTGTGGTTGTGACCGTCGATTGACGAAGAGCTAGCTCATGTTTGGGGATGCCATTTTATTGATTTCGTATACTATTCATGTTGTATCCCGTTTGGGGCCAGTATTTACAAAGGAGACTCTGCCGAAATTTTCAGAAAATACTTGAGATTTTAAAAATACATACTTCGGCCTATATTGATTAAAACTACTTGCTTTCAATTGGTTTTTCCTTCACTCTACTGCTTCTTTGGTTTTGATTTCTGGGTTTTGGCTTACTTAGATTACGTATGCCTCGAGACGTTCGTAATTTAAGTGCCGGTCATGTTCCGGACTTTTTGAGTCGTGACAGCTAGGTAGTTGTGCAGAGGCTTCTAGAATAAGCTAGGTAGTTATGAAGCGTCCTCAGCAAGCTAAGAAGTTACAAGGAAGCTTCTGGAAAATTCTCGATCGCCGACTCCCTGAATCGGCCGCGAATCCGCGGCGACTCGGCCTGACTCGGTCACGGTTCCGCGGCCGATTTGTGAGATTGTGTCTTCAATTCTCTGTGGTCTTCTGGTGTTGGTCTCTAGGTTTATATGTGATATCTGGAATCTTTTTCTCTCTACTGAATCACTGCCAGAATTTAACTCTTTGATTTCCTGTATTTTTATTGGCGAATTTGCGATTCCGATATCTGACCTGAGCTAATTTTTGCACAAGATCTCAATGAAAGATGTTAGAGATATACAATATTATGCATGAAATTTTAAACACACAATTTCCTTCAAAAGTGTTGATATAATATATAACACATGGTGATCGATATTTTCCCGATGAACTTGTAATTTATGTTATATTTATAACAAACACCCTTAGATGATTAGAAAAGTGGGGAAATTGTTATGTTAAGAATTGCAATAATTTCGACTGAACAAGTTCCCCCAAACTTGACTTTGATCATCTCGAACAAATTTCTTTTATTCAGGAGAAGGAGAAAATAGAAAGAAAGAGAAAAACCAGCACATTTTTGTAGGCAACACGATTGTACTGAGCACGTGCAACAAGGCTTTAAACCTCTAGGTGTCTCTAGTAGGAGGAGTGTTGTCTCCTGAGGGTTTTCAGCGGATTGCACGCACAAAATCCTATAATAAAAGAAAGAATGTGAAAGTTACATATAAAGATAAGAACTATAAAAGAAAGAACTTGAAAATCAGAGTTTCGACTACACTAGCTTTTCGGTTGTCATGAGCCCTATCTTAATAGTCATGAAAAGATGTTAGAAAAAAAATCATCCCTCAATAAAACATCGCCTTTAATCTTCATCCCTACCTTTCTTCCAAACACCGATCATATACCCTGTATGTATGAAAAACATCCATACACTCGGAGAATTCAATTCAAGCCATCATACTCTTGTCCATCTACCTCAATACTTTTTAGTCGGTGAATATTTTGGATGGAATTGCTCACACATTCTTCATGCGATCGTTAATACTTCTTGAGGTACTAACCGACCGATTACTAAATGTGCTCATTTATTAGGCGTAATTAGCAATTTCCTCGTCTTGCAACACCTAAGGCTTAGCAGTGATTCCCAAACCAGTTGGTCTAAGGCACTAGGTGATGAAGCAACCTCGCTATATTTTTTTATGCTGCCTTGGTGATTACAAAACCATTATTCATTTTTCTTCACCATTTTAAACTTTTATGCTTCATTTAAATTTTCTTCGTACTTTTGGCTTTCAGACAAGAGCATTTCAAGGTATCCTCTACTATCCCGAGTGTCAAGACATGTGTAAGTGCTTATAGTAGGGTATCAACGTTCAAATGTTTGGCTTACAGAATAGGTACTATTTTTCAGACTTATTTTTATCCTCAGATTAGTGACTTGCTTCATCTTACTAACCCTTGGGACAACGACTCATAACTACTTATTACTAGTTTCGTTTAAGAAAACATCTAACTTTCTTGGTTTTCTTAAACTTTTCCAATCTTTTAAATGTAATTTTTCACTTTCTAATCTTTCATTATGAAAGAAAATTTTTGAAAATTTTGTGCTTATGCAAAGTGTAATGCAAAGTAATGCGTAAATAAGCACAAACCTCCCCGAAACCTGTTTACAGCAGTGTCCTCAATGTTGTCATCTTTTAAATCTCAAAAACCTGTAGACTTGGGAGGAAAAGTTATTAATGGGGTACAAGAATAAATGGACGTGGAAACCTCCCCCAAACTTATTTTTGGCCCACAATTTTGTGTAAAAATTTTATGTTCAAGAGCCAAAATTTATACCTCCCCAAACTTGAGTTAAACAAAATTAAGCTTTTAAAATCATAAGAGGGGGTAAAGTTATTGGTCAATGCAAAGCTTTACAAAGACCGAACGTCAACACCAACTATTCAAAGATTTTATCGATGAAACGCGCCGGTTGGTGGAAGAACATGTTATAAAGAGCTAGGAAGATGTGGGGAAGAGATAAGTTGTGTAATATAACGGGTTTGCGTCTCGAATTGGAGAGACAACATAATGATGATGATGGATTACTCACATTCTCATAATTGTCAAGAAGAAGAGGTGGTGGTTCAACTTCTTTGTTTTGGAGTTTATTCATCACAACTCCCGTGTTTTCTAAAAATGCGAGTTAATCAGCGAAAATTTCTTCAAAGCTTTCATTGATACCCTGAAGAATAATCTCATCATAATGAACGGGATGATACTCAAACTACATAAAAGGTTCATAATCAGCATTAGATGTTGACCCGGACAGCTCGATAGATGAGTTCGTCTGTGTATAATACATTGCGGGGTCAAATGACAATGTATTAAGAGAGTCTAGATCAGTATAATGAAGCGGTTCAAATTCGCTGCTGTCGACACCCATTAATTTGACAGAACATATTTGAGCAGAAGGTTCAGAGGGTTCACTTCCCAACTTGTAAATGTTAAGCTCAATTGACATTTTCCGAAGGATAGGTTCATAGAGCCGTTTCGACAGTTGATTATAGCGTTGGAATTAGCCAAAAAGGGTCGACCGAGAATCACCGGAATTTGGTTCCGTGGGTTCGCTACCGGTTGTGTATCTTGAACAATAAAGTCCACAGGGAATATAAATTCCCCGACTTTTATCAACACATCCTCAAGCACACCCCTAGGTTTGGTGATAGATCTATCGGCCATCTGGAGATTGCAATGGGAAGGTTTCAACTCTCCAATACCTAACTGCTCGTAGACAGAGTATGGAAGCAGGTTAACACTTGCGCCAAGGTCGAGTAGAGCATGGTTGATATTGTAAGTCCACGTTGCCCACCTCGGTGCTTGCGGGGAGGCAGAATAGGTAAAAAAACGATTTTTGACGCAAGGCAACATAGACTAGAAACTAGATGATCATTGCTAAACAAAAACCTAGCAACCTAGCTACAAGTTTTAGCTACTATGTTAGAAGGTTCTACCTAGGTCTTGAACTCCTTCTCTTCTTTTTGTGGTCCTCCTTCTTGCTTGCTCCTTGGAGTCTTGTAGATGGCTCCTCCTCGTTGTCTTCTCCTTGCCGAAGAAAGATCCACCCGAAGGCCTCTACCTTGAGCTCCTACCTCAACCAAGAGATAACTAGAGTGCTTGGCTTGCTAAACCTAGAACACTAGAATGAGTAGAGTGAAGTCTTGGTGGTTTTATTTCATAAGCTCATGGTTCTCAACACATGAGAGATGCGAGCTTAGAGAGAGGAAGAGGATGAGCTAATGGATGAGAGAGAATGAGCAAGTGAGAATGAGATAGATTTTTAGCAACCATGCTCTCAAAATAAGAATAATGATAATAATAATAATAATTAAGAAATTGTGATGGTTAGTTTATGAATGACCATTATCATTTCAACATTTAATGCATTTGCAAGAAACAAGAAGCATCTTGCAAGTGAAATGATGATGGTCAAATGGTCAACAATAGTCAACCGGTCAACCAAAGTCAAAAGGTCAACAAAAGTCAAATGGTCAATCTAACCATGGCACAATTATCCTTAATTAATATTATTAATAATATTTCTCATTCTCATTAGGGTTTAGAAAAAGTCAACGGTCAACAACCCTAATGAGATTCCTCTGCCACTGTCAAGTGTGCATACATACCCGCATCCGTGTTCCGAGGAACACGAATACAATGAGATAAAACAAATCCCAAAACATATACTAAGATTGGCTTAAACCAAAGCCCGCTAGTAATAACTGCCCGGACACCAAACGTGCACAAGTGCGCGGATGTGAACGATCCCCATCGCAAAACCATGCAACCTCTACTCTGTTTTGCCCAAAGGCGAACAGCCCTCTGTGTGGGACTCTAAAGACTCGACACTACGCTGGCAATGGGTTTAACCACAGGCCACAAGCAGTAGTAGCTGTACGTAACGGTCCCCAGGTAGATGCCGATAAGAAGACCGATGAGGTGAACCCATCCGAACTCCTACTGAGCCTGAATGTGACAATCTCCGTACAGTCCGGTCTGTTCGTCTGAGAGTATCGCATGTCGGGCCTAGTGGGCGGTAAACGTCAGTCCCCTCATAGCGGTACAAGTCATGTCGGAGTGTAGCCCAGAACACCCTGAGATAACACTGGAAACGCTACCAGTATATCTCACTTGCCCTGGCCAGGGACTTTGTGTAATGGCTCTCCTAGACACAGCGCGATATCAACCCCCAATACCGGGAGAGACGAATCCTATCTAACCGTCACTGCCTCCAAGTGCTTCGGGACTGCACCCAACTACTACCTGTTTGCACGACTTATTTGAGCCGTGGTAGGGTAGTAATCTAAGAACAGTGGGAACACACTCGAGGCGAAGTGACAGTGTCAAGTCAACAGACTATGCTGTACTCATGTCACCTGGGAACTGAAAACGGACGATAGGTATAATACCAAACCAACAGTTCCCAGCGAGTCATGTCCAGTGTACTCATAACCTAACGAGCACCTGCATAATATCTTCAGTACGACGTACTGATGGCTGTGGGACAGACCATCTCCCCTCCTGGGATGAGAAGCGTATACACTAGTCTACTCTGGAGTATCGTTGCCTTGTCTCGATAATCCTACGACTAGGGACCTGTATAAGGATGTGCTTGTAGATTACCCAGCCCCCACTAGTGTGTCTGCCATCACAACGCTGGTAATCAAGCAAAGATCCTAAGGGCTCCATTAATATGTATAAGCTATATGCTAAAAGAAATATACACACATATTGAAGTAGAAACAAACCAAGTAGCATACTACCATTTTGAGCAAGATTGTCTATACAACTATGAATATCCCAAGCTTCAATTAAGTAATATACACACTAGTATGATACAGTAATGGCCTCTAGGGCATATACACTAACAATCTCCCACTTATACTAGGGCCATGTACTGGCGTATCGAAGACCTATCATCTCGATCATCTGCTCGAACTGAGTCTGGGGTATGGCCTTAGTGAACGGATCTGCAGTGTTATCTTCTGTAGCAACCTTCCGAACCTCGATCTCCCTGATCAGGTAATACCGCCTCAAGATGTGTCTGGACTTCTGATGGGACCTGGGTTCCTTTGCTAAAGCTATAGCCCCGTTGTTGTCACAATACAGAGGTATTGGATCAATAATAGACGGAACCACCTGAAGTTCTGTCAAGAACTTACTCATCCAGACTGCTTCTTTTGCGGTATCAGATGCTGCGATATATTCCGCTTCCATCGTCGAGTCAGCTACGGTTTCCTGTTTGGAACTCTTCCAACACACAGCCCCTCCATTGAGGGTAAAGACATATCCCGAGTCATCCTTGTCACTCTGGAAGCTGGAGTCAGCAAAGGCCTCGATCTGGAGGTCTTTTCCGCCGTAAACCAAAAACATATATTTAGTCCTTCTCAGATACTTCAGAATGTTCTTTACCGCTATCCAGTGTTTCTCTACAGTGTTTGACTGATACCGGCTTACCACACTCAGTGCATAACTACATCTGGTCTGGTACACAACATCGCATACATTATAGAGCCTACGCAGATGCGTAGGGTATAATAGACATGCGATCCCTTTCCAAATCAGTCTTGGGAGACATCACTTTGGAGTGGGTGATCCCGTGACAAGCTGGTAAATTACCGCGCTTGTAATCTTCCATACTGAATCTTTTCAGTAAGGTGTCGATGTACCTGGACTGTGAAAGTCCTTATATCCTCTTGGACCTATCACGATGGATCCAGATCCCCAGAATGTAAGAGGCATCACCCAGGTCTTTCATATAGAACCCGTGTGACAAAAACCCTTTGACATATTGTAGCATAGGAATGTCATTTCCTATCAAGAGAATGTCATCCACGTATAAAACGAGGAATACGACAGTTCGTGCTACAATTTTACTATAAATTCATGGTTCATCTGGATTTTTGATAAAGCCAAATTCTTTGACCGTCTCATCAAAACAGATGTTCTAACTCCGCGATACCTGCTTTAGTCCATAAATGGACTTAAGCAACTTGCACACTTTCCCGCTGCTCCCACTCTAAATGAAACCCTCTGGCTGGTCCATATAGACACACTCCTCCAAATTTCCATTTAGAAAAGCGGTCTTTACGTCCATCTGCCAAATCTCATAATCGTGGAAGGCAGCAATGGCAAGAAGGATCCGAATTGATTTAAGCATAGCCACTTGTGAAAAGGTTTCGTCATAGTCCAAACTAGGTCTTTGATGAAAACCCTTTGCAACAAGTCTAGCCTTATAGGTTTCAACCTGTTCATATACACCAATCTTCCTTTTGAAGATCCATTTGCAGCCTACGGGTTTTACCCCTTCTGGAGCAACGTCTAAAGTCCATACTTTGTTGGTGTACATGGACTCCATCTCGGTCCGCATTGCATCCAGCCATTTTACCGAGTCAGTGCTTTGAATGGCCTGCTGGAAGCTAGTCGGCTCATCATTATCAATGATGCAATCCTCTCTATCCTCGTCTATGAGAAAACCGTAGTATCTCTCGGGCGAATGAGACTGCCTACTACTCCTGCGGAGCGGCGCAGAAATGTCCTATTCTTTCGAACCTTCTGGTTCTTCTAAGCTTTCAGTAATAGCTTGTGGTTCTGGAATTTCTTCCAGTTCTATTACGCTCCCACTTATTTCTTTTTTCTAAGAACTAATGTTCCAGAAAGTGGGCATGACGAGAGACAAAAACCTTTTGTTCTTCCGCGTAATAAAAAAGATACCCCCTGGAGTTCTCTGGGTATCCCACAAACTTGCACTGTACTGAGTGTGCCTCGAGTTTGTCCACATGCTGCTTTTTGACAAAAGCTGGACATCCCCAAATCTTCAGATATTGAAGATAGGGTTTCTTCCCACTCCACATCTGATATGGTGTAGTAGGCACAGTCTTAGTTGGAACTCGGTTCAAAAGATATGCAGCTGATTCTAGTGCATATCCCCAGAAAGATCGCGGTAACTCAGCGTTACTCATTATGGAGCGTACCATATCCAATAGGGTTCGGTTCCGTCTCTCCGATACACCGTTATGTTGTGGAGTGTATGGAGGAGTAAGCTGAGAGAGAATTCCATTCTCTTTTTGTTAGTGTATATGCCCTAGAGGCCATTACTGTATCATACTAGTTTGTATATTACTTAATGGATGCTTGGGATATTCACCTTGTATATACAATCTTGCTCAAAATAGTAGTATGCTACTTGGTTTGTTTCTACTTCAATGTGTACTTGTGTTTATTTCAGTATATCACTTATACGCATTAGTGGAGCCCTTCGGATCTTTGCTTGATTACCAGCGTTGTGATGGCAGTCACACTAGTGGGGGCTGGGTAATCTATAAGCACATCCTTATTCAGGTCCCTGGTCGCAGGACTATCGAGACAGGGCATCGATACTCCGGAGTAGACCAGCGCATGCGCTTCTCATCCCAGTGTGGGAGACGGTCTGTCCCACAGCCGTCAGTACGTCGTACTTGAGATAGTATGCGGGTGCTCGTTAGGTTACGGGTACACTGGACAGGACTCGTCGGGAACTGACTAGTTGGTATTATACCTATCGTCAGTTATCAGTTCCCAGGTGACATGAGTACAGCTTAGTCCGCTGACTTGACACTGTCACTTCGCCTCGGGTGTGTTCCCACTGTACTTTGATCACTACCCTACCACGGCTCAAAGGAGTCGTGTAAACAGGTGGTGGTTGGGTGCAGTCCCGAAGCACTTGGAGGCAGCGACGGTTAGACAGGATTCGTCTCTCCCGGTATTGGGGGTTGACATCGCGCTGTGTCTAGGAGAGCCATTACACGAGTAGTCCCTGGCCAGGGCAAACGAGATATACTGGTAGGTTTCCAGTGTTATCTCAGGGTGTTTTGGGCTTCGCTCCGGCACGACTTGTACCGCTATTGGGGGACTGACGTTTACCGCCCCCTAGGCCCGCCATGCGATGTATCAGACGAACAGACCGGACTGTACGGAGAATGTCACACTCAGGCTCAGTAGGAGTTCAGATGGGTTTCGCCTCGTCGGTCTTCTTGTCGGCATTACCTGGGGACCGTTACGCACAGCTAGTGCCGCTTGCGGTCTGTGGTTAAACCCACTGCCAGCGTAGTGTCGAGTCTTTAGAGTCCCACACAGAAAGCTTTTCGCCTTTAGGCAAAAGAGTAGAGGTCGCATGGTATTGCGACAGGTCGCATGGTTTTGCGACAGGGTTCGGTCACATCCGTGCACTTGTGCACGTACAGTGTCCGGACAGTTTACACTAGCGGGCTTTGGTTTAAGCCAGATCCTAGTGTACCTTATGGGATTGGATTTATCCAGTTTGCATTCGTGTTCCTCGGAACGCGGATGCGGGTGTGTATGCACAGTTGACAGGGAGGCAGAGGCAGCGGATTCTCATTAGGGTTGTTGACAGTTGACCGTTGACTTTTTGACTTTATGCTCAACCCTAATGAGAATATGATATGTGATTAACTATTATATTAATTAAGTATTATGGTGATATGGTTGTTGACTTGTTGACTTTTTGACTTTGGTGACTTGTTGACTTTTGTTGACTTGTTGACCGGTTGACTAGGCTTGACTAGTTGACCATCATGATAACCATGGTTATCATTTCATGCCAAAGACTTTTTCTTGCTTGCTCATTTGAGTAAAATGAGTGCATGACATGATAAGCTTATGGTTGCTTCTAACCATCACATAAGACTTTTTTGATATGATGAGTTATGATCACTTTGGATTATGAGAGGGTGAAAGCCAAAAGAGTTGCTCAATTTTTCTTGCTCATTCTCTCTCTTGTTCTTGAGCTCTCCTCTTGCTCTCACCCTCAACCTCTTGCTCCCTCTCTTGATCTATGGTTCTCTTGTCTCATGAGTTGAGAATCAAGAACCATAGATAAAATCCCATTCTAAATCATCTCTACTCATTCTAGTTCACTAGGTTTAGCAAACCAAGTGAACTAGTTTCTTCAAAGAACGAAGAAGGAGCTAAAGGTCGGAGCTTTCAAGTGGATCTATCTTCGGCGTACGGAGACAACGAGAAGGAGCCATCGAACCACCATCGGAGCTTGAAGAGAAGGAGTTCAAGTTTAGGTATAACCATCTTCATCCGAGTAGCTAAATATCTTTAGCTTAGTTTGCTAGTTTTAGTTTAGGTAAAGATCCCGACCTAGCTTAGTCCATGTTGCCTCTTGCGTTAAAATTTTGATTTTATACCGTTTCCGCCTCCCCGTAAGAACCGGGGGTCGCAACGTGGACTTACAGTGGTATCAGAGCCTAACTAAACTTAAACTAGCTTGGTAGTGAAGTGTAACGAAGTTCGGAACCGGAAAAATCCAAAAACCAAACTTTTACAAAATCTGAGTTTCTGTTGAAATTTTTTCTGGTCAAAATGAAAAACTTTATACTCCTAAATTCGGCTCAGGGTTTTGTGAGAACACCCATGAAAAACGATGCAGTAATTCCTCCAAGCCGCCGCCCATCCGCCGCGTGAGCCCGGTATCCGCCGCGGAAGCGCCGCGTGTTGTAGTCCTCTGTGCATCGTTTTTCGTGCAGTGTGTCTCTGTGTTGGTTTTGGGATTTTTGATATATATTATATGTGCCCAGATTTTCCAGAAAAGAAATTTCCTTTTGGGGTCCTATAATTCCGTATTTTTCCGAACTTCACTGCACTTTGACTATGATGGTTATATCTGTGATGTTTGCATGTATTGAACGTCGGCCAATCGCTATAAGTCGATTGGTCGGGGTTATACATGATCTGTAATGTGCTGGAATGTGTATATAAATATGTTGGATTGTCGCGGGTGAATAGCCGGGGGTTGTGAGACGAGAGTTTTCTTTTCTTGCAATTCATGTAAATTTGTAAATTGATGTAATAATTATTTGTATGGCCGCACAACCGGGAAGGGGTTGTAGCCGTCATTGTATAATTTCTTTTTACTGTTTTTGCTCCTAGGATAGACCCATGGAGGGGTGCACAAACTACCGGGTATGCCGAAGTGTCGAGTGGCCTACTCATGGAGATGAGGGAGGTTGCTACACTTCGGGTACTTGGCGGGTAGTTTGCCGCACCCGTAGGGGTCTTGGGTGGGGTTTTGGCTATTCACCGCGACCGTGTTATCTGTTTTTGTTACAGGCTCGTACAAATTACAGATTGCTAGTATATCCAATGTATTTATCTGTGATCTGAAATATTTATCATTGCAGTATATCTATATATGATATTATTTAGGCGTTGCTTATGTTTTACAGACGCGCTAGCCCAGCCCCCGCTCTGTCGTTAGTTAAGTAACCTAACGGGTAATGACGGGGCCCCGTGGCGAATGCGAATGGCATAAGCGTACGTCATATTTTGGTTGTTTTCTGCAATGGTAGGATTAAATGATGGGACGCATTAAAAGAACTAATGCAAGAATATCACGCATTAAAAGAACTAATGCAAGATAATAAACCAAGCTAAAGTCGTTGGAACACTTTCGAAAAACCACTCGGTTCTTTTCAAAAACAACTTTTAAATGCGGAGCTTGAGCCACTCCTTTTAAAAGCTATCTTGTTCCATCGACCAAATCAAGTTCACTACGTTCACGGTTTTGCCAAAACCATCCGTAGCCCTCCGTCGTTTCACATGAATAGTCAATAGTATTCAAGCTGTGTTTGTTGGCCAAAGTCAAGGCACAGTGATTGGTAGCTATTGGGTATTCATGTGCAGCATAGATAGATGCGTTGGTTTGGAACAGCCGTACTGCCTTGTTGGCCAAAGTCAAGGGTAGGTGCGGGTGGATTCAAATTAACCTGGAGAACGACTGGCAGAACTTGACATGTGACTTATGATTTGTTGGCCAAAGTCAAGGTCATAAGAGCATGGGGCAAAAATCCACATCGGGAGTTTCATAAGTACTGAAACTTGCTAGATTTGCATACCATTTGGAGTGTGATGATTCTGGTAGGATTCCTTCAGTTTCGTCACGCAATGATATTTGGATCCCGATCCTACTGTGAGTATATGCTACTCCTCGGGAAATTTCTCACTTAACGATCAATGCTATAAACCTAGTAGGTGCCTAGAAAGGTGTTAGCGGGGCTACGCCCCCAGGGAAAAGAGGTTCTTTAATTAAGGAACTTCGCGAAAGCGTTGGAAAACCTCCCTCGAAGTACCGACACCGGCCTGGCTGAACGGTTAAGCAAGTATTGTGCGGTGGGATTGATCCCGGCTAATTCTTCCTTTATGGTTTGAGGAGGGATTCGAGAAACAGTGGGAGCCATCCTGTTTAGACAAACTAAAAACCACTCTAAACTTGCAAGAGCATCATGCTGAGTGTTTCTTCTTCTCTCTCCTAATTGCAGCGACCAATCAACATGACTGGACTTAAGTTACTCCTAGATAAAAACAAACTGACAGGGCCAAACTACAAAGATTGGCTCAGGAATGTCAAGATCGCAATCACTTATGACAAGCTGGGGTATCTTCTTACCACCAAAGCTCCCCCTGTCCCTGGTCCAACTTCCAGCATCGCGGATAAGGAAATCCGCAAGACTTGGGAGATTGATAGCGCGAAGGCCAAGTGCCTCCTGCTTGCCTCGATGGACAACGAACATCAGAGGAGGCATGAGAATATGGACATGGAGTCCATATTGCTCCATACAAAAGAACTGTATGGAGAGCAATCACGTATCGCAAGATACGAAGCGTCGAAAAAGTTGTTTTCGACAAGATTGGCCGTCGGATCATCAGTAGCCAAGCACGTGCTAAAGATGATCGGCTTCATTGAGGAGCTCGCTGACCTAGGGATCACATTGGAGAGTGAGCTATATACGGATATAGTTCTCCAGTCCCTTCCTTCCACTTACGCCCAGTTTATACTGAACTTCAACCTACAAGAAAAAGAGGTTGAACTATCAGAGCTCCTCAACATGCTGAGGAGCGCAGAGGGCACCCTACAGAAAGGTAGGGAAACATCCACTTTGTTTGTAGGAGGATCATCTTCTTCTAGGTCCAAGGCGAAAGCCAAGGGAAAGAAGAAGAAGGCCCCCGCCAAACCAAGGGGCGGTGTTGGTAAAGTGGATACGAAGGGAAAAGGCAAAGCAACAAAGTTAGCGGGAAAGCTTGTGGATAAGGAAGAATGCTTCTATTGTCATAAGAAAGGACACTGGAAGAATGATTGCAGGGCCTGGAAGGCCAGAACACAGGAATTGAAGCAGGTTGCAGCTTCAGCTTCAGGTGTGTATGTTATTGAAAACTGTCTTTCAATAAACTCTACTTCCTGGGTATTGGTTACCGGATCAGGATCTCATATCTGTAATTCTTTGCAGGCGTTGAGAAACCGTAGTGTTTTGAAAGCAGGTGACATGACCCTCAGAGTTGCAAACGGAGCTAGCATGGATGCTAAAGCCGTGGGGGACTATCACCTGGGAATGTCAGATGGACATGTTTTGGTTTTGCGTAATTGCTTTTTTGTACCCAACGCAACTTGTAATATCATTTCTGTATCTTTAGTTTCTAAAGAAGGTTATGAATTTGCGTTTGTAAGTAATGTTGTAAACATTCACCTTAATCAAGTATTGATTGGGTCAGGTACTCTGAGTAATGGTATATACGTGTTAAACCAACCACAGATTTTTAATGTCCAGAATACACACAAAAGAAAGTCTCCAGAAATAAATCAGACTTTCTTATGGCATTGTAGATTGGGTCACATCAATGAGAGAAGGTTGACGAAGTTACATACAGAAGGGTATTTGAATGCGTTCGAATATCAGTCGTATGCCACTTGTCAATCCTGTCTCAAGGGAAAGATGACAAAGACTCCGTTTACTGGACATGGAGTAAGAGCGAGCGAGCTCTTGGGATTCGTACACAGTGACGTGTGCGGTCCAATGTCTACACATGCCCGAAGCGGACATTCTTACTTCATTACTTTTACGGATGACTTCTCAAGGTACGGTTATGTCTTCTTAATGAAACATAAGTCCGAGGCCTTTGGAAAATTCCAGGAGTATAAGAATGAAGTAGAGAAACAGACCGGCAAAAGTATTAAGATTCTAAGATCGGATCGAGGTGGAGAATACTTAAGTGCCGAGTTCCTGGACTATTTAAAAGAGAACGGAATTCTCTCTCAGCTTACTCCTCCATACACCCCGCAACATAACGGTGTATCGGAGAGACGGAACCGCACCCTATTGGATATGGTGCGGTCCATGATGGGTAATGCTGAGTTACCGCGATCATTCTGGGGGTATGCGCTAGAATCAGCAGCGTACCTTTTGAACCGAGTTCCGACTAAGACTGTGCCTTCCACACCATATGAAATGTGGTGTGGGAAGAGACCCTATCTTAAGCACATTAAGACATGGGGATGTCCGGCTTTTGTCAAAAAGCAGCATGCGGACAAGCTCGAGGCACGCTCAGTACAGTGCAAGTTTGTGGGGTATCCAAAGAACTCAAAAGAATATTTCTTCTACTGTGAAGAGGAACAAAAAGTTCTTGTTTCTCGTCATGCCTACTTCTTGGAAACTGAGTTTTTGGAAAACCAGATAAGTGGGAGCACAGTAGAACTGGAAGAAATTCCAAAACCACGGACTGTTACTGAAAGTTTAGTGGAACCAGAAGGTTCGGAAGAACAGGACATTCCTACGCCGCTCCGCAGAAGTAGTAGGCAGTCTCATCCGCCCGAGAGATACTACTGTTTTCTCATAGACGGGGATAGAGAGGATTGCATCATAGATTATGATGAGCCTACTAGCTTCCAGCAGGCCGTTCAGAGCGTTGACTCAGTGAAATGGCTGGATGCAATGCGGACCGAAATGGAGTCCATGTACACCAACAAGGTATGGACGTTGGACATTGCTCCAGACGGGGTAAAACCCGTAGGATGCAAGTGGATCTTCAAAAGGAAGATTGGTGTAGATGGACAGGTTGAGACCTATATAGCTAGGCTGGTAGCAAAGGGTTTTCGTCAACGACCTAGCTTGGACTACGACGAAACCTTTTCTCCAGTAGCCATGCTGAAATCCATTCGGATCCTTCTTGCCATTGCTGCCTTCCACGATTATGAGATCTGGCAAATGGACGTAAAGACAGCTTTTCTAAATGGAAATTTAGAGGAGTGTGTCTATATGGACCAGCCAGAGGGTTTCATTCAGAGTGGGAGCAGCGGAAAGGTGTGCAAGTTGCTTAAGTCCATCTATGGACTAAAGCAGGCATCGCGGAGTTGGAACATCTGTTTTGATGAGACGGTCAAAGAATTTGGCTTTATCAAAAATCCAGATGAACCATGCATCTATAGTAGATTTGTAGCGAGAACTGTAGTATTCCTCGTTTTATACGTGGATGACATTCTCTTAATAGGAAATGACATTCCTATGCTACAATCTGTCAAGGGGTTCTTGTCACACAGGTTCTCCATGAAAGACCTGGGTGATGCCTCATACATTCTGGGTATCCGGATCTATCGTGACAGATCCAAGAGGATATTAGGACTTTCGCAGTCCAGGTACATCGACACCATACTGAAGAGGTTCAGTATGGAAGATTCCAAGCGCGGTAACCTACCGGCTTGTCACGGGATCACCCTCTCTAAAGAGATGTCTCCCAAGACTGATTTAGAGAGGGATCGCATGTCTATTATACCCTACGCTTCTGCGGTAGGCTCTATAATGTATGCGATGTTGTGTACCAGACCGGATGTAGCTTATGCACTGAGTGTGGTAAGCCGGTATCAGTCTACCCCTGGGGAGAAACACTGGATAGCGGTAAAGAACATTCTCAAGTACCTGAGAAGGACTAAGGAGATGTTCTTGGTGTATGGCGGAAAAGACCTCCAGATCGAGGCCTTTGCTGACTCCAGCTTCCAGAGTGACAAGGATGATTCCAAGTCCATGTCGGGTTTTGTCTTTACCCTCAATGGAGGGGCGGTGTGTTGGAAGAGTTCCAAACAAGAAACCGTTGCAGACTCGACGATGGAAGCGGAATACATCGCTGCATCTGATGCCGCAAAAGAAGCTGTCTGGATGAGGAAGTTCTTGAAAGAACTTCAGGTGGTTCCGTCCATTGTTGATCCAATACCTCTGTATTGCGACAACAACGGGGCTATAGCATTAGCGAAGGAACCCAGATCCCATCAGAGATCCAGGCACATCTTAAGGCGGTATCACCTGATCAGGGAGATCGTAGATCGCCAGGAGATCGAGGTTCGGAGAGTCGCTTCAGAAGATAACACTGCTGATCCATTCACCAAGGCCCTGCCCCAGACTCAGTTCGAGCGGCTGATCGAGATGATAGGTCTTCGATACGCCAGTACATGGCCTTAGTGCAAGTGGGAGATTGTTAGTGTATATGCCCTAGAGGCCATTACTGTATCATACTAGTTTGTATATTACTTAATGGATGCTTGGGATATTCACCTTGTATATACAATCTTGCTCAAAATAGTAGTATGCTACTTGGTTTGTTTCTACTTCAATGTGTACTTGTGTTTATTTCAGTATATCACTTATACGCATTAGTGGAGCCCTTAGGATCTTTGCTTGATTACCAGCGTTGTGATGGCAGTCACACTAGTGGGGGCTGGGTAATCTATAAGCACATCCTTATTCAGGTCCCTGGTCGCAGGACTATCGAGACAGGGCATCGATACTCCGGAGTAGACCAGCGCATGCGCTTCTCATCCCAGTGTGGGAGACGGTCTGTCCCACAGCCGTCAGTACGTCGTACTTGAGATAGTATGCGGGTGCTCGTTAGGTTACGGGTACACTGGACAGGACTCGTCGGGAACTGACTAGTTGGTATTATACCTATCGTCAGTTATCAGTTCCCAGGTGACATGAGTACAGCTTAGTCCGCTGACTTGACACTGTCACTTCGCCTCGGGTGTGTTCCCACTGTACTTTGATCACTACCCTACCACGGCTCAAAGGAGTCGTGTAAACAGGTGGTGGTTGGGTGCAGTCCCGAAGCACTTGGAGGCAGCGACGGTTAGACAGGATTCGTCTCTCCCGGTATTGGGGGTTGACATCGCGCTGTGTCTAGGAGAGCCATTACACGAGTAGTCCCTGGCCAGGGCAAACGAGATATACTGGTAGGTTTCCAGTGTTATCTCAGGGTGTTTTGGGCTTCGCTCCGGCACGACTTGTACCGCTATTGGGGGACTGACGTTTACCGCCCCCTAGGCCCGCCATGCGATGTATCAGACGAACAGACCGGACTGTACGGAGAATGTCACACTCAGGCTCAGTAGGAGTTCAGATGGGTTTCGCCTCGTCGGTCTTCTTGTCGGCATTACCTGGGGACCGTTACGCACAGCTAGTGCCGCTTGCGGTCTGTGGTTAAACCCACTGCCAGCGTAGTGTCGAGTCTTTAGAGTCCCACACAGAAAGCTTTTCGCCTTTAGGCAAAAGAGTAGAGGTCGCATGGTATTGCGACAGGTCGCATGGTTTTGCGACAGGGTTCGGTCACATCCGTGCACTTGTGCACGTACAGTGTCCGGACAGTTTACACTAGCGGGCTTTGGTTTAAGCCAGATCCTAGTGTACCTTATGGGATTGGATTTATCCAGTTTGCATTCGTGTTCCTCGGAACGCGGATGCGGGTGTGTATGCACAGTTGACAGGGAGGCAGAGGCAGCGGATTCTCATTAGGGTTGTTGACAGTTGACCGTTGACTTTTTGACTTTATGCTCAACCCTAATGAGAATATGATATGTGATTAACTATTATATTAATTAAGTATTATGGTGATATGGTTGTTGACTTGTTGACTTTTTGACTTTGGTGACTTGTTGACTTTTGTTGACTTGTTGACCGGTTGACTAGGCTTGACTAGTTGACCATCATGATAACCATGGTTATCATTTCATGCCAAAGACTTTTTCTTGCTTGCTCATTTGAGTAAAATGAGTGCATGACATGATAAGCTTATGGTTGCTTCTAACCATCACATAAGACTTTTTTGATATGATGAGTTATGATCACTTTGGATTATGAGAGGGTGAAAGCCAAAAGAGTTGCTCAATTTTTCTTGCTCATTCTCTCTCTTGTTCTTGAGCTCTCCTCTTGCTCTCACCCTCAACCTCTTGCTCCCTCTCTTGATCTATGGTTCTCTTGTCTCATGAGTTGAGAATCAAGAACCATAGATAAAATCCCATTCTAAATCATCTCTACTCATTCTAGTTCACTAGGTTTAGCAAACCAAGTGAACTAGTTTCTTCAAAGAACGAAGAAGGAGCTAAAGGTCGGAGCTTTCAAGTGGATCTATCTTCGGCGTACGGAGACAACGAGAAGGAGCCATCGAACCACCATCGGAGCTTGAAGAGAAGGAGTTCAAGTTTAGGTATAACCATCTTCATCCGAGTAGCTAAATATCTTTAGCTTAGTTTGCTAGTTTTAGTTTAGGTAAAGATCCCGACCTAGCTTAGTCCATGTTGCCTCTTGCGTTAAAATTTTGATTTTATACCGTTTCCGCCTCCCCGTAAGAACCGGGGGTCGCAACGTGGACTTACAGTGGTATCAGAGCCTAACTAAACTTAAACTAGCTTGGTAGTGAAGTGTAACGAAGTTCGGAACCGGAAAAATCCAAAAACCAAACTTTTACAAAATCTGAGTTTCTGTTGAAATTTTTTCTGGTCAAAATGAAAAACTTTATACTCCTAAATTCGGCTCAGGGTTTTGTGAGAACACCCATGAAAAACGATGCAGTAATTCCTCCAAGCCGCCGCCCATCCGCCGCGTGAGCCCGGTATCCGCCGCGGAAGCGCCGCGTGTTGTAGTCCTCTGTGCATCGTTTTTCGTGCAGTGTGTCTCTGTGTTGGTTTTGGGATTTTTGATATATATTATATGTGCCCAGATTTTCCAGAAAAGAAATTTCCTTTTGGGGTCCTATAATTCCGTATTTTTCCGAACTTCACTGCACTTTGACTATGATGGTTATATCTGTGATGTTTGCATGTATTGAACGTCGGCCAATCGCTATAAGTCGATTGGTCGGGGTTATACATGATCTGTAATGTGCTGGAATGTGTATATAAATATGTTGGATTGTCGCGGGTGAATAGCCGGGGTTGTGAGACGAGAGTTTTCTTTTCTTGCAATTCATGTAAATTTGTAAATTGATGTAATAATTATTTGTATGGCCGCACAACCGGGAAGGGGTTGTAGCCGTCATTGTATAATTTCTTTTTACTGTTTTTGCTCCTAGGATAGACCCATGGAGGGGTGCACAAACTACCGGGTATGCCGAAGTGTCGAGTGGCCTACTCATGGAGATGAGGGAGGTTGCTACGCTTCGGGTACTTGGCGGGTAGTTTGCCGCACCCGTAGGGGTCTTGGGTGGGGTTTTGGCTATTCACCGCGACCGTGTTATCTGTTTTTGTTACAGGCTCGTACAAATTACAGATTGCTAGTATATCCAATGTATTTATCTGTGATCTGAAATATTTATCATTGCAGTATATCTATATATGATATTATTTAGGCGTTGCTTATGTTTTACAGACGCGCTAGCCCAGCCCCCGCTCTGTCGTTAGTTAAGTAACCTAACGGGTAATGACGGGGCCCCGTGGCGAATGCGAATGGCATAAGCGTACGTCATATTTTGGTTGTTTTCTGCAATGGTAGGATTAAATGATGGGACGCATTAAAAGAACTAATGCAAGAATATCACGCATTAAAAGAACTAATGCAAGATAATAAACCAAGCTAAAGTCGTTGGAACACTTTCGAAAAACCACTCGGTTCTTTTCAAAAACAACTTTTAAATGCGGAGCTTGAGCCACTCCTTTTAAAAGCTATCTTGTTCCATCGACCAAATCAAGTTCACTACGTTCACGGTTTTGCCAAAACCATCCGTAGCCCTCCGTCGTTTCACATGAATAGTCAATAGTATTCAAGCTGTGTTTGTTGGCCAAAGTCAAGGCACAGTGATTGGTAGCTATTGGGTATTCATGTGCAGCATAGATAGATGCGTTGGTTTGGAACAGCCGTACTTACCGTACAGTCCGGTCTGTTCGTCTGATACGTCGCATATCAAGTCTAGGGGTGGTAAACGTCAGACCCCAATACTCGATAAGTCGTGCCGATGTGAGGCTCATAACGGGTCGAGAAACTACTGGTAACACTTACCAGCAAATCTCTGATCAGCCCTGGCCAGGGACTTCCCTGTTACGGCCAATCGAGCACAGCGCAACATCAACCCCCAATACCGGGAGAGACGAAACCCCTCCTATCGCTCATTGCCTCCATGTGACTCGGGACTGTACCCAAAGACCACCGTTTTGCACGCCCTCATAGACGTGGTAAGGTGGAGATCAAAGCACAGTGGGAATCACACAAGACTCTATGACGATCTCGGGTCTACAGACTAACCTGTACAAGTGTCACCTGAGAACTGCCATCTGACGTGAGGTATAATACCATCTGGGAGTTCTCGGCGAGTCCGTCCAGTGTACCCAGTCTCCACTGAGCACTCGTATACGATCTCTGGTGTCAAACACCAATGGATATGGGATCATCCATCGCCCAACTCATGGGTCGAGAAACGTATACGCTAGTCTACTCTGGTATATCGATGCCCGTCTCGATACACCCACGACTAGGGACCTTGAAGGATGTACCTATGGACTACCATGCCCCCACTAGTATGATCTTCATCATAGTCCAGGTAGTCAAGTACACATCCTAAGGGCTTTACCAACATGTAACTATAAGACAGTTTAAAGAGACAAGTGTACATGTTAAGATAAAGAGCAACCAGATAGCATACTATCATATCGAGCAAGAAAGTCATCTCTATATATATGTCCAAGCATCCAATATAATATACATCATCTGTACAATACTGGCCTCTAGGGCATACATACAACTAACAAGAACCACTAGCACTTCAGAGGTACTGGCTGTACGTAACGGTTGCCTATGTATTGATTGGAAGGGAAGCTGACCAGCGAACTCATCCATAAACCCTACTGAGCCTAACAGTGACAATATACATACATTCCGGTCCATTCTTCTATGAGTATCGGATATCGGCCTAGGGGCTAGTAACGTCAGACCCCCAATAGCAGTATAAGTCGTGTAAGAGTGTGGCCCAGAACACCCTGAGATACTACTGGAGTACCTACCAGTAAATCTCTTTTCTCGGCCGAGGGCTTTGTGTAATGGCTTTCCTAGGCACAGCGCGATCTCACCCCCAATACCGGGAGAGACGAATCCCCTGCCGATCCACTCACTTGCCTCCATGTGGCTTGGGACTGTACCCAACTTAAACCTGTTTGCACAACTCCTTTGAGCGTGGTAGGGTATTAATCTAAGCACAGTGGGAACTCACACGAGACAAATGACGATCTCAGGTCGATGAACTAACCTGTACATATGTCACCAGGGAACTGCTATCTGACGATATGTATAATACCAATTAGCAGGTTCCCGGCGAGTCCTGTCCGGTGTACTCATAACCCAATGAGCACCTGTATACATCTTAGGTGATCCAACTGACACCAGTGGCTTGTGAGACCGGCCACTGCCCCTCGTCGGGGTCTCGACTGTATACACTAGTCTCCTCTGGAGTATCGATGCCCTGTCTCGAAACTCCCACGACTAGGGACACTTTAAGGATGTGCTTACAGACCTCAGCTCCCACGTATATGATCGCCATCATACTGCTGGTAGTCAAGCAAGAATCCTATGGGCTCTATCATCATGCAATAGTGAACTAAAGCATGTATACGATGATAAAGACAAACCAGATAGCATACTATCATCTCGAGCAAGATTGTCATATTGGTATAGGTCCTGCCTCAATCATTGCAATCACGTACCTGCGATCCAATAATTGACTTTGAGGGCACTATCTCCAACAATCTCCCACTTGCACTTAAGGCTAATTATTGCGACGTCGCATACTCACAGCCCGTGTGATACCGAACATCCGACTCCTCTACTAATCAGTTTCACAAAGCTAGTTTCTAAAACTCTTGTGTTCGAGAAATAGCCTCAGTGAGTGGATCCACCCTTATGTTTCTTTCTATGTCTCTCTTAATCTCTAGTTTGCGGAGAAAGCCATCTCCCGAATCGAGTAACACCTATCTTAGAATATGTCTGAATATCTGATGGGACCTAGTTCATAAATGAACTCCAAATCCAAACTTCTTACACTGTATTGATAACTGAACCTAATCAGTATCCTACACCATGCCTCCCACAGTATCCTCTTGGACCACCTTTCCAAAATACTGTCCCTCGTCAGAGGGAAAACTATAACTCTGACAATCACTCTGTCATCCATGTCACCATGGAAGCCTGGAATGATAACCGTCTCCCGAAGGAGGCTGCTGTCATCAAATCCGTAGAACAAGCACTTATGTTCTAAAACTGCTCCCTTATGTTTCTTCAGGATTGTATTAATCTGAACTTATCGCATCAAGTGTAAAAACAACATCTGGTGTGGTACTTGACATCTCATGATTGACTTAATTGCCTGAGCAAGTGATCTGCCAATCATCCACATCCCTCTCTCCTTTAGTCTCTAAGACACCTTTTTAGAGAAGGTGACTCCATCACCTGCAGGTACACCACCATGCCAGGAGTCAGCTATTCTAAAATACTATTAGAACATTGTCAAAGTACTCATATTGGGAAACTACCCAAATCTAGATCTAAAACCATAGATCTAGTAACCAGAATGTCAGATATTATATCCATATCCTTTGTGAAGAAACAACTGTGTGACTACTATTAGTTATATGTATGCCCTAGAGGCCATTACTGTATATTGGATGTATATTGTAGTGGATGCTGGGTCATATATAGGTAGGACTTTCTTGCTCGACATGATAGTACGCTATCTGGTTGCTCTTTATCTTAACATGTATACTTTCTGTCTCTCTGATTACATGCTGATAATGCCCTAAGGATGTGTACTCGACTTCCAGGACTATGATGCAGATCATACTAGAAGGGCCTGGGTAGTCCATGAGTACATCCTTCAATGTTCCTAGTCGTGGGAATATCGAGACGGGGCATCGATATTCCAGAGTAGACTAGCGTATATCTTCTCGACCCATGTGATGGGCTATGGATGATCCCATATCCATTGGTGTTTGACATTAGAGATGGTATGCGGGTGCTCAGTGGAGACTGGGTACACTGAACGGACTCGCCGAGAACTCCCAGATGGTATTATACCTCACGTCAGATGGCAGTTCTCTGGTGACACTGGTACAGCTTAGTCTGTTGACCCGAGATCGTCATAGATTCTTGTGTGTCTCCCACTGTGCTTTGATTTCCACCCTACCACGGCTCTACTGAGGGTGCAAATAGGTGGTTTTTGGGTACAGTCCCGATTCACATGGAGGCAATGAGCGATAGTAGGGGATTCGTCTCTCCCGGTATTAGGGGTTGATGTTGCGCTATGCTCGACTGGCAATAACAGGAAATCCCTGGCCAGGGTTGCAGTGATATACTGGTAAGAGTTATCAGTAGTTTCACACATGTTATGGACCTCACGTCAGCATGACTTATCGAGCTATTGGGGTCTGACGTTTACCACCCCTAGGCGAGATATGCGACATATCAGACGAACAGACCGGACTGTACGGTAAGTGTTACTGGTTGGATTCACTGGAGTGTGAGCGGGCTTGCTCGTCGATCTTCTGATCGCTCAGTACCCGGGTGGCCGTTACTTTTAGCAGACCGCTTGCGGCTTGTGGGTGTTTGATATGATCATCACCTGCTGCCGGCGTATTGACGAGTCTTTAGAGTCCTACACAGAGGTTTCCTGGCTCAAGCGAAACGAAATAGCAGCGCATATGAGATATGTGCAGGACCGAGAATAATGCGTGTATGTGATACCGTATTCTATTCTTGCGATGAATGTATCGAATGGTTGTATGCGATATAACCTAGTTATCGAATCAAGGATTGATTCGATAAGCCGATACATTGGATACTAGTCGGCTATATGCGACATGACCAGATCATTGAATCAAGTGTTGATTTAATGATTTAATGTATAATTATATATTTGATATATTACTTTGCATTAACTAGTATTGGTTCACTTTAAATGGATTTTCTCATTTGAAATGCACATTGTATATGTGATATATTTTTGTGCACAAGATTGTATCATGTTTGATGATACATGCTAACTTAGGTTTGTGTAAAGAATTAAACCATGGTTAGTTAATGGTTAGGGTTTCATTTGATTTACTTATTCATTTATTTATTTATTTTGGCAAAAGAAAAATAATATGGTGGCTTTCTTTGTTTGCATGTTGAAGCTTCAAGAAGCTTTGAACAAGTCCACCATATTTGTCTCATGCTTAACCCTAACCATTCCACCTAACCATAGTCTATTCTCTACACCTAACCATGGTTACTATATGATAAGTATTCATATTATTTTCCTTTTTAAAAACACTTATCATATATTCTTTCTTCTTCTTCTTCATCTTCAACAATGAAGAAAGCTAGCCTCCATCAATGGCAACTTGAGAAAAAGAGTGAGAAATCCAATTCTAAAGTGAACCTACTTCCTATTTATTCATCCTCTACCTCTTGCCAAGTAGTATAGGGTGTTTTCTTCACAAGTTTCATGACTTGGTGAAGTGGGAGCTTGATCTTGTGATGCCTCGACGTAGATCATCTTCGGCATCGAAGTCGACGACCTAGCCCGTCCATTTCTCCGATGAAACCGATGCTAGAGTCCGGGATCCGATATGGACAGCGGAGGGACATCATCACGAAGCCTAGGAGGTGGAGGACTGGATCTACAAAGGTTGTAGCCTCTTTCCTTTTAGATAAAGTTGTTTATTCGCTTTGCATCGTCTATACATCTAGTTAACGATCCGTTTTAGGGTTTGTAGGCACATGGAAAATTTTGAATTAGCCATGTTTGATCACTTGTGAGACCTCATTAGTGTGCCTATGAACCCTTCAGTGGTAGCAGAGCCTAGCTAAAGCCTTAGGTGATGTGTAGACGACGTTTGAATCCGAATGAACATCGAAACCCTAACTCAAATTGCTCTCTGGACAATTTTCAAAAACGGGGATTTTTTATAATTAAAAATATGCAGAAAAATCAGCAGGAGTTTTTAGGAATTACCATGAAATTCGAGCGGCCAATTCTACTAAAACGCCGCAGAACCGTCGCACGAGCATGGCTCGTGCTGCGGTTCCGCGGCCATATATTCACCATGTGCATTAATTTTTGCACAGTAATTCCTATAATGAAGTGCTGGTTTTCCTGGGAATTTTTAATCTGAACTCAAGAGTTGAGTTTTCTGGGTTATATTGGGAATTCGTATATTCGATCGGATTATCAAACATTGTCTATGTGTTTTTCCGGGTAATTTTAGAATATGTTAAAAAGTTCGACCGGATATAAATACCCACATTTTCCCCTGCCGGAAAATTTCCAATTGTTGGACTTTTCCGTAGTTTAATGACGTTCTAAGTAGTGCAAGTAACGCGATGGTCCCTCTAGAAGACAACAAACCTTAACTCGATTATGTGACCGTCTTGAACTGCCCTTTGAACCTTCGGGTTTGGGGCAGTACGGCGTGCCACATGTGAGGCGTTGGCTTGACCCTTCTATGGCTGGACCGTTGGTACTGAGGCATGAACTGAATGTTTTTAGACTTATTTCATGTGTTGAGCTGTATTGGGAAAACCTGGGTGTTCGATTGTTCGATCGGAAAGTTTAACATTTTCTATTTATCCGGAATGTGATACAATATTTGGAATCCACAAGTAGTTATGAGATAACTAAATGAATGTTATAAACATAGCAGTTTAGTCTCACTTGATCGGTTGCCACGGAATTTTGATGTGATCAAAAGTCCGTCGCAATCACGTAGCGTACGCGGATACTCGCCGGGTAAACTTAATAGACAGCCTCGCCCCATAGCCCCGACCAAGTGACTGTAGGAGAACCCCGTCGCCGAAAGCATCCGTTCGGGTGCTCGTGGCAGCGGTGTTCCGCCTTGGTGCACTTCGTCGACGGTATCGGGGGTGCGGCCGCCTACTAAAGTTTGCGACGAGCATTCGATCAGGATGTCGGGAATCTTGCTGAATTGCCCGACTTGATATTGAAAAGAGTTTTCGATAATGAGACTAAAATGCGGGGTTTATAATTGTTAGGCATGTGATGTCTAAGTATTTCATTTGATTAGGCATGCGATGTCTAAAGAGGATGTGGATTCCAACTGTTGTAGTTTTACACTTTCTTTTTTGTGATCGTAAGTGTAATATGTGATATCGCCGGTTTCGTTGCTATATGTCAACGACAATTGGGATGCGCATATTTACTTACGTTGATGACATGTGATGTTATGTGTTGCTGGATATGTTATATTGGATCGTCGTGTTTGAATAGCCGGGGGGTTTTATGTGAGATGTGTGTTTTTCATTTTCATTCATATAAAAACTTGTATGTAATATTCTTTTATTGGGACACTTCCAGGTTGCGGATGATGTCACCTTTTGTATATTGTTTACTTTTTCGTATTAGGATAGACCCAAGGAGGAGGGCACAAGTAACCGGGTTCTAGGGTCCAGTGGGAGACCATCTCGAGGAGTCGAGTCCAGATCTCCTAACCCTAGAATTGGTACGGTTGCTTGCCGCTCTCGTAGGGGTCTAGGGGTGTAGGATTGGCTATTCATCACGACCGTGGAATCCGTGTTTTATACTGGCTCGTATTAAAAACACGGACGTCCTAGTATATCCAATATTTCATATGATATTTTCTGCTGCGTTATCTGTGATGTGATCATGTGATGTGTTCAGATAGATATTATATATAGTATATATGATATATTATATAGACGTTGCTTATGTTTTACACCCGCACTAGCCCTGCCTCGCTCTGGCGTTAGTTACCTAACCTAACGGTGCAGACGGGACATCGAGGCGAATGCGGATGGCATAAGCATACGTTATATTTATCTGTGATGTTTAGGTGGACTTAAATGATGGGATATTCATTAATGAGATTAATGAAAGAAATTAAACCTAATTGATGTTGTGGAATCGAATTTCAAAAACAAAACAGGTAGCTACAGTTCTTCCTTTGCATCGCGTTGTTCATTATTGAACATCCTGCACCTTATTCGATGAGGAAAGGACCGAGATCCTTTCACCGGGAGTGACTCCTTTAGCAATAACTGGCAGATGCTACAACCCTCGGTTTGTATTTTGATCGCTTCTATAGTTTTCGCTTTGCACAGTGATATATATGATATATCCCGCACCTCATTCGACGAGGAAAGGGCCGACGATCCCTTCACCGGGAGTGACCCCTTTAGCAAAACTAGAAAAAGCCTCAAAAACATTCCATTTAAAACCATTTGATTCCGCAACGAAATCAAGTTCAAAGGGTTAAAGGTTTTTACAAAAACCATTCGCAACCTTCCGTCATTTTAGGAAGTAGAGTACTTAGTATTCGTGCTGTGTTTGTTGACCTTAGTTAAGGCACAGTGTACGGTAGCTAAGTGATGTCTTCCTACACCGCATATGAAGCGATTAGTTAGGACAGTCATGTGACTTTGTTGACCTTAGTTAAGGGTCATGTGGGTGGGTCTAATTAATCACGAAATAACGGATAGAACTTGACTAGTACTTATGATTTGTTGACCATAGTTAAGGTCATAAGTGCTAGGGGTAAAAATCTTTATCAGGAGTTTCAAGTGTTGAAATTTGCAATGAGATTGCATACCTTCTATATGATAGTTGGATCCCGATACCCACTGCGAGTAATTGTTACTCCTGGGAGAGTTTTGCACTTTGCAATTAGCCGATCAAGTAGGTGTCTAGAAAGGTGTCAACGGGGTTACGCCTCTGGGAAAACGAGGTTTACTGTAATTAGGTCCATGCGAAAGCACGAGGAACCTCCCTCAAAGTACCGACACTGGCCTGGCTGAAAGATTGGCGAACTTGTAGAGTGTAATTAATCCCGGCTAGTCTTTGCTTTTAGGGTTTGAAGGAAGTTTGATAAAAACAGTAGGAGCCATCCTGAAATATATAACCAATCTAATCTTGCAAGAGCGCACGCAGAGTGTTTTCTTCTCTCTCTCTCCAGGTAGCGACCATATCACGCCTTAATCAAGATAATAATATGGATGTATTGACCGAACCCTCTTGTTATACTGAGCTGGGGAACGTTGGTCCCGCTCCAACTTATAATTGTTATAAGACAGAGCAGGAAATAGGGGAATACCAGAATTCCTATGCCGCCCAAACGAAGAAAGTGCATATGATGCATCTCCTTCGGGTGTGTTCATTACAAAGAACTGTTTCTCAGTATCCTCTGAATCCTGGGTATTTGATACAGGATCAGGATCCCAGATATGTAATCTGTTACATAGGGCTACAAAAGGGTAGAAAACTGAGAACGGGTGATAAGTTTCATGAGACAGAGAACGGGGCAAGTGTTGCAGCCAAGTCTGTTGGTCACTGTAACCCTGTATTACCAATACATTGATTCTGAACAAATGCTATTAGATACCGAACCTGATATACAAAATCATATCAGTCTCTTTATTAGTAAAGAAATGATAAAATTTTGTATTGATGGATAATGTTTTGAATATTTCCTATATCAAAAGTTGATCGGTTCAGGCACGTTATCTAAAAGCATTGATGTTCTAAATCAAACTACAGTTCCTAGTATACAGAACACACACAAGAGGAAGAGTTCATAAATGAACGATTCCTTCTTGAGGCATTGTAGACTAGGTCATATCAATGCGACCCGACTGGCTGAAGTTACATTCTAGATGCATATTTAAATCAGTTTGAATTTACATCTTGTGAAACTTGCCAGTCATGTCACAAAGATTAGATGACCATAGCTATGTTTATTGGAAACAGGGAAAGAGTTAGTAAACTCTTGGGATTGATACATGATGATGTATGTAAGGTCTCCTGTCTACATATGCCAGGACCGGTTCTTTGTACTTCATTATACTCTCTGATAATCTCTCAAAATTAAGACATATGTTCCTGTTGAAACACAAGTCCGAACCTTTTGAGATATTCACAGAATATAAGTTAGAAGTAGAGAACCAAAATACGGGTATAAGTATTATATCCTATGTTGAGATCAGGGAGGAGAATACTTGTGCATAGAATTCCTGGACTATTCCAAAGGAGGATGAGATTCTCTCTCAGCATTACTCCTCCGTATACACCATAGCAGGATGGTATATCGGGCAGAGCAATCACACCCTATATGATATGGTGCGCTCTATGATGAGTACTACTGAGTTTCCTATTAGGGAGTTATGCACTTATGAAGTTGCATGCCTATTGAATAGGGTTCGAATCAAATCAGTGCCTACCACTCCATATAAGATATGGTATGGGAAGAGCCTATCTCTTAAGTAAGTTAAGATTTGGGATTGTCCGGCCTGTGTCAAAAGCAAAATTCGGACAAAATCAAGGCAAGGTCAGTTCTGTAGAACTGGAAAGGTTCCAGCAATACAAAACTGCAGCTGATGATTTGACAGAACCAAAGGATTCAATAGTTCCCGACGAACCTCAGCCTCTCCGCCGATCTAGTAGAGTTCCTCATCCGCCTGAGAGATACCTCGGTTTCTCGATGATAGTGGGAGCGAGGACTGCATCATGAGATGATGACCCAACTAGATTCGAGCAGGCCATCGAGAGTAGGGAATCTGTAAGAATGGCTGGATGCTTAGCGATCTGAGATGGAATCCATGTACACCAGCAAAGTATGGACTTTGGGTGCTATATCCGAAGGGTTAAATCCCCATCAGGAGCAAGTATATCTTGAGAAGATTACTTGGTGTAGATGGAAAAGTTAAGACTTTCAAAGCTAGACTTGTTAAAGGTTTTAGTCATCAACCAGGCGTGGATAATGATGATACCTTTTCCTGTGGCTATGCTTAAGTCCATCCGGATCCTACTTGCCACGGCTACATACCATGACTACGATATCTGGTGGTTGGGTGCCATGACTACTTTTCTAAATAATGATTTAGAAGAGAACGAATATAAGAACACAGCCAGAGGGCTTCGTAAACAGTGGGAGTAGCGGAAACGTGTGCAAGTTGCTTTACAGAAAAAAGCAGGCATCGTGGAGTTGGAATGTCTGTTTTGATGTGATGGTCAAAGTGTTTGACTTTATCGAAATGGTATATGAATCTTGTATGTACAAAAAGGTAGTAGAGAGTAAGGTGGTCATCCTCGTATTATACGTGGACAACATACTCTTGATAGGAAAAGAGTTTCCTATGCTACGCACGGTCAATCTCCTCTTATCACATGGATTCTCCATATAGGATCAAAGTGATACATCCTAAATCCTGGGTTTTGGATCTATGAGATAGATCTAGATGGATGTTAGGATTCTCACTAGTTGTAGTGAGATGGTATCAATCGATCCTGGGGAGAATCACTGGAAGTGTTCCAGGGTGATAAGGACGACTGAATGTCAGTCACAGGCATTGTCTTCATCCTCAGTAAAGGGACGGTATGTTGGAAGAGTTCCAAGCTAGATACCGTGGCAAACTAGACGATAAAGGCTGGTAACATCGCTATTAAAGATTCTACCAAAGAGGCAGTTTGGGTGTATATTGGTTCATGAGATGAACTAGGTTCCTACCATTGTATGACAATGGAAGTGTGGCTTCGGCCCAGGAACCCTGGTCCTATCAGTGACCCAGACATATTCTGAGGCAGCATCACCTGATCATGGAGATAGATGATCTCCAGGGTGATCGAGGTTAGGAGAGTAGACTCAGAGGACAACACGGCGGATCCACTCACAAAGGCTTTTTCCCAGAGAGAGACTTATATGGGATGGTTGAGTATGTGATACTGCAACCACTGTTACAGATGGCCCTAGTGCAAATGGGAGATTGTTAGTTATATGTATGCCTTAGAGGCCATTACTGTACATTGGATGTATATTGTAGTGGATGCTGGGTCATATATAGGTAGGACTTTCTTGCTCGACATGATGGTACACTATCTGGTTGCTCTTTATCTTAACATGTATACTTTCTGTCTCTCTGATTACAAGCTGATAAAGCCCTTAGGATGTGTACTCGACTTCCAGGACTATGATGCAGATCATACTAGTGGGGCCTGGGTAGTCCATGAGTACATCCTTCAATATTCCTAGTCGTGGGAATATCGAGACGGGGAATCGATATTCCAGAGTTGACTAGCGTATATCTTCTCGACCCATGTGATGGGCTATGGATGATCCCATATCCATTGGTGTTTGACATTAGAGATGGTATGCGGGTGCTCAGTGGAGACTGGGTACACTGAACGGACTCGCCGAGAACTCCCAGATGGTATTATACCTCACGTCATATGGCAGTTCTCTAGTGACACTGGTACAGCTTAGTCTGTTGACCCGAGATCGTCATAGAGTCTTGTGTGTCTCCCACTGTGCTTTGATTTCCACCCTACCACGGCTCTACTGAGCCGTGCAAACAGGTGGTTTTTGGGTACAGTCCCGATTCACATGGAGGCAATGAGCGATAGGAGGGGATTCGTCTCTCCCGGTATTGGGGGTTGATGTTGCGCTATGCTCGACTGGCCATAACAGGAAATCCCTGGCCAGGGTTGCAGTGATATACTGGTAAGAGTTATCAGTAGTTTCACACATGTTATGGACCTCACGTCAGCATGACTTATCGAGCTATTGGGGTCTGACGTTTACCACCCCTAGGCAAGATATGCGACATATCAGACGAACAGACCGGACTGTACGGTAAGTGTTACTGGTTGGATTCACTGGAGTGTGAGCGGGCTTGCTCGTCGATCTTCTGATCGCTCAGTACCCGGGTGGCCGTTACGTTTAGCAGACCGCTTGCGGCTTGTGGGTGTTTGATATGATCATCACCTGCTGCCGGCGTATTGACGAGTCTTTAGAGTCCTACACAGAGGTTTCCTGGCTCAAGCGAAACGAAATAGGAGCGCATATGAGATATGTGCAGGACCGAGAATAATGCGTGTATGTGATACCGTATTCTATTCTTGCGATGAATGTATCGAATGGTTGTATGCGATATAACCTAGTTATCGAATCAAGGATTGATTCGATAAGCCGATACATTGGATACTAGTCGGTTATATGCGACATGACCAGATCATTGAATCAAGTGTTGATTTAATGATTTAATGTATAATTATATATTTGATATATTACTTTGCATTAACTAGTATTGGTTCACTTTAAATGGATTTTCTCATTTGAAATGCACATTGTATATGTGATATATTTTTGTGCACAAGATTGTATCATGTTTGATGATACATGCTAACTTGGGTTTGTGTAAAGAATTAAACCATGGTTAGTTAATGGTTAGGGTTTCATTTGATTTACTTATTCATTTATTTATTTATTTTGGCAAAAGAAAAATGATATGGTGGCTTTCTTTGTTTGCTTGTTGAAGCTTCATGAAGCTTTGAACAAGTCCTCCATATTTGTCTCATGCTTAACCCTAACCATTCCACCTAACCATAGTCTATTCTCTACACCTAACCATGGTTAGTATATGATAAGTATTCATATTATTTTCCTTTTTAAAAACACTTATCATATATTCTTTCTTCTTCTTCTTCATCTTCAACAATGAAGAAAGCTTGCCTCCATCAATGGCAACTTGAGAAAAAGAGTGAGAAATCCAATTCCAAAGTGAACCCACTTCCTATTTATTCATCCTTTACCTCTTGCCAAGTAGTATAGGGTGTATTCTTCACAAGTTTCATGACTTGGTGAAGTGGGAGCTTGTTCTTGTGATGCCTCGACGTAGATCATCTTCGGCATCGAAGTCGACGACCTAGCCCGTCCATTTCTCCGATGAAACCGATGCTAGAGTCCGGGATCCGATATGGACAGCGGAGGGACATCATCACGAAGCCTAGGAGGTGGAGGACCGGATCTACAAAGGTTATAGCCTCTTTCCTTTTAGATAAAGTTGTTTATTCACTTTGCATCGTCTATACATCTAGTTAACGATCCGTATTAGGGTTTATAGGCACATGGAAAATTTTGAATTAGCCATGTTTGATCACTTGTGAGACCTCATTAGTGTGCCTAGGAACCCTTCAACTACCACAATACAACCGATCGTAGTATAGGAATTTTACTTCCTACTCTGGGTATATCATCCAAATACCAGGAAATCACACCTTACTACCTTCTTAACAGATCCATCCCCTATTCTGATGAAGTCAACCGTATGACTTTCACATCAAAATTATATGATCTTTCTCTGCTATATCTGCTCAAGTCTATAAATAGACATAAGCAACTTGCCCACTATACTACCGCTGCTCCCACTGACTACGACAACTCTCTGACAGAATAATATACACGTGCACTTCTAAAGTCAGTTTAGAACGACGCTATACATATCTTCCTGCCGGGTCTCATAGTCTGGAACAACAGTAGTGTCATGTCTGGGTAAACAAGAACTTCCCTGTCACCGTCCTTGAGGCTACCGGAGTACCTCTCGGGTGTCTGAGATTACCCACCATATCTGCGGAGTGGCTATTGGAATGTCAAACCAGATTGAATATATAGGTCCTATTAAATTTTCCGTAATCGTTTGCGGTTCTGGAATCACTTTCAGTTCTACCATACTCCCACCACTGTTTTCTGAAAAACTACATTTTACTAAAACTGTGGCGAGTCAAGAACAATATCACTATTGATCTTCCAGATGGTAGAAATGTCAACCCTCGTCAAAGCCAGGGTCAACCCACAAACTACCATTACAGAAACGTGCCTTGAGTTATCCAGTGTCTGGTTTTAAGCATAAGCCGGACAACTCCCCGTATCTTAACATCGTTAAGATATGGACCATTCTATATACAATATAGAAATAGAGGCACTAATTTAATTGGAACCAGATTCAAAATATGCAATTGTCTCCAGTGCATATCAACTTAATTGAGATAGGCTAATCAGCATTACTCAACTTAGGAATACATCCAATTATGAGTAACCCGAAAGAGAAACAAGTTTCTCAAAATCATTACTTGAATACCATTCACAAGAATCTACATCTTTGATTTCTTTGAAGAATCCCGATACTAGCGATATCTGGTTCTCTACTTTATTCTTATACCCATAATTTCTCAAAACTTAGACATTGTATTTCTACGAAACACTTGTCTAAAAAAACTAGAGAAGTCACAAGTAAACAGAACATAGTACGAGGATCTACCCCTTTGTCCTGACGGACACTGGACAACATACAATACTGTGTATAAGTCCGCTGAGTTTGTATAACTCAAAACCTGTGCATTATAGGTTGAAAACTGTACCCAGGCGATTTCCTCAAATATCACCAATTACAACGAATTCCGATATAATGAGGATGATCACCTTATTCCCAATAACTTACTCCCACTCATAATCTGTAAAACCATACAGATATGAGAATAAAACCTGGTAAATACATACCCTGGAGTAAGTATCTAATCGGGAAATCAGTTTTCCTTTAACAATGCACTGAAACATGAAAATGTTTCGTAGGGGTATCTTGGTATTCCTAGTAATGCCTCTTCCACAATCTAATTCATGACTTTAACCGTATATTTTATTGCCATCACTCCAAATCCCTTTATTTGTCTTTATTCATTACCTTCTGTACACCATCGTTAGGCTAAATGGTTTTCTTCCTTCCCTACCGTTCGGCACCAGCCTATGGTTTGGAAGAAGACTATCCAGTAAGCATAATAGGTGTACTCTCCTAATCCTAGGAGTACTCGTAACTTGAGAGAAGGTGGTGATAAAAAACAACTGAATAATACCTTATTCTTTTAAAGGTGAAAAAGGAGTGGCGATGAAGTACGCGGTTTGGTCGTGAATGATAACAGCCGCAATTTACTTTGCCCTCTTTCTAATCCCTTTATTTTGTCTTTACATATTATCTTCTGCACACCCTACTTAGGCAAATTGGTTTTCTTCATTCCCTACCTTTCGGCACCTACCTATGGTTTGGAATAAGACTATCCAATAAGCGTAATAGGTGTACTCTCCTAATCTAAGGAGCCCTCGCAACTTGAGAGAAGGTGATAATAAAAGACAACTGAATAATGCCTTATTCTATTTCACCTGAACCTGGATCCATCCTCGAAGAAGTCCCTTTGAGTTCGTATATAACCATACGATGGATCTATCCAATGGAAGTGGATGTCCGTAGTAATACGGGGTGTTCTGAGAAATACAAAGGGTAAAAGAAGGAGTGGCAATGACTTATGCAATATAGACAATCCAAAAGCCAGTATTTTAAGAAGGTTCGGTCAACTTGGTCACTGAGTCATAGTCTAGGGTCGGTCAAAGGTCGCTGCCAAAGAGAGAGAAAAGAAACACTCTGCGTGCACTCTAACCTAGATCAGAATGTTTATCACTTCATCTAATTAGGAAACCTCCCACTGTAATCTCAAATTCTCCTCCACCTGAATGAAGAATTAGTCGGGATCACCCGAAGAGTAAACTAACTCATTAGTGAGAATCGGGATCCAACTATCATCGCATGATAACTTGATGGAAGCCACTCAAGTTATAACACTCCAAAAGGTATGCACATGCCTGGCAAGTTTCCTGTATGTTTGAAACTCCCGATATATATTTTTGCCCCATGCTCTTATGACCTTGACTAAAGGCCAAATATCTCATAAGTCGCATGTCAAGTTCTATCCATCATTATCCAGGTCAATTTGAACCCACCCATACATACTCTTGACAAAGGGCCAAATATAGTAATACGACTGTCCCAAACCAACGCATCTATCTATGCAACATGTGAACACCCCAGCAGCTACCAATCACTATGTTTTGACTAAGGGCCAAGTATACGTAGCTTGAATACTACTGACCATCCATAAGAAATGACGGAGGGCTACGGCTGGTTTTTGGCAAAAACCTTTAACGTAATGAACTTGATCTCGTTGAAGGAACCTGATAGCTTATTATAAAAATATAGTGGTGAAAACCTTTTGCTAAAGAGGTCACTCCCGGTGAAGGGATCTCGGCTCTTTCCTCGTGGAATGAGGTGCAGGATATTCCAACTGAATACCGCTATGCAAAGCAACTTGTAATCGACTATAGTGAAGTTATTACCCTGACGTAAACTTCTGCCCAAGGGGTCACTCCCGGTGAAGGGATCTCGGCTTGCCTCGTCGAATGAGGTGCAGGATATTCCATTTGAATATCACTATGCAAAACAAAAGAAAATATCTTTGTAATAACACCTTTTAAAATTTGTTCTAACAACATCAAATATAGGTTTTTTTTATCCATGCATTGATAAGAATCAATGCAGTCCCATCAATCAATCACACCAGAAAAGAACGAAAATAAAATGTACGTATATGCCATCCGCATTCGTCACCGGGTCCCGTCATCACTCGTTAGGTTACTTAACTAACGACAGAGCGGGGGCTGGACTAGCGTGGGTGTAAAACATATACAACATCTAATAGTATATATACCAATATACGGTAATCGCCCCAGGCGTGATAATATGCAACATTACAGAAAAGTAATAAGTATCAAAGAACAATACAGATAATCTGGCATCCCCGGGTTTCACAGACCCGCTGCAGAAACCCGACGTTCCCCTGGTCGTTTAGATAGCATGTGCAATGAAACCTAGACCCCTACAGGTGTGGCAAGTTACCCGCCAAAACCAGAAGTGAGGTAGTCCCCACATCATAGTGAATGGAACACCCAGCACTTCACGGAATCCGGTAAATTGAGCACCCCACCTTGGGTCAACCTGTACCCCCTACGAGTGCGGCGAATAGTCTGCCAATTCTAGAGTGAGGTCCCTTTGCCTCTCAAAGCCATGAGATACGGACCCGTTGCCCTCTAGAACCCGGCTATCCGTGCACTCCGTCGCGGGATAAACTTAGTACAGAAATAAAAATATGTACAACGGGTACATCGACCTCAACCCGGTCGTGCCCCAAAAGAATATTATACAACAGGCAGTGACGGCAGTCTACATGTTGGACGCTCGACCCGCAATATCAAATGTACAAATAAATCCAAACAGCACTATCATTGCACCCTGCTATCCACCACGATATATCCGCAAAATCACAGCACAACACAGAACATCAACGCGAATGTCACGTTCTCAAACCCGTCTAAATGAACTATAGCAATTAGACGCGGTTTACGGATCGAATGACATTCCCGGTCGGAGATATAAAGTAAGTACTGTAAACTAACAAGTTTAAAATTTCGATCGACAAAATTTCCTGAAGTGGGCCCCACGTACATCTGTTGTACAGTAACAAAATCTGGGCCTAAAAGAAATGTTCCAAATACCACAATTTCCACTGAAGAAGCCATTGTAGAAATTTAGACCACTGGTCCCACAGATTGGCCGCGGATGCGCGGTCAAACCATAGGTTGGACCGTGGATCCGCGGTGTTCTTGTGGGGTCACGTGACCAAATTTCTACAGTTAGCTTAGAAAACCCTGCACAACTTTCTGTGATATGCAAATTAATTTTTTGGACCTGATTTAAAATCGACAGAAACTGTGAACTGGAAAAATGTAGTTTTCGAAAATCCGTTCGATCGATATTTTAAATGTGTTAGCACAAGTTAGTATAGCTTAATGGTGAGGCTTTGATACCACTGTAAGTCCACAGTAGCGCCTCGACCGTCCAACAGATGCCAAATGCGGAACAAAAACTTTTTACAACTGGCGCTATTGCGTACTATAACCCGGATCTGCCATTAAAGCTAAACTAACAAACTACAAAGTGGGTAGAAGAGTTATACCGGACAATCCGAGTCCTTCGGTCATCAAACATCATCCCACACTTTGTTGTGGCTGCTCCGATCTCCTGAATCTCCAATCTTCTCGTCCAGGTGGCACCACGTCGATGGATCTTTAAACGGGCTCCCGCCTCTGAACCGAAGCAACTCGATCGTCAAGTTTGCTAGAAGAGACGACCAAGATGATGTAGAGAATGAGTAGAACACTTTGTCTCGCTACGTCCAAAGCCGTGTACGAACGGTTAATGAAGTTGCTTTTTGGATCGGGTGAAATGAGAAATGAGGCCATCTAATTTTCATGAACCCGAATCTATCATAATCTTTTTTCCCTCAAATGAACAACCATGAACCTCCACAAAGGGGTGGCCGACCACTAAATAGGCAAAGGGGGATGAGTGTAGGAGGAGGTATGGTGACCATAAAGATAAACCTTATCAATGACTCACTTAAACACCTAGTATGAACACATTAATGTAAAGAATGACTCATTAACCTTAGTCACCCTTTCATTAATGCACCGTTAATGAATAAATGAGTCACAAGCCACCTCATCATCCTAGTCACCATCTAGAAGCTTCCATACTCATCTCAAGAAAAGATAAATACGCATTTAACCGAATGTTAAATACGGCTGATAGAAAACTGGAAACTGGCAACTTCCAAAAGTGATACTGAAACGATTTTCAGAATAACCCCCTAATGGTATAAACATCCCCGCATTTGTATTACGACCGAATACAAATGCATATGAGACAAAGATATTAAATCTACACAGTATAATACTCGGATCCGGCTTAAACCAAAGCCGACCAGTATTTTCTGCCCGAAATATGACACGTGCGTAAACGCACGTGCATTTTCCGAACTCTGCCAGAAAACCATATGGCCTCTACAACGTTTCGCCCGAACTTGGGAAAGTGTCTGTGGGGGACTCTAATGACTCATCAACACACTGGCACTGGGTATAACCACTAGCACGTCAGAGGTACTGGCTGTACGTAACGGTTGCCTATGTATTGATTGGAAGGGAAGCTGACGAGCGAACTCATCCAAAAACCCTACTGAGCCTAACAGTGACAATATACATACAGTCCGGTCCGTTCGTTTATGAGTATCGCATATCGGCCTAGGGGCTGGTAACGTCAGAGCCCCAATAGCAGTATAAGTCGTGTAAGAGAGTGGCCCAGAACACCCTGAGATGCTACTGGAGTACTTACCAGTAAATCTCTTGTCTCAGCCGAGGGCTTTGTGTAATGGCTCTCCTAGACTCAGCGCGATCTCACCCCCAATACCGGGAGAGACGAATCCCCTGCCGATCCGCTCACTTGCCTCCATGTGGCTCGAGACTGTACCCAACTAAAACCTGTTTCCACAACTCCTTTGAGCATGGTAGGGTAGTAATCTAAGCACAGTGGGAACTCACACGAGACAAATGACGATCTCAGGTCGATGAACTAACCTGTACACATGTCACAAGGGAACTGCTATCTGACGATATGTATAATACCAATTAGCAGGTTCCCGGCGAGTCCTGTCCGGTGTACTGATAACCCAATGAGCACCTGTATACATCTTAGGTGATCCAGCTGACACCAGTGGCTTGTGAGACCGGCCACCTCCCCTCGTCGGGGTCTCGACTGTATACACTAGTCTACTCTGGAGTATCGATGCCCTGTCTCGAAACTCCCACGACTAGGAACACTTTAAGGATGTGCTTACAGACCCCAGCTCCCACGTATATGATCGCCATCATACTGCTGGTAGTCAAGCAAGAATCCTATAGGCTCTATCATCATGCAATAGTGAACTAAAGCATGTATACGATGATAAAGACAAACCAGATAGCATACTATCATCTCGAGCAAGATTGTCATATCGGTATAGGTCCTGCCTCAATCATTGCAATCACGTACCTGCGATCCAATAATTGACTTTGAGTGCACTATCTCCAACAAGAAGAAGGTCCTCCAACATAAAAAGCGGGTGTTTCCCCTACATTTTTTAGGGTGCCCTCTGCACTCCTCAACATGTTGAGGAGTTCCGGAAGTTTAACTTCTTTTCCTTGCATGTTGAAGTTCAGGATAAACTGGGCGTAGGTGGAAGGAAGGGACTGGAGAATCAAGTCAGTGTAGAGCTCATTCTCTAACGTGGTCCCGAGGTCCGCGAGCTCATCAATGTAGCCAATCATCTAAAGCACGTGTTCCGCTATAGATGATCTGACGACCAATCTCGCCGAAAACAACTTTTCGAGACTTCGTATATGGCGATACGGGATTGCTCTCCATACAGATCCTTTGTATGGAGAAATATGGATTCTAGGTCTATATCCTTATGCCTCCTCTGATGTTCATTGTCCATAGAGGCAAGTGCGATGCACTTGGCCCTCGCGCAATCAATCTCCCAGGTCTTATGGATTTCCTTATCCGCGACGCTGGATTGAGAACCTTGGACATGGGGAGCTTTGGTGGTAAGAAGATACTCCAACTTGTCATAAGTGATTGCCATTTTGACATTCCTGAGCCAATCTTTGTAGTTTGGCCCTGTCAGTATGTTTTTATCTAGTAGTAACTTAAGGGCGGTCATGATGTTTGGTCGCTGCAATTAGGAGAGAGAGAAGAGACACATTAGCATGATACTCTTGCATGTATAGAGTGGTTTTTAATTTGTCAAAACAGGATGGCTCCTACTGTTTCTCGAATCCTTCCTCAAACCATAAAAGAAGAATTAGTCGGGATCAATCTCACCGTTCAATACTTGCTTAACCGTTTTGCCAGGCCAGTGTTGGTAGTTCGAGGGAGGTTTTACGACGCATTCGCGAAGTTCCTTAATTCAATAACCTCTTTTCCCTGTGGGCGTAGTCCCGCTAACACCTTTCTAGACACCTACTTGGTTTATAGCATGATCGTTAAGTGAGAAAGTTTCCCGAGGAGTAGCATATACTCACAGTAGGATCGGGATCCAAATATCATCGTGTGATAAATCTGAAGGAATCCTACCAGAATCATCATACTCCAACTGGTATGCAGCACTAGCAAGTTTCAGTTTCTTTAGAAACTCCCGATGTGGATTTTTTTTGGCCCCATGCTCTTATGACCTTGACGTATGCCAAAATATCATAAGTCACATGTCAAGTTCTACCCATCATTTACCAGGTTAATTTGAACCCACCCGTACATACCCTTGACGTAGGCCAAAATGGCAGTACGATTGTCTCAAACCAATGCATCTATCTATGCAACAGATAAATATCCGGCAGCTACCAATCACTATGCCTTGGCATATGTCAAAATACATAGCTTGAATACTACCGAATATTTAACTGAAATGATGAAGGGCTACAAATGGTTTTGGCGAAACCATGAACGTAGTGAACATGATATAATCGAAGGAACCTGATAGCTTTTAAAAGGAGTGGTTTATGCTCCGCGTTTAAAAGTTGTTTTGAAAAGAAACCGAGTGGTTTTGAAAATTGTTCCAACGATTTAACTTTGGTTTATTTTCTTGCATTAATTTAATGCGTCCCATCAATTAATCCTACCATTGCAGAAAACAACGAAAATATGACGTACGCTTATCCCATCCGCATTCGCCACGGGGCCCCGTCATCACACGTTAGGTTACTTAACTAACGACAGGGCGGGGGCTGAACTAGCGCGGATGCAAAACATAAGCAACGCCTACTAGATATCATATATAGATATATACATTCGTCAGATGCAATGATAGCCATTCCAGATCACAAATGAACACATTGGATATGCTAGGAATCCGCGTTTCGTTCGAGCCTGCAACGAAAGACGGATTACACGGTCGCGATGAATAGCCAAACCCCACCCTAGACCCCTATGGGTGCAGAAAACTACCCGACAAGTACCCGAAGTGATGAAACCTCCCTCAACAAAGTGAGTAGGCCACTCGGCACTTCAAAGTACCCGGTAGTTTGTGCACCCCACCTTGGGTTCATCCTAGGAGCAAATACAGTAAAAGAAATAATATACAATGGCGGCTACAACCTCATCCCGGATGTACGGCCATAACAATAATATTACATCAATTTACATATTACATCAAATGAAAGATAAAGAAAACTCTCATCTCACAATCCCTGGCTATTCATCCGCGACAATCCAACAAGTTCATATACACAATCCAACAACATTACAGATCACAGATATGCACAACCCCCACTAATCGACGTATAGCGATTAGTCGACATTCAGTGCATAAATCACATTACAGATATAACCATTTAGCAAAAGTTTGTAGAACTTTGATCAAAATACCAATTTGTAACCACCCCAAACACAACATTGTTCTTTGGATAATCTGGGCAGAAACAAAATATTTTAGAAATCCCAAAACATCATTCTAAACAATATGCAAGAAATCCGAGTCGCGGCCGAGTAAACTCGGCCGCGGAACCGTGGCGAAACGCTTGGTTGCGCCGCGCTTCCGCGGCGCTTTGACCGAGTCGTAGGCTCGTTTTTCTTGCCTGTTTCTAAAAAACTCTGCACCGATTTTTAAAGTATGTGGAAATATTTTTAGGGCGGTTTTAAAAATCGGCAGAAAGTACATGTTTTTGACATGTTTCGCGATTTTTTTTCGGATCGAAATTCCAAACACTTTGCTAACAAGCTAGTTGTTGTTTAGCTAGGCTCTGATACCACTGTAAGTCCATGTTGCCCACCCCGGTGCTTGCGGGAAGGCGGAATAGGTAAAAAAAAACGATTTTTGACGCAAGGCAACATGGACTAGAAACTAGAGGATCATTGCTAAACAAAAACCTAGCAACCTAGCTACAAGTTTTAGCTACTATGTTAGAAGGTTATACCTAGGTCATGAACTCCTTCCCTTCTTGTTGTGGTCCTCCTTCTTGTTTTCTCCTTGGAGTGTTGTTGATGGCTCCTCCTCGTTGTCTTCTCCTTACCGAAGAAAGATCCACCCGAAGGCCTCTACACTCCATCTCAACCAAGAGGTAACTAGAGTGCTTGGCTTGGTAAACCTAGAACACTAGAACGAATAGAGCGAAGTCTTGGTGGTTTTATTTCATAAGATCATGGTTCTCAACACATGAGAGAGGAGAGCTTTGAGAGAGGAAGAGGATGAGCTAATGGATGAGAGAGAATGAGCAAGTGAGAATGAGATAGATTTTTAGCAACCATGGTCTCAAAATAAGAATAATGATGATAATAATAATAATTAAGAAATTGTGATGGTCAGATTATGAATGACCATTATCATTTCAACATTTAATGCATTTGCAAGAAACAAGAAGTATCTTGCAAGTGAAATGATGATTGTCAAATGGTCAACAATAGTCAACCGGTCAACCAAAGTCAAAAGGTCAACAAAAGTCAAATGGCCAACCTAACCATGGCACAATTATCCTTAATTAATATTATAAATCATATTTCTCATTCTCATTAGAGTTTAGAAAAAGTCAACGGTCAACAACCCTAATGAGATTCCTCTGCCTCTGTCAACTGTGCATACACACCCGCATCCGTGTTCCGAGGAACACGAATACAATGAGATAAAACCAATCCCAAAACATATACTAGGATCTGGCTTAGACTAAAGCCCGCTAGTAATAACTGCCCGGACTCCAAACGTGCACAAGTGCACAGATATGAACGAGCCCCGTCGCAAAACCATGCAACCTCTACTCTGTTTTGCCCAAAGGCGAACAGCCCTCTGTGTGGGACTCAAAAGACTCGACAATACGCTGGCAGTGGGTTTAACCACAGGCGCAAGCGGTGCTAACTGTACGTAACAGTTCCCAGGTAGATGCCGATAAGACGACCGATGAGGTAATCCCATCCGAACTCCTACTGAGCCTGAATGTGACAATCTCCGTACAGTCCGGTCTGTTCGTCTGAGAGTATCGCATGTCGGGCCTAGGGGGCGGTAAACATCAGTCCCGTAATAGCGGTACAAGTCGTGTCGGAGTGTAGCCCAGAACACCCTAAGATAACACTGGAAACACTACCAGTATATCTCGCTTGCCCTGGCCAGGAACTTTGTGTAATGGCTTTCCTAGACACATCGCGATATCAACCCCCAATACCGGGAGAGACGAATCCTGTCTAACCGTCACTGCCTCCAAGTGCTTCGGGATTGCACCCAACTACTACCTGTTTGCATGACTCATTTGAGCCGTGGTAGGGTAGTAATCTAAGAACAGTGGGAACACACTCGAGGCGAAGTGACAGTGTCAAGTCAACGGACTATGCTGTACTCATGTCACTTGGGAACTGATAACTGAAGATAGGTATAATACCAAACCAACAGTTCCCAGCGAGTCCTGTCCAGTGTACTCGTAACCTAGCAGCACCTGGATACTATCTCCAGTACGACGTACTGATGGCTGTGGGACAGACCATCTCCCCTCCTGGGATGAGAAGCATATACACTAGTCTACTCTGGAGTATCGATGCCTTGTCTCGATAATCCTACGACTAGGGACCTGTATAAGGATGTGCTTGTAGATTACCCAGCCCCCACTAGTGTGACTGCCATCACAACGTTGGTATTCAAGCAAAGATCCTAAGGGCTCCACTAATATGTATAAGCTATATGCTAAAAGAAACATACGCCCATATTGAAGTAGAAACAAACCAAGTAGCATACAACTGTGAATATCCCAAGCTTCCATTAAGTAATATACACACTAGTATGATACAGTAATGGCCTCTAGGGCATATACACTAACAGATATTTTTACCCCCAATAGGAAAAGAGATTGTAGGACAGCTAGGGTCCTTACGTTTCTTTGGTAACTGATGGGTAAAAGCTGTGTTTACATTACTCGACATGAACACCTTTTTCGGCACTTGAGTTTTCCCCTTTCGAGTGCACAAGTCCTTTAGAATTTTCGCATAGGACTGAACTTGTTTTATAGCATCTAGGAGAGGGATATTGATGTTAACCTGTTTAGACATTTCCATAATTTTCTCCATTTGTGGACTTGGTTTTTTTCCCCTTAACCGATTTTGATAAGGAGCTTTAGCAATAAGAGCTGAGTCCAACATTGGAGAAGATCGAGGGGGTGGAACAGATCTCAGAATTGGAGTGGGGATCGTCTTACGTTGACTAGAAGGAAGGTGGTGAGGGTTCGAGCCTTGGGGAGAACGGAGAATAAGCTCGCAAGAAAGTGGAGTAGACGAAATAGGGTAATAAATGGAAGCCGGGGTATCATCAATTGATTCCTCATTATCAATCTCTTCACCGGCATGGTTGTTTAGCACTCTTCCTGATCTCAACGTGGTAACGGCACTCACATGATGTGAATAGCCAGGATTAGCTAGGGGTTAAGCTGGAAGTTTCCCTTTCTCTCTAGCACTCATCGCGGCATTTAACTATGCAATTTGTGCTTCTATCGCTTTTATACACTCACCGTGGGAGGCGGAGTAATTTTTTATGGTGTCGATAGAAGACCTTATATCAGCCGACATTTGCATGGTGTGTTTCATGAACAAATCTAAGGTTCGTTCGAGTGCAGAGGAGTTTTCTGTATCGGCCAATTGCAAAGAATTATTATACGGTGCAGAATTGTTTGCTGAATTTTGAAAAGTTAGTATTTGCACGGGGTGCTAACTCTGTAGAGGTTGCTGTTGCTGCGGAAGAACCCTTTGAAAGTTATTTTGGTTTGGAACCGTATTTTGAATTTGGTGTTGGTTCCAAGCAAAATTACGGTGATTCATCCAAGCTTGATTATATGTGGAAGAATAAGGATTGTTTCTAGGTCGTTGCTGAAAAGCAGCATTAGTGTATTCGTGACCTTGAAACGGAGAATTCAAAGGACATTCTTCCGTCCGATGTGATGGATCGTAACAGTATCCACACACGGTTTTAGGAAGCGTCACCTGGTTTAGGGAGGCTAATAAAAATTTGTTTTCCATAGCTTCGAGTTTCTTTTGCATTGCTTCCATTTCGGCTTTTACGGCAATGGAAACATCAAGTTGATGGATACCACCCCTAGATGATATACTAGCGCTTTCCCTTTGCGAAGTGTTTTAAGCAAAATCTTCCAAAAATTTCCAAGCTTTACCATTATCTTTAGACATGAAAATGCCTTCACACATGGTTTCAAGCATCTGCTTTGTCATTGGATTAATGCCCTCATATATAATTCGGCACAGATCCCATCTATGGATTCCATGATGAGGACATTGGACAAGCAGATCCTTGAACCGTTCAAAGCATTTCCAAAATGGTTCATTGGGAAGCTGGGTAAACTGATTGATTTCACTCCTAACACGGGCGGTCTTATGATTGGGATAAAATTTTTAAAGAATGCTATAACGAATTCATCAAAATTGGAAATAGAGTGTGCAGGTGTGTTATAAAGCCACTTTTCGGCAAAATTGCACAAAGTAAATGGGAGAAGACGTAAACGCATAGCATCTACAGAAAGTTGTGAAGTGCCCATCATAGCGCATACGTTTTCAAATTCGGTGATAAAAACGTATGCGTCTTCAGATTCGAGACCGTGAAATTTAGGTAAAAGATTGATATAGTGTGGTTTGATTTCGAAATTATCCACATTGGATGGTGGATTAGAAAGACAAGTAGAAAGAGGACCACGTATAGGGTAGCATCTCTCTTGGAGAGATATACGCGGTAGATTCTGCGCACCTGCGGGTGGTGGCAGAGTGGTGTTATTGAAATTCGATAGAGAACCGTCCATCTCGGTGGATGTGGTGGATGGTGAGGAAAAAGAAGATGAAGAAATACCGACTTCGGAGTCAATAAAAGAAACGCAGACAAGACGGGCCCTAGAATCCCGTGTCCAGCTGAGCATGTGTTAGTTATATGTGTGCCCTAGAGGCCATTACTGTACATACGATGTATATTGTAGTGGATGCTTAGACATATACATGGAGGAATTTCTTGCTCGACATGATAGTATGCTATCTGGTTGCTCTTTATCTTAACATGGACACTGATTGTCTCTATGTTACATGTTGATAAAGCCCTTAGGATGAGTACTTGGCTACCAGGATTATAATGCAGATCATACTAGTGGGGACAGTGTGGTCTCTAAGTACATCCTTCAAATGTTCCTTGTCGTAGGTGTATCGAGACAGGGCATCGATATACCAGAGTAGATTAGCGTATAGCTTCTCGACCCGTGTAGATGGGCGATGGATGATCCCATATCCATTGGTGTTCGACATTAGAGATAGTGTACGGGTGCTCAGTGGAGACTGGGTATACAGGACAGACAATCCGAGAACTCCCAGATGGTATTATACATCACGTCAGATGGCAGTTCTCTAATGACTCTGGTACAGGTTAGTCTGTAGACCCCAGATCGTCATAGAATCTATCCAATGGAAGTCCCTTTGAGTTCGTATATAACCATACGATGGATCTATCCAATGGAAGTGGATGTCCGTAGTAATACGGGGTGTTCTGAGAAATACAAAGGGTAAAAGAAGGAGTGGCAATGACTTATGCAACATAGACAATCCAAAAGCCAGTATTTTAAGAAGGTTCGGTCAACTTGGTCACTGAGTCATAGTCTAGGGTCGGTCAAAGGTCGCTGCCAAAGAGAGAGAGAAAAGAAACACTCTGCGTGCACTCTAACCTAGATCAGAATGGTATCACTTTATCTAATCAGGAAACCTCCCTCTGTAATCTCAAATTCTCCTCCAAACCTGAATGAAGAATTAGTCGGGATCACCCGAAGAGTAAACTAACTCATCTGTGAGAATCGGGATCCAACTATCATCGCATGATAACTTGATGGAAGCCACTCAAGTTATAACACTCCAAAAGGTATGCACATGCCTGGCAAGTTTCCTGTATGTTTGAAACTCCCGATATATATTTTTGCCCCATGCTCTTATGACCTTGACTAAGGGCCAAATATCTCATAAGTCACATGTCAAGTTCTATCCATCATTATCCAGGTCAATTTTAACCCACCCGTACATACTCTTGACAAAGGGCCAAATATAGTAATACGACTGTCCCAAACTAACGCATCTATCTATGCAACATGTGAACACCCCAGCAGCTACCAATCACTATGTTTTGACTAAGGGCCAAATATACGTAGCTTGAATACTACTGACCATCCATAAGAAATGACGGAGGGCTACGGCTGGTTTTTGGTGAAAAACCTTTAACGTAATGAACTTGATCTCGTTGAAGGAACCTGATAGCTTATTATAAAAATATAGTGGTGAAAACCTTTTGCTAAAGAGGTCACTCCCGGTGAAGGGATCTCGGCTCTTTCCTCGTGGAATGAGGTGCAGGATATTCCAACTGAATACCGCTATGCAAAGCAACTTGTAATCGACTATAGTGAAGTTATTACCCTGACGTAAACTTCTGCCCAAGGGGTCACTCCCGGTGAAGGGATCTCGGCCCTTGCCTCGTCGAATGAGGTGCAGGATATTCTATCTGATTATCACTATGCAAAACAAAAGGAAACATCTTTGTAATAACACCTTTTAAAATTTGTTCCAACAACATCAAATATAGGTTTGTTTTATCCTTGCATTGATAAGAATCAATGCAGTCCCATCAATCAATCACACCAGAAAAGAACGAAAATAAAATGTACGTATATGCCATCCGCATTCGTCACTGAGTCCCGTCATCACCCGTTAGGTTACTTAACTAACGACAGAGCGGGGGCTGGACTAGCACGGGTGTAAAACATATACAACATCTAATAGTATATATACCAATATACGGTAATCGCCCCAGGCCTGATAATATGCAACATTACAGAAAAGTAATAAGCATCAAAGAACAATACAGATAATCTGGGATCCCCGGGTTTCACAGAGCCGCTGCAGAAACCCGACGTTCCCCTGTTCGTTTGGATAGCATGTGCAATGAAACCTAGACCCCTACAGGTGCGGCAAGTTACCAGCCAAAACCTAAAGCGAGGTAGTCCCCACATCATAGTGAATGGAACACCCGGCACTTCACGGAATCCGGTCGATTGAGCACCCCTCCTTGGGTCAACCTGTATCCCCTACGAGTGCAGCGAATAGTCTGCCAATTCTAGAGTGAGGTCCCTTTGCCTCTCAAAGCTATGAGATACGGACCCGTTGCCCTCCAGAACCCGGCTATCCGTGCACTCCGTCGCGGGATAAACTTAGTACAGAAATAAAAATATGTACAACGGGTACATCGACCTCAACCCGGTCGTGCCCTAAAAAGTATATTATACAACAGGCAGTGACGGCAGTCCACATGTTGGACGCTCACCCCGCAATATCAAATGTACAAATAAATCCAAACTGCACTATCATTGCACCCTGCTATCCACCACGATATATCCGCAACATCACAGCACAACACAGAACATCAACGCGAACGTCACATTCTCAAACCTGTCTAAAAGAACTATAGCAATTAGACGCGGTTTACGGATCGAATGACATTCCCGGTCGGAGATATAAAGTAAGTACTGTAAACTAACAAGTTTAAAATTTCGATCGACAAAATTTCCTGAAGTGGGCCCCACGTACATCTGTTGTACGGTAACAAAATCTGGGCCCAAAAGAAATGTTCCAAAAAACACAATTTCCACTGAAGAAGCCATTGTAGAAATTTGGACCACTGGTCCCACAGATTGGCCGCGGATGCACGGTCAAACCATAGGTTGGACCGTGGATCCGCGGTGGTCTTGTGGGGTCACGTGACCAAATTTCTACAGTTAGCTTAGAAAACCCTACACAACTTTCTGTGATATGCAAATTAATTTTTCGGACCTGATTTAAAATCGACAGAAACTGTGAACTGGAAAAATGTAGTTTTCGAAAATCCGTTCGATCGATATTTTAAATGTGTTAGCACAAGTTAGTATAGCTTAATGGTGAGGCTTTGATACCACTGTAAGTCCACGGTAGCGCCTCGACCGTCCAACAGACGCAAAATGCGAAACAAAAACTTTTTACAACTGGCGCTATCGCGTACTATAACCCGGATCTACCATTAAAGCTAAACTAACAAACTACAAAGTGAGTAGAAGAGTTATACCGGACGATCCGAGTCCTTCGGTCTTCAAACATCATCCCGCGCTTTGTTGCGGCTGCTCCGATCTCCTGAATCTCTAATCTTCTCGTCCAGGTGGCACCACGTCGATGGATCTTTAAACGGGCTCCCGCCTCTGAACCAAGGCAACTCGATCGTCAAGTTTGCTAGAAGAGACGACCAAGATGATGTAGAGAATGAGTAGAACACTTTGTCTCGTTACGTCCAAAGCCGTGTACGAACGGTTAATGAAGTTGCCTTTTGGATCGGGTGAAATGAGAAATGAGGCTATCTAATTTTCATGAACCCGAATCTATCATAATCTTTTTTCCCTCAAATGAACAACCATGAACCTCCACCAAGGGGTGGCCAATCACTAAATAGGCAAGGGGGATGAGTGTAAGAGGAGGTATGGTGACCATAAAGATAAAGCTTATCAATGACACACTTAAACACCTAGTATGAACACATTAATGTAAAGAATGACTCATTAACCTTAGTCACCCTTTCATTAATGCACCGTTAATGAATAAATGAGTCACAAGCCACCTCATCATCCTAGTCACCATCTAGAAGCTTCCACACTCATCTCAAGAAAAGATAAATCCGCATTTAACCGAATGTTAAATACGGCTGATAGAAAACTGGAAACTGGCAACTTCCAAAAGTGATCCTGAAACGAATTTTAGGATAACCCCGTAATGGTATAAACATCCCCGCATTTGTATTACGACCGAATACAAATGCATCTGAGACAAAGATATTAAATCTACACAGTATAATACTCGGATCCGGCTTAAACCAAAGCCGGCCAGTATTATCTGCCTGAAATATGACACGTGCGTAAACGCACGTGCATTTTCCGAACTCTGCCACAAAACCATATGGCCTCTACAATGTTTCGCCCGAACTTGGGAAAGTGTCTGTGGGGGACTCTAATGACTCATCAACACACTGGCACTGGGTATAACCACTAGCACGTCAGAGGTACTGGCTGTACGTAACGGTTGCCTATGTATTGATTGGAAGGGAAGCTGACGAGCGAACTCATCCATAAACCCTACTGAGCCTAACAGTGACAATATACATACAGTCCGGTCCGTTCGTCTATGAGTATCGCATATCGGCCTAGGGGCTGGTAGCGTCAGATCCCCAATAGCAGTATAAGTCGTGTAAGAGAGTGGCCCAGAACACCCTGAGATGCTACTGGAGTACCTACCAGTAAATCTCCTGCCTCGGCCGAGGGCTTTGTGTAATGGCTCTCCTAGACACAGCGCGATCTCACCCCCAATACCGGGAGAGACGAATCCCCTGCCGATTCGCTCACTTGCCTCTATGTGGCTCGAGACTGTACCCAACTAAAACCTGTTTGCACAACTCCTTTGAGCGTGGTAGGGTAGTAATCTAAGCACAGTGGGAACTCACACGAGACGAATGACGATCTCAGGTCGATGAACTAACCTGTACACATGTCACAAGGGAACTGCTATCTGACGATATGTATAATACCAATTAGCAGGTTCCCGGCGAGTCCTGTCCGGTGTACTCATAACCCAATTAGCACCTGTATACATCTTAGGTGATCCAACTGACACCAGTGGCTTGTGAGACCGGCCACCGCCCCTCTTCGGGGTCTCGACTGTATACACTAGTCTACTCTGGAGTATCGATGCCCTGTCTCGAAACTCCCACGACTAGGAACACTTTAAGGATGTGCTTACAGACTCCAGCTCCCACGTATATGATCGCCATCATACTGCTGGTAGTCAAGAAAGAATCCTATGGGCTCTATCATCATGCAATAGTGAACTAAAGCATGTATACGATGATAAAGACAAACCAGATAGCATACTATCATCTCGAGCAAGATTGTCATATCGGTATAGGTCCTGCCTCAATCATTGCAATCACGTACCTGCGATCCAATAATTGACTTTGAGGGCACTATCTCCAACAAGAAGAAGGTCCTCCAACAGAAAAAGCGGGTGTTTCCCTTACATTTTTCAGGGTGCCCTCTGCACTCCTCAACATGTTGAGGAGTTCCGGAAGTTCAACGTCTTTTCTTTGCATGTTGAAGTTCAGGATAAACTGGGCGTAAGTGGAAGGAAGGGACTGGAGAATCAAGTCAGTGTAGAGCTCATTCTCTAACGTGGTCCCAAGGTCCGCGAGCTCTTCAATGTAGCCAATCATCTGAAGCACGTGTTCCGCTACAGATGATCCGACGACCAATCTCGCCGAAAACAACTTTTTCGAGACTTCGTATATGGCGATACGGGATTGCTCTCCATACGATCCTTTGTATGGAGAAATATGGATTCTAGGTCCATATCCTTATGCCTCCTCTGATGTTCATTGTCCATAGAGGCAAGCACGATGCACTTGGCCCTCGCGCAATCAATCTCCCAGGTCTTATGGATTTCCTTATCCGCGACCCTGGATTGAGGACCTTGGACATGGGGAGCTTTGGTGGTAAGAAGATACTCCAACTTGTCATAAGTGATTGCCATTTTGACATTCCTGAGCCACTCTTTGTAGTTTGGCCCTGTCAGTATGTTTTTATCTAGTAGTAACTTAAGGGCGGTCATGATGTTTGGTCGCTGCAATTAGGAGAGAGAGAAGAAACACATTAGCATGATGCTCTTGCAAGTTTAGAGTGGTTTTTAATTTGTCAAAACAGGATAGCTCCCACTGTTTCTCGAATCCTTCCTCAAACCATAAAAGAAGAATTAGTCGGGATCAATCTCACCGTTCAATACTTGCTTAACCGTTTTGCCTGGCCAGTGTTGGTACATCTAGGGAGGTTTTATGACGCATTCGTGAAGTTCCTTAATTCAATAACCTCTTTTCCCTGTGGGCGTAGTCCCGCTAACACCTTTCTAGACACCTACTTGGTTTATAGCTTGATCGTTAAGTGAGAAAGTTTCCCGAGGAGTTGCATATACTCACAGTAGGATCGGGATCCAAATATCATCGTGTGATAAAGCTGAAGGAATCCTACCAGAATCATCATACTCCAACTGGTATGCAGCACTAGCAAGTTTCAGTTTCTTTAGAAACTCCCGATGTGGATTTTTTTTGGCCCCATGCTCTTATGACCTTGACGTAGGCCAAAATATCATAAGTCACATGTCAAGTTCTACCTATCATTTACCAGGTTAATTTGAACCCACCCGTACATACCCTTGATGTAGGCCAAAATGGCAGTACGATTGTCTCAAACCAATGCATCTATCTATGCAACAGATAAATATCCGGCAGCTACCAATCTCTATGCCTTAGCGTATGTCAAAATACATAACTTGAATACTACCGAATATTTAACTGAAATGATGGAGGGCTACGAATGGTTTTGGCGAAACCATGAACGTAGTGAACTTGATATAATCGAAGGAACCTGATAGCTTTTAAAAGGAGTGGTTTAAGCTCCGCGTTTAAAAGTTATTTTGAAAAGAAACCGAGTGGTTTTGAAATTGTTCCAACGATTTAACTTTGGTTTATTTTCTTGCATTAATTTAATGGGTCTCATCAATTAATCCTACCATTGCAGAAAACAACGAAAATATGACGTACGCTTATCCCATCCGCATTCGCCACGGGCCCCGTCATCACCCGTTAGGTTACTTAACTAACGACAGGGCGGGGGCTGGACTAACGCCTACTAGATATCATATATAGATATATACATTCGTCAGATGCAATGATAGCCATTCCAGATCACAGATGAACACATTGGATATGCTAGGAATCCGCGTTTCGTTCGAGCCTGCAACGAAAGACGGATTACACGGTCGCGATGAATAGCCAAACCCCACCCTAGACCTTTTTGGGTGCAGAAAACTACCCGCCAAGTACCCGAAGTGGTGAAACCTCCCTCAACAACGTGAGTAGGCCACTCGGCACTTCAAAGTACCCGGTAGTTTGTGCACCCCACCTTGGGTTTATCCTAGGAGCAAATACAGTAAAAGAAATAATATTCAATGGCGGCTACAACCTCATCCCGGATGTACGGCCATAACAATAATATTACATCAATTTACATATTACATCAAATGAAAGATAAAGAAAACTCTCATCTCACAACCCCTGGCTATTCATCCACGACAATCCAACAAGTTCATATACACAATCCAACAACATTACAGATTACAGATATGCACAACCCCCACTAATCGACGTATAGCGATTAGTCGACGTTCAGTGCATATATCACATTACAGATATAACCATTTAGCAAAAGTTTGTAGAACTTCGATCAAAATACCAATTTGTAACTACCCCAAACACAACATTATTTTCTGGATAATCTGGGCAGAAAAAAAATATTTTAGAAATCCCAAAACATCATTCTAAACAATATGCAAGAAATCTGAGTCGCGGCCGAGTAAACTCGGCCGCGGAACCGCGGCGAAACGCTTGGTTGCGCCGCGCTTCCGCGGCACTTTGACCGAGTCGTAGGCTCATTTTTCTTGCCTGTTTCTAAAAAACCCTACACCGATTTTTAAAGTATGTGGAAATATTTTTAGGGCGGTTTTAAAAATCGGCAGAAAGTATATGTTTTTGACATGTTTCGCGATTTTTTTTCGGATCGAAATTCCAAACACTTTGCTAACATGTTAGTTGTTGTTTAGCTAGGCTCTGATACCACTGTAAGTACATGTTGCCCACCCCGGTGCTTGCGGGGAGGCGGAATAGGTAAAAAAACGATTTTTGATGCAAGGCAACATGGACTAGAAACTAGAGGATCTTTGCTAAACAAAAACCTAGCAACCAAGCTACAAGTTTTAGCTACTATGTTAGAAGGTTATACCTAGGTCTTGAACTCCTTCTCTTCTTGTTGTGGTCCTCCTTCTTGTTTTCTCCTTGGAGTGTTGTAGATGGCTCCTCCTCGTTGTCTTCTCCTTGCCGAAGAAAGATCCACCCGAAGGCCTCTACGCTCCTACCTCAACCAAGAGGTAACTAGAGTGCTTGGCTTGCTAAACCTAGAGCACTAGAATGAATAGAGCGAAGTCTTGGTTGTTTTATTTCATAAGCTCATGGTTCTCAACACATGAGAGATGAGAGCTTTGAGAGAGGAAGAGGATGAGCTAATGGATGAGAGAGAATGAGTAAGTGAGAATGAGATAGATTTTTAGCAACCATGCTCTCAAAATAAGAATAATGATAATAAGAATAATAATTAAGAAATTGTGATGGTCAGATTATGAATGACCATTATCATTTCAACATTTAATGCATTTGCAAGAAACAAGAAGCATCTTGCAAGTGAAATGATGATTGTCAAATGGTCAACAATAGTCAACCGGTCAACCAAAGTCAAAAGGTCAACAAAAGTCAAATGGCCAACCTAACCATGGCACAATTATCCTTAATTAATATTATTAATCATATTTCTCATTCTCATTAGGGTTTAGAAAAAGTCAACGGTCAACAACCCTAATGAGATTCCTCTGCCTCTGTCAACTGTGCATACACACCCGCATCCGTGTTCCGAAGAACACGAATACAATGAGATAAAACCAATCCCAAAACATATATTAGGATCTGGCTTAGACCAAAGCCCGCTAGTAATAACTGCCCGGACTCCAAACGTGCACAAGTGCACAGATATGAACGAGCCCCGTCGCAAAACCATGCAACCTCCACTCTGTTTTGCCCAAAGACGAACAGCCCTCTGTGTGGGACTCAAAAGACTCGACACTATGCTGGCAGTGGGTTTAACCACAGGCCGCAAGCGGTACTAGCTGTACGTAACAGTCCCCAGGTAGATGCCGATAAGAAGACCGATGAGGTGATCCCATCCGAACTCCTACTGAGCCTGAATGTGACAATCTCCGTACAGTCCGGTCTGTTCGTCTGAGAGTATCGCATGTCGGGCCTAGGGGGCGGTAAACGTCAGTCCCCTAATAGCAGTACAAGTCGTGTCGGAGTGTAGCCCAGAACACCCTGAGATAACACTGGAAACACTACCAGTATATCTCGCTTGCCCTGGCCAGGGACTTTGTGTAATGGCTCTCCTAGACACATCGCGATATCAACCCCCAATACCGGGAGAGACGAATCCTGTCTAACCGTCACTGCTTCCAAGTGCTTCGGGACTGCACCCAACTACTACCTGTTTGCACGACTCATTTGAGCCGTGGTAGGGTAGTAATCTAAGAACAATGGGAACACACTCGAGGCGAAGTGACAGTGTTAAGTCAACGGACTATGCTGTACTCATGTCACCTGGGAACTGATAACTGAAGATAGGTATAATACCAAACCAACAGTTCCCAGCGAGTCCTGTCCAGTGTACTCGTAACCTAGTGAGCACGTGGATACTATCTCCAGTACGACGTACTGATGGCTATGGGACAGACCATCTCCCCTCCTGGGATGAGAAGCATATACACTAGTCTACTCTGGAGTATCGATGCCCTGTCTCGATAATCCTACGACTAGGGACCTGTATAAGGATGTGCTTGTAGATTACCCAGCCCCCACTAGTGTGACTGCCATCACAACGCTGGTATTCAAGGAAAGATCCTAAGGGCTCCACTAATATGTATAAGCTATATGCTAAAAGAAACATACGCACATATTGAAGTAGAAACAAACCAAGTAGCGTACTACCATTTTGAGCAAGATTGTCTATACAACTGTGAATATCCCAAGCTTCCATTAAGTAATATACACACTAGTATGATACAGTAATGGCCTCTAGGGCATATATACTAACAGATATTTTTACCCCCAATAGGAAAAGAGATTGTAGGACAGCTAGGGTCCTTACGTTTCTTTGGTAACTGATGGGTAAAAGCTATGTTTACATTACTCGACATGAACACCTTTTCGGCACTTGAGTTTTCCCCTTTCGAGTGCACAAGTCCTTTAGAATTTTCGCATAGGACGGAACTTGTTTTATAGCATCTAGGAGAGGGATATTGATGTTAACCTGTTTAAACATTTCCATAATTTTCTCCATTTGTGGACTTGGTTTTTTTCCCCTTAACCGATTTGGATAAGGAGCTTTAGCAATAAGAGCTGGGTCCATCATTGGATAAGATCGAGGGGGTGGAACGGATCTCAGAATTGGAGTGTGGATCATCTTAAGTTGACTAGAAGGAAGGTGCTGAGGGTTCGAGCCTTGGGGAAAACGGAGAATAGGCTCGCAAGAAAGTGGAGTAGACGAAATAGGGTAATAAATGGAAGCCGGGGTATCATCAATTGATTCCTCATTATCAATCTCTTCACCGGCATGGTTGTTTAGCACTCTTCCTGATCTCAACGTGGTAACGGCACTCACATGATGTGAATAGCCAGGATTAGGTAGGGGTTAAGCTGGAAGTTTCCCTTTCTCTCTAGCACTCATCGCGGCATTTAACTATGCAATTTGTACTTCTATCGCTTTTATACACTCACCGTGGGAGGCGAAGTAATTTTTTATGGTGTCGATAGAAGACCTTATATCAGCCGACATTTGCAAGGTGTGTTTCATGAACAAATCTAAGGTTCGTTCGAGTGCAGAGGAGTTTTCTGTACCGGCCAATTGCAAAGAATTATTATACGGTGCAGAATTGTTTGCTGAATTTTGAAAAGTTTGTATTTGCACGCGGTGCTAACTCTGTGGAGGTTGCTGTTGCTGTGGAAGAACCCTTTGAAAGTTATTTTGGTTTGGAACCGTATTTTGAATTTGGTGTTGGTTCCAAGCAAAATTAGGGTGATTCATCCAAGCTTGATTATATGTGGAAGAATGAGGATTGTTTCTAGGTCGTTGCTGAAAAGCAGCATTAGTGTGTTCGTGACCTTGAAACGGAGAATTCAAAGGACATTCTTCCGTCCGATGTGATGGATCGTAACAGCATCCACACACGGTTTTAGGAAGTGTAACCTGGTTTAGGGAGGCTAATAAAAATTTGTTTTCCATAGCTTCGAGTTTCTTTTGCATTGCTTCCATTTCGGCTTTTACGGCAATGGAAACAGCAAGTTGATGGATACCACCCCTAGATGATATACTAGCACTTTCCTTTTGCAAAGTGTTTTCAGCAAAATCTTCCAAAAAGTTCCTAGCTTTACCATTATCTTTAGACATGAAAATGCCTTCACACATGGTTTCAAGCATCTGCATTGTCATTGGATTAATGCTCTCATATATAATTCGGCACAGATCCCATCTATGGATTCCATGATGAGGACATTGGACAAGCAGATCCTTGAACCGTTCAAAGCATTTCCAAAATGGTTCATTGGGAAGCTGGGTAAACTGATTGATTTCACTCCTAACACGGACGTTCTTATGATTGGGATAAAATTTTTAAGGAATGCTATAACGGATTCATAAAAATTAGAAATAGAGTGGGCAGGTGTGTTATAAAGCCACTTTTCGGCTAAATTGCACAAAATAAATGGGAGAAGACGTAAACACATAGCATCCACAGAAAGTTGGGAAGTGCCCATCATAGCGCATACGTTTTCAAATTCGGTGATAAAAACGTATGCGCCTTCAGACTCGAGACCGTGAAATTTAGGTAAAAGATTGATATAGTATGGTTTGATTTTGAAATTATCCACATTGGATGGTGGAATAGAAAGACAAGTAGAAAGAGGACCACGCATAGGGTAGTATCTCTCTTGGAGAGATATACGCGGTAGATTCTGCGCACTTGCGGGTGGTGGCAGAGTGGTGTTATTGAAATTCGATGGAGAACCGTCCATCTCGGTGGATGTGGTGGATGGTGAGGAAAACGAAGATGAAGAAATACCGACTTCGGAGTCAATAAAAGAAACGCAGACAAGACGGGCCCTAGAATCCCGTGTCCAGCTGAGCATGTGTTAGTTATATGTGCGCCCTAGAGGCCATTACTCTACATAGGATGTATATTGTAGTGGATGCTTGGACATATACATGGAGGAATTTCTTGCTCGACATGATAGTATGCTATCTGGTTGCTCTTTATCTTAACATGGACACTGATTGTCTCTATGTTACATGTTGATAAAGCCCTTAGGATGAGTACTTGGCTACCAGGATTATAATCCAGATCATACTAGTGGGGACAGTGTGGTCGCTAAGTACATCCTTAAAATGTTCCTTGTCGTAGGTGTATCGAGACAGGGCATCGATATACCAGAGTAGACTAGCGTATCGCTTCTCGACCCGTGTAGATGGGCGATGGATGATCCCATATCTATTGGTGTTCGAAATTAGAGATAGTGTACGGGTGCTCAGTGGAGACTGGGTATACAGGACAGAAAATCCGAGAACTCCCAGATGGTATTATACATCACGTCAGATGGCAGTTCTCTGGTGACACTGGTACAGGTTAGTCTGTAGACCCGAGATCGTCATAGAATCTTGTGTGGTTCCCACTGTGCTTTGATTTCCACCTTACCACGTTCAAGAGAACGTGTAAAATGGTGGCTTTTGGGTACAGTCCCGAATCACATGGAGGCAATGAGCGATAGGAATGGTTTCGTCTCTCCCGATATTGGGGGTTGATGTTGCACTGTGCTCGATTGGCTATAACAAGAAGTCCCTGGCCAGGGTTGCTTCAGAGATATACTGGTAAGTGTTATCAGTAGTTTCTCGACCCGTTATGAGCCTCACATCGGCACGACTTATCAAGTTACTGGGGTCTGACGTTTACCACCTCTAGACGAGATATGCGACATATCAGACGAAGAGACCGGACTGTACGGTAGTGTTACTGATTGGATTCGCAGGAGTATGAGCATGCTTGCTTGTTGTGTAGGGTTAGCTTAGTACCTTGTAAAGGTTTTGGCAAGCATCAAACATGCTATATTAAAATTTTTGGGGTGCTAAACAAACCCTAACCAAGATCTTAGACTAGAGAATTAGGCAAACAAAGCAAGTAAACAACTTTACTTCTAAGAGTTCGGGATTACAACCTTTGTAGTCCTTTCCTTCACATCATAAGCTCTGTGTTGAGGTCCCTTCGCCGCGATCATCATGTACCCGTACTCTAGAGAGGCTCCATGAAGAGAAAGATGCAAGCTTGCTTCCGATCTTAAATAACTAAGATAATCTACCTTGAAGAAACTCAAACCCAAGCTCTTGCTTTGCAAATCAAGTATTAGCAAAGCAAACACCCTAATCTAAGTGGCTAGAATAGATGAGGATGATGAAGTAGGAATTTAGCTCTCTTTTGTTTTCAATTTCTCACTCATTATCATCACATATCAAAAAGGAAGACTCAAGTGTGATGAATAATGAAAAACAAGTGTGTGGTTAGAATTGCAACCATGGGTTAAGAATGAAGACTCAACCCTTGTAGAGAACTAACTGTGGTAAAGGGTTTGGGTTAGGCTAAGAAATATCTACACAAAATATCATAGTCAAAGTTAAAGCTTCAAGAAGCTTCTAGAAAGCTTCATGCAAGCTTTACCCTAATCCAAACCCTAACCACATTTAAACTCCACAAAACATGTTGCATTTGTAATCATAACTTGTTACAATATTATATATCACATATACAATATTTATTGTAACAAAATAGAATAATACAATTAACATATATCACATATATATCAATGTATTATCCAAGTGAGAAAAAGAATCTTTAAGTGAGCTAATATTAGTTAATGTAATCTAATATATTAAATATATAATTATAAATTAAATTATCGAATCAACACTTGATTCGATAATCCGGCTATTTCAGAAATAACCGACTAATATAATCTGTATCAGTTCATCGAATCAACACTTGATCCGATGACCAGGCTATATCACATATACCCGGCCGATATTACATATCGCGAGAATCTAATACGGTATCATATACACGTATTGTTCTCGGTCCCGCACATATCACATATGTGCTCCTACTCCGTTTTTCCTGAGCCAGGAAACCTCTGTGTAGGACTCTAAAGAATCGTCAATACGCCGGCAGTAGGTGATGATCATATCAAACACCCACAAGCTGCAAGCGGTCAGCTAAACGTAACAGCTACCCAGGTATTGAGCGATCAGAAGATCAATAAGCAAGCATGTACATTCTCCTGCGAATCCAATCAGTAACACTCCCGTACAGTCCGGTCTCTTCGTCTGATATGTTGTATATCCCGCCTAGGGGTGGTAAACATCAGACCCCAGTAGCTTGATAAGTCGTGTCGATATGAGGTCCATAACAGTTCGAGAAACTATAGATAACACTTACTAGTAAATCTCAGCAACCCTGGCCAGGGATTTCCAGTTATAGCCAATCGAACACAGCGCAACATCAACTCCCCATACCGGGAGAGACGAAACCCCTCCTATCGCTCATTGCCTCCATGTGATTCGGGATTGTACCCAAAAGCTACCATTTTCCACGCCCTCTTGGACGTGGTATGATGGAAATCAAAGCACAGTGGGAATCACACAGGACTCTATGACGATCTCGGGTTTACAGAATAACCTGTACCAGTGTCACCAGAGAACTGCCATCTGACGTGAGGTATAATACCATCTGGGAGTTCTCGGCGAGTCCGTCCAGTGCAGCCAGTCTCCACTGAGCACCCGTATACCTTCTTTGATGTCAAACACCAATGGATATGGGATCATCCATCTCCCATCATATGGGTCAAGAAGCGCATACGCTAGTCTACTCTGGTATATCGATGCCCTGTCTCGATACACCTACGACTAGGAACATTTGAAGGATGTACTTAGCGACTACACTGTCCCCACTAGTATGATCTGCATCATAGTCCTGGTAGTCAAGTATTCATCCTAAGGGCTTTATCAACATGTAACATAGAGACAATCAGAGTATATGTTAAGATAAAGAGCAACCAGATAGCATACTATCATGTCGAGCTAGAAAGTCCTCCCTATATATGTCCAAGCATCCACTACAATATACATCATATGTACAGTAATGGCCTCTAGGGCATACATATAACTAACAATCTCCCACTTGCACTAGGGCCATCTGTTGTGGTATCGCATACCCAACAATCAGCTGTGGTTGAAGTATCTCATACTCAACCATCCCATAAAAGTCTCTACTGGGAAATAGGCCTTTGTGAGCGGATCCGCGTTGTTGTCCTCTGTGTCTACTCTCCTAACCTCGATCTTCCTGGAGATCAACCATCTCCATGATCAAGTGGTACTTCCTAAGAATATGTCTGGACCTCTGATAGGACGGGGGTTCCTAGGCATAAGCCACAGCTCCATTGTCACACAATGGTAGGAACGAAGTTCATCTCATGAATTAATATATATCCAGACTGCCTCTTTGGTTGTATCCTTGGTAACGATGTACATTGCCTTTAATCGTCTAGTGTGTCACGGTATCTAGCTTGGAACTCTTCCAACATACCGTCCCTCCACTGAGGGTAAAGACAATGCCTGTGACTAACATTCAGTCTACCTTACCACCCTGGAACCATTCCAGTGATTCACCCTAGGATCGATTGATACCATCTCACTACACCTAGCGAGAATCCTAACATCCATTTAGATATGTCTCATAGACCCAAAATCCAGGATTCAGGAGGTATCACATTGATCCTATATGGAGAATCCTTGTGATAAGAGGAGATTGTCCTAGCGTAGCATAGGAAACTCCTTCCCTATCAAGAGTATGTCATCCACGTACTATATTAGGATCACCACCATAATCCCTACTACCCTTTTTTGTATATACAAGGTTCATCTACCATTTTGATGAAGTCAAATTCTTTGACTACCACATCAAAACAGATGTTCCAACTCCGCGATGCCTGATTTATCCCATAAAACAACTTGCACACGTTTCCGCTGCTCTCACTGTCTACGAAACCCTCTGGCTGTGTACTTATAGACGCTCTCTTCCAAATCACTATTTAGAAAAGTAGTCCTGACACCCTACCGCCAGATATCGTAGTCATGGTATGTAGCAATGGCAAGTAGGATCTGGATGGACTTAAGCATAGCTTTGAGAGTCTCATCTTTTCCATGTACACCTAGTAATCTTCTCAAGATATACTTGCTCCTGATCGAGATTTAACCCTTCACATAAAGCCGCTAATGTCCATACTTTGTTGGTGTATATGGATTACATCTCAGATCGCTAAGCATCCAGCCATACTCTTAGACTCCTCACTCTTGATGGCCTGCTCGAAACAAGTTGGGTCATCATCTCATGATGCAATCCTCACTCCCACTGTCATAGAGAAACCGAAGTATCTCTCGGGTGGATGAGGAACCCTACCCGATCGGCGGAGAGGCTGAGGTTCGTTGGAAACTATTGAATTCTCTGGTTCTACTAAATCATCAGTTGCAGTTTGTATAGCTAGAACTCTTTCCAGTTCTACCTCATGACCACTAATTTCTTCATAAGAAATTCCCTTTTTCTCAAAAAGGTGGCATGCCGAGAAATAAAACACCTTTTGTTCCTCGATTAGGTAGAAGATATTCCCTTGCGAATGCTTGGAATATCCAACAAACTTCCATAGAACTGACCTTGCCTCGAGTTTTTCCGGATTTTGCTTTTGGCATAGACCGGACAACCCCAAATCTTAACATCCTTAAGAGAAGGGCTCTTCACATACCATATCACATATGGAGTGGTAGGCAGCTGATTTGATTGGAACCTTATTCAATAGGTATGCAGCTTCATATGTGCATAACCCCCAAAGGAAATAGGTGACTCTGTAATACTCATCATAGAGCACACCATATCTCATAGGGTGCGATTGCTCCGCCCCAATACACCGACGTGCTTTGGTGTTTACGGAGGAGTAATGCTGAGAGTGAATCTCATTCTCCTTTAGAATAGTCCAGGAATTCCGTGCTCAAGTATTCTCCTCCCTGATCGAATCAAAGGACATAATACTTATACCCATTTTGGTTCTCTACTTCTAATTTATATTCATTGAATTTCTCAAAAGGTTCAGACAAGTGTTTCAACAAGAACATATGTTCGAATCTTGAGAGATAATCAGTGAATTTAATGAAGTACAAAGAACCGGTCCTGGTGTATATTTGTGTATATGTTTGTGTCATGCTAGGTTACAAATGCAGCATATTAGTATGAGGATTATACCATGCTAGGGTTTATGATTGGGTTTTAATTATCATTAAGTAATTCACAAAATATTTGGAATTAGTCATGGACAAGCTTGTAGAAGCTTATGGATACATTGACTTATTCAACTCTTTTGTCATTGCTTTTGATATTTCTTAAGCCAACCCTTAATCTTAGCCCTTGGTTTATTCTCTACATGAGTTAGGCATGAGAGAATAACTCACCATGGTTGCATTTCTATCCTCATGAATGATTCATTCATAACTTTCATTCATCTCTCATCATCTTCTTCTTCATGAGCTCAAGAAAAATGTTTTCTAGGGTTTTGAGAGGTAATGAAATATTATGAGAAAAATAAATCTAAAGTAAGCCCACTTCCTACTTCATCATCCTCTACTACTTTCCATTTAGTATAGGGTGTTTGCTTCACTAATTTCACAATTAGTGAAGAGATAGCTTGGGTTAGTGTCTCCTCGACGTAGATCGTTTTTGGCCTCGAAGACTTCGATGCAAGCATGTTCATTTCTTCATGGGAGCCACATTAGAGTCCGGGAGTTCATGATCGCGGCGAAGGTACTACTACACAAAGCTAATGAAGTGAAGGACCGATCTACAAAGGTTGTATTCCTTGTTCACTTTCTTATGCAAAGTTGTTTGCATTATATTCCGTCGGATTTCTAGTAGACGATTCTAGGGTTAGGGTTAGCTAGAAGGGCAAAATTTGAAATTGGCATGTAAGATGCCTCCCGAAACCTTGCTGCCGTCCTAGGCAACCCTGCAATGGTATCAGAGCCATGCTAGAATATTAGACGGATTTTGTTAAGATTACGAAACCGAAATACTCCGAAACTTGAAACGCGAAAATGTAGTTTCTGTCGATTCTTAAAAGTTGTTAAATTTTTTTTAAACAAGTACAAAATGTTATATGGGATATATCATGAACACCATGAAAATTTCAGGGGGTTTGCTCGGATATTGGCCGAGGACAATGTAGTTGGGGCCGGCCACTTTGTGTTGTTTCTGCTTGAAATTTTCACTGTGTTCCAGTGACTGGGTTTTGGTGATTCAGGTGTTGTTTGTTTTTACTAATTTTGCTTGTGATGTAATCTTACACTATAAGAAATTCGGAGTGTTTCGTATTCATAGTTTTAACATTGTTTCAGGTTATTCACATATTGTCTAGATGAAGTTAAAAAGTTTCATCGAATGTCAAAAACCCAATTTTCTAAGTTTAACGTATTCGGAAAAACATGTAAGTAATTCTATGAACCCTCTAGAAGAATAAAACCTTAATTCGACGTTTTGGATCGCGGAACCGCGGTCATACCCTAGGGTTTGCCACAGTTCCGTGGCGACATGAGTGAGGCTTGGGTCTGCCCTTCTACGGTTGGTGCATAGGTGCTGTGGCATATTCTGGGTATTATTGAACTGTGTTAAGTGTTGAGCTGTCGGGAAATTATAGAACTTTGATGAATCAATCGAAAAGTTTAATCTCATCCGGATATTATGTGATGGGGTACAATATTTGGATTCCACAAATGTAGTTATGAGATAACTAATTCGAATTTTATAAATCTAGCAGTTTAGTCTCATTTGATCGGTTGCCACGGGATTTTGATGTGATCAAAAGTCCGTCGCAATCACGTAGCATACACGGATACTCGTTGGGTAACCTTAATAGATAGCCACGCCCTATAGCCCCGACCAAGTGACTGTAGGAGAACCCCGTTGCCAAAAACCTCCGTTCGGGTGCTCGCGGCTGCGGTGTTCCGCCTTAGTGCACTTCATCGACGGTATCGGGGGGTGCGGCCGTCTACTAAATTTTCCGACGAGCATTCGATCAGGATGTCGGGAATCTTGTTGAATTGCCCGACTTATTATTGGAATGCGTTTTCAATATCGAGACTAAAATGCAGGGTTTATAATTGTTAGGCATGTGATGTCTAAGGGATTCATTTGGTTAGGCATGAAATCCGGAATATGAGATATTTCGGGTTTGTGATATCTAAGGTGGTTGCGGATTCCAATTGTTGTAGTTTTCACTTTCTTTTCTGCGACCGTAAGTGTAATATGTGGTATATCACCGGTTTCGTTGCTATATGTCAACGACAATTGGGATACGCATATTTACTTACGTTGATGACATGTGATGTTATGTGTTGCTGTGATATGTTATATTGAATCGTCGTGTTTGAATAGCCGTGGTTTTTATGTGAGATGAGAGTTTTTCATTTTCATTCATGTAAAATTCTTTGTATGTAATATTTTTTTATTGGGGCACTTCCGGGTTGAGGATGATGTCACCATTGTATATTATTTACTTTTCCGCATTAGGATAGACCCAAGGAGGGGAGCACAAGTAGTCGGGTTCTAGGGTCCAGTGGGAGACCATCTCGAGGAGTCGAGATCGGGTATCCTAACTCTAGAATTGGTAGGGTTGCTTGCCGCTCTCGTAGGGGTATAGGGATGTGGGTTTGGCTATTCATCACGACCATGGAATCCGTGTTTTATACAGGTGATTGAAAACGATTTCGGATTGTGTAATATGAAAATTGTAAAGAAATCACAACCAAAAATATTTTTGACCGCAATCAACTATGGTGTCGGATGTAGATCGTTAGCGAGTGCGGATCGTCCACAGGGAAAGTGTAATCGTTCGTCTTTTGAATTAGATGAATTGAAACTTTAAAAGAAAGAAAAGAAAACAATCCATGATTTATATTTGAAGTTGAAGAATTAGAAAATCTAGATCTAATAACAAGAAAAAGATAGAATCAAGAATTGGTAGTTTGATGATTTTTCCAACCAAATATCAAGAATCGAAATGAGGCTCGTAGGAATCGATCGGATCTATAGATGTGATGCAATCTCAAGATGACGTATTCTCATCCTTCGATGGATTGATACTAGATCGATGATGATCGACGAGAATTAGGGATTTCTAGTGAAACTAGGGTTTCATCATTTATCCCTTGTCCATTCGTCGATATCATTCACATTCTAGCCTCTAGTAAATTCAAGAAACGATCGTAGATCCCTAATTTCGAGCGATAACAATCAAGAAAGCATCGCAACGAAACTAGGTCATCAATTCTTGAACTTGCTAGGGTTTACAAAACTCGTAGGACTCAAGAATCGTTTTAAGATTTATTACATCATTATTCTATTGATCGTCTCGACTCCTCGACGAGCGGAGTTTTACTCAAACATCACAACAAGAACTACAATTACAAATTGAGATCGAATCATGATGCAAGAATTTAAAGAAAACAAGATTAAAGAATTTCACCTTTTATTTATATCAACAATTTCATTACATTCGCTCAAGAACTACAAGAGGAAGAACTCGATCGTCGATTTGGCTTCGCTCGGCTCCGTGAGTCGCGGATCGGCTTGGATCACTTGCTCGATTGGAGATCGGCTCCGCTCCTAAAAGGTTGAAGGGCTTCTCGCTTGATTTGGTACTCGGGATCTTGAATTTGATTGGAATTAGGGTTAGGGTTTCGCACAAGTCTTGTCACTAGACTTATGGAAGAAGATGGAGAATTGAACTAATGATTGAAGAATATGGAAGAACAACTAAAAAACTATTCAAGAACAACCTCAACCCTTAGATCTAGGCTCCTATTTATAGACATCTAAACCCTAGATCTAGGATTTGAATTTTAAGTTTCTCTCCAAAAGTTTGTTGAGGAGATTTGAATTTCCCTCCAAAAGTTAGTTAGAGGAGAGGCTTCTAGAAGATGTTAGTTAGGAGCTTGATTAGCTTAATCAAGATTAGGTTGCTTAATGATCTTTGTTGATCTGGCAGAAGCTTTGAGGGTTTTCTTGAGATTGACATATATTTCTGGACTGTAGCCACTGAGAGAAGAGTAATGAAGCAAAGCTGAAGTGCTGACGTGGCATAAGTGCCGCGGTTCCGCGGCGCAAGCAGGCTCCTGCCGCGGATCTGCGGCTCTTTGGAGGCTTCAGGGCTCGGTTCTTATGGTGCTGATTTGGGCTGACTTGTGGGCCTTTATAATATATGTTGAATTTAATATCTCCTTCTAGATTGCTACCAGTTCTCAGGTCTTTGTGTTGGAGTAATGTTTGATCAGCAAAATGACAATTTTGGCCTTTCTTCTATATTTTCCTGCACAATTTCTCAAGACAAGTGTTGCGCAATATAGGGATGATGCGATGCCATAAAGTACAGTCAATTTCCCTAGAAATGCCGGTTTTAAAGTCTAACACATGCAATCTGATATTTAACGACTGATTTGCTAATATGTGCTATATGAATGCCGAACACTTCTAGATGAGTGCAAATGTTAGGGAAATTGCCGTGTTAAAAATGCAGTATTTTCGACCGATCAAATTCCCCCAAACTTATTTTAGATCGTCTCGAGCGAACTGTTTTATTAAAAAGAAGGAGAAAATAAAGAAAGATAAAAACTAACTAGCACACTTTCGTAGGCAACACGATTGCACTGAGCACGTGCAACAAGCCTTTAAACCTCTTGGTGTCCCTAGTAGGAGTAGTGTTGTCTCCTGAGGGTTTTCAGCGGAATGCACCCAAAAAATCCAATAATAAAAGAAAGATCATGAATATTACATTTAAAGACAAGAATTGTAAAAGAAAAGCTTTGAAAATTAGGGTTTCCAACTAAGCTAGCTTCTCGGTTGTCATGAGCCCTATCTTAATGGTCATGAAAAGATGTCGGAAATCACGTCCTCCCTCAATAAAACATCGTCTTATTTTTCATTCCTATATTTCTTCCAAACGTCGATCATATAACCCTGCGTGTGTGTAAAGACATTCCTACACCCGGAGAATTCAATTCAAGCTATCATACTCTTGCCCATCAGCCTCAGTACTTTTTAATTAATGAATATTTAGATGAGATTGCTCACACACTTTCATGCGACCATTAATACTTCTTGAGGTACTAACCGACCGATTACTCCTGTGCTTGCTTACTTGGTGTATTTTCTTCGTCTTGCACCACCTAAGGCTTAGCAGTGACTCCCAGACCAGTTGGCCTTAGGCTACTAGGTGAAAAGGCACCCTCGCTATATTTTTTTATTGCTGCCTTGGCGATAACAAAACCAGTGTTCATTTTTCTCACCACTTTATATTTTCTTCATTTTTTTATTTCCTTCATACTTTTGGCTTTAAGACAAGAGCATTTCAAGGTATCCTCTACTATCCCAGGCTTTAAGACGTGTGTAAGTGCGAATAGCAGGGTATCAACGTTCAAAATGTTTGGCTTCCAGAATAGAACTATTTTTCAGACTTATTTTTATCCTCAGATTAGTGACGTCTTTCATCTTACTAACCCTTGGGACAACGGCTCATAACTACTTATTACTAGTTCGAATAAGAAAACTTCTAATTTTCTTGGTTTTCTTAAATTTTTCTAATCTCATGGATGTAATTTTTCACTATCTAAACTTTTATTATCTTATTTATGTATAAAAATATTTTTATTTTTGAAAATTTTTAAATTTTTATTGGTTTTTAAAATGTTTTGTGCATATGCAAAGTGATATGCAAATGATGCGAAAATAAGCACAAACCTCTTCCAAACTTGTTTTCAACAGTGTCCTCACTGTTGCCATCTGCTAAATCTCGAAAATCCTGTAAGCTTGTGAGGAAATTATTAGTGGGGGCAAAATATTTAAGTGAAGATCCTCATCCAAACTTATTTTTGGCTCATCATTTTCTAAAAATTTTCTTTTCAAGAGCCAGAAAAAATGCCCCCCCAAACTTGAGTTATGCAATGTTAATCTTTTGAAAATCACATGAGGGGGTCAAAAATCATTGGTCGATGCCAAGGTTTGCAAGGACCGAAAGTTAACACCAACCATTCAAAAATTTTATCAATGCAGTGCCCTAGTTGGTGGAAGAAGAAGTGGGGAAAGGTTAAGTGGTGGAAGAGAGTGTGTGTGCGTCTCATTTTGGAGAGACGATACAGTGAATGTGATGGATTACTCGCATTCTTTTTACAGTTCAAAAGAAGGGGTGGAGGTTCAATTTCATTGATTTGGAGATGATTCATCTCAACACCCGTGTCATTCAAAAATGCGAGTTCATCAGCGAAGATTTCCTCAAAAGTTCCATCAATACCCCTATGAATAATGTCATCACAAAGTACGGGGTGATCTTCAGACTCTAAATACAGTTCATAATCAGTGTTAATTGTTGACCCGGACATCTCGGTGGAAGAGTCCGTATGTGTAAGATACATAGTTGGATCAAACAACATATGAAAAGAGTCAAGATCGATATCAGGAGGATCATCAAATTCGCTGCTGTCGACATCCATTAAGTCGACAGAACAGACCTGAGTAGTAGGTTCGGAGGGTAAACTTCCCAACTTGTAAATGTTCAGCTCTATTGACCTATTCCCGAAAGATAGGGTCATAGAGCCATTACGACAGTTGATTATAGCATTGGAAGTGGCCAAAAAGAGGCGACCTAAAATCACCGGAATTTGATTCCGTGGGTTCGCTATAGGCTGTGTATCAATTACAATAAAGTCCACAGGGAAGATGAATTCCCCGATTTTTATTAACACATCCTCCAGTTCACCCCTAGGTTTGGTGATTGATCGGTCAGCCATCTGGAGAGTTATGCTCGAGGGCTTTAACACTCCGATTCCTAGTTGCTCATATACCGAGTATGGAAGCAAGTTAACACTAGTGCCAAGGTCTAGTAGAGCACGGTTGATGTGTTTTTCCCCAATAGAAATGGAAATAGTAAGATATCCAGGATCCTTACATTTCCTCGGTAATTGTTAGGGGAAGGCCGTGTCTACAGTCTTTGCCATGAATATCTTCTTGGGCACTTTAGTCTTCCTCTTCCTAGTGCACAAGTTCTTAAGAGATTTTGCATAGGACGGAACTTGTTGGATAGCATCTAGGAGAGGGATGTTGATGTTAACTTGCTTAAAAATGTTCATAATCTTCTCCATATGTGGACTCGGTGTGTTAGCCCTTAACCGATTAGGATCAGGTGCTTTAGCAATAAGCGCTGGGTCCATCATAGGAGAAGGAAGTGTGTGTAGACCCGATCCCAAAATAGAAGTGGGGATCGTCCGTGGAGGGGTAAAAGAGGTGGGCTGAAGTGGCGAGCCTTTAGGGAAACAAAGAATAGGCTCGCAAGAAGGTAGTGGGGTAGAAGAACAAGGATCAGAACTAGAAGTGTGTATGTGAGGAAAGGTCTCAGCCGGGGTGTTATTGATTGATTTATCTGTGTCATCAAACTCCTCCCCAACGTGAGTGTCAAGCACTCTTCCAGATCTCAACGTGATTGCATCCACATGATGTGAATAGCCAGGATTGGGTAAGGGTTGAGCTGGAAATTTCCCTTTCTCTCTTGCACTCATTTCGGCTTTTTGTTGTGCAATTTGTTCTTCCATCGATTTGATGTTCTCATTTTGAGAGATAATGATCTTCATCACATTCTCGACGGAAGATTGCAAACTTGCCGTCCCTTGGATGGATTGTTTCATGAAAGTATCCAAGGTTTGTGCTAGTGCAGAGGTATTATCTGTACCGGTCAATTGCAAAGAGTTTTCATGTGGTGCAAAAGTGTTGGCCGGATTTTGGAAGTTTTGTGATTGGAAGGGGTGCTGACTTAATTGAAGTAGTGGCTGCTATTGTGGTGGAGGGACCCTTTGGAAATTGTTTTGGGTTGGAACCATGTTTTGAGATTGTGATTGGTTCCAAGCAAAATTTGGGTGATTCCTCTGTTAGTTATATGTATGCCCTAGAGGCCATTGCTATACATAGGATGTATATTGCAGTGGATACTAGGACATATATAGGGAGGACTTTCTTGCTCGACATGATAGTATGCTATCTGGTTATCTTTACCTTAACGTGTATACTGATTGTCTCTCTGTTACATGTTGGTAAAGCCCTTAGGATGTGTACTTGACTACCTGGACTATGATGCGGATCATACTAGTGGGGACATGGTAGTCCATAAGTACATCCTTCAAAGTCCCTAGTCGTGGATGTATCGAGACGGGGCATCGATATACCAGAGTAGACTAGCGTGTACCTTCTCGACCCATACAGATGGGCGATGGATGATCCCATATCCAATGGTGTTTGACATCAGAGATGATATACGGGTGCTCAGTAGAGACCGGGTACACTGGACGGACTCGCCGAGAACTCCCAGATGGTATTATACCTTACGTCAGATGGCAGTTCTCTGGTGACACTGGTACAGAGTAGTCTGTTGACCCGAGATCGTCATAGAGTCTTGTGTGGTTCCCACTGTGCTTTGATTTCCATCTTACCACGTCCAAGAGGGCGTGCAAAACGGTGGTTTTTGGGTACAATCCCGAGTCACATGGAGGCAATGAGCGATAGGAGGGGATTCGTCTCTCCCGGTATAGGGGGTTGATGTTGCGCTGTGTTCGATTGGCTATAACAGGAAATCCCTGGCCAGGGTTGCTGAGATTTACTGGTAAGTGTTACCAGTAGTTTCTCGAACAGTTATAGACCTCATATCGACACGACTTATCGAGCTATTGGGGTCTGACGTTTACCACCCCTAGGCGAGATATGCGACATATCAGACGATCAGACCGGACTGTACGGTAGTGTTACTGGTTGGATTCACTGGAGTGTGAGCGGGCTTGCTCGTCGATCTTCAGATCGCTCAATACCCGGGTGGCCGTTACGTTTAGCAGACCGCTTGCGGCTTGTGGGTGTTTGATATGATCATCGCCTGCTGCCGGCGTATTGACGAGTCTTTAGAGTCCTACACAGAGGTTTCCTGGCTCAAGCGAAACGAAATAGGAGCGCATATGAGATATGTGCGGGACCGAGAATAATGCGTGTATGTGATACCGTATTCTATTCTCGCGATAAATGTGTCGAATGGTTGTATGCGATATAACCTAGTTATCGAATCAAGGATTGATTCGATAAATCGATACATTGGATATTAGTCGGTTATATGCGATATGACCGAATCGTTAAATCAAGTGTTGATTTAATGATTTAATGTATAATTACATATTTGATATATTACTTTGCATTAACTAATATTGGTTCACTTTAAATGGATATTCTCACTCGGATGTACACATTGTATATGTGATATACTTTTGTGCACTTGATTGTATCATGTTTGATGATACAAGTTTGCTAGGGTTTTTGTGTAAAGATCAAACCATGGTTACATCATAATGGTTAGGGTTTTGTTTTATTCACTTATTTATTTATCCATTTCTTTTTGGAAAATAATTTGCATAAAGTGCAAAATGGTGGCTTTCTTTGGATGGAAGTTGAAGCTTCATGAAGCTTTGACCAAGTGACCATTTTGTCTCCATGCTTAACCCTAACCATTCCCACTAACCATGATTTATTCTCTACACTTGACCATGGTTATGATTATGATAAGTATTGATTTACTTTTGATTTTAAATTAACTTATCATAACATTTTCTTCTTCTTCTTCTTCATCTTCAACATGAAGAAACCTTGGACCATCAATGGTGATTGATGATAAAGAGTGAGAAATCCAATTCTAAAGTCTACCCACTTCCTATTTCTTCATCCTCTACCTCTTGCCAAGTAGTAGAGTGTGTTTTCTTCACAAGTTTCTTGACTTGGTGAAGTGAGAGTTTGATCTAGTGATCCCTCGACGTAGATCATCTTCGGCACGAAGCCGACGACCTTGCCCGCCCATTTCTCCGATGAAGCCGACGCTAGAGCCCGGATCTTGATTTGGACAGCGGAGAGGACTTCATCACGGAGCCGAGGAGGTGGAGGACCGGATCTACAAAGGTTGTATATCCGTTCTTTTAGTTTAGATGTAAACTAGTTTCTTTTTCGCCTAGAAATCTAGCCAACGATCCGTTCTAGGGTTTCTCGGCACCGTTAAAATTTGAAATTGGCATGGTTGATGCCTTGTGAGACCTCATTAGGGTGCCTAGGAACCCTACAGTGGTATCAGAGCCTAGCTAGAGCCTTAGGCTAAGTCTAGACGGAGTTTGAAGTCCGATCGAACCGAAACCCAACCCCAAAAATTACTCTCTGTACTTTTTCTAAAATCGTGGATTTTTCCAAATTAAAAATATGCAGAAAACTCCACAGGGAAATCTAAGAATTACGGCGCAAAAAGTTTTGCATGAACAGTGTAATCGGCGGCGGAACCGCGGCATAAGCCTAGCTTATGCGGCGGTTCCGCGGCAGAATTGAGACGTCAGCCCTAACTGTTTGCACAGTAATTCATTGTTTCAGGTGCTGAGTTCTCTGGGTATTTTTAAAATTTATTCAAGAGTTGAATTTTCTGGAGTTCTTTTGGGGATTCGGTGTTTTGATCGGAGTATCAGATTTTGTCTAAGTGGCTTTCCGGATAATTTTTTTGAATATGTTAAAAAGTTCGACCGGATATAAATACCCAATTTTTCCCCTGTCGGGAAATTTCCAAGTGTTGGATTTTTCCGTAGTTTAACGACGTTCTAAGTAGTGCAAGTAACGCGATGGACCCTCTAGAAGACAACAAACCTTAACTCGATTATGTGACCGTCTTGAACCGCACTTTGAACCTTAGGGTTTGGGGCAGTACGACGTGCCACATGTGAGGCGTTGGCTTGACCCTTCTACGGCTGGACCGTTTGTCACGACCCAAATTTGGCCCGTAACCGGCACTTAAACTACGTAACGTTTAAAGGCGTACGCAACTTAAGTAAGCCGAAACCCAGAAATCTAAACCACCCAAAACTGGATGAACGGAGAAAACATTGTTTTAAACATTCAGAATTTTTCAAGTAAAAATCTTTAAGTTTAGTTTTCGTTCTTAAAAATTTCGGCAGCACCTCCTTTGTAAAAACTAACCCCGAAAACGGGTACAACATAGATAATAAATAAAAGCATCCCAAACGGGAGCAAATCACGCCCAACGGCGGAGACAACCACCACAACATATATACGACGCCGAAGCGAAGAAATATAAAAGAAAACTGCATAAAGAAGTAAAACTTTTCAACAAAAACCGGCTCCCACGAGCACGGCACCCAAAGTCACCACAAAATATAACACTGAATCCTCACAAGTCGTCTCTAAGTCATATACAACATAGTGGTAGATGGAGAATACTAGATCCAACAAAAAAATATACAAAGTACAAACAGATAACCGCAACCCACCTAAAAGCAAGGCTTCACAGCCAACCGTAGCGGTATCCGCAAAAGTAGAGATGAAAAGATGCCCTGCCACGACTACTCAGAGGGTAAGTCCTGCACAATACTGTGGCACAACGGGGGTGAGTTGCCAACTCGTGAATAGTAACAAACATCATACAGTAATCGCAAGTATGCACGAACAGCGATCTATCTATCACAAGTAATCCGATAGCATAAGTATGATAGGTGAATATGCAACAATCATGTAAAGGTACATCATTAGGGTACTACAACTACATGAAACAATGCATATCAACATAATCCTGAGTGTGGAATGATATAATATAAAATCTCATGCAAAAATCATCAGCATGGAAAAACACCAGTGTCCCTCACTGGCACATCAAATCCCAAATCCTCAGGCACCGCATCCTCAGATCGGCCCTCAAATCCTGTATGTCTCACGAAAACCTAAGTGTCAAACACCGACACTCGAAACATCATGAAACCCGTGTCTAGCATCGACACGTAAATCCTCATAACTCAGGCGCTGTCACCATGACTAGCCCTGACGATATGTCATACCTCACTCCGGTCGGTATCTCCATGATAATCGCCGAGTCAAAATACAATCACCGGTAGGTAGTGGTCCCACCGTCAGGTTTATCGTCTACACCACGAAATCACCACTCACCCCGGGGTACCATACCGGGTCCACCATGTACCCGCAGACGGTGCATCCCGCTCCTCGAATCGGGTATCACAAGCCAAATCTCAGAACCGAGAAATCACATGGTGGACGCATCAAATATCATATCAAGAGAAACCGGGTTTTCAAACAATACAAAGTTTTCTTGAAAATATCCTCCACGGTTCTCAAATCCATAAATCATATGAAATCCATATCTCAATGCGTAAAATCCATATAAAACTGATATATGCAACATAAAACATCAATATGAGCATATAAAGGGAAAACCGCTCTTTAAATTGAATCTAGCTTTAAAAACATATCAGGCGGTTCCCAATTCCTCCGAAAATAAATGCAGTATCATATGAAGTGTACATGTAAGTGTAGCAGGGTTTAAGTATCCACATGTAATCAAGTACGAGGGTGTACATGTCAATAGGTATGCATGATGTATAGGTAATTATAACAAGATATAAGTGAAGTGGAATAAGGTTCAATAACTTAACTATTCCTGCCCAATGCAATATCACGTATGTATGTGTCCACAGTATTTCATATGCACAATAGAATATGAGTTACTACTCTAATTATTCCTATCCACTATCATATCACATATGTAGGTGTTTGTGCGTGTCATGGCAATTACAGACAGTGTGGGTGTAGCATACAATTTAGTGCTCGTGCAACATGAACCGTCAGTAATGTGTTATATCTAAAGGTATGACTCAAGTACAACAGATAATGCTATGCAATGACATTCATATGAAAGTAACTAATATGCAAATACATGCAGCTATCATATCATATTCGCCCCGACGCATAACGCCATACGGGCGATTTCCCTGTAGATGTTAAATCTACTCACCGATGGTCTCGAGCTAAGAAAATCCGACCACCTGCTTCCCCTTGTCCGCAGCACCCGAAATACAACACATAAGCTAAATATCCTAAAATGACGAAAAGACAACGAAACGCGACGAAAACACCCGGAAAATTACACTGCGCGCTTAGCGCATCTATCGCGCACGATACCGGCCAAAACCCTAATTGGGGTCGCTAAACTACAAAACACCACGTCTGGACCCCGATCGTCCCAATCGCGCAACACAACACAAAAATTACGAGGAATACAATGGATATAACCTCGCAACTACCAAACGAACCCTACGTCGGAAAACCCCGAAATCTAGTAAGCAACCTATCGCAATATATCGCACTAGATTCAAGATAACACAAATCTAACAATTACAAATACCTTAAAATAGCTTAACTAAGCTATCTAAACCAATCCTATATTTTTTTACACTCGCTAATTATGTTTTAGCAAAAATCTAGTAAGCAATTTTGCTTAATTAAACAAAATGCTTATTAGCAAATTTTAACACTTTCTACTAGATTATTCTTTTCCAAAACACAATTTAACACTTGAATTAAACACTAATCACTTAATCAAAATTTAACTCTAACATGAATTTCTTAAACCAAATAAAATGAATTAATCATGATTTAAATGCTAAACTAAGCACTTAACTAGTTAACTAAATTAGCTAGTTAAAGATTAAAGCAATTAATTATGGATTAAGGTAAGAAATTATACCTCCTCAAGAACACCAAAAAGAACTTAGATCCATCACTTTAGCCTCCAAAACTCAAGTTTTGATGAAGATCCATGAAGGATTAGTGAAGGAAAAAGGTTTAATATTTATATAGGAATTTTTGGATTTACTTTTGGATATCTTTTTGTGTTTTTGAAAGGAAATGAGAGAGAAATGAGCTTGGAATGATTTTGGACAGAAATGGGGGAGTTAGGGTCGGCCAAGGTGAGTGGGGGGGGGAGGGTTTGTGTAATATTTTGTGAAGAAAAAGCAAGGAAAAAGAGAATTAAATGCTAATTAATGCATTTTGCCACGATTACACCCTTTTCTTTTAAATTTTAAAAAGAAAACATTAGTCACCAAAAAAATATCTAGATTTTTAAAAAGAACATTCTAAAATAATTCTAGTGACAAAATTAATTTATTCACAAAAATAAAAATTTTCCCGATTTACGTGCACAAAACACCGCTTAAAATAATATTTTTTTCGGGAAAAAATCTATCTGAACCAAAACCTCCCAAATACTCCCAAAGTTCGCGCACAAGCTTTATTTTGGACAAATTAGATGTCGGTAAGCTTATACGGTCGTTTGATCGAAATCGGGTTAAAACGGGAAAAACCGACAATTTTGCCCTAAAACGGGAAAATTCGCAAAACGATTTCTAAAACGTTACAATCTTCCCTCCTTATAGAAATTCGGTCCCCGAATTAAAATTTCATACTAAGCGTACCTTCAAAAAGATGAGGAAATTTCTTCCGCATCTCGCTCTCGGCCTCCCAAGTGATCTCCTCACTAGTCGGGCTACGCTAAAGAACCTTCACTGATGGCAAGACCTTTGACCGAAGTTTCTTCACCTGCCGATCCAAAATAACTACCGGCTGCTCGGTGAACGAAAGATCACGCTCAAGCTGAACGGTCTCGTGCTGAATCGTGTGAGAAGGATCATGAAGGTATCTACGAAGCATCGACACATGAAAAACGGGGTGAACATCCGGAAAACTGGGCGGGAGCGCCAAACGATAAGCAACAGAATCCCACTCGCTCAAGGATCTCGAAAGGACCTACAAATCTGGGACTGAGCTTCCCTCTCTTCCCAAATCGCATAACGCCCTTCATCGGAGAAATCCTCAGGAATACATGATCCCCCACTGCGAACTCAAGTCTGCGACGACGACGGTCGGCATAAGACTTCTGCCTGCACTGGGCTGCTCTCATCCTATCATGAATCAGCTGGATCTTCTCCGTGGTCTCCTGAACTAGCTGGGGTCCCAAAACCAAACTCTCACTAAGCTCGGTCCAACAGACTGGCGATCGACACTTCCTACCATATAAAGCCTCAAAAGGTGCCATCTGAATAGTCTCCTGAAAGCTGTTGTTGTAGGAGAACTCAATCAACGGCAAGTGACGATCCCAACTGCCACCAAAATCAAGCACACATGCACGGAGCATATCCTCCAGAGTCTGTATAGTCCGCTCCGACTGGCCATCCGTCTGTGGATGAAAAGCGGTACTAAAACTCAGCCGGGTACCCAAAGCTTCCTGAAGCTTCTGCCAAAGACGGCTAGTAAACTGGGTGCCTCTGTCGGATACTATGCAGGTGGGAACACCGTGCAAACGCACAATCTCATCTAAGTATAACTGAGCATACTGAGCATAACCGAAAGTGGTCTTCACTGGAAGAAAGTGAGCCGCTTTCGTCAACCGGTCTACAATAACCCAAATGGAGTCATACCCTCGACTGGTCCTGGGTAGACCCACAATGAAGTCCATGGAAATCTGCTCCCATTTCCACTCCGGAACGGGTAAAGGCTGCAACTCTCCAGCCGGTCTCTGATGCTCAGCCTTGACTTGCTGACAAGTCAGGCACCTCGAAACGAAGTCCGATATATCACGCTTCATCCCTTCCCACCAGTAGAAGTCCCTCAAGTCACGGTACATCTTGGTGGAACCTGGATGAGCGCTAAAGGCCGACTGATGTGCCTGCTCTAGGATCTCGCGTCTCAACCCATCAACATCTGGTACACACAAACGAGTCCCGCATCGTAGCACACCCTGGTCATCAATCATGAACTCCGAAACTCTTCCCTGCCGAACAAGCTCAAGAATCTCAATCAAACGGGCATCGCTGGGCTGCGCCTCACGGATACGATCAAAAAGAAGTGGACGGGCGCGGACATGAGCAAGCTGTCCCCCAGCGGAAGTGAATTCGAACTGCACTCTACTATCACACAAGAGCTGCCAATCTGCAGAAGACTGACACTGAACTGCGCTCAACTGGGACAAGCTACCAACGGGCCTACGACTCAAAGCATCAGCTACCACATTCGCCTTGCCCGGGTGATAAAGGATCTCACAATCATAATCCTTCACTAGCTCCATCCATCGGCGCTGTCTCAGGTTCAGATCTCGCTGCTGGAAGATGTACTTCAAACTCTTGTGATCCGTGAAGATCTGACACGACTCTCCGTACAAGTAGTGTCTCCAAATCTTCAACGCAAAGACTACCGCTGCCATCTCAAGATCGTGAGTGGGGTAATTCTGCTCGTGCTTCTTCAGCTACCTAGAAGCATATGCAATCACCCGATCATGCTGCATCAAAACACAGCCGAGTCCCACTCGAGAAGCATCACAAAAAAACAACAAAGCCGCCTGATCCAGAAGGTAAAGAAAGAACCGGTGCTGTCGTCAACCGAGTCTTCAACTGCTGAAAACTCTGCTCGCAAGCATCAGTCCAGAGAAAAGGAATTCCCTTCCGGGTCAGTCCAGTCAGCGGTGCAGCGATACTCGAGAAATCCTGCACAAAACGGCGATAATAACCAGCTAAGCCCAAAAAGCTGCGGACCTCCGTCACCGATACAGGTCTGGGCCAAAGCTGTACAGCCTCGATCTTCCTCGGGTCCACAAGAATACCATCACCAGTCACCACATGACCCAGGAAGTCAACTCTATCAAGCAAAAATGCGCACTTTGAGAATTTAGCATACAGCCGGTGCTCTCTCAATATCTGCAAAGTGATCCTTGTTAGTTATATGTATGCCCTAGAGGCCATTACTGTACATAGGATGTATATTGTAGTGGATGCTGGGACATATATAGGGAGGACTTTCTTGCTCGACATGATAGTATGCTATCTGGTTGCTCTTTACCTTAACGTGTATACCGATTGTCTCTCTGTTACATGTTGGTAAAGCCCTTAGGATGTGTGCTTGACTACCTGGACTATGATGCGGATCATACTAGTGGGGACAAAGTAGTCCATAAGTATATCCTTCAAAGTCCCTAGTCGTGGGTGTATCGAGACGGGGCATCGATATACCAGAGTAGACTAGCGTGTACCTTCTCGACCCATACAGATGGGCGATGGATGATCCCATATCCATTGGTGTTTGACATCAGAGATGATATACGGGTGCTCAGTAGAGACTGGGTACACTGGACGGACTCGCCGAGAACTCCCAGATGGTAATATACCTCACGTCAGATGGCAGTTCTCTGGTGACACTGGTACAGAGTAGTCTGTTGACCCGAGATCGTCATAGAGTCTTGTGTGGTTCCCACTGTGCTTTGATTTCCATCTTACCACATCCAAGAGGGCGTGCAAAACGGTGGTTTTTGGGTACAGTCCCGAGTCACATGGAGACAATGAGCGATAGGAGGGGATTCGTCTCTCCCGGTATAGGGGGTTGATGTTGCGCTGTGTTCGATTAGCTATAACAGGAAATCCCTGGCCAGGGTTGCTGAGATTTACTGGTAAGTGTTACCAGTAGTTTCTCGAATTGTTATAGACCTCATATCGACACGATTTATTGAGCTATTGGGGTCTGACGTTTACCACCCCTAGGCAAGATATGCGACATATCAGACGATCAGACCGGACTGTACGGTAGTGTTACTAGTTGGATTCACTGGAGTGTGAGCGGGCTTGCTCGTCGATCTTCAGATCGCTCAATACCCGGGTGGCCGTTACGTTTAGCAGACCGCTTGCGGCTTGTGGATGCTTGATATGATCATCATCTGCTGCCGGCGTATTGACGAGTCTTTAGAGTCCTACACAGAGGTTTCCTGGCTCAAGCGAAACGAAATAGGAGCGCATATGAGATATGTGCGGGACAGAGAGTAGTGCGTGTATGTGATGCCATATTTCATTCTCGCGATCAATGTGTCGAAAGGTTGTATGCGATATAACCTAATTATCGAATCAAGGATTGATTCGATAAGCCGATACATTGGATACTAGCCGGTTATATGCGATATGACCGGATCGTTAAATCAAGAGTTGATTTAATGATTTAATGCATAATTATATATTTAATATATTACTTTGCATTAACTAGTATCGGTTCACTTTAAATGGATTTTCTCACTCGGGTGTGCGCATTGCATATGCGATATGATTTTGTGCACTTGATTGTATCATGTTTGATGATACATATCTTTTTTGTTAAGTGTAATGAATTAAACCTAGGTTAAGTGAATGATTAGGGTTTTCTTTTATTCATTCATTTATCTTTTCATTTGCATTTAAAAGATAAATGAGAAAAGGAAAAGAAGTCAAAAATGGTGGCTAGTTTTGTTTTCAACATGAAGCTTCATGAAGCTTTCATTATGTCACCATTTTTGTCTCATCTCCTTAACCCTAACCATTCTTTAACCTTGGTCAATTCTCTACACTTAACTTAGGTTAATATTATGATAAGAATAAATTTGTTATTCTTTTCATAATAACTTATCATATCATTTTCTTCTTCTTCTTCCTTGAACTCAAGAAGAAAAGCTTGACTACATCAATGGTAGATTGATGAAATGAGTGAGAAATCCAATTCTAAGGTCTACCCACTTCCTATTTCTTCATCCTCTACCTCTTGCCAAGTAGTAGAGTGTGTTTTCTTCACAAGTTTCATGACTTGGTGAAGTGAGAGCTTGATCTTGCGATGCTTCGACGTAGATCATCTTCGGCATGGACATCGACGACCTAGCTCGCCATTTCTCCGACGAAGCCGACGCTAGAGCCCGGGAATTCTTTTGGACAGCGGAGACGACTTCGTTGCGAAGCTATGGAGGTGGAGCACCGGATCTACAAAGGTTGTATTTCCGATATCCCATTAGTTAAGTGTTAACTAGTTAGCTTTTTCGCCTAAACTTCTAGCCAACGGTCCGTAGTCGGGTTTCTCGGCACCGTTAAAATTTTAATTTGGCATGATCGATGCCTTGTGAGACCTCACTTGTGTGCCTAGGAACCCTACAGTGGTATCAGAGCCTAGCTAGAGCCTTAGGCGAAGTCCAGACGGAATCTGAAACCCGAACGAACCCGAAACCCATCTCAAAACATGCTCTCTGTACTTTTTCTAAAAACAGAGATTTTTCAGTATTAAAAATATGTAGAAATATCAGCAGGAAAATATAAGAGTAACTGTGCAATTCGTTGCCCTAATTCCATTAAAGCGCCGCGCTTCCGCGGCACGAGCATGGCTCGTGCGGCGGAACCGCGGCCTGTTTGTCGTGTTGTGAGGTGATGTTTGCACAGTAACTCCTATTTAACAGTGCTGGTTTTCCTGGGTATTTTTAATATTTTTTCAACAGTTGAATTTTCTGGAGTTGTTTTGGGGCTTCGGTGTTTCGATCGGGGTATCAAATTTTGTCTGTGTGGCTTTCCGGATAAATTTTAGAATATGTTAAAAAGTTCGACCGGATATAAATACCCAATTTTTCCCCTGTCGGGAATTTTCCAAGTGTTGGATTTTCCGAAATTTAACGACGTTCTAAGTAGTGCAAGTAACGCGATGGTCCCTCTAGAAGACAACAAACCTTAACTCGATTATGTGACCGTCTTGAACTGCCCTTGGAACCTTCGGGTTTGGGGTAGTACGGCGTGCCACATGTGAGGCGTTGGCTTGACCCTTCTACGGCTGGACCGTTGGTGCTGAGGCACGAACTGAATGTTGTTAGACTTATTTCATGTGTTGATCTGTATTGGGAAAACTTGGGTGTTCGATTGTTCGATCGGAAAGTTTAACATTTTCTAATTATCTGGAATGTGATACAATAATTGAAATTCACAAAGAGTTATGAGATAACTAAATGAATGTTATAAACATAGCAGTTTAGTCTCACTTGATCGGTTGCCACGGAATTTTGATGTGATCAAAAGTCCGTCGCAATCACGTAGCGTACGCGGATACTCGCCGGGTAAACTTAATAGACAGCCTCACTCCATAGCCCCGACCAAGTGACTGTAGGAGAACCCCGTCGCCGAAAGCATCCGTCCGGGTGCTCGCGGTAGCGGTGTTCCGCCTTGGTGCACTTCGTCGACGGTATCGGGGGTGCAGCCGCCTACTGAAGTTTGCGACGAGCATTCGATCAGGATGTCGGGAATCCTGTTGAATTGCCCGACTTGATATTGAAAAGTGTTTTCGATTTTGAGACTAAAATGCGGGGTTTATAATTGTTAGGCATGTGATGTCTAAGGTATTCATTTGATTAGGCATGTGATGTCTATGGAGATTGCGGATTCCAACTGTTGTAGTTTTATACTTTCTTTTCTGTGACCGTAAGTGTAATATGTGATATCGCCGGTTTCGTTGCTATATGTCAACGACAATTGGGATGTGCATATTTACTAACGTTGATGACATGTGATGTTATGTGTTGCTGGATATGTTATATTGGATCGTCGTGTTTGAATAGCCGGGGGTTTTTATGTGAGATGAGTGTTTTTCATTTTCATTCATGTAAAAACTTGTATGTAATATTCTTTTATTGGGACACTTCCAGGTTGCGGAAGATGTCACCGTTTGTATATTATTTACTTTTCCGCACTAGGATAGACCCAAGGAGGGGAGCACAAGTAACCGGGTTCTGTGGTCCAGTGGGAGACCAACTCGAGGAGTCGAGTCCGGGTCTCCTAACTCTAGAATTGGTAGGGTTGTTTGCCGCTCTCGTAGGGGTCTAGGGGTGTGGGTTTGGCTATTCATCGCGACCGTAGAATCCGTGTTTTATACTGGCTCGTATTCAAAACACGGACGCCCTAGTATAGCCAATATTTCATATGTTTCTTCTGCTGCGATATCTGTGATGTGATCATGTGATGTTCTGTGATAGATACAGTATATAGTATATATGATATATTATATAGATGTTACTTATGTTTTACACCCGCGCTAGCCCTGCCCTGCTCTGCCGTTAGTTACCTAACCTAACGGTGCACGAGGGGACATCGAGGCGAATGCGGATGGCATAAGTGTACGTCGTATTTATCTGTGATGTTTAGGTACATAAATGATGGGACTTCATTAATGTGATTAATGAAATAAAAGAAACCTAAGATGTTGTAGAATCGAATTTCAAAATAAAACAGGTAGCTACAGTTCTTGCTTTGCACAGCGGTATATGTGATATATCCTCCACCTTATTCGATGAGGAAAGGACCGAGATCCCTTCACCGGGAGTGACTCCTTTAGCAATAACTGGCTGATGCTACACACTCGGTTTGTCTTTTGATTGCTTTTAAGAGTTTTTGCTTTGCACAGTGATATATGTGATATATCCCGCACCTCATTCGACGAGGAAAGGACCGACGATCCCTTCACCGGGAGTGACTCCTTTAGCAAAACTAGAAAAGCCTCAAAAGCACTCCATTTCAAAATTCATTTGATTCTACAACGATATCAAGTTCTTTACGCAATAGGTTTTCAGAAAAACCTGTCGTAGCCCTCCGTCATTTCAGATATGTACTGGTTAGTATTCGTGCTGCGTTTGTTGACCTCTGTCAAGGCGTAGTGTGCGGTAGCTGATTAGTGCTTATCTGCATAAGCATATGATGTGATTGATTTAGGGTAGTCGTGCGACCTTGTTGACCTCTGTCAAGGGTCGTGCGGGTGGGTTTACTTCAATCAGGAAATGACGGGTTGAACTTGACTAGCAGCCTATGGTTTGTTGACCTCTGTCAAGGTCATAGGACGCTTAGGGTAAAATATTATCGGGAATTTCAAGTGTTGAAATTTGCAATGAGATTGCATACCTTCTATGAGATAGTTGGATCCCGATACCCGCTGTGAGTAAGAGTTACTCCTGGGAGAGTTTTATACATTACAATTAGTCGATCAAGTAGGTGTCTAGAAAGGTGTCAACGGGGTTACGCCTCTGGGAAAACGAGGTTTACATTAATTAGGTTCGTGCGAAAGCACGGAGGACCTCCCTCAAAGTACCGACACTGGCCTGGCTGAAAGATTGGCGAACTTGTAGTGTGTAATTAATCCCGGCTAGTCTTTCCTTTTAGGGTTTGAAGGAAGATTTGCTAAAAAGCAGTGGGAGCCATCCTGATTAGATAAAATAAAAACCAATCTATTCTTGCAAGAGCGCACGCTGAGTGTTTTCTTCTCTCTCTCTCCAGGTAGCGACCACATCACGCCTTAATCAAGATAATAATACGGAATATTGACCGAACCCGCTTGTTATACTGAGCTGGGGAACGTTGGTCCCGCTCCAACTTATAATTGTTATAAGACAGAGCAGGAAATTGGGGATTACCAGAATTCCCGTGCAGCCCAAACGAAGAGAGTGCATGCTGATGCATCATCTTCGGGTGTGTTCATTATACAGAACTGTTTCTCAGTATCCTTTACGTCCTGGGTATGTGATACCAGATCAGGATCCCAGATATGTAATCTGTTACATAGGGCTACAGATAGGTAGAGAACTGAGAACGGGTGATAAGTTTCATGAGGCAGAAAACGGGGCAAGTGTTGCAGCCAAGTCTAGTTGTCACTGTCACCCTGTATTACCATACATTGATTCTGAACGAATGTTATTAGATACCGAACCTGTTATGCAAAATCATATCTGTCTCTTTATTAGTAAAGAAATGATAAAATTTTGTATTGTTGGATTATGTTTTGAACATTTCCTATATCAAAATTTGATCGGTTCAGGCACGTTATCTAAAAGCATTGATGTTCTAAATCAAACTACAGTTCTTAGTATATGGAACACACACAAGAAGAACAGTTCAGAAATGAACGAATCCTTCTTGAGGCATTGTAGACTAGGTCATATCAATGTGACCCGACTAGCTGAAGTTACATAAAGATGCATATTTAAATGAGTTTGAATTTACGTCTTATGAAACTTGCCAGTCATGTCACAGAGATAAGATGACCAAAGCTCCGTTTATTGGAAACAGAGAAAGAGTTAGTGAACTCTTGGGATGATACATGTTGATGTATGTAAGGTCCCCGTCTACACATGCCAAGATCGGTTCTTTGTACTTCGTTACATTGTCTGATAATCTCTCAAGATTCAGACATATGTTCCTGTTGAAACACAAGTCCGAACCTTTTGAGATATTCACAGAATATAAGTTAGAAGTAGAGAACCAATAAAGGTATAAGTATTATGTCCTATGATGAGATCAAGGGGGAGAATACTTGAGCACGGAAATCCTGGATTATTCTAAAAGAGAATGAAATTCTCTCTCAGCATTACTCCTCCGTATACACCATAGCACGATGGTATATCGGGGCGGAGCAATAGCACCCTATGTGATATGGTGTGCTCTATGATGAGTACTACTGAGTTACCTATTTCCTTTTTGGGTGTTATGCACTTGAGAAGTTGCATACCTATTGAATAGGGTTTCAATCAAAGAGTAGCCTACCACTTCATATGTGATATGGAAAGGGAAGAGCCCATCTCTTAAGTTAGTTAAGATTTGGGGTTGTCCGGCCTATGTCTAAAGGCAAAATCCGGACAAGCTCGAGACAAGGTCTGTAATGTAGAACTGGAAAGGTTCCAGCTATACAAACTACAGCAGATGATTTGATAGAACCAAAGGATTCAGTAGATTCCAACGAACCTCAGCCTCTCCGCCGATCTAGTAGGGTTCCTCACCCACCTGAGAGATACTTCTGTTTCTCTATGACAGTGGGAGCGAGGATTGCATCATGAGATGATGACCCAACTAGCGTCGAGCTGGCCATCGAGAGTAAGACTCTGTAAGAATGGCTGGATGCTAAGCGATCTGATATGGAATCCATATACACCAACAAAGTATGGACTTTGGTTGCTATATCTGAAGGGTTAAATCCCCATCAGGAGCAAGTATATCTTGAGAAGATTACTTGGTGTACATGGAAAAGTTGAGACTTTCAAAGCTAGACTTGTTAAAGGTTTGCATCATTGACCAGGTGTGGATCATGATGAAACTTTTTCTAATGATCTATGCTTAAGTCCATCCAGATCCTACTTGCCACGGCTACATACCATGACTACGATATCTGGTGGTTGGGTGTCATGACAGCTTTTCTAAATGATGTTTTAGAAGAGAGCGTCTGTAAGTACACATCCAGAGGGCCTCGTAGACAGTGGGAGCAGCGGAAACGTGTGCAAGATTCTTTATAGGATAAAGCAGGCATCGCGGAGTTGGAACATCTGTTTTGATGAAGTAGTCAAAGAGTTTGACATCATCAAAATGGTAGATGAACCTTGTATATACAAAAAGGTAGTAGGGAGTATGGTGGTGATCCTCGTAGAGTACGTGGATAACATACTCATGATAGGGAGGAGTTTCCTATGCTACGCTCGATCAATCTCCCCTTATCACAATGAATCTCCATATAGGATCAAAATGATACCTCCTAAATCCTGGGTTTTTGGATCTATGAGATAGATCTAATTGGATGTTAGGACTCTCACTAGTTGTAGTAAGATGGTATCAATCGATCCTGGGGAGAATCACTGGAAGGGTTCCAGGGTGATAATGACGACTGAATGTCAGTCGCAGGCATTGTCTTTACCCTCAGTAAAGGGACGGTATGTTGGAAGAGTTCCAAGCTAGATACCGTGGCAAACTAGACGATAAAGGCAGGATACATCGCTACTTAAGATGCTACCAAGGAGGATGTATGGGTGTATAATGGTTCATGAGATGAACTACGTTCCAACCATTATGAGACAATGGAGTTGTGGCTTATGCCAAGGAACGTCCGTCCCATCAGTGATCCATACATATTCTAAGGCAGTGTCACCTGATCATGGAGATGGTTGATCTCCAGAGGGATCGAGGTTAGGAGAGTAGACACAGAGGACAACACAGCGGATCCACTCACAAAGGCCTGTTCCCAGAGAGAGACTTTTATGGGATGGTTGAGTATGAGATACTGCAACCACTGCTACAGATGGCCCTAGTGCAAGTGGGAGATTGTTAGTTATATGTATGCCCTAGAGGCCATTACTGTACATAGGATGTATATTGTAGTGGATGCTGGGACATATATAGGGAGGACTTTCTTGCTCGACATGATAGTATGCTATCTGGTTGCTCTTTACCTTAACGTGTATACCGATTGTCTCTCTGTTACATGTTGGTAAAGCCCTTAGGATGTGTGCTTGACTACCTGGACTATGATGTGGATCATACTAGTGGGGACAAGGTAGTCCATAAGTATATCCTTCAAAGTCCCTAGTCGTGGGTGTATCGAGACGGGGCATCGATATACCAGAGTAGACTAGCGTGTACCTTCTCGACTCATACAGATGGGCGATGGATGATCCCATATCCATTGGTGTTTGACATCAGAGATGATATACGGGTGCTCAGTAGAGACTGGGTACACTGGACGGACTCGCCGAGAACTCCCAGATGGTAATATACCTCACGTCAGATGGCAGTTCTCTGGTGACACTGGTACAGAGTAGTCTGTTGACCCGAGATCGTCATAGAGTCTTGTGTGGTTCCCACTGTGCTTTGATTTCCATCTTACCACGTCCAAGAGGGCGTGCAAAACGGTGGTTTTTGGGTACAGTCCCGAGTCACATGGAGACAATGAGCGATAGGAGGGGATTCGTCTCTCCCGGTATAGGGGGTTGATGTTGCGCTGTGTTCGATTGGCTATAACAGGAAATCCCTGGCCAGGGTTGCTGAGATTTACTGGTAAGTGTTACCAGTAGTTTCTCGAATTGTTATAGACCTCATATCGACACGACTTATTGAGCTATTAGGGTCTGACGTTTACCACCCCTAGGCAAGATATGCGACATATCAGACGATCAGACCGGACTGTACGGTAGTGTTACTGGTTGGATTCACTGGAGTGTGAGCGGGCTTGCTCGTCGATCTTCAGATCGCTCAATACCCGGGTGGCCGTTACGTTTAGCAGACCGCTTGCGGCTTGTGGATGCTTGATATGATCATCATCTGCTGCCGGCGTATTGACGAGTCTTTAGAGTCCTACACAGAGGTTTCCTGGCTCAAGCGAAACGAAATAGGAGCGCATATGAGATATGTGCGGGACCGAGAGTAGTGCGTGTATGTGATACCGTATTTCATTCTCGCGATCAATGTGTCGAAAAGTTGTATGCGATATAACCTAATTATCGAATCAAGGATTGATTCGATAAGCCGATACATTGGATACTAGCCGGTTATATGCGATATGACCGGATCGTTAAATCAAGAGTTGATTTAATGATTTAATGCATAATTATATATTTGATATATTACTTTGCATTAACTAGTATCGGTTCACTTTAAATGGATTTTCTCACTCGGGTGTGCGCATTGCATATGCGATATGATTTTGTGCACTTGATTGTATCATGTTTGATGATACATATCTTTTTTGTTAAGTGTAATGAATTAAACCTAGGTTAAGTGAATGATTAGGGTTTTCTTTTATTCATTCATTTATCTTTTCATTTACATTTAAAAGATAAATGAGAAAAGGAAAAGAAGTCAAAAATGGTGGCTAGTTTTGTTTTCAACATGAAGCTTCATGAAGCTTTCATTATGTCACCATTTTTGTCTCATCTCCTTAACCCTAACCATTCTTTAACCTTGGTCAATTCTCTACACTTAACTTAGGTTAATATTATGATAAGAATAAATTTATTATTCTTTTCATAATAACTTATCATATCATTTTCTTCTTCTTCTTCCTTGAACTCAAGAAGAAAAGCTTGACTACATCAATGGTAGATTGATGAAATGAGTGAGAAATCCAATTCTAAAGTCTACCCACTTCCTATTTCTTCATCCTCTACCTCTTGCCAAGTAGTAGAGTGTGTTTTCTTCACAAGTTTCATGACTTGGTGAAGTGAGAGCTTGATCTTGCGATGCTTCGACGTAGATCATCTTCGGCATGGACATCGACGACCTAGCTCGCCATTTCTCCGACGAAGCCGACGCTAGAGCCCGGGAATTCTTTTGGACAGCGGAGACGACTTCGTTGCGGAGCTATGGAGGTGGAGCACCGGATCTACAAAGGTTGTATTTCCGATATCCCATTAGTTAAGTGTTAACTAGTTAGCTTTTTCGCCTAAACTTCTAGCCAACGGTCCGTAGTCGGGTTTCTCGGCACCGTTAAAATTTTAATTTGGCATGATCGATGCCTTGTGAGACCTCACTTGTGTGCCTAGGAACCCTACAATCCTCAAGTGCTGCTCATGCTCCTCATGACTCCTAGAGTAGACCAGTATATCATCAATAAACACTATAATGAACTGGTCGAGGAACGGCCTGAAAATCCGGTTCATCAGATCCATGAACGCTGCTGGCGCATTGGTGAGTCCGAACGAAATCACCAAAAACTCATAATGCCCATAGCGCGTACGAAAAGCAGTCTTCGGAATGTCATCATTCCGAACCCGCAACTGATGATAACCCGAACGCAAATCAATCTTCGAAAAATGTTTCGCACCCTGGAGCTGATCAAATAAATCGTCAATGCGGGGTAAAGGATACCTGTTCCGCACCGTAACTCGGTTCAACTGACGATAATCCACACATAGCCTCAAACTGCCGTCCTTCTTCTTGACGAACAGAACAGGAGCTCCCCACGGCGAAACACTCGGACGCACAAGTCCCAAAACAAGCAACTCTTGCAACTGATTTTTAAGCTCTCTAAGCTCTGCCGGAGCCATCTGATAAGGCGGTATAGAAATAGGCTCCGTGCAAGGAATCAGATCAATGCAAAACTCAATATCACGCTCTGGCGGCAACCCAGGTAACTCATCGGGAAAGACATCGGGAAACTCTCGCACGGTAGAAACCTGGTCCAACGACTCCACCGTACCTCCAGTATCATGAGTGAACGCCAAGAATCCCCGACATCCCCTCCTCAAAAGCCGACTAGCGCACAGAACAGAAATCAAACTGTGAGGGGCGACACCACAGTCTCCCTGCACAACAAACACTGGCTCGCCGGGAAAACAAAATCTAACTGTCTTCTCGCGGCAGTCCACGGACGCATAGCAAGTAGCTAGCCAATCCATGCCCAACAGAACGTCGAAGTCCAACATCTCAAGAAGGATCAAGTCGACGGACAGATCTCTGTCTCCTAAGCGGACAGCACATGATCGGAACACGTGCCGCGCAACAAACGACTCTCCCACAGGAGTAGTCACTACTAACGGCTGATCTAGCAAACACGACTCTCGGCCTAACCTCGGCGCGAAGTGCGTAGAAACATACGAATGCGTAGATCCCGGATCGAAAAGAACAAGTGCATCAAAAGAACATAAGGAAAGGGTACCTGAAACCACAGCATTAGACGCCTGAGCGTCCTGGTGAGTCAAGGAAAAAACCCGTGCCTGCCCTCTACCGGCTACTGGCTGTCCTCTGCCACCTCGTCCTCTCGGCACAAAACCACCGCGACCACGACCTCTCTGAGTAGGAGTCTGACGCGGCGCAACAACAGGAATAAGAGGCAACGCTCTCTGAGGCGGAGAAGGTGGTAAGGTAACCTGCGGTACTGCTGGCCCTCTCTGACGCACCACAGTACAATTCCGAACAAGATGCTGCAAACTGCCACAACCAAAGCATCCATAAGACGGTCGCTGGCCCTCCTGGGAATAAGAACTGAATAACTGGCCACGTCCCACGTCTCTGCTACTCCCCGATTCTGATGGAACTCTGCCTCTGCGGACAAACCTCGGTCCTCGTGCTGGCTCATCCGTACGAGTCCTCTTCGGTTCTGGAACAACCGACGACTCAGCTAGACGCTCCTCCACCAATAGGGCTGCATCGACAGCTGTCGCATACGTGTCGCAATGCTGAATGCTGATGGCTAGGAACAACTGGGTAAGCAGGCCTCGAACAAACCTCTTCACCCTCATCTCCTCAGTCGCCACCAAGTACGGAGCATACACCGACAGCTCAGTAAACAATACATCATACTCCGACACCGTCATCCCCGGCGTCTGACGTAAAGACTCAAATCTGCGCGCTCGCGCATCCCTGACGCTCGGTGGAAGAAAACGGGCAAGAAACGACGTCACAAACTCAGCCCAGGTCATAGGAGCAAGACCAGTGGCTCTGCCCCTCTCCAACGACTCACACCACTTCTGGGCCATACCCTCCAGCCGGAAACTCGCAAACTCTACCCATCTCTCGTCAGAGCATCGGAGTGAGCGACAAATCCTGGCCATCCGGTCGATGAACAACTGCGGATCCTCAGTAACATCTGTGCCAGTAAACACCGGAGGCCTCAGCCTCATGAACTCCGTCAGTGACACGGTAATAACCTCTGGAGCTGCAACTACGACTGCCGGATCAGTAGGTACCATCGTGGTCCCTACAACGGGTGGAACAACTGCCTGCCCCTGCGCTCGAATGGCCTCTACTAAAGTCCCCACAATCTGGCGCAGATCCTGCATACCAGCCCCAATCATAGAAATGTGCTCCGGTACCACAGGTGTATCGCCCTGGTCAACCCTCGCCTCAGACGAGTCGACTCTGGCCTCGGCCCTCGCGGCCGCTCTCTGTGCCCTCATAGTCTTCGGCGGCATATAGGCTGGGAATTGAAACAAGATTCGATAAGGAAACGGAAATCGAATCACAAGGATGTATATCAATCACGGAAGGAATTTAAATCAATAAGTCCTAAGGTCACTTAGGCGGAGTACCGTGTCGTAAGTATGCCGCGGAACATACACACGCTACATCACTCTGCTTAAGCTACCTACTCCATCATACCAAGGTCATCCTACACTCCGAAAGGTAAAAACCTAGCGCTCTGATACCAACTTTGTCACGACCCAAATTTGGCCCGTAACCGGCACTTAAACTACGTAACGTCTAAAGGCGTACGCAACTTAAGTAAGCCGAAACCCAGAAATCTAAACCACCCAAAACTGGATCAACGGAGAAAACATTGTTTTAAACATTCAGAATTTTTCAAGTAAAAATCTTTAAGTTTAGTTTTCGTTCTTAAAAATTTCGGCAGCACCTCCTTTGTAAAAACTAACCCCGAAAACGGGTACAACATAGATAATAAATAAAAGCATCCCAAACGGGAGCAAATCACGCCCAACGGCGGAGACAACCACCACAACATATATACGACGCCGAAGCGAAGAAATATAAAAGAAAACTGCATAAAGAAGTAAAACTTTTCAACAAAAACCGGCTCCCACGAGCACGGCACCCAAAGTCACCACAAAATATAACACTGAATCCTCACAAGTCGTCTCTAAGTCATATACAACATAGTGGTAGATGGAGAATACTAGATCCAACAAAAAAATATACAAAGTACAAACAGATAACCGCAACCCACCTAAAAGCAAGGCTTCACAGCCAACCGTAGCGGTATCCGCAAAAGTAGAGATGAAAAGATGCCCTGCCGCGACTACTCAAAGGGTAAGTCCTGCACAATACTGTGGCACAACGGGGGTGAGTTTCCAACTCGTGAATAGTAACTAACATCATACAGTAATCGCAAGTATGCACGAACAGCGATCTATCTATCACAAGTAATCCGATAGCATAAGTATGATAGGTGAATATGCAACAATCATGTAAAGGTACATCATCAGGGTACTACAACTACATGAAACAATGCATATCAACATAATCCTGAGTGGAATGATATAATATAAAATCTCATGCAAAAATCATCAGCATGGAAAAACACCAGTGTCCCTCACTGACACATCAAATCCCAAATCCTCAGGCACCGCATCCTCAGATCGGCCCTCAAATCCTGTATGTCTCACGAAAACCTAAGTGTCAAACACCGACACTCGAAACATCATGAAACCCGTGTCTAGCATCGACACGTAAATCCTCATAACTCAGACGTTGTCACCATGACTAGCCCTGACGATATGTCATACCTCACTCCGGTCGGTATCTCCATGATAACCGCCGAGTCCAAATACAATCACCGGTAGGTAGTGGTCCCACCGTCAGGTTTATCGTCTACACCACGAAATCACCACTCACCCCGGGGTACCATACCGGGTCCACCATGTACCTGCAGACGGTGCATCCCGCTCCTCGAATCGGGTATCACAAGCCAAATCTCAGAACCGAGAAATCACATGGTGGACGTATCAAATATCATATCAAGAGAAACCGGGTTTTCAAACAATACAAAGTTTTCTTGAAAATATCCCCCACGGTTCTCAAATCCATAAATCATATGAAATCCATATCTCAATGCGTAAAATCCATATAAAACTGATATATGCAACATAAAACATCAATATGAGCATATAAAGGGAAAACCGCTCTTTAAATTGAATCTAGCTTTAAAAACATATCAGGCGGTTCCCAATTCCTCCGAAAATAAATGCAGTATCATATGAAGTATACATGTAAGTGTAGCAGGGTTTAAGTATCCACATGTAATCAAGTACGAGGGTGTACATGTCAATAGGTATGCATGATGTATAGGTAATTATAGCAAGATATAAGTGAAGTGGAATAAGGTTCACTACCTTAACTATTCCTGCCCAATGCAATATCACGTATGTATGTGTCCACAGTATTTCATATGCACAATAGAATATGAGTTACTACTCTAATTATTCCTATCCACTATCATATCACATATGTAGGTGTTTGTGCGTGTCATGGCAATTACAGACGGTGTGGGTGTAGCATACAATTTAGTGCTCGTGCAACATGAACCGTCAGTAATGTGTTATATCTAAAGGTACGACTCAAGTACAACAGATAATGCTATGCAATGACATTCATATGAAAGTAACTAATATGCAAATACATGCAGCTATCATATCATATTCGCCCAGACGCATAACGCCATACGGGTGATTTCCCCGTAGATGTTAAATCTACTCACCGATGGTCTCGAGCTAAGAAAATCCGACCACCTGCTTCCCCTTGTCCGCAGCACCCGAAGTCCCTGCTTGCGAACCTAAAATTTCATAAATACAACACATAAGCTAAATATCCTAAAATGACGAAAAGACAACGAAACGCGACGAAAACGCCCGGAAAATTACACTGCGCGCTTAGCGCATCTATCGCGCACGATACCGGCCAAAACCCTAATTGGGGTCGCTAAACTACAAAACACCACGTCTGGACCCCGATCTTCCCGATCGCGCAACACAACACAAAAATTACGAGGAATACACTGGATATAACCTCGCAACTACCAAACGAACCCTACGTCGGAAAACCCCGAAATCTAGTAAGCAACCTATCGCAATATATTGCACTAGATTCAAGATAACACAAATCTAACAATTACAAATACCTTAAAATAGCTTAACTAAGCTATCTAAACCAATCCTATATTTTTTTACACTCGCTAATTATGTTTTAGCAAAAATCTAGTAAGCAATTTTGCTTAATTAAACAAAATGCTTATTAGCAAATTTTAACACTTTCTACTAGATTATTCTTTTCCAAAACACAATTTAACACTTGAATTAAACACTAATCACTTAATAAAAATTTAACCCTAACATGAATTTCTTAAACCAAATAAAATGAATTAATCATGATTTAAATGCTAAACTAAGCACTTAACTAGTTAACTAAATTAGCTAGTTAAAGATTAAAGCAATTAATTATGGATTAAGGTAAGAAATTATACCTCCTCAAGAACACCAAAAAGAACTTAGATCCATCACTTTAGCCTCCAAAACTCAAACTTTGATGAAGATCCATGAAGGATTAGTGAAGGAAAAAGGTTTAATATTTATATAGGAATTTTTGGATTTATTTTTGGATATCTTTTTGTGTTTTTGAAAGGAAATGAGAGAGAAATGAGCTTGGAATGATTTTGGACAGAAATGGGGGAGTTAGGGTCGGCCAAGGTGAGTGGGGGGGGGGGGGGGTTTGTGTAATATTTTGTGAAGAAAAAGCAAGGAAAAAGAGAATTAAATGCTAATTAATGCATTTTGCCACCATTACACCCTTTTCTTTTAAATTTTAAAAAGAAAACATTAGTCACCAAAAAAATATCTAGATTTTTAAAAAGAACATTCTAAAATAATTCTAGTGACAAAATTAATTTATTCACAAAAATAAAAATTTTCCCGATTTACGTGCACAAAACACCGCTTAAAATAATATTTTTTTCGGGAAAAAATCTATCTGAACCAAAACCTCCCAAATACTCCCAAAGTTCGCGCACAAGCTTTATTTTGGACAAATTAGATGTCGGTAAGCTTATACGGTCGTTTGATCGAAATCGGGTTAAAACGGGAAAAACCGACAATTTTGCCCTAAAACGGGAAAATTCGCAAAACGATTTCTAAAACGTTACACCGTTGGTACTGAGGCACGAACTGAATGTTGTTAGACTTATTTCATGTGTTGAGCTGTATTGGGAAAACTTGGGTGTTTGAATGTTCGATCGGAAAGTTTAACATTTTCTAATTATCTGAAATGTGATACAATAATTGGAATTCACAATGAGTTAAGAGATAACTGAATGAATGTTATAAACATAGCACTTTAGTCTCACTTGATCGGTTGCCACAGAATTTTGATGTGATCAAAAGTCCGTCGCAATCACGTAGCATACGCGGATACTCGCCGGGTAAACTTAATAGACAGCCTCACTCCATAGCCCCGACCAAGTGACTGTAGGAGAACCCCGTCGCCGAAAGCATCCGTTCGGGTGCTCGCGGTAGCGGTGTTCCGCCTTGGTGCACTTCGTCGACGGTATCAGGGGTGCAGCCGTCTACTGAAGTTTGCGACGAGTATTCGATCAGGATGTCGGGAATCTTGTTGAATTACCCGACTTGGTATTGAAAAGTGTTTTCGATTTTGAGACTAAAATGCGGGGTTTATAATTGTTAGGCATGCGATGTCTAAAGAATTCATTTGGTCAGGCATGCGATGTCTGAGGAGGTTGCGGATTCCAACTGTTGTAGTTTTACACTTTCTTTTCTGTGACCGTAAGTGTAATATGTGATATCGCCGGTTTCGTTGCTATATGTCAACGACAATTGGGATACGCATATTTACTTACGTTGATGACATGTGATGTTATGTGTTGCTGGATATGTTATATTGGATCGTCGTGTTTGAATAGCCGAGGGTTTTTATGTGAGATGAGTGTTTTTCATTTTCATTCATGTAAAAACTTGTATGTAATATTCTTTTATTGGGGCACTTCCAGGTAGCGGAAGATGTCACCTTTTGTATATTATTTACTTTTCCGCACTAGGATAGACCCAAGGAGGGGAGCACAAGTAACCGGGTTCTGGAGTCCAGTGGGAGACCAACTCGAGGAGTCGAGTCCGGGTCTCCTAACTCTAGAATTGGTAGGGTTGCTTGCCGCTCTCGTAGGGGTCTAGGGGTGTGGGTTTGGCTATTCATCACGACCGTGGAATCCGTGTTTTATACTGGCTCGTATTGAAAACACGGACGTCCTAGTATATCCAATATTTCATATGATTCTTCTGCTGCGATATCTGTGATGTGATCATGTGATGTTCTGTGATGGATACAGTATATAGTATATATGATATATTATATAGACGTTACTTATGTTTTACACCCGCGCTAGCCCTGCCCCGCTCTGTCGTTAGTTACCTAACCTAACGGTGCACGAGGGGACATCGAGGCGAATGCGGATGGCATAAGTATACGTCGTATTTATCTGTGATGTTTAGGTACTTAAATGATGGGACTTCATTAATGAGATTAATGAAATAAAAGAAACCTAAGATGTTGTAGAATCGAATTTCAAAATAAAACAGGTAGCTACAGTTCTTGCTTTGCACAGAGGTATATGTGATATATCCTGCACCTTATTCGATGAGGAAAGGACCGAGATCCCTTCACCGGGAGTGACTCCTTTAGCAATAACTGGCAGATGCTACACACTCGGTTTGTCTTTTGATTTCTTTTATGAGTTTTTGCTTAGCACAGTGATATATATGATATATCCCGCACCTCATTCGACGAGGAAAGGGCCGACGATCCCTTTACCGGGAGTGACCCCTTTAGCAAAACTAGAAAAGCCTAAAAAACACTCCATTTTTTAAATCATTTGATTCTACAACGATATCAAGTTCATTGCGCAATAGGTTTTCAGAAAAACCTGTCGTAGCCCTCCGTCATTTCAGATAAGTTGTATATAGTATTCGTGCTGCATTTGTTTGCTTTCGTCAAGGTGCAGTGTGCGGTAGCTATATGCTGCTTATCTGCCAGCATAAGATGCGATTGGATTAGGGTAGTCGTGCGGCTTTGTTGGCTTTCGTCAAGGGTCGTGCGGGTGGGTTTAATTCGATCAAGAAATGTACGGGTTGAACTTGACTAGCGAGCTATGGTTTGTTAGCTTTCGTCAAGGTTATAGCACGCTAGGGGCAAAATATTATCAGGAATTTCAAGTGTTGAAATTTGCAATGAGATTGCATACCTTCTATGAGATAGTTGGATCCCGATACCCGCTGCGAGTAAGAGTTACTCCTGGGAGAGTTTTACACATTACAATTAGCCGATGAAGTAGGTGTCTAGAAATGTGTCAACGGGGTTACGCCTCTGGGAAAACGAGGTTTACATTAATTAGGTTCCTGCGAAAGCACGGGGGACCTCCCTCAAAGTACCGACACTGGCCTGGCTGAAAGATTGGCGAACTTGTAGTGTGTAATTAATCCCGGCTAGTCTTTACTTTTAGGGTTTGAAGGAAGATTTGATAAAAAGCAGTGGGAGCCATCCTGATTAGATAAAATAATAACCAATCTATTCTTGTAAGAGCGCACGCTGAGTGTTTTCTTCTCTCTCTCTCCAGGTAGCGACCATGTCACGCCTTAATCAAGATAATAATACGGATTATTGACCGAACCCGCTTGTTATACTGAGCTGGGGAACGTTGGTCCCGCTCCAACTTATAATTGTTATAAGACAGAGCAGGAAATTGGGGAATACCAGATTTCCCGTGCCGCCCAAACGAAGAGAGTGCATGCTGATGCATCATCTTCGGGTGTGTTCATTATACAGAACTGTTTCTCAGTATCCTCCGCATCCTGGGTATATGATACCGGATCAGGATCCCAGATATGTAATCTGTTACATAGGGCTACAAAAGGGTAGAAAAACTGAGAACGGGTGATAAGTTTCATGAGACAGAAAACGGGGCAAGAGTTGCAGCCAAGTCTGTTGGTCACTGTCACCCTGTGTTACCAATACATTGATTCTGAACGAATGTTATTAGATACCGAACCTGATATACAAAATCATATCAGTCTCTTATTAGTAAAGAAATGATAAAATTTTGTATTGTTGGATAATGTTTTGAACATTTCCTATATCAAAAGTTGATCGGTTCAGGCACGTTATCTAAAAGCAATGATGTTCTAAATCAAACTACAGTTCTTTAGTATATGGAACACACACAAGAGGAAGAGTTCAGAAATGAACAAATCCTTCTTGAGGTATTGTAGACTAGGTCATATCAATGCGACCCGACTAGCTTAAGTTACATATAGATACATATTTAAATCAGTTTGAATTTACATCTTGTGAAACTTGCCAGTCATGTCACAAAGATAAGATGACCATAGCTCTGTTTATTGGAAAGGTTCCAGCTATACAAATTGCAGCTGATAATTTGATAGAACCAAAGGATTCAGTAGATTCCAACGAACCTCAGCCTCTCCGCCGATCTAGTAGGGTTCCTCACCCACCTGAGAGATACTTCTGTTTCTCTATGACAGTGGGAGCGAGGATTGCATCATGAGATGATGACCCATCTGGCTTCGAGCTGGCCATCGAGAGTAAGACTCTGTAAGAATGGCTGGATGTTTATCGATCTGAGATGGAATCCTAATACACCAACAAAGTATGGACTTTGGTTGCTATATCTGAAGGGTTAAATCCCCATCAGGAGCAAGTATATCTTGAGAAGATTACTTGGTGTAAATCGAAAAGTTGAGACTTTCAAAGCTAGACTTGTTAAAGCTTTTCGTCATCGACCAGGCGTGGATGATGATGAAACCTTTTCAAGTGGCTATGCTTAAGTCCATCCAGATCCTACTTGCCACGGCTACATACCATGACTACGATATCTGGCGGTTGGGTGTCATGACTGCTTTTCTAAATGAAGTTTTAGAAGAGTGCGTCTATAAGTACACAGCCAGAGGGCTTCGTAGACAGTGGGAGCAGCGGAAACGTGTACAAGTTGCTTTATAGGATAAAGCAGGCATCGCGGAGTTGGAACATCTGTTTTGATGAAGTAGTCAAACAGTTTGACATCATCAAAATGGAAGATGAACCTTGTATAAACAAAAAGGTAGTAGAGAGTATGGTGACGATCCTCGTAGAGTACGTGGATGACATACTCTTGATAGGGAAAGAGTTTCCTATGCTACGCTCAATCAATCTCCGCCTATCACAATTATTCTCCATATTGGATCAAAGTGATACCTACTAAATCCTGGATTGTGGATCTATGAGATAGATCTAAATGGATGTTAGGATACTCACTAGCTGTAGTGAGACGGTATCAATCGACCCTAGGGAGAATCACTGGAAGTGTTCCACAGTGATAAAGACGACTGAATGTCAGTCACAGGCATTGTCTTTACCCTCAGTAAAGGGACAGTATGTTGGAAGAGTTCCAAGCTAGATACCGTGACATACTAGACGATAAAGGCTGGATATATCGCTACTTAAGATGCTACCAAAGAGGCAGTCTGGGTGTATATTGGTTCATGAGATGAACTTTGTTCCTCCCATTGTGTGACAATGGAGTTGTGGCTTATACCAAGGAACGAAGGTCCCATCAGTGATCCAGACATATTCTAAGGCAGTATCACCTGATCATGGAGATAGTTGATCTCCAGGGTGATCGAGGTTAGGAGAGTAGACTCTGAGGACAACACGGCGGATCCACTCACGAAGGCCTATTCCCAGAGAGAGACTTTTATGGGATGGTTGAGTATGAGATACTGCAACCACTGCTACAGATGGCCCTAGTGCAAATGGGAGATTGTTAGTTATATGTATGCCCTAGAGGCCATTGCTATACATAGGATGTATATTGCAGTGGATGCTAGGACATATATAGGGAGGACTTTCTTGCTCGACATGATAGTATGCTATCTAGTTACTCTTTACCTTAACGTGTATACTGATTGTCTCTCTGTTACATGTTGGTAAAGCCCTTAGGATGTGTACTTGACTACCTGGACTATGATGCGGATCATACTAGTGGGGACATGGTAGTCCATAAGTACATCCTTCAAAGTCCCTAGTCGTGGGTGTATCGAGACGGGGCATCGATATACCAGAGTAGACTAGCGTGTACCTTCTCGACCCATACAGATGGGCGATGGATGATCCCATATCCATTGGTGTTTGACATCAGAGATGATATACGGGTGCTCAGTAGAGACTGGGTACACTGGACGGACTCGCCGAGAACACCCAGATGGTATTATACCTTACGTCAGATGGCAGTTCTCTGGTGACACTGGTACAGAGTAGTCTGTTAACCCGAGATCGTCATAGAGTCTTGTGTGGTTCCCACTGTGCTTTGATTTCCATCTTACCACGTCCAAGAGGGCGTGCAAAACGGTGGTTTTTGGTTACAGTCCCGAGTCACATGGAGGCAATGAGCGATAGGAGGGGATTCGTCTCTCCCGGTATAGGGGGTTGATGTTGCGCTGTGTTCGATTGGCTATAACAGGAAATCCCTGGCCAGGGTTGCTGAGATTTACTGGTAAGTGTTACCAGTAGTTTCTCGAACAGTTATAGACCTCATATCGACACGACTTATCGAGCTATTGGGGTCTGACGTTTACCACCCCTAGGCGAGATATGCGACATATCAGACGATCAGACCGGACTGTACGGTAGTGTTACTGGTTGGATTCACTGGAGTGTGAGCGGGCTTGCTCGTCGATATTCAGATCGCTCAATACCCGGGTGGCCGTTACGTTTAGCAGACCGCTTGCGGCTTGTGGGTGTTTGATATGATCATCGCCTGCTGCCGGCGTATTGACGAGTCTTTAGAGTCCTACACAGAGGTTTCCTGGCTCAAGCGAAACGAAATAGGAGCGCATATGAGATATGTGCGGGACCGAGAATAATACGTGTATGTGATACCGTATTCTATTCTCGCGATAAATGTGTCGAATGGTTGTATGCGATATAACCTAGTTATCGAATCAAGGATTGATTCGATAAATCGATACATTGGATATTAGTCGGTTATATGCGATATGACCGGATCGTTAAATCAAGTGTTGATTTAATGATTTAATGTATAATTACATATTTGATATATTACTTTGCATTAACTAATATTGGTTCACTTTAAATGGATATTCTCACTCGGATGTACACATTGTATATGTGATATACTTTTGTGCACTTGATTGTATCATGTTTGATGATACAAGTTTGCTAGGGTTTTTGTGTAAAGATCAAACCATGGTTACATGATAATGGTTAGGGTTTTGTTTTATTCACTTATTTATTTATCCATTTCTTTTTGAAAAATAATTTGCATAAAGTGCAAAATGGTGGCTTTCTTTGGATGGAAGTTGAAGCTTCATGAAGCTTTGACCAAGTGACCATTTTGTCTCCATGCTTAACCCTAACCATTCCCACTAACCATGATTTATTCTCTACACTTGACCATGGTTATGATTATAATAAGTATTGATTTACTTTTGATTTTAAATTAACTTATCATAACATTTTCTTCTTCTTCTTCTTCATCTTCAACATGAAGAAACCTTGGACCATCAATGGTGATTGATGATAAAGAGTGAGAAATCCAATTCTAAAGTCTACCCACTCCTATTTCTTCATCCTCTACCTCTTGCCAAGTAGTAGAGTGTGTTTTCTTCACAAGTTTCTTGACTTGGTGAAGTGAGAGTTTGATCTAGTGATGCCTCGACATAGATCATCTTCGGCACGAAGCCGACGACCTTGCCCGCCCATTTCTCCGATGAAGCCGACGCTAGAGCCCGGATCTTGATTTGGACAGCGGAGAGGACTTCATCACGGAGCCGAGGAGGTGGAGGACCGGATCTACAAAGGTTGTATATCCGTTCTTTTAGATTAGATGTAAACTAGTTTCTTTTTCGCCTAGAAATCTAGCCAACGATCCGTTCTAGGGTTTCTCGGCACCGTTAAAATTTGAAATTGGCATGGTTGATGCCTTGTGAGACCTCATTAGGGTGCCTAGGAACCCTACATCCTCCAACCCTGATTATATATGGAAGAAGATGAGTCGTTTCTAGGTCTTTGAAATGCGGCATTGGTATGCTCATGACCTTGAAACGGACATTCTTCCGTCAAGTGAGAAGGATCAGAATAGCAGCCACATACAGTTTTGGAGAGTGACATCTGACTTAGGGCGGCAGCTAAAAATTTGTTTTCCATAGCGTCAAATTTCTTGTGTAAAGCTGAAACTTCAGCTCTAATTCCTATGGAAATATCATTGCCATCCCTAGACGATTGACTCACACCCTCCCACTATAAGGACTTTTTAGCGAAATCTTCTAAAAATTTCCAGGCTTCCCTATCATCTTTGGTCATAAAATTGCCTTGACACATGGATTCAATGGTCTGTCTTGTGTTAGGATAAATGCCCTCATAAATGATTCGGCACAGTTCCCAACTCGGGATGCCGTGATGTGGACATTGGACTAACAGATCCTTGAAACGTTCAAGACATTTTGAAAATGTTTCATTTGGAAGCTGGATGAATTGATAGATTTCGCTACGGACTCGAGCTGTCTTTTGATGTGGGTAGAATTTCTTAAGGAATGCTTTGACGAAGTCTTCCCAATTTGAAATGGAATGTGCGGTAGTGTTATATAGCCACTTCTCGGCTATATCGCACAAGGTAAATGGGAGAAGACGAAGACGTAAAGCATCCACAGACAGCTGTGAGGTACCCATCATTGCGCATACATTTTCAAATTTCGTGATAAACACGTATGCGTCCTCAGACTCGAGACCGTGGAATTTTGGTAGAAGGTTGATTTATTGGGGTTTTATTTGAAAATTTTCCCCGTTGGCTGGTGGAATGGAAAGACAAGTGGAAAGGGGATCTCGTGTAGGATAGCACCTCTCTTGGAGAGAGATGTTAGGTGGATTCTGCGCACCAACGGACGGCGGCAGATTAGTGGAAAAGAAATTCGATGGAGGTGGATCCATCGATGTGGGTGTGGTGGTGGGTAAAAGAAAGGGTAAATGTAGAAATACCGACTTTTGGGTCGATGAGGGAAACGCGGACTTACGGGCACTAGAATCCCATGTCCAGCCTATCTTGCACTAAAAAGGGTTAGTACAAATGGCAGCGTGAATTTATAATTAGGGGAAATGATATGAATGCGGTGTTTTTTTTTGAAAAGTGGATGGATTTTTGAAAATATGATGCAAATCACAAAATGCAACAAGCAAAACCCTACAATTTAGTGGTCACCTAGGTCAAACTCTAGACCGCTCCTAACTGCAGTCGCAGGATAAATCCTCCACTGCCTCTTAGTCTCTCCTGTGGCCAGGTAAGTGCCAGGTAAGTGGGAGGTTCTCCACTACGTAAGTAGTGGGCCTAATTAAGTAACCACTAGCCTTCGACACACTTTCCTTAGACACCACAAGAGAAACGCGGATAAGCAATGAATTACCCACGGCCTTCTTCTGTCCGAAGTGAGCGCGACGGTCCTTAGAGTCATCTCTAGATATTTTTTAATTAATGAGGGTAAATGCGGATGCAAACTTTTGCGATTTTCGGGGCTTAGGAAGGGTAATGAACTCCCCACCAAATCTGGATTTGGTCTTTACCCCTTAATGTCCGTATTAATTATGCAAACAACCAAGAATCAAAAACAAGCACAATTTATTTTTGCTTTTGCGGCGCTGCGATTATTTGCAAAGAAACCTGCAGCAATTGTTATTTGGAACAGACAGAGGAGAAGATAAGAAAGATAGAGACTCACAGAGCAATTTTGGTGCAGAGAATCAGCAAGCTTGCCGCGGAAGCGCGGCAATGAGTGGCTTAAACCGCGGAATCGCGGTGGGGTAAAGGGATCAATGCACCACAATTTTCCAGCAAGCTTCTGTTCACTTTTCCTGCTTTCTGGAAATTTCAGAAAATTTTTATCCAAACTCCAATGATTCCAGATTTCCTCGCAATCAAATCACAACACACGTATTAGGGTTTGTACGAGTTTAGATCTAAAATTTATAATGGAATAAATTTTTCAACTCAAATTTCAAAATACGAACAATTAGCGCACTATCCCCGGCAACGGCGCCATTTGATTGAAAACGATTTCGGATTGTGTAATATGAAAATTGTAAAGAAATCACAACCAAAAATATTTTTGACCCCAATCAACTACGGTGTCTGATGTAGATCGTTAGCGAGTGCGGATCGTCCACAGGGAAAGTGTAATCGTTCGTCTTTTGAATTAGATGAATTGAAACTTTAAAAGAAAGAAAAGAAAACAATTCATGATTTATATTTGAAGTTCAAGAATTAGAAAATCTAGATCTAATAACAAGAAAAAGATAGAATCAAGAATTTGTAAGTTGATGATTTTTCCAACCAAATATCAAGAATCGAAATGAGGCTCGTAGGAATCGATCGGATCTATAGATGTGATGCAATCTCAAGATGACGTATTCTCATCCTTCGATGGATTGATACTAGATCGATGATGATCGATGAGAATTAGGGATTTCTAGTGAAACTAGGGTTTCATCATTTATCCCTTGTTCATTCGTCGATAACATTCACATTCTAGCCTCTAGTAAATTCAAGAAACGATCGTAGATCCCTAATTTCGAGCGATAACAATCAAGAAAGCATCGCAACGAAACTAGGTCATCGATTCTTGAACTTGCTAGGGTTTACAAAACTCGTAGGACTCAAGAATTGTTTTAAGATTTATTACATCATCATTCTATTGATCGTCTCGACTCCTCGACGAGCGGAGTTTTACTCAAACATCACAATAAGAACTACAATTACAAATTGAGATCGAATCATGATGCAAGAATTTAAAGAAAAAAAGATTAAAGAATTTCACCTTTTATTTATATCAACAATTTCATTACATTCGCTCAAGAACTACAAGAGGAAGAACTCGATCGTCGATTTGTCTTTGCTCGGCTCCGTGAGTCGCGGATCGGCTTGGATCACTTGCTCGATTGGAGATCGGCTCCGCTCCTAAAAGGTTGAAGGGCTTCTCGCTTGATTTGGTACTCGGGATCTTGAATTTGATTGGAATTAGGGTTAGGGTTTCGCACAAGTCTTGTCACTAGACTTGTGGAAGAAGATGGAGAATTGAACTAATGATTGAAGAATATGGAAGAACAACTAAAGAACTATTCAAGAACAACCTCAACCCTTAGATCTAGGCTCCTATTTATAGACATCTAAACCCTAGATCTAGGATTTGAATTTTAAGTTTCCCTCCAAAAGTTTGTTGAGGAGATTTGAATTTCCCTCCAAAAGTTAGTTAGAGGAGAGGCTTCTAGAAGATGTTAGTTAGGAGCTTGATTAGCTTAATCAAGATTAGGTTGCTTAATGATCTTTGCTGATCGGGCAGAAGCTTCGAGGGTTTTCTGGAGATTGACATATATTTCTGGACTGTAGCCACTGAGAGAAGGGTAATGAAGCAAAGCTGAAGTGCTGACGTGGCATAAGAGCCACGGTTCCGCGGCGCAAGCAGGCTACTGCCGTGGATCCGCGGCTCTTTGGAGGCTTCAGGGCTCGGGTCTTATGTGCTGATTTGGGCTGACTTGTGCGCCTTTATAATATATGTTGAATTTAATATCTCCTTCTAGATTGCTACCAGTTCTCAGGTCTTTGAGTTGGCGTAATGTTTGATCAGCAAAATGACAATTTTGGCCTTTCTTCTAGATTTTCCTGCACAATTTCTCAAGACAAGTGTTGCGCAATATAAGGATAATGCGATGCCATAAAGTACAGTCAATTTCCCTAGAAATGTCGGTTTTAAAGTCTAACACATGCAATCTGATATTTAACGACTGATTTGCTAATATGTGCTATATGAATGCCGAACACTTCTAGATGAGTGCAAATGTTAGGGAAATTGCCGTGTTAAAAATACAGTATTTTCGACCGATCAACAAGCTTAATATAAAACCCGGAAATCCTTGTATATCCAATATTTCATATGTTGTTTTCTGCTGCGATATTCTATGATGTGATCACTGTATATGTTGAGATAGATACTGGATATAGTATATATGATATATTATATAGACGTTGCTTATGTTTTACACTCGCTCTAGCCCTGCCCCACTCTGCCCTTAGTTACCTAACCTAACGGTGCACGAGAGGACATCGAGGTGAATGCGGATGGCATAAGCGTACGTTGTATTTATCTGTGATGTTTAGGTAACTTAACTGATGGAACTTCATTAATGAGATTAATGAAAAAAAATAAACCTAAAGATGTTGTGGAATCGAATTTTCAAAAACTGGTAGCTCTAGTTGTTGTTTTGCATAGATGTATTCCTTATAGAATATCCAACACCATATTCGATAAGGAAATAGTCAAGATCCCTTCACCGGGAGTGACCACTTTAGCAATAACTGGCAGATACTACAATCCTCGGTTTCGTCTTTTGATTGCTTCTATAGTTCTTGCTTTGCATAGTGGTATTTATGAAATATCCTGCACCTTATTCGATAAGGAAAGAGCCGAGATCCCTTCACAGGGAGTGACCTTTTTAGCAAAACTAGTAAAAGCCTCAAAGCCACTTTTTTGAAAATTCACTCGATTCTACCACGATATCATGTTCATTACGCAAAAGGTTTTCTTAAAAACCTTTCGTAGCCCTCCGTCATTTCAGATAAGTACTAGTTAGTATTCGTGTTACGTTTGTTGACAATGTTAAGGCGTAGTGTGCGGTAGATAATTAATGCTTATCTGCTTTAGCATGAGATGTGATTGGATTTGGGTAGTCGTGCGACTTTATTGACTATGTCAAGGGTTGTGCGGGTGGGTTTAATTCAATCGGAAAATGACGGGTTGAACTTGGCTGGCGCTTATGATTTGTTGACCATGTTAAGGTCATAAGTTGCCAGGGGCAAAATATTATTGGGAATTTCAAGTGTTGAAATTTGCAATGAGATTGCATACCTTGTATGAGATAGTTAGATCCCGATGCCCACTGCGAGTAAGAGTTACTACTGGGAGAGTTTTACACATTACAATTAGCCGATCAAGTAGGTGTCTAGAAAGGTGTCAACGGGGTTACGCCCCTGGGAAAACGAGGTTTATTTTAATTAGGTCCGTGCGAAAGCACGAGGAACCACCCTCAAAGTACCGACACCGGCCTGGCTGAAAGATTGGCGAACTTGTAGGGTGTAATTAATCCCGGCTAGTCTTACCTTTTAGGGTTGGAAGAAAGATTTGACTAAAACAGTGGGAGCCATCCTGATTAGATAAAATAATAACCAATCTAATCTAGCAAGAGCATACGCTGAGTGTTTTCTTCTCTCTCTCTCTCTCCAGGTAGCGACCATGCCACGCCTTAATCAAGATAATAATATGGATGTATTGACCAAACCCGCTTCTTATACTGAGCTAGGGAATGTTGGTCCCGCTCCACCTTATAATTGTTATAAGACCGAGTAGGAAATTGGGGATTACCAGGATTCCCGTGCCGCCCGAACGAAGAAAGTGCATGATGATGCATCTTCTTCGGGTGTGTTCCTTACCAAGAACTGTTTCTCAGTATCCTTTACGTCCTGGATATAAGATACCGGATCAGGATCCCATATATGTAATCTGTTACATGGGCTACAGATAGGTAGAGAACTGAGAATGGGTGATAAGTTTCAAGAGTTGGAAACGGTGCAATTGTTGCAGCCAAGTATGTTGGCAGTTATCACCCTGTATTACCAAATACATTGATTCTGAACGAATGTTATTAGATACCAAACCTGATATACAATATCATATCAGTCTCTTTATTTAGTAAAGAAGGATATAATTTTGCATTGTTGGATAATGTTTTGAACATTTGCTATATCAAGAGTTGATCGGATCAGACACATTATCTAAGAGCATATACATTCTAAATCAAACCACAGTTCTGAAACGTATAGAACACACAAGAGGAAGAGTTCAGAAAAGAACGAATCCTTCTTGAGGCATTATAGACTAGGTCACATCAATGCGACCCGACTAGCTAAGTTACATAAAGATGCATATTTAAATCAGTTTGAATTTACATCTTGTGAAACTCGCCAGTCATGTCACAAAGATACTATGACCGTAGCTCCATTTACTGGAAACAGAGAAAAAGTTAGTGAACTTTTGGGATTGATACATGATGATGTATGTAGGTCCCCTGTCTACACATTCCAGGACTGGATCTTTGTACTTCATTACATTCACTGATGATCTCTTAAGATTCAGACATATGTTCCTGTTGAAACATAAGTCTGAAGCTTTTGAGAAATTCAATGAATATAAGACAGAAGTAGAGAACCAAAATGGGTAAAAGTATTATGTCCTTTGATGTGATCAGGGAGGAGAATACTTGAGCACGGAAATCCTAGACTATTCTAAAGGAGAATGAGATTCTCCCTCAGCATTACTCCTCCGTATACAACACAGCACGTCGGTGTATCGGGGCGGAGAAATCGCACCCTATGTGATATGGTGTGCTCTATGATGAGTACTACTGAGTTACCTATTTTCTTTTGGGAGTTATGCATTTGAGAAGCTGCATACCTGTTGAATAGGGTTCCAACCAAATCAGGTGCCTACCACTCCATATAAGATATGGTATGGGAAGAGCCCATCTCTTAAAGTAATTAAGATTTGGGGTTGTCCGGCCTATGTCAAAAGAAAAATCCAGACATGCATGAGGCAAGGTCAGTTCTGTGGAAGTTTGTTGGATATCCCAAGCATTCATAAGGGAATATCTTCTACCGCACCGATGAACAAAAGGCGTTTTATTTTTCGGCATACCACCTTTTCAGAAAAGGAATTTATTTTTGAAAGAAATTAATGGTCATGTGGTAGAACTGGAAGGTGTTCCAGCTATACAAACTGCAGCTGATGATTTGGTAGAACCGAAGGATTCAATAGTTCCCAACGAACCTCAGCCTCTCCGCCGATCTAGTAGGGTTCCTCATCCACATGAGAGATACTTCGGTTTTCTCTATGACAGTGGAAGCGAGGATTGCATCATGAGATGATGACCCAACTAGTTTCGAGCAGGTCATCAAGAGTGGAGACTCTGTGAGAATGGATGGAAGCTAAGCGATCTGAGATGGAATCCATATACACCAACAAAGTATGGACTTTGGTTGCTTTATCTTAAGGGTTAAATCCCCATCAGGAGAAAGTTTATCTTGAGAAGATTACTTGGTGTACATGGAAAATTGAGACTTTCAAAGCTAAGACTTGTTGCAAAAGGTTTTCATCATCGACCAGGTGTAGATAATGATGAAACCTTTTCTACTGCCTATGCTTAAGTCCATCCGTATCCTACTTGCCATTGCTACATACCATGAATACGATATCAGGTGGTTAGGTGTCATGACTGCTTTTCTAAATGATGATTTAGAAGAGTGCGTCTGTAAGTACACAGCCAGATGGCTTCGTAGACAGTGGGAGCAGCGGAAACGTATGCAAGTTGCTTTATGGGTTAAAGAAGGCATCACGGAGTTGGAACATCTATTTTGATGTGGTAGTCAAAGAGTTTGACTTCATCAAAAGGGTAGATGAACCTTGTATATACAAAAAGGCAGTAGGGAGTATGGTGGTGTTCCTCGTATTGTACGTGGATGACATACTCTACATGGGAAAGGAGTTTCCGATGCTACACTCGGTCAATCTCTTCTTATCACAAGGATTCTCCATATAGGATCAAGGTGATACCTCCGAAAATCCTGGGTTTATGATCTATGAGATAGATCTAAATGGATGTTAGGATTCTCACTAGGAGTAGTGAGATGGTATCAATCGATCCTGGGGAGAATCACTGGATGGCTTCCAGGGTAGTATGGACGACTGAATGTCAGTCACAGGCATTGTCTTTACTCTCAGAGGAGGGACGGTATGTTGGAAGAGTTCCAAGCTAGATACCGTGGCAAAATAGACGATAAAGGCTGGATACATCGCTAACAAGGATGCAACCAATGAGGCAGTCTGGATGTATAATAGTTCAAGCGATGAACTTCATTCCTACCATTGTGAGACAATGGAGTTGTGGCTTTGGCCTAGGAACCCCCGTCCCATCAGTGATCCAGACATATTCTTAGGCAGTATCACTTGATCATGGAGATGTTTGATCTCCAGGGAGATCGAGGTTAGGAGAGTAGACACAGAGGAGAACAGGGCGGATCCACTCACAAAGGCCTATTCCCAGGAGAGACTTTTCTGGGATGGTTGAGTATGTGATACTTCAACCACTGCTGAATGTTGGGTATTGGATACTACAACATATGGCCCTAGTGCAAGTGGGTGATTGTTAGTTATATGTGTGCCCTAGAGGCCATTATTGTACATACGATGTATATTGTGGTGGAATCTTGGACATATACATGGAGGACTTTCTTGCTCGACATGATGTATGCTATATGGTTGCTCTTTATCTTAACATGTACACTGATTGTCACTATGTTACATGTTGATAAATCCCTTAGGATGAGTACGAGGATTTTGATGCAGATCATACTAGTGGGGATAGTGTAGTCGCTAAGTACATCCTTCAAATGTTCCTAGTCATTGGTGTATCGAGACAGGGCATCGATATACCAGAGTAGACTAGCGTATGGCTTCTCGACCCATGTAGATGGGCGATGGATGATCCCATATCCATTGGTGTTTGACATCAGAGATAGTATATGGGTGCTCAGTGGAGACTGGGTACACTGGACGGACTCGCCGAGAACTCCCAGATGATATTATACCTCACGTCAGATGGTAGTTCTCTGGTGACACTGGTACAGGTTAGTCTGTAGACGCGAGAACGTCATAGAGTCTAGTGTGGTTCCCACTATACTTTGATTTCCACCTTACCACATTCAGGAGAACGTGCAAAACGGTGGCTTTTGGGTATAGTCCCGAATCACATGGAAGAAATGAGCGATAAGAGGGGTTTCGTCTCTCCCGGATTGGGGGTTGATGTTGCTCTGTGCTCGATTGGCTATAACAGGAAGTCCCTGGCCAGGGCTGCTTCAGAGATGTACTCGTAAGTGTTATCAATAGTTTGTCGACCCGTTATGAGCCTCACATCGTCACAACTTATCAAGTTACTGGGGTCTGACGGTTACCACCCCTAGACGAGATATGCGGCATATCAGACGAAGAGACCGGACTGTACGGTAGTGTTACTGATTGCATTCGCAGGATTACGAGCAGGCTTACTTGTTAATCTTCTGATCGCTCATTACCCGGGTGACCGTTAAGTTTAGCAGACCGCTTTCAGCTTGTGGGTGTTTGATATGATCATCACCTACTGCCGGCGTATTGGGGAGTCATTGGAGTCCTACACAGAGGTTTCCTGGCTCATGCGAAACGGAGTAGGAGCACATATGTGATATGTGCGGGACCGAGATTAATACGATATATGATACCGTATTGTATGTTGGAGATAGTGCCCTCAGAGTCAATTATTGGATCACAGGCATGTGATTGCAATGATTGAGGGAGGACCTATCCCGGTACGACAGTCTTACTCGAGATGATAGTATGCTATCTGGTTTACCTTTATCATCGTGTACTGCTTCAGGTGACCTTATAGGTCGCTATTACACGTTGATAGAGCCCCTAGGATTCTTGCATGACTGCCAGCAGTATGAGGGCGATCATATACGTGGGAGCTGGTAGTCTATAAGCACATCCTTAAAAGGTCCCTAGTCGTGGGAGTTTCGAGACAGGGCATCGATTCTCCAGAGTAGACTAGTGTATACAGTCGAGACCCCGACGAGGGGCGGTGGCCGGTCTCACAAGCCACTGGTGTCAGTTGGTTCACCTAAGATGTATACAGGTGCTCATTGGGTTATGAGTACACCGGACAGGACTCGCCGGGAACATGCTAGTTGGTCTTATACCTGACGTCAGATAGCAGTTTGTAGGGTTGCTAGGCACGCGCACAAGGGTCTACGAGGCATCAACCATGCCCGATTAAAAATTTAGCCGTGCCGAACAACCCGAATACGGAACTTTAAACTAGAGATTAGGCGAAAACTAGCATGTTAACAACTTTAACACTAAGTGAGAGGGATTACAACCTTTGTAGATCCGGTCCTTCACTTCATATGCTCCGTGTTGTGGTCCCTTCACTGCGATCATCGGGTTCCGGACTCTCGAGAGGTTCCATGAAGAGAAAGATGCAACCTTTGCTTCCGATCTTCGATACTAAGATGATCTACCTTGAAGTTTCTTTAACACAAGCTAACACTCATGAAATGATGTGAACACCCTCATCTAAATGGCAAGGGAAGATGAGGATGATGAAGTAGGATTTTTGCTCTCTTTATTTATCTTTTTCTCATATTTATCCATCACAAAAATCAAAGCCAGAAACCATTTCAAGCAAAGAAGAAGAAGGAAGAAGATGAACAATATGCATAGCATCCTTTTGTGATGAATAGGAAAAGAAGATAATGATCAATTATGCAACCATGGTTCACTTAACCATTGTAGAGAATTAACCAAGGGTTAGGGTTTGGGTTGAGTTAAGAATGAGTCACACACAAATATCTTTATCATGACAAAATGAAAAGCTTCTAGAATCAACTAGAAGGTTTAACCCTAATCCAAACCCTAATCATGTTTAAACTCCACAAAACAAGTTGCATTAGTTATCATATCATGTTACAATATTATATATCACATATATAATATTTATCGTAACAAAATAAAATAATACAATTAACATATATCGCATATATATCAATGTATTATCCGAGTGAGAAAAAGAATCTTTTAGTGAGCTAATATTAGTTAATGTCATTTAATATATCATATATATTATTATACATTAAATTATCGAATCAACACTTGATCCGACAATCCGGCTATATCGCATATAACCGACTAATATTTATCCGTACCGATTCATCGAATCAACACTTGATCCGATGACCCGGCTGATATCAAATATCGCGAGAATAGAATACGGTATCACATATCGCATTATCCTCGGTCCCGCACATATCACATATGTGCTCCTACTCCATTTTGCCTGAGTCAAGAAACCTCTGTGTAGGACTCTAAAGAATCGTCAATACGCCGGCAGTAGGTAATGATCATATCAAACACCCACAAGCTGCAAGCGGTCAGCTAAACGTAACAGCTACCCAGGTATTGAGCGCTCAGAAGATCAACAAGCAAGCCTGTACATTCTCCTGTGAATCCAAACAGTAACACTCCCGTACAGTCCGGTCTCGTCGTCTGATATGTTGCATATCTCGCCTAGGGGTGGTAAACGTCAGACCCCAGTAGCTTGATAAGTCGTGTCGATATGAGGTCTATAACAGTTCGAGAAACTACTGATAACACTTACCAGTAAATCTCAGCAACCCTGGCCAGGGATTTCCGGTTATAGCCAATCGAACACAGCACAACATCAACTCCCTATACCGGGAGAGACGAATCCCCTCCTATCGCTCATTGCCTCCATGTGATTCGGGACTGTACCCAAAAGCCACCTTTTTGCATGCCCTCTTGGACGTGGTATGATAGAAATCAAAGCACAGTGGGAACCACACAAGACTCTATGACGATCTCGGGTCAACAGACTACTCTGTACCAGTGTCACCGGAGAACTGCCATCTGACGTATGGTATAACACCATCTGGGAGTTCTCGGCGAGTCCGTCCAGTGTACCCAGTCTCCACTGAGCACCCGTACACCATCCTTGATGTCAAACACCGATGGATATGGGATCATCCATCGCCCATCATATGGGTCAAGATGCGTATACGCTAGTCTACTCTGGTGCATCGATGCCCTGTCTCGATACACCCTCGACTAGGAACAGTTATAGGATGTACTCGTCGACTACCGTGGCCCCACTAGTATGATCTCATCATAGTCCCAGTAGTCGAGTACATATCCTAAGGGCTTTATCAACATGTAATATAGAGACAATCACAGTACATGTTAAGACAAAGTACAACCAGATAGCATACTATCATGTCGAGCAAGAAAGTCCTCCCTATATATGTCAAAGCATCCATTACAATATACATCGTATGTACAGTAATGGCCTCTAGGGCATACATATAACTAACAATCTCCCACTTGCACTAGGGCCATCTGTTATGGTATCGCATACCCAACAATTAGCTGCGGTTGAAGTATCTCATACTCAACCATCCCATAAAAGTCTCTACTGGGAAAAAGGCCTTTGTGAGTGGATTCGCGCCGTTGTCCTCTGTGTCTACTCTCCTAACCTCGATCTCCCTGGAGATCAACCATCTCCATGATCAGGTGATACTGCCAAAGAATTATATCTGGATTTCTGATGGGACGGTAGTTCCTTGGCTGAAGCCACAACTCCATTGTCACACAATGGTAGGAACGAAGTTCATCTTATGAACTTATAAATATCCAGACTGCCTCTTTGGTAGTATCCTTGGTAACGATGTATCTTGCCTTTAATCGTCTAGTATGTCACGGTATCTAGCTTGGAACTCTTCCAACATACCGTCCCTCCACTGAGGGTGAAGACAATGCCTTCGACTGACATTCAGTCGTCCTTATCAGTCTGGAACCTTTCCAGTGATTCTCCTCAGGATTGATTGATACCATCTCACTACAACTAGTGAGTGTCCTAACATCCAATTAGATCTATCTCACAGATCCAAAACCCAGGATTTAGGAGGTATCACTTTAATCCTATATGGAGAATCCTTGTGATAAGCGGAGATTGACCGAGCGTAGTATAGGAAACTCCTTCCCTATCAAGAGTATGTCATCGACGTACTCTACGAGGATCACCACCATACTTTCTACTACCTTTTTGTATCTACAAGGTTCATCTACCATTTTGATGAAGTCAAACTCTTTGACTATCATATTAAAACAGATGTTCCAACTCCGCGATGCCTGTTTTATCACATAAAACATCTTGCGCACGTTTCCGCTGCTCCCACTGTCTACGAAGCCCTCTGGCTGTGTACTTATAGACGCTCTCTTCTAAAACATCATTTAGAAAAACAGTCATGACACCCAACCACCAGATATCGTAGTCATGGTATGTAGCCGTGGCAAGTAGGATCTGGATGGACCTAAGCATAGCTTTGAAAGTCTCAACTTTTCCATGTACACCAAGTAATCTTCTCAAGATATACTCGCTCCTGATGGGGATTTAACCCTTCAGATAAAGCAACCAAAGTCCATACTTTGTTGGTGTATAAGGATTCCATCTCAGATCAATAAGCATCCAGCCATTCTTACAGAGTCCTACTCCTGATAGCTTGCTCGAAACTAGTTGGGTCATCATCTCATGATGCAATCCTCGCTCCCACTGTCATAGAGAAACCGAAGTATCTCTCAGGTGATTGAGGAACCCTGCTAGATCGGCGGAGAGGCTGGGGTTCGTTGGAAACTATTGAATCCTTTGGTTCTACCAAATCATCAGCTGCAGTTTGTATAGCTGGAACATTTCCAGTTCTACATAACAGACGTTGCCTCGAGCTTGTCTGGATTTTGCTTTTAGACATAGTCCGGACAACCCAAATCTTAACAAACTTAAGATATGGGCTCTTCCCTTTCCATATCACATATGAAGTGGTAGGCAACTGATTTGATTTGAACCCTATTCAATAGGTATGCAGCTTCTCAAGTGCATAACTCCCAAAAGGAAATAGGCAACTCAGTAGTACTCATCATAGAGCACACCATATTACATAGGGTGCTATTGCTCCGCCCCGATACACTGACGTGCTGTGGTGTATACGGAGGAGTAATGCTGAGAGAGAATCTCATTCTCCTTTAGAATAGTCCAGGAATTCCGTGCTCAAGTATTCTCCTCCTTGATCTCATTAAAGGACATAATACTTATACCCGTTTTTGGTTCTCTACTTCTAATTCATATTCTGTGAATATCTCAAAAGTTTCGGACTTGTGTTTCAACAGGAACATATGTCTGAATCTTGAGAGATTATCAGAGAATGTAATGAAGTACAAAGAACCGGTCTTGGCATGTGTAGACAGGAGACTTTCATACATCAGCATGTATCAATCCCAAGAGTTCACTAACTCTTTCTCTGTTTCCAATAAACAGAGCTGTGGTCATCTTATCATTGTGACATGACCGGCAAGTTTCACAAGATGTAAATTCAAACTAATTTAAATATGCATCTAAATGTAACTTCAGCCAGTCGGGTCGCATTGATATAACCTAGTCTACAATGCCTCAGGAAGGATTTGTTCATATCTGAACTCTTCCTCTTGTGTGTGTTTCGTATACTAAGAACTGTAGTTTGATTTAGAACGTCAATGCTTTTAGATAACGTTCCTGAACCGATCAACTCTTGATATAGGAAATATTCAAAACATTATCCAACAATACAAAATTATATCATTTCTTTACTAATAAAGAGACTGATATGATGTTGTATATCAGGTTCGGTATCTAATAACATTTGTTCAGAATCAATGTATTCTGGTAATACAGGGTGACAGTGACCAACAGACTTGGCTGCAACACTTGCACCGTTTTCTATCTCATGAAACTTATCACCCGTTCTCAGTTCTCTACCTATCTGTAGCCCATGTAACAGATTACATATGCGGGATCCTGATCCGGTATCACATACCCAGGACGTAAAGGATACTGAGAAACTGTTCTGTGTAATGAACACACCCGAAGATGATGCATCAACATGCACTTCCTTCGTTTGGGCGGCACGGGAAATCTGGTATTCCCCAATTTCCTGCTCTGTCTTATAACAATTATAAGTTGGAGCGGGACCAACGTTCCCCAGCTTAGTATAACAAGCGGGTTCGGTCAATATATCCGTTTTATTATCTTTGATTAAGGTGTGATATGGTCGCTACCTGGAGAGAGAGAGAAGAAAACACTCAGCGTATGCTCTTGCAAGATTAGATTGGTTATCTAATATATCTAATCAGGATGTCTCCCACTGTTTTTGTCAAATCTTCCTTCAAACCCTAAAAGGAAAGACTAGCCGGGATTAATTACATGCTACAAGTTCGCCAATCTTTCAGCCAGGCCAGTGTCGGTACTTTGAGGGAGGTCCCCCGTGCTATCGCACGAACCTAATTAAAGTAAACCTCGTTTTCCCAGAGGCATAACCCCGTTAACACCTTTCTAGACACCTACTTGATCGGCTAATTGTAATGTGTAAAACTCTCCCAGGAGTAACTCTTACTCGCAGCGGGTATCGGGATCCAACTATCTCATAGAAGGTATGCAATCTCATTGCAAATTTCAACACTTGAAATTCCCAATAATATTTTGCCCCAAGCCTCCTATGACCTTGACAAAGGCCAACAAACCATAGGCTGCTAGTCAAGTTCAACCCGTCATTTCTTGATTGAAGTAAACCCACCCGCACGGCCCTTGACAAAGGCCAACAAGGTCGCACGACTACCCTAATCCAATCTGCATCATATGCATAAGCAGATAAGTACTATTCAGTTACCGCACACTACGCCTTGACAAAGGCCAACAAACGCAGCACGAATACTAAATAGTCCTTATCTGAAATGACGGAGGGCTACGACAGGTTTTTAAGAAAACCCTTTGCGTAATGAACTTGAAATCGTTGTAGAATCGAGTGATTTTAAATGGAGAGTTTTTGAGGCTTTTCTAGTTTTGCTAAAGGGGTCACTCCCGGTGAAGGGATCGTCGGCCCTTTCCTCATCGAATAAGGTGCAGGATATTTCACAAATATCACTATGCAAAGCAAAAACTATAGAAGCAATCAAAAGACAAACCGAGTTTGTAGCATCTGCCAGTTATTGCTAAAGGAGTCACTCCCGGTGAAGGGATCTCGGTCCTTTCCTTATCGAATAAGGTGCAGGATGTTCTACAAGGAACACCGCTATGCAAAGCAAGAACTGTAGCTATCTGTTTTATTTAGAAATTCGATTCCACAACATCTTAGGTCTCTTTTATTTCATTAATCTCATTAATGAAGTCCCATTTTTATTATGCTTCACAAGCATCTCTTTTGAAACGAAATCTGCAATATAACATATATCTCATATATATAAAATATAAACATTCGTCTCAGACAGTAATATGATCTCATCACAGAACATTGCAGCAGAAGAACATATATGAAATATTGGATATACTAGGACGTCCGTGTTTTCAATACGAGCCTGTATAAAACACGGATTCCACGGTCGCGATGAATAGCCAAACCCACATCCCTAGACCCCTACGAGAGCGGCAAGTAACACTGCCAATTCTATGGTTAGGAGACCCGGTCTCGACTCCTCGCGATGGTCTCCCACTGGACCCTAGAACCCGGTTACTTGTGCTCCCCGCCTTGGGTCTACCTAATGCGGAAAAGTAAATCATATACAACGGTGACATCTTCCGCAACCTGGAAGTGCCCCAATAAAAGAATATTACATACAAATGAATTTTACATGAATGAAAAAGAAAAAACTCTCATCTCACATAAAACCCCCGGCTATTCAAACGCGACGATCCAATATAACATATCACAGCAACACATAATATCTCATATCATCAACGTAAGCAAGTATGCGTATCCCGATTGTCGTTGATGTATAGCAACGAAGCCGGCGATACAGCACATACTATGCTTACGGTCACAGAAAAGAAAGTGTAAAACTACAACAGTTGGAATCCGCAACTTCTTTAGACATCGCATGCCTAACCAAATGAATTCCTTAGACATCGCATGCCTAACAATTATAAACCCCGCATTTTAGTCTCATTATCGAAAACTCTTTTCAATATCAAGTCGGGCAATTCAACAAGATTCCCGACGTCCTGATCGAATGCTCGTCGCAAACTTTAGTAGACGGCCGCACCCCCAGATGCCGTCGACGAAGTGCACCAAGGCGGAACACCGCTGCCGCGAGCACCCGAACGGATGCTTTCGGCGACGGGGTTCTCCTACACTCACTTGGTCGGGGCTATGGGGCGTAGCTGTCTATTAAGTTTACCCGGCGAGTATCCGCGTACGCTACGTGATTGCGACGGACTTTTGATCACATCAAAATTCCGTGGCAACCGATCATCTGAGACTAAACTGCTATGTTTATAATATTCAAATTAGTTATCTCATAACTACCTGTGGATTCCAAATATTGTATCACATTCCAGATAAATAGAAAAAGTTAAACTTTCCGATCGAATCATCAAGCACCCAAGATTTCCCCAATATATCTCAACACTTGAAAACAGTTTAAAAACATCCTTCACATGCCACAGTACCAATGGTCCAGCCGTAGAAGGGTCAAGCCAACGTCTCACATGTGGCACGTCGTACAGCCCCAAACCCTAAGGTTCAAAGGGCAGTTCAAGACGGTCACATAATCGAGTTAAGGTTTGTTGTCTTCTAGAGGGTCCACCGAGTTACTTGCACGACTTAGAACATTCTTAAACACGGAAAAATCCAACTTTTGAAAAATTTTCCGACAGGGGAAAAAGTGAGTTATTGATATCCGTTCGAACTTTTTAACAGTTTCTAAAAGTTATCCGGACAAAACACATAGACAAAATCTAATAATCCGATCGAATCATCGAATCCCTAAACAACCCCAGAAAACTCAACAGGAGAATAAATATTAAAAATTTCCAGAAAATCCAGCATATTAAAATAGGAGTTACTGTGCAAACAGGAGATGCTGACGTCATCATTTCGCCGCGGAACCGCCGCAGAATGCATGCTTCTGCCGCTGTTCCGCCGCGATTTATACTGTTCATCAAAAACTTTTTGCACCATAATTCTTATAATTCCCTGCTGAATTTTTTAAGCATTTTTAATGTTGAAAATTCCCAGTTTTTAGAAAAAGTCCAGAGAGCGGGTTTTATCGGGGTTTCGGGTTTCGATCGGACTTTAAATAGCGGGTTTTATCGGGGTTTCGGGTTTCGATCGGACTTTAAATTTCGTCTAGACTTCGCCTAAAGCTCTAGCTTGGCTCTGATACCACTGTAGGGTTGCTAGGCACGCGCACAAGGGTCTACGAGGCATCAACCATGCCCGATTAAAAATTTAGCCGTGCCGAACAACCCGAATACGGAACTTTAAACTAGAGATTAGGCGAAAACTAGCATGTTAACAACTTTAACACTAAGTGAGAGGGATTACAACCTTTGTAGATCCGGTCCTTCACTTCATATGCTCCGTGTTGTGGTCCCTTCACTGCGATCATCGGGTTCCGGACTCTCGAGAGGTTCCATGAAGAGAAAGATGCAACCTTTGCTTCCGATCTTCGATACTAAGATGATCTACCTTGAAGTTTCTTTAACACAAGCTAACACTCATGAAATGATGTGAACACCCTCATCTAAATGGCAAGGGAAGATGAGGATGATGAAGTAGGATTTTTGCTCTCTTTATTTATCTTTTTCTCATATTTATCCATCACAAAAATCAAAGCCAGAAACCATTTCAAGCAAAGAAGAAGAAGGAAGAAGATGAACAATATGCATAGCATCCTTTTGTGATGAATAGGAAAAGAAGATAATGATCAATTATGCAACCATGGTTCACTTAACCATTGTAGAGAATTAACCAAGGGTTAGGGTTTGGGTTGAGTTAAGAATGAGTCACACACAAATATCTTTATCATGACAAAATGAAAAGCTTCTAGAATCAACTAGAAGGTTTAACCCTAATCCAAACCCTAATCATGTTTAAACTCCACAAAACAAGTTGCATTAGTTATCATATCATGTTACAATATTATATATCACATATATAATATTTATCGTAACAAAATAAAATAATACAATTAACATATATTGCATATATATCAATGTATTATCCGAGTGAGAAAAAGAATCTTTTAGTGAGCTAATATTAGTTAATGTCATTTAATATATCATGTATATTATTATACATTAAATTATCGAATCAACACTTGATCCGACAATCCGGCTATATCGCATATAACCGACTAATATTTATCCGTACCGATTCATCGAATCAACACTTGATCCGATGACCCGGCTGATATCAAATATCGCGAGAATAGAATACGGTATCACATATCGCATTATCCTCGGTCCCGCACATATCACATATGTGCTCCTACTCCGTTTTGCCTGAGTCAAGAAACCTCTGTGTAGGACTCTAAAGAATCGTCAATACGCCGGCAGTAGGTAATGATCATATCAAACACCCACAAGCTGCAAGCGGTCAGCTAAACGTAACAGCTACCCAGGTATTGAGCGCTCAGAAGATCAACAAGCAAGCCTGTACATTCTCCTGTGAATCCAAACAGTAACACTCCCGTACAGTCCGGTCTCGTCGTCTGATATGTTGCATATCTCGCCTAGGGGTGGTAAACGTCAGACCCAGTAGCTTGATAAGTCGTGTCGATATGAGGTCTATAACAGTTCGAGAAACTACTGATAACACTTACCAGTAAATCTCAGCAACCCTGGCCAGGGATTTCCGGTTATAGCCAATCGAACACAGCACAACATCAACTCCCTATACCGGGAGAGACGAATCCCCACCTATCGCTCATTGCCTCCATGTGATTCGGGACTGTACCTAAAAGCCACCTTTTTGCACGCCCTCTTGGACATGGTATGATGGAAATCAAAGCACAGTGGGAACCACACAAGACTCTATGACGATCTCGGGTCAACAGACTACTCTGTACCAGTGTCACCGGAGAACTGCCATCTGACGTATGGTATAACACCATCTGGGAGTTCTCGGCGAGTCCGTCCAGTGTACCCAGTCTCCACTGAGCACCCGTACACCATCCTTGATGTCAAACACCGATGGATATGGGATCATCCATCGCCCATCATATGGGTCAAGATGCGTATACGCTAGTCTACTCTGGTGCATCGATGCCCTGTCTCGATACACCCTCGACTAGGAACAGTTATAGGATGTACTCGTCGACTACCGTGGCCCCACTAGTATGATCTCATCATAGTCCCAGTAGTCGAGTACATATCCTAAGGGCTTTATCAACATGTAATATAGAGACAATCACAGTACATGTTAAGACAAAGTACAACCAGATAGCATACTATCATGTCGAGCAAGAAAGTCCTCCCTATATATGTCAAAGCATCCATTACAATATACATCGTATGTACAGTAATGGCCTCTAGGGCATACATATAACTAACACAGTTCTCAGGTGACATGTGTACAGGCTAGTTCATCGACCTGGGGATCGTCATTTGTCTCGTGTGAGTTCCCACTGTGCTTTGATTACTACTCTACCACGGCTCAAAGGAGTCATGCAAACAGGTTTTAGTTGGGTACAGTCCCGAGCCACATGGAGGCAGTGAGCGGATCTTCAGGAGTTCGTCTCTCCCGGTATTGGGGGTGAGGTCACGCTGTGTCTAGGAGAGCCATTACACGAAGTCCTTGGCCAAGGCAGGAGATTTACTGGTAGGTATTCCAGTAGTATCTCAGGGTGTTCTGGGCTACACTCCGACACGACTTGTACCGCTTTTGGGGGTCTGACTTTTACCAACCTCCTAGGCCCGACATGCGATGCTCATAGACGAACGTACCGGACTGTACGGATATTGTCACTGATAGGCTCAGTAGGGTGTCAGGATGAGTTCGCTCATCGACGTCCCTTTTAGTCAATAGCTGGTGGCCCGTCACGTATTGGCTTATACCTCTGACGTGCTAGTGGTTAAATCCACAGCCATAGTATTGACGAGTCTTTAGAGTCCACCAAACTTACAGTTACTCAAGCTTTCGGGCGAAACGCTGTAGAGGCCGTATGGAGATATGGCAGGGTCCGATCAGATACGTGCGGTATTGCACGAATCAGGATCGGACGGTTAGTACTATAGGCCGTATAGATATATGGAAAGGTTCGATCGGATACATGTGGTATTGCACGGATCAGGATCGAACGGATATTACTAGCCGGCTTTGGTTTAAGCCGGATCCTAGTATAGTACAGTGTAGATTTTGTCTCATTGCATTTGTATCCGGACGGAATACAGATGCGGGTATGTATGCACAGTATGGGGATTTTCCTGTAATTTATTACGGGACCAGTTTTCTGGAGTTGCCAGCTTGCATTCCGTTCTGGCCGGTTTTCCTTTGTTCTTTCCCGGCCGGACTTTTCCGATGGAGGGGGTTATTTGCAAGTTTGCAAATAACATTTGTGGAAGGAGTTTCTTGCATATGTATTAATTATGAAAGCATCTTTTGATACCATTCTTATCTATCATCATCACTTCCTTTTTGTTGATTTGAGATGATTAGTAGTTGATGTGAGTTAGTTATGATGATGTTTGGATATGGTCACCCTCTCTCTTTTCCTACACTCACCTCCCTCTTGCTTATGTATTCTTTCCTCCACCATTCTCATATGATAAGGTTGAACACATTTAAGAGAAGAAGATGAGAGCTTCATTTTTGAGTGTGTAGCATTTTGATCTCTTTTCATGTTAAGAAAAATGCAAGCACCATTTTTCTTATCTTGATTCCTCCATCATCTTCAAAGGCAACAAAACCCCAAATGAGACATAGCCTCTACACTACACATTCTACAGCAAATCTTGGACACGTCGGTCAGCCAACTTCGCGCCCGAGTTGCCTCGGTATTGAGGCGGGAGCCCGTAAAAGATGCAGGCGATGTGGTGCCCTTCCGGCGAGGAGGCGAAGACCGGACATTCCGCGAGAGATCGGGACGACGACGAGAAGACCGGAGGACTCGGATCACTCGGTATATCTCTAACCCGTCTTGTTGTTAGCTAGATCTAGTTTAATGGCCCGATCCGGGGTTTAGTGCGCGGTGGTGCCGGTTTGCTAAGTTCGCAAAATTAAAGTTTATCACCGCTTCCGCATTTGGCCGTCGGATTGACGGCCGGGGCGCCGCCGTGCACTTACAGTGGTATCAGAGCCTCACCATTAACTTCGTCTATCTTTGTTTGATGTGTTTGCATTTCCGATCGACCAAAATTCCAAAAAAAAACCACATTTTCCTCACATCAGTTTTCTGTCCAATTTTTTCTGGCTCTAAAAATTTTTCAGGTTGTAGAAAACTGATGTACAAGAAGTTCTAAGAATTCTGGGAAAATTCGACACATTGATCGCTCAGGTAGAGCGCGGAACCGCGGCCAAACCCCACTTAGAGCCGCGGTTCCGCCACAGATTTGAGGGATCAATGCGTCGAAATTTTCCAGTGGGCTTCTGGGCTGATTTTAGGGGTTTTGGAATATTAAAATTGGGCCCAGAATTTCTGTGAGTGCTACAGTATTGCTTGGGGGCCCACTTGTTAATTTTTGATCCATCGGATATTTTAAACACATTATTTCACAGTATTTACATTATATCTGCGACCGTGAATGTCACTTGATCGGTAAATCCAGTCTAACTGCTATAGCCCGGTTAGACGGATTTGCGAACGTGACTTTCACGTTGATGTTCTGTGTTTTTCCTGTGATGTTGCGGATCGGTCGTGGGGGATAACCTGGATGCAATGCTAGTACAGTTTTGTTGTATTATGTACATTTGATATTGCGGGGCGAGCGTCCGACATGTGGACTGCCGTCACTGCCTGTATGTATTATTCTTTTGGGGTACGACCTGGTTGCGGTCGATGTACCCGTTGTATGTATATTTTACTTTCTGTACTAGGATTACCCCGCGGTGGGGTGCACGGATAGCCGGGTTCTGGAGGGCAACAAGCCCGCATCTTATGGCATTGAGACGGAGGGGGCTTCACTCTAGGATTGGCGGGCTATTCGCCGCACTCGTAGGGGGTACAGTTTGACCCAGGAGGGGTGCCCAAGTTGCCGGATTCCGTGAAGTGCTGGGTGGTCCATTCACGGTGCTGAAGGGGGCTGCCTCGCTTCAGGTTTTGGCGGGTAACTTGCCGCGCCCGTAGGGGTCTAGGATTTCATTGCACAGGCTATCCACACGACCAGGGGAACGTCGGGTTTCAGTAGTGGCTCGGTGAAACCCGGGGATCCCAGATATCTGTATTGTTCTGTGATGCTGTACATTTCTGTGATGTTGCATTTTATTCACGCCTTGAGCGAAATATAATATATTGGTATATATATTAGTAGATGTTGTATATGTTTTTCATCCGCGCTAGTTCAGTCCCCGCTCTGCCGTTAGTTAGCTAACCTAACGGGTGATGACGGGACCCAGTGGCGAATGCGGATGGCATATACGTACGTCAGTATATTTTCGTTCTTTGTGGTGTGATCAATTAATGGGACTGCATTGATTCGGATCAATGCAAGATAAACAAACCTAATCTGATGTTGTTGGAACACTTTTCAAAAAGCTGTTATTGCAAGGACGTTCACTTTTGTTTTGCATCGTGGTATTCATTTGGAATATCCTGCTCCTCAGTCGACGAGGCAAGGGCCGAGATCCCTTCACCGGGAGTGACCCCTTGGACAGAAGTTTGCGTCAGGGCATTAACTTCACTATAGCCGATTACTTTTGCTTTGCATAGTGATATTCGGTTATGAATATCCAGCACCCCATTCTACGGGGAAAGAGCCGAGATCCCTTCACCGGGAGTGACCTCTTTAGTAAAGGTTTTCGTCACTATATTTTCTAAAAAGCTATCCGTTCCTTCAACGATATCAAGTTCATTACGTTAAAGGTTTTCGCCAGAAACCATTCGTAGCCCTCCGTCGTTTCATATGGGTAGTCAATAGTATTCAAGCTGTGTTTGTTGGCCAAAGTCAAGGCACAGTGTTTGGTAGCTGTTGGTTATTCATATGCAGCATAGATAGATGCGTTGGTTTGGAACAGTCGTACTGCCTTGTTGGCCAAAGTCAAGGGTAGGTACGGGTGGATTCAAATTAACCTGGAGAATGACGGGTAGAACTTGACATGTGACTTATGATTTGTTGGCCAAAGTCAAGGTCATAAGAGCATGGGGTAAAAATCCACATCGGGAGTTTCAAAAGAACTGAAACTTGCCAGATATGCGCATACCTTCTGGAGTGTGATGACGTGAGCGGATTCCGTCACGTTATCATGCGATGATAGTTGGATCCCGATTCCCACTGATGAGTTGGTTTACTCCTCGGGTGACCCCGACTAATTCTTCTTTCAGGTTTGGAGGAGAGTTTGAGGTACAGTGGGAGGTTTCCAGATTAGATAAATTGGTAACCATTCTGATCTAGGTTAGAGTGCACGCTGAGTGTTTCTTTTCTCTCTCTCTTTGGCACCGACCATTGACCCGACCCAAGACTATGACTCAGTGACCAAGTTGACCGAACCTTCTTCACACTGGCTTTTTGGATTGTTAGAGTTGCAGACCTCATTGCCACTCCTACTTTTACCCTTTTCTCCAGGACACCCCGTATTACTACGAACGTCCACTTCCATTGGACAAAACCATCGTATGGTTAGATACGAACTCGAAGGAATTCGAGGATGGTTTCCGGTTCTGGAGAAAATGAATAGGACTATTCAGTTGTCTTTTCCTTTCACCTTCTCTCATTGCGAGTACTCCTTGGTTTAGGAGATAGTACACCTATTACGCAAATTGGATAGTCTTCTTCCAGACCATAGGCAGGTGCCGACCGGTAGGGAATGAAGAAAGCCAATCAGCCTAAATGGTGTACAGAAGGTATTAAGTTCAGACAAAGCAAGGGATTAGTAAGAGGGCAAAGTAAAGTGCGACTGCTATTCACGACCAAACCAAGTATTTCTTCGCCAATCCTAAATCACCTTTGTATTTCTCCAGGACACTCCGTATCACTACGAAGATCCACAGTTATTTGGATATTCCATCGTATGGTTATATACGAACTCGAAAGGAACTTGTTCCAGTTCGGGGATGGATTCTGGTTCAGGAGAAATAGGAATAAGATTTATTCAGTTGTCTTTTATCTTCACCTTCTCTCGCTTTGCGAGTGCTCCTAGGATTAGGACAGTACACCCATTATGCTTATTGGATAGTCTTCTTCCAAACCATAGGCTGGTGCCGAACGGTAGGGAAGGAAGAAAACCAATTGGCCTAAAGGGGTGTGCAGAAGGTAATGACTAAAGACATATAAAGGGATTTGGAGAGGTGGCAAAGAATTATACGGTTATAGTTGTGAATCTGAATAATGGTAGAGGCATTACTAAGAATACCAGGATACCCCATCGAAACATTTCAATGTTTCAGTTCAACTGTGTACTGTTAAAAGAAAACTGATTTCCCGATTAGACACTTGCTCCAGGGTATGTATTTACCAGGTTTGATTCTCACATCTGTATGGTTTTACAGATGATGAGTGGGAGTAAGTTATTGGGAATAGGGTAATCATCCTCATTATATCGGAATTCGTTGTGATCGGTGATATTTGAGGAGATCATCTGGGCTGTTTGCCGGTCGGCAAATATTTGGTTTTGAATATCCGCTGTTGTGCACCAATTTCAAATTGATATATCTGTACGTCTATTTCCATAGAATGAGATATACCTTTTGATATTATGTCGATGACATTTACCTATATCAGTGGATGGTTAGGTAAGGAGCATTAAACAGCGGTGTAATTCTTCTTAACCATAAGTACAGTTTTCAACCTACGACATACAGTGAAAGAGTTGTTAGACTCAGCGGACTTATACAGAGTATTGTATGTTGTCCAGTGTCCATTAGGACAGAGGGGTTGGTCCTCATACTATATTCTGTTTACTTTTAATTTCTCTAGTTCTTAGACATGTGTTTCGTTGAAACACAGGGTCTAAGTTTTGAGGAGTTATAGGTATTTGAATAGAGTAGTGAACCAGGTGTAGCAAGTATCGGGATTCTTCAAAGTGATCGAAGATGTAGATACTTGTGTATGGTATTCAGTTGATAGTGTTGGAGATAGTGCCCTCATAGTCAATTATTGGATCGCAGGTACGTGATTGCAATGATTACGGAGGACCTATACCGGTAGGACAGTCTTACTCGAGATGATAGTATGCTATCTGGTTTGCCTTTATCAGTCGTGTACATGTTCAGGTGACTGATTGCATGTTACACTTTGATAGAGCCCTTAGGATCTTGCTTTACTACCAACAGTATGATGGCGATCATATACGTGAGAGTTGGGTAGTTTATATGCATATCCTTAATTGTGGTCCCTAGTCGTGGGAGTTTCGAGACAGGACATCGATACTCCGGAGTAGACTAGTGTATACAGTCGAGACCCCGACGAGGGGCGGTGGCCGGTCTCACAAGCCACTGGTGTCAGTTGGATCACCTAAGATGTATACAGGTGCTCATTGGGTTATGAGTACACCGGACAGGACTCGCCGGGAATCTGCTAGTTAGTACTATACCTATCGTCAGATAGCAGTTCCCTGGTGACATGTGTACATGTTAGTTCATCGACCTGAGGTCGTCATTTGTCTCGTGTGAGTTCCCACTGTGCTTTGATTTCTACCCTACCACGGCTTAAAGGAGTCGTGCAAACAGGTAGCTTTTGGGTACAGTCCCGAGCCATATGGAGGCACGTGAGCGGATCGGTAGGGGATTCGTCTCTCCCGGTATTGGGGGCGAGGTCGTGCTGTGTCTAGGAGAGCCATTACACATAGTCCATGGCCATGGCAGGAGATTTACTGGTAGGTACTCCAGTAGTATCTCAGGGTGTTATTGGGCTACACTCCGACACGACTTATACTGCTATTGGGGGTCTGACGTCACTAGCCCCCTACGCGGATATGCGATACTCATTGACGAACGGACCGGACTGTATATACATTGTCACTGTTAGGCTCAGTAGGGTTTCTGGATAAGTTCGCTCATCGGCCTCCCTTGAGTTCGCTTATCAGCTTCCCTTGAGGTCAGTCCGTGGGCAACCGTTACGCATAGCTAGTGCCGCTGACGGTTTGTGGTTAAACCCACTGCCAGGGTACTGACGAGTCATTAGAGTTCCCCACAGACAGTTTCCCAAGTTCGGGCGAAACGTTGTAGAGGCCGTATGGTTTTATGGCAGGGTTCGGAAAATGCACGTGCGTTTACGCATGTGTTATTTTTCGGGCAGATGATACTGGTCGGCTTTGGTTTAAGCCGGATCCGAGTATTATATTGAGTAGGTATAATATCTTTGTCTCAGTTGCATTTGTATTCGGTCGTAATACAAATGCGGGTATATTTATACAGTTTCGGGGGTGTCCTGAAATTCGTTTCAGGATCACTTTTGGAAGTTGCCAGTTTTCAGTTTTCTATCAGCCGTCTTTTAACATTCGGTTAAACACGGATTTATCTTTTCTTGGATGAGAGTGAGTCAAGCTTCTAGAAGGTTCTAGAAAGGGTGACTTGACATGGTGAGTCATTAGAGCTTTAATTGTGCATTTAATGAAAGGATGACTAAGGTTAATGAGTCATCCTTTACATTAATTCCTTTTGTTTTTGCTTTGATATTTTGATTTAGATCTTTATGCTTACACTCACCCCCTTTGCTCCTACTCTCACCCTCCTCATTCTACATATATTGGCCGGCCACTATTTGTGAGAGAGAGAGAGATTGATTTCCTTTTGGAGAGAAAAGACTATGGTTAAGGGTGCATGGAAATTTCATTATCTCTTTCATTTTCCATCACCCGATAAAATGGCAACTTCATTAACCGATCGTCCACGGACTTGGACGAAGTGAGACAAAGTCATCTACTCATTCTCTACATCATTCTTGGTCGTCTCTTCTAGCAAACTTGACGACCGAGTTGCCTCGAGTCAGAGGCGGGAGCCCGTTTAAAGAATCAGTGATGTGGTGCCACCTGGATGAGCAGATCAGAGATCGACGAGATCGGAGCAGCCGCAACGGAGCGTGGGATGATGGTTGAAGAACGAAGGACTCGGATCGTTCGGTATAACCTTTCTACACTCTTTACAGTTTGTTAGTTTAGCAATAATGGCAGATCCGGGTTAAAGTATACGATAGCGCCAGTTAAAAAGTTTTTATTCCGCATTTGGCGTCTGTAGACGGCCGGGGCGCTAGCGTAGACTTACAGTGGTATCAGAGCCTCACCATTTTGCTATACTAACTTGTGCTAACGCGTTTAAAACATCGATCGAACCGGAAATCAAAAATCACAATTTTTCACCTTGACAGTTTCTGTTGATTTTAAACAGTGTCCTAAAAATATTTCACACATCTCAGAAAACTGTGCAGGGTTTTTTAGGAATACTGTAGAAATTCGAGGAAGTAATTCCACTGTTCCGCGGCGGATCCGCCGCGCCAGCTAGGGTTTTGCCGCGGATCCGCCGCAGGAATGTGGGATCACTCACTCAGTTTTCTACAGTGCATTCCATGTTGGAAATTGGGATTTTTGGTATATATATTTTGGGCCCAGGTTTTGTTACTGTTCTCCAGATTTGCGTGGGGCCCACTTTATGATATTTTGTCGATCGAAATTTAAACATGTTAGTTTACAGTGCTTAAATTATATCTCCGACCGGGAATGTCATTTGATCGGTAAACCACGTCTGATTGCTATAGTTCTTTTAGACGGGTTTGCGAACGTGACATTCGCGTTGATGTTCTGTGTTGTGCTGTGATGTTGCGGATTTGTCGTGGTGGATAGCAATGTGCAATGGTAGTACAGTTTGAGTTTATTTGTACATTTGATATTGCGGGGCGAGCGTCCAACATGTGGACTGCCGTCACTGCCTGTTGTATAATATTCTTTTTGGGGCACGACCAGGTTGCGGTCGATGTACCTATTGTACTATTTTTCATTACTGTACTAGGTTTTGCCCCGAGACGGAGTGCACGGATAGCCGGGTTCTGGAGGGCAACGGGTCCGCATCTCATGGCTTTGAGAGGCAGAGGGGCCCCACTCTAAAATTGGCAGACTATTCGCCGCACTCGTAGGGGGTACAGGTTGACCCAAGGAGGGGTGCTCAAGCTACCGGATTCCGTGAAGTGCCGGGTGTTCCATTCACTATGCTGTGGGGACTACCTCACTTCAGGTTTTGGCGGGTATCTTGCCGCACCCGTAGGGGTCTAGGTTTCATTGCACAGGCTATCCACACGACAGGGGAACGTCGGGTTTCAGCAGCGGCTCTGTGAAACCCGGGGATCCCAGATATCTGTATTGATCTGTGATGCTTATTACTTTTCTGTAATGTTGCATATTATCACGCCTGGAGCGATTATGTATATTGGTTTATATACTATTAGATGTTGTATATGTTTTACACCCGTGCTAGTCCAGTCCCCGCTCTGTCGTTAGTTAAGTAACCTAACGGGTGATGACGGGACCCAGTGACGAATGCGGATGGCATATACGTATATTTTATTTTCGTTCTTTTCTGGTGTGATTGATTGATGGGACTGCATTGATTCTGATCAATGCAAAAAGTTAAAAAAAACCTGTTTTTAGTTGTTGGAACAATTTAAAAAGTGTTATTGCAAAGACGTTTCCTTTTGTTTTGCATAGCGGTATTCAGTGGAATATCCTGCACCTCATTCGACGGGGCAAGGGCCGATATCCCTTCACCGGGACTGACCCCTTGGGCAGAAGTTTGCGTCAGGGTAATAACTTCACTATAGTCGATTACAAGTTGCTTTGCACCGCGGTATTCAGTGGAATATCCTGCACCTCATTCCACGAGGAAAGAGCCGAGATCCCTTCACCGGGAGTGACCTCTTTAGCAAAAGGTTTTCGCCACTATATTTTAAAAAGCTATCAGGTTCCTTCAGCGATATCAAGTTCACTACGCTAAAGGTTTTTCGCCAAAAACCAGCCGTAGCCCTCCGTCACTTCTTTTGGGTATTCAGTAGTATTCAAGCTATGTATTTTGACCTAACGCCAAGGCATAGTGTTTGGTAGCTGCTGGGTATTCAATTGTTGCATAGATAGATGAGTTGGTTTGGGACAGCCGTTCTGCCATTTTGACCTATCGCCAAGGGCATGTGCGGGTGGGTTCAAATTAACAAGATAGTGATGGGTAGAACTTGGCATGTGACTTATGACATTTTGACCTAACGCCAAGGTTATAAGAGCATGGGGCAAAAATCGTATCGGGAGTTTCTAAAGAAACTGAAACTTGCCAAGTATGCGCATACCTTCTGGAGTATGAGTAACGTGGATGCATTCCATCACGTTATCATGCGATGAGAGTTGGATCCCGATTCCCACTGATGAGTTGGTTTACTCTTCGGGTGATCCCGATTGATTCTTCTTTTAGGTTTGGAGGAGAATTTGACAGGACAGTGGGAGGTTTCCGGATTAGATAAAGTGATAACCATTCTGATCTAGGTTAGAGTGCACGCAGAGTGTTTCTTTTCTCTCTCTCTCTTTGGCAGCGACCTTTGACCGACCATAGACTATGACTCAGTGACCAAGTTGACCGAACCTTCTTAAAATACTGGCTTTTGGATTGTCTATGTTGCATAAGTCATTGCCACTCCTTCTTTTACCCTTTGCATTTCTCAGAACACCCGTTTTACTACGGATATCCACTTCCATTGGATAGATCCATCGTATGGTTATATACGAACTCGAAGGGACTTCTTCGAGGATGGATCAAGGTTCAGGAGAAATAGAATTGGTTTATTCAGTTGTCTTTTATTATCACCTTCTCTCAGGTTGCGAGGGCTCCTTGGTTTAGGAGAGTACACCTATTACGCTTATTGGATAGTCTTATTCCAAACCATAGGCAAGTGCCGAAAGGTAGGGAATGAAGAAAACCAATTAGCCTAAGTAGGGTGTGCAGAAGGTAATATGTAAAGACAAAATAAAGGGATTAGAAAGAGGGCAAAGTAAATTGCGACTGATATCATTCACGACCAAAACCGCGTACTTCATCGCCACTCCTATTTCACCTTTAAAAGAATAAGGTATTATTCAGTTGTCTTTTATCATCACCTTCTCTCAAGATGCGAGTACTCCTTGGTTTAGGAGGGTACACCTATTATGCTTACTGGATAGTCTTCTTCCAAACCATAGGCTGGTGCCGAACGGTAGGGAAGGAAGAAAACCATTTAGCCTAACGATGGTGTACAGAAGGTAACGACTAAAGACAAATAAAGGGATTTGGAGAGATGGCAATAAAATATACGGTTAAAGTCATGAATTGGATTATGGAAGAGGCATTGCTATGAATACCAGGATACCCCTATGAAACATTTTCATGTTTCAGTGCATTGTTAAAAGAAAACTGTTTTCCCGATTAGACACTTACTCCAAGGGTATGTATTTACCAGGTTTCATTCTCATATCTGTATGGTTTTACAGATGATGAGTGGGAGTAAGATATTGGGAATTAGGCGATCATCCTCATTATATCGGAATTCGTTGTAATTGGTGATATTTGAGGAAATCGCCAGGGTACAGTTTTCAACCTACGACGCACAGATTTTGAGTTGTTTAACTCAGCGGACTTATACAGAGTATTGTATGTTGTCCAGTGTCCTTCAGGACAAAGGGGTAGGTCCTCGTGCTATGTTCTGTTTACTTATAACTTCTCTAGTATTTAGACAAGTGTTTCGTAGAAATACAAGGTCTAACTTTTGAGAAGTTGTGGGTATAAGAATAAAGTAGAGATCCAGGTATCACAAGTATCGGGATTCTTCAAAGAGATCGAAGATGTAGATTCTTGTGATTGGTATTCAGATGATAGTGATGGTTTTGAGAAACGTGTTTCTCTTTCAGGTTACTCATAATTGGATGGATTCCTAAGTTGAGTAATGCTGATTAGCCTCTTTCCATTAAAGTGAAATGCACTGGAGACAGCTGCATGATTTGAATCAGGTTCCAATTAAATAAGTGCCAAATTTTCTATATTGGATATAGAGTAGTTCGTACCTTAAAAGATATTAAGGTACGGGGAGTTGTCCAGCTTATGCTTAAAACCAGACTCTGGATAACTCAGGGCACGTTTCTGTAATGGCTGTTTGTGGGTTGACCCAGGCTATGACGAGGGTTGATATTCTACCATATGGAAGATCAATAGTGATATTGTCCTTGACTCGCCACAGTTTTAGTAAAATGGATTTTTTCAGAAAACAGTAGTGGGAGTATGGTAGAACTGGAAGTGATTCCAGAACCGCGAACGATTACGGAAAATTTAATAGGACCTGTATATTCAATCAGGATTGACATTCCAATAGCCACTCCGCAGATATGGTGGGTAACCTCAGACACCCGAGAGGTACTTCGGTAGGCTCAAGGACGGTGACAGGGAGGTTCTTATCTACCCAGACTTGACACTACTGTTGTTCCAGGATATGAGACCCGGTAGGAGGGTTGTCGTAATCAGTGGGAGCAGCGGAAGCATAGTGGGCAAGATGCTTATATCTATTTATAGACTTGAGCAGTTATAGCGGAGATAGATCATCTAATTTTGATGTGACAGTCATGGGTTTGACTTCAATCAGAATAGGGGATGGATCTGTTAAGAAGGTAGTAGGGTGTGATGTCATGGTATCTGGATGACATACACAGAGTAGGAAGTAAAATTCCTATACTACGATCGGTTGTACTTTGGTCGTCACACAGTTGTTTCTCCAGACAGGATATGGATATAATATTTGACATTCTGGTTTCTGGATCTATGGTTTTAGATCTGGATTTGGGTAGTTTCCCAATGTGGGTACTTTGACAGATATTCTAATGGTTTTTAGAATAGTTGACTCCTAGCATGGTGGTGTACCTGCAGGTGATGGAGTCACCCTCTCTAAAGGTGTCGTATAGACTAAAGGGGAGAGGGAAGTGCATGATTGGCAGATCACTTGCTTAGGCAATTGAGGCAATCATGAGATGTCAAGTACCACACCAGATGTTGTTTTTGCACTAGATGCAATGAGTTTGTATTAATCCAATCCTGGAGAAACATAAGGAAGCAGTTTTAGAACATAAGTACATGTTCTACGGATTTGATAACGGCAGCCTCCTTCGGGAGACGATTATCATTCCAGGCTTCAAAGGTGACATGGTTGACAGAGAGATTGTCAGAGTTATGGTTTTTCCCTCTGACGAGGAGGGACAGTATTATGGACAGGTGGTCCAAGAGGATACTGTGGGTGGCATGGTGCCGGATACTGATTAGGTTCAGTGATCGATACAGTCTAAGAAGTTTGGATTTGGAGTTCATTTATGAGCTAGGTCCCATCAGATTTCCAGGCATATTCTAAGACAGGTATTACTCGATTCGGGAGATGGCTTTCTCCGCGAACTTGAGTTTTAGAGAGATATAGAAAGAAACATCTAGGCGGATCCACTCACTAAGGCTATTTCTCGAACACAATAGTTTTACAAACGGGCTTTGTGAAACTGATTAGTAGAGGAGTTGGATGTTCGGTTTCACACGGGCTGTGAGTAGTCGACATCGCAATATTAGCCTTGAGTGCAAGTGGGAGATTGTTGGAGATAGTGCCCTCATAGTCAATTATTGGATCGCAGGTACGTGATTGCAATGATTGCGGAGGACCTATACCGGTAGGACAGTCTTACTCGAGATGATAGTATGCTATCTGGTTTGCCTTTATCAGTCGTGTACATGTTCAGGTGACTGATTGCATGTTACACTTTGATAGAGCCCTTAGGATCTTGCTTTACTACCAACAGTATGATGGCGATCATATACGTGAGAGTTGGGTAGTTTATATGCATATCCTTAATTGTAGTCCCTAGTCGTGGGAGTTTCGAGACAGGGCATCGATACTCCGGAGTAGACTAGTGTATACAGTCGAGACCCCGACGAGGGGCGGTGGCCGGTCTCACAAGCCACTGGTGTCAGTTGGATCACCTAAGATGTATACAGGTGCTCATTGGGTTATGAGTACACCGGACAGGACTCACCGGGAATCTGCAAGTTAGTACTATACCTATCGTCAGATAGCAGTTCCCTGGTGACATGTGTACATGTTAGTTCATCGACCTGAGGTCGTCATTTGTCTCATGTGAGTTCCCACTGTGCTTTGATTTCTACCCTACCACGGCTCAAAGGAGTCGTGCAAACAGGTAGCTTTTGGGTACAGTCCCGAGCCATATGGAGGCACGTGAGCGGATCGGCAGGGGATTCGTCTCTCCCGGTATTGGGGGCGAGGTCGTGCTGTGTCTAGGAGAGCCATTACACATAGTCCATGGCCATGGCAGGAGATTTACTGGTAGGTACTCCAGTAGTATCTCAGGGTGTTATTGGGCTACACTCCGACACGACTTATACTGCTATTGGGGGTCTGACGTCACTAGCCCGCTAGGCGGATATGCGATACTCATTGACGAACGGACCGGACTGTATATACATTGTCACTGTTAGGCTCAGTAGGGTTTCTGGATAAGTTCGCTCATCGGCCTCCCTTGAGTTCGCTTATCAGCTTCCCTTGAGGTCAGTCCGTGGGCAACCGTTACGCATAGCTAGTGCCGCTGACGGTTTGTGGTTAAACCCACTGCCAGGGTACTGACGAGTCATTAGAGTTCCCCACAGACAGTTTCCCAAGTTCGGGCGAAACGTTGTAGAGGCCGTATGGTTTTATGGCAGGGTTCGGAAAATGCACGTGCGTTTACGCACGTGTTATTTTTCGGGCAGATGATACTGGTCGGCTTTGGTTTAAGCCGGATCCGAGTATTATATTGAGTAGGTATAATATCTTTGTCTCAGTTGCATTTGTATTCGGTCGTAATACAAATGCGGGTATATTTATACAGTTTCGGGGTTGTCCTGAAATTCGTTTTAGGATCACTTTTGGAAGTTGCCAGTTTTCAGTTTTCTATCAGCCGTCTTTTAACATTCGGTTAAAGACGGATTTATCTTTTCTTGGATGAGAGTGAGTCAAGCTTCTAGAAGGTTCTAGAAAGGGTGACTTGACATGGTGAGTCATTAGAGCTTTAATTGTGCTTTTAATGAAAGGATGACTAAGGTTAATGAGTCATCCTTTACATTAATTCCTTTTGTTTTTGCTTTGATATTTTGATTTAGATCTTTATGCTTACACTCACCCCCTTTGCTCCTACTCTCACCCTCCTCATTCTACATATATTGGCCGGCCACTATTTGTGTGAGAGAGAGAGATTGATTTCCTTTTGGAGAGAAAAGACTATGGTTAAGGGTGCATGGAAATTTCATTATCTCTTTCATTTTCCATCACCCGATAAAATGGCAACTTCATTAACCGATCGTCCACGGACTTGGACGAAGTGAGACAAAGTCATCTACTCATTCTCTACATCATTCTTGGTCGTCTCTTCTAGCAAACTTGACGACCGAGTTGCCTCGAGTCAGAGGCGGGAGCCCGTTTAAAGAATCAGTGATGTGGTGCCACCTGGACGAGCAGATCAGAGATCGATGAGATCGGAGCAGCCGCAACGGAGCGTGGGATGATGGTTGAAGAACGAAGGACTCGGATCGTTCGGTATAACCTTTCTACACTCTTTACAGTTTGTTAGTTTAGCAATAATGGCAGATCCAGGTTAAAGTATACGATAGCGCCAGTTAAAAAGTTTTTATTCCGCATTTGGCATCTGTAGACGGCCGGGGCGCTAGCGTAGACTTACAGATAGTAATGATAAAGAGAAATTACTTCTCTTTCGGGTTACTCATAATTGGAAGCATTCCTAAGTTGAGTAACGCTGATCGGCCTCTCTCCATTTAGTTGACATGCACTGGAGACAGCTGCATGATTTGAATCTGGTTAAATTAAATCAGTGCCTCTGGTTCTATATTGGATATAGAACAGTTCATATCTTAACGTTGTTAAGGTACGAGGAGTTGTCCGGCTTATGATTAAAACCAGACACTGGACAACTCAAGGCACTTTTCTGTAATGGCTGTTTGTGGGTTGACCCAGGCTGTGACGAGGGTTGACTTTCTACCATCTGGCAGATCAATAGAAATAATGTTCTAGACTCGCCACAGTTTTATTAAAAATGGATTTTTTCAAAAACAGAAGTGGGAGTATGGTAGAAATGGAAGTGATTCCAGAACCGCAAACGATTACTGAAGATTTGATAAGGAACCTAAAGATTCAATCTGATTTGACATTCCATTGGCCACTCCGCAGATACGGTGGGTAACTTCAGGCACCCGAGAGGTACTCCGGTAGCCTCAAGGACGGTGACAGGGAAGTTCTTGTTTACCCACACTTGCCATTGCTGTTGTTCCAGGCTGCGAGACCCGGTGGGAGGATGAGTATAGCGTCGTTCTAAACTAGCTTTAGAAGTGCACGTCTATATGACTCTGCCAGAGGGTTGTCGTGGTAAGTGGGAGCAGCGGAAGCATTGGTGGACATCAGGCTTGTGTCTATTTATAGACTAAAGCAGATATAGCGGAGATAGATCATCTATTTCTGATGTGACAGTCATAGGTTTGACGTCATCAGAATAGGGGATGGATCTGTTGAGAAGGTAGTAGGGTGTGATATCCGGGTTTTGGATGACATACACAAAGTAGGAAGTGATATTCCTATACTACGATCGGTTATACTTTGGTCGTCACACAGTGGTTTCTCCACAAAGGACTTAGACATTATATCAGACATACTGGTTACTAGGTCTATGGTTTTAGATCTAGATTTTGGTGGTTTCCCAATCAGGGTACTTAGACAGCATTCTAAGAGTATTTAGAATGGACGACTCCTGGCACGGCAGTGTACCTGCAGGTGATGGAGTCACCCTCTCTAAAGGTATCTTATAGACTAAAGTAGAGAGGGATGTGCATGATTGGCAGATCACTTGCTTAGGCAATTGAGTCAATCATGAGATGTCAAGTACCACACCAGATGTTGTTCTTGCAGTAGGTGCAATAAGTTGATATTGATCCAATCCTGGAGAAACAGTCGGAAGCAGTTTTAGAACATAAGTGGATGTTCTAGGGATATGATAACGACAGCCTCATTAGGGAGACAGTTATCATTCCAGGCTTCCAAGGTGACATGGACGACAAGGATGTTGTCAGAGTTACAGTTTTCCCTCTGACGAGGGGCAGTATTTTGGACAGATGGTCCAGGTAGATACTGAGGGAAGGTATGGCGCAGGATACTGATTAAGTTCAGTTGACGATACAGTCTAAGAAGTTTGGATTTGGAGTTCATTTATGAACTAGGTCCCATCAGACATCCAGACATTCTAAGACAGGTATTGCTCATTTCGGGAGATGGCATTCTCCGCGAACTTGAGATTTAGAGAGACATAGAAAGAAACATCAGAGCGGATCCACTCGCTGAGGCTATTCCTCGAACGCAATAGTCTCGCAAACGAGCTTTGTGAGACTGACTAGTAGAGGAGTTGGGTGTTCGGTATCACACGGGCTGTGAGTATGCGACATCGCAATAATTAGCCTTGAGTGCAAGTGGGAGATTGTTGGAGATAGTTCCCTCAGAGTCAATTATTGGATCACAGGCACGTGATTGCAATGATTGACGGAGGACCTATCCCGGTACGACAGTCTTACTCGAGATGATAGTATGCTATCTGGTTTACCTTTATCATCGTGTACTGCTTCAGGTGACCTTATAGGTCGCTATTACACGTTGATAGAGCCCCTAGGATTCTTTCTTGACTGCCAGCAGTATGAGGGCGATCATATACGTGGGAGCTGGTAGTCTATAAGCACATCCTTAAAAGGTCCCTAGTCATGGGAGTTTCGAGACAGGGCATCGATTCTCCAGAGTAGACTAGTATATACAGTCGAGACCCGGACGAGGGGCGGTGGCCGGTCTCACAAGCCACTGGTGTCAGTTGGTTCACCTAAGATGTATACAGGTGCTCATTGGGTTATGAGTACACCGGACAGGACTCGCCGGGAACATGCTACTTGGTCTTATACCTGACGTCAGATAGCAGTTCCTAGGTGACATGTGTACAGGTTAGTTCATCGACCTGGGGATCGTCATTTGTCTCGTGTGAGTTCCCACTGTGCTTTGATTACTACCCTACCACGGCTCAAAGGAGTCGTGCAAACAGGTTTTAGTTGGGTACAGTCCCGAGCCACATGGAGGCAGTGAGCGGATCTTCAGGGGTTCGTCTCTCCCGGTATTGGGGGTGAGGTCGCGCTGTGTCTAGGAGAGCCATTACACGAAGTCCTTGGCCAAGGCAGGAGATTTACTGGTAGTTATTCCAGTAGTATCTCAGGGTGTTCTGGGCTACACTCCGACACGACTTGTACCGCTTTTGGGGGTCTGACTTTTACCAACCTCCTAGGCCCGACATGCGATGCTCATAGACGAACGGACCGGACTGTACGGATATTGTCACTGATAGGCTCAGTAGGGTGTCAGGATGAGTTCGCTCATCGACGTCCCTTTTAGTCAATAGCTGGTGGCCCGTCACGTATTGGCTTATACCTCTGACGTGCTAGTGGTTAAATCCACAGCCATAGTATTGACGAGTCTTTAGAGTCCACCACACTTACAGTTACTCAAGCTTTCGGGCGAAACGCTGTAGAGGCCGTATGGAGATATGGCAGGGTCCGATCAGATACGTGCGGTATTGCACGGATCAGGATCGGACGGTTAGTACTATAGGCCGTATAGATATATGGCAAGGTTCGATCGGATATGTGCGGTATTGCACGGATCAGGATCGAACGGATATTACTAGCCGGCTTTGGTTTAAGCCGGATCCTAGTATAGTACAGTGTAGATTTTGTCTCATTGCATTTGTATCCGGACGGAATACAGATGCGGGTATGTATGCACAGTATGGGGGTTTTCCTGTAATTTATTACGGGACCAGTTTTCTGGAGTTGCCAGTTTGCATTCCGTTCCGGCCGGTTTTCCTTTGTTCTTTCCCGGCCGGACTTTTCCGATGGAGGGGGTTATTTGCAAGTTTGCAAATAACATTTGTGGAGGGAGTTTCTTGCATATGTATTAATTATGAAAGCATCTTTTGATACCATTCTTATCTATCATCATCACTTGCTTTTTGTTGATTTGAGATGATTAGTAGTTGATGTGAGTTAGTTATGATGATGTTTGGATATGGTCACCCTCTCTCTTTTCCTACACTCACCTCCCTCTTGCTTATATATTCTTTCCTCCACCATTCTCATATGATAAGGTTGAACACATTTGACAGAAGAAGATGAGAGCTTCATTTTTGAGTGTGTAGCATTTTGATCTCTTTTCATGTTAAGAAAAATGCAAGCACCATTTTTCTTATCTTGATTCCTCCATCATCTTCAAAGGCAACAAAACCCCAAATGAGACATAGCCTCTACACTACACATTCTACAGCAAATCTTGGACGCGTCGGTCAGCCAACTTCGCGTCCGAGTTGCCTCGGTATTGAGGCGGGGGCCCGTAAAAGATGCAGGCGATGTGGTGCCCTTCCGGCGAGGAGGCGAAGACCGGACATTCCGCGAGAGATCGGGACGACGACGAGAAGACCGGAGGACTCGGATCACTCGGTATATCTCTAACCCGTCTTGTTGTTAGCTAGATCTAGTTTAATGGCCCGATCCGGGGTTTAGTGCGCGGTGGTGCCGGTTTGCTAAGTTCGCAAAATTAAAGTTTATCACCGCTTCCGCATTTGGCCGTCGGATTGACGGCCGGGGCGCCGCCATGCACTTACATTGTATTCTCGCGATTTGTGACATCGGTCGGTTATATGAGATATATCCGGGATATCGGATCAAGAGTTGATTCGATAAGTTGTTACATTTGATATTAGTCGGTTATATATGATATAGCCGGATTATTAAATCAAGTGTTGATTTAATAATTTAATGTATAATTATATATTTGATATATTAAGTTACATTAACTAATACTTGCTCACTTATGATTTCTTTTCTCACTTGATGTGCACATTGTATATATGTGATATGTATATTTGTGTCATGCTAGGTTACAAATGCAACATATCAGTATGAGGATTATACCATGCTAGGGTTTATGTTTTGGTTTTATTTATCATTAAGTAATTCACAAAACATTTGGAATTAGTCATGGATAAGCTTGTTGAAGCTTATGGATACATTGACTTATTCAACTCTTTTGTCATTGTTTATGATATTTGTTAACCCAACCCTTAATCTTCTTGGTTTATTCTCTATATGAGTTAGGCATAATAGGATAACTCACCATGCTTGAATTTCTAACCTCATGAATGATTCCTTCATAACTCTCATTCAACTCTCATATTCTTCTTCTTCATGAGCACAAGAAAAATGTTTTCTAGGGTTTTGAGAGGTAATGAAATATTATGAGAAAAATAAATCTAAAGTGAGCCCACTTCCTACTTCATCATCCTCTACCACTTGCCATTTAGTATAGGGTGTTTGCTTCACTAATTTCATAATTAGTGAAGAGATAGCTTGGGTTAGTGTCTCCTAGACGTAGATCATCTTCGGTCTCGAAGACTTCGATGCAAGCATGTTCATTTCTTCCTGGGAGCCTTTCTAGAGTCCGGGACTTCATGATCGCAGCGAAGGGACTACTACACGGAGCTAATGAAGTGAACGACCAGTCTACAAAGGTTGTATTCCTTGTTCACTTTCTTATGCAAAGTTGTTTACATTATATTCCGTCGGATTTTTAGTAGACGATTCTAGGGTTAGGGTTAGCTAGAAGGGCAAAATTTGAAATTGGCATGTAAGATGCCTCCCGAAACCTTGCTGCCATCCTAGGCAACCCTGCAACATGCACTAAGCAGGTTTAGCGCAAGTGGCAGCATATTTGTAATTCAAAAGAAAAGTTTGTTTTTGGTTTGTTTTGAAAAAAAACGGATTTAGACAAATCGCACAAAAAATGCATAATCAACCCTAGATCTACGGTCACCTAAGTCAAGTCACTAGACCGCTCCTAGAATTCTTGAAAACAAATCGCAGGATCAATCCTTTACTACCTCTTTATCCCTCCTGTGGCCAGGTAAGTGGGAGGTGTCCGTTATGTAAATAGCGGGCCTAATTAAGGAACCACTTGCCTTAGATACACTTGCCTAGACACCACAAAAGAAATGCGGATAAGCAGTAGATTACCCACGACCTTCCTCTGTCCTAATTGAGCGCGACGGTCCTTAGTGTCTTGTCTAAATATTTTTTAGTTGATGAAGGGTGATGCGGATGCTAGTTTTGAGATTTTTGGGGCTTAGGAAGGGTAATGAAATCCCCACATAATCTGAGTTTGGTCTTTGCCCTTAATTTTCCATATTAAAATATGCTAAAACAACCAATATCAAAACACGCAATAAGAATTTTTTAAGCTGCAAATTTTTGCAAAGAATCCTGCAGAAAAGTTGTTATTGGACTTTTGCAGAGGAGAGAGTTGGAGATATAGAATATACCAGAGAAAATTGAAGCACGGAATCACCAACTCAACGGCGGTTCCGCCGCAAAACCCAGGAATCCGCCGCGGTTCCGCGGTGGATCGGGTGTGTTAGGTAATGTTCTTTTCACTGTAGCCTCCTCTGCTCCTCTGTAATTTCTAGAACATCTCTGAATCTTGATCTCTCTACTACAGTGATGCCAGATTCCCTCGCAAAAATTCAAACACTAATTGTTAAGCATACGATGCGATTTTGATTTAAATTTTGATGGAATAATAATATTTCAACTCAAATAGCATGAAAGAACAAATTACGCACGCATCCCCGGCAATGGCGCCATTTGATTGATTTCGGATTTCTGGCCTCTTTTGATTTTAAAGAAAAGATGTAGTAAAGAAGTGATGAAATGTTTTAGTCGTATAATAACCGCAATCAATAACGATATCGAGTGTAGAGAGCGTTAGTGAGTACGGGTCGTCCTCTGCGATTCGTGGAACTCGTAAATTCTTACATTACTTGAGTCGAAAGAAATAGTAAAGAGAATTAAAGAAATAGTTCAATATTGAGTCGAGTTCATATTTTCAAGAAGAAAATTTCAAGAAAATGTTTAAGATTTTGTTATCAAGAAAATTGTAGAAGGCTTGTAGAATTCGAACGGAATTAGTAGCCAATGATTATTATTCAAGATGATTCATCTTATCTATTGGTAGAATTACAACTAGATTGATGGCTAATAATGAGAATTAGGGATCCTTTGAAGAAACTAGGGTTTCTTCTTCATTGCCCCTTGTCCTTTCATTTATTACCATTCCTATCTAGCTTTTAACAAGAAGGATCATCAATCTTATCCCCAAATTGTGACGAAATTCACAATAAATTGATCTCACTTACAATTTGGACATTAAGATTCTTTATGCTAAAGTTTATAATCTCCATAAGAGTTAAGTTGAATATAGAATTCTCTCACAATTGGATCTACAAAATTCCTTCGAATTCTTAGCAAGCGCAGATTTTACTCACACATAATGAAAATAGAAGAATCAACAATTAAAGATTTCATAAATGCGGAGATTTAAAGAAAGCGAGATTAAGGGTAATGATCTCCTTTATTATTCAACTTCAAATTACAACTTCTTCAATCCGAGATTACAAGAAAATTCGCTCTCGATCACTCCCTTGAAGAGGTTATTTCTCTATCAATCTTCGCTTCACTAGATCATCGTGAGTCTTGGATCTATCGAGGATCACGTGCTCGTTGATGACGATCGGATTCACGTAAAGGATCTTGAATGAAGTCGCTCGATGAATTTCTCATGATTCTTGATATTGGATCTTGATTTGGAATTGGATCTTGATTTGGTTTTGGATCTAGAACTAAAAAATCAACAACATTTTAATGTAGGCTTAGGTCCCTTTTTATAGCCCTTAATCAAGCTTCCCCCATAAGCTAGGTAGTTATGCAGAGGCTTCTAGAATAAGCAAGGTAGTTATGAAGCGTCCCCAGCAAGCTAAGAAGTTACAGGGAAGCTTCTGGAGAATTCTTGATCACCGACTCCCTGAATCGGCCGCGTATCCGCGGGGACTCGGCCTAACTCGATCGCGGTTCCGCGGCCGATTTGTGAGATTGTGTCTTCAATTCTCTGTGGTCTTCTGGTGTTGGTATCTGGGTTTATATGTGATATCTGGAATCTTTTTCTCTCTACTGAATCACTACTAGAATTTAACTCTTTGATTTCCTGTATTTTTATCGACGAATTTGCTATTTCGATATCTGACCTGAGTTAATTTTTGCACAAGATCTCAATGAAGGATGTTAAAGATATACAATATTATGCATGAAATTTTAAACACACAATTTCCATCAAAAGTGTTGATATAATGTATAACACATGGTAATTGATATTTTTCGGATGAGATTGTAATGTGTGTTATATTTATAACAAACACCCTTAGATGATTAGAAATATGAGGAAATTGTTATGTTAAGAATTGCAATAATTTCGACTGAACATACATCAACACCATACTGAAAAGATATAATACGAAAGATTCTAAGCGTGGTAGTCTACCTGCTTGTCACGGAATCACCCTCTCCAAAGAGATGTCTCCTAAGACTGATTTGGATAGGGCTTGCATGTCAATTATACCCTACGCTTTCTGCGGTATGCTCTATAATGTAAGCGATGTTGTGTACCGGACCAGATGTTGCTTACGCACTCAGCGTGGTAAGCCGGTATCAGTCAAACCCAGAGGAGAAGCACTGGACAGCAGTAATGAACATTCTAATGTACATGAGAAGGACTAAGGAGATGTTCTTGGTGTATGGAAAGACCACCAGATAGAGGCCTTTGCTGACTCCAGCTTTCAGAGTGATAAGGATGATTCCAAGTCCATGTCGAGTTATGTCTTTACCCTCAATGGAGGGGCGGTCTGTTGGAAGAGCTCCAAGAAGGACACCGTTGCAGACTCCACGATGGAAATGGAGTATTTTGCTACATACGACACCGCAAAAGAGCCAGTCTGGATGACGAAGTTCTAAACAGAACTTCAGGAGGTTCCGACCATTGTTGGTCCAATACTTCTGTATTGTGACAACAACGACGCTATAGCTTTAGGGAAGGAACCCAGGTCCGATCAGAGATCCGGATATATCTTCAAGCGGTACAACCTGATCAGGAAGATCGAGGTGATAAGAGTAGATATGGAGAATAACACTGCAGATCCACTCACAAAAGCCATCTCTCATACAGTGTTCGAGAGGCTATTCGAGATCATAGATTTGCGATACGCCAATATATGGCCTTAGTGCAAGTGGGAGATTGTTAGTGATATATTCCCTAGAGGCCATTATTGTATCATACTGGTTTGTATATTACTTAATGGAAGCTTGGGATATACACCGATATAATAACAATCTTGCTCGAAATGGTAGTATGCTACCTGATTTGTTTCTACCTCAATATGTGCATGTGTTTTTGCATATCGCTTATACATATTGGTAGAGACCTTAGGATCTTTGCTCGACTACCACCGTTGTGATGGTAGTCACACTAGTGGGGCTGGGTAGTCTATAAGCACATCCTTATACAGGTCCCTAGTCGTAGGATTATCGAGACGGGGCATTGATACTCCAGAGTAGACCGGTGTATACGCTTCTCATCCCAGCAGGGGAGATGGTCTGTCCCACAGCCATCAGTACGTCATACTGGAGATAGTATGCAAGTGCTCATTGGGTTATGAGTACACTGAACAGGACTCGTCGGGAACTGCTGGTGGGTATTATACCTATCATCGGGTAGCAGTTCCCATGTGACATGAGTACAGCTTAGTCCGTCGACTTGACACTGCTACAACGCTTTGAGTGTGTTCCCACTGTACTTTTATTACCAAAGGCATCATGCAAACAGGTAGTAGTTGGGTGCAGTCTCGAAGCACTTGGAAGCAGTGGCGGTTAGATAGGATTCGTCTCTCCAGGTATTGGGGGTTGTTGGGTTACGGCAGCGTCCCGAACATGGCCAAACGCGAAATAAAAACTTTTAGAAACCGGTACTAACGGAACCCAAATCGACGGATCGTACCATTAACCTTATACTAGTTATATGAAAAGAGTTTGGAGAGGTTATACCGATCGATCCAAGTCCTTCGGTCTTCAACCTCTGTCCCAAGCTCCTCGCGGCTTCCTTGACCAAGTTCGATCTCCGGTCTCCCTCGTCAAAGACGATCCACGTCGAGGATTAGTAATACGGGCACCCGGCTCAAAACCGAAGCAACTCGGGTATCTAGTTTGCTAACCTAGATAGCCAAGATGAAGTAGAGAGTGTGTGAATACTTTGTCTCAAAACACCCAATGATTCTCAACTCATGAGTGGGAATGGGTGGATGTTGATGAAGAAGCCATGGAGGAAAGTGTGAGCTCAAGTTTTGGCTAAGTGAAGAAAAATGAGTGTTGTGTGTGATCTTTTATGAGCTAGCAACTAAAGAAAATTCCCACACTAAAAATGATCTGCCCCTTCACAAAATATCTCACAACTAAATATCCTAGCCATGACAAAATGAATCAACACAAGACCCGATACTTTGAGTCACCAAGTGCACATGCCACATTCAATGCCAAGCCAAAACATAACTTCACATTTTCCACACAATAAACATTAAACTAAATGTTTAAAGCAAGAAAAGAAATGGAAACCCTAAAGTTATCTTTTAACGAATTACAAGAATACCCTTCATCTGTATATACATACATGCATCCGTATTCCGACCGAATACGAATACAACGGGAGAAAAATAATCCAACAATATAATACTAGGATCCGGCTTAAACCAAGCCCACTAGTATTATCCGTCCGATCATGATCCGTGCACAAGTGCACGAATATGATCGAACCCTTCCATAAAACCATACGGCCTCTAAAACGTTTCGCCCGAACCAAGGAAACCCTCTATGTGGGACTCTAAAGACTCGCCAATACGCTGGCAGTGGTTTTAACCACAAGCACGTCAGTGGCACTAGCTGTACGCAACGGCTACCCAGGTATTGAGCGAAAAGGAGGCCGACGAGCAAGCTCATCCTGAAACCCTACAGAGCCTGATAGTGACAATATCCGTATGGTCCGGTCCGTTCGTATATGAGTATCGCATATCGAGTCTAGGGGGTGGATAAAGTCAGGCCCCTAATAATGCGACATATAGTGTCGGTATGAAACCCATCACCACCTGAAAACTACCGATCCTAGATCGGTAATTCTCATCTACCCCGTCCGAGGATTTCTGTTGATGGCCACCCGTGCACAACGCGACATCAACCCCAAGTACCGAGAGAGACGAATCCCCTGACGATCCGCTCGCTGCCTCCATGTGGCTCGGGACTGTACCCAAGTAAAACCTGTTTGAACGACTCCTTTCAGCCGTGGTAGGGTAGTAATCAAAGCACAGTAGGTACTCACATGAGATAAATGACAATCTCAGGTCGATAAACTAACCTGTACACATGTCACCAGGGAACTGCTATCTAACAATAGGTATAATACCAACTAGCATGTTCCCGGCGAGTCCATCCGGTGTTCTCATAACCCAATTAGCACCTGTATACATCTTAGGTGAACCAACTAACACCAATGGCTTGTGAGACCGGCCATTGCCCCTCGTCGGGGTCTCGATCCATATACACTAGTCTACTCTTCGAGTATCGATACCTAGTCTCGAAACTCCCATGACTAGGGACACTTTAAGGATGTGCTTATAGACAACCCAACTCTCACGTATATGATCGCCATCATACTGCTGGTAGTCAAGCATGAATCATATGGGCTCTATCAACATGTAATAGTGATCTGTAATGTCACCTAAAGCATTTACACGATGATAAAGACAAACCAGATAGTATACTATCATCTCGAGTAAGACTGTCTTACAGGTATAGGCCATCCCTCAATCATTGCAATTATGTTCCTGCGATCCAATAATTGACTTGAGGGTACTATAGCCAACAATCTCACACTTGCACTTAAGGCTAATTATTGCAGTGTCGCATACTCACAGCCCATGTGATACCGATCACCCAACTTCTCTACTAATCATTTTCACAAAACTCGTTTGTAAAACTATTGCGTTCGAGAAATGGCCTCGGTGAGTGGATTCGCTCCAATGTTTCTTTCTATATCTCTCTTTATCTCAAGTCCGTGGAGAAAGCCATCTCCCGAAATGAGCAATACCTGTCTTAGAATATGTCTGGATATCTGATGGGAACCAGTTCACAAATGAACTCCAAATCCAGCAAACAACTTAGACTGTATCGTCAACAGAATTTAATCAGTATCCTGCGCCATGCCTCCCTCAGTATCCGCTTAGACCACCTGTCCAAACAACTGCCACTCTTTAAGAGGGAAAACTATAACTCTGACAGTCACTCTGTCATCCAGGTCACCTTGGAAGCCTGGAATGACAACCATCTCCCGAAGGAGGTTGCCGTTACCATATCCCTAGAACATCTACTTATGTTGATAAACTGCTTCCGAAAGTTTCTCCAGGATTGGATTAATATATCAACTTATTGCACAATGTGCAAAAACAACATCTGGTGTGGTACTTGACATCTCATGATTGACTCAATTGCCTAAGCAAGTGATATGCCAATCATGCACATCCCTCTCCCCTTTAGTCTTTAAGACACCTTCAGAGAGAGTGACTCCATCACCTGCAGTTACACCATCGTTCCAGGAGTCGTCCATTCTAAAACACCTTTAGAATACTGTCTAAGTACCTGGATTGGAAAACCACCCAAATCTAGATCTAAAACCATAGTCTAGTAACCAGAATGCCTGGTATAATATCCATATCCTATGTGGAGAAACCATTGTGTGACAACCACAATATAACCGATCGTAGTATAGGAATTTCACTTCTTACAAAGTGTATGCCATCCAAATACTAGGATATACCACCCTACTACCTTCTTAACAGATCTATCTTATATTTTGATGAAGTCAAAGCCTATGACTATCATATGTGCTAGAGCGGGACTGTTTCCGCCATCTTTGATTTCGGTATTTTGGGTGACTTATTTGCATGATTGAGATTTTGTGCACCACAGTTGCACTTGACATCGATTTGATGTCATTCGAGATGTTGATTTTGTGTTCATGCCTATGGTATGCATGTGATTTGATTTATGCTTTCAACATAGTTTTCATGCACTTTTAGCATTTTGATTCGATTTTGTGCACGCTGAAGCACATGGTTGTGAGATTATATACCACGGTATACCTGATTTGGATTGAGATGTGTTGTATACCGTCGATTTCGATTGTGATACTCGGTATTGGTTTCCGTGCACCTAGTGCACTTGAGTTGGGACTTGACGCGCATGATGCGATTTTGGTGCACACCAGATGCACTAAATCGAGATTCTTCGTGCATATTAGATGCACCTGATATTGCTGTCAGGCACACCCGTTGCCTTTGACAAATGTTTTTGTGCACACCCGTTGCACTTAGATTTTTTTTTGTGCACATGTATGACACATTCATTGATTTCGATTTCCGCGCGCACCAGACACACGTGGCATTCTTATGCACATTTTGGAATTGATTTCCTTGAGCAGTATGTTTTATGATGTTTACTATATGGTATAGTAGCTGAGCAGGACTAGTCAGAGGACAGTACCTGAATATATTTTTGCATGCATTGATAGTTATCGAAGGGATTTCCAAAAAGGAGCTATAGTCTCAGTATTTACCTATGTGTCCGAGATGACACGAGACATTTAACAAAGGAAACCCTTCTAAATTATTTTTCAAAACGGCGGGACGTGTATGTTAAAAGAAGGATATATATATAGTTGTTTTTCTTACAATAGACGTCCGCCACTGTGCAGTGATACGCGCATCGCACAGCGACTTAAAAGGTTTGGCAAGCATTTCCTTCAGTTGTTTACATGTACAGTTTTGATGTTTACATGTATAGTTTTGATGTTTATCATATTGGTTATTGTAGGAGATAGTGCCCTCAGAGTCAATTATTGGATCACAGACACGTAATTGCAATGATTGAGGGGAGGACCTGTCCCAGTAGGACAGTCTTACTCAAGATGATAGTATGCTATCTGGTTTATCTTTATCATCGTGTACTGCTTTAGGTGACCTTACGAGTCGCTATTACATATTGATAGAGCCCCTAGGATTCTTGCTTGACTACCAGCAGTATGAGGGCGATCATATACGTGAGAGCTGGAGTCTATAAGCACATCCTTAAAAGGTCCCTAGGCGTGGGAGTTTCGAGACAGGGCATCGATACTCCGGAGTAGACTAATGTATACAGTCGAGACCCCGACGATGGGCGGTGGCCGGTCTCACAAGCCACAGGTGTCAATTGGTTCAGCTAAGATGTATACAGGTGCTCATTAGGTTATGAGTACACCGGACAGGACTCGCCGGGAACCTGCTAATTGGGATTATACTTGATGTCAGATAGCAGTTCCCTGGTGACATGTGTAGAGGTTAGTTCATCGACCTGAGATCGTCATTTGTCTCGTGTGAGTTCCCACTGTTCTTTGATTACTACCCTACCACGGCTTGAAGGAGTCGTGCAAACAGGTTTTAGTTGGGTACAGTCCCGAGCCACATGGAGGCAGTGAGCGGATCTACAGGGGTTCGTCTCTCCCGGTATTGGGGGTGAGGTCGCGCTGTGTCTAGGAGAGCCAGAACACGAAAAGTCCTTGGCCAAGGCAGGAGAGATTTGCTGGTAGGTATTCCAGCAGTATCTCAGGGTGTTCTGGGCTGCACTCCGACACGACTTGTACCGCTTTTGGGGGTCTGACTTTTACCAACCCCCTAGGCCCGCCATGCGATGCTCATAGACGAACGGACCAGACTGTATGGATATTGTCACTGACAGACTCAGTAGGGTGTCAGGATGAGTTCGCTCATCGACGTCCCTTTTGGTCAATAGCTGGTGGCCTGTCACGTATGGCTAATACCTCCGACGTGCTAGTGGTTAAATCCACAGCCATAGTATTGACGAGTCTTTAGAGTCCACCACACACAGTTACTCAGGTTTCAGGCGAAACGCTGTAGAGGCCGTATGGAGATATGGCAGGGTTCGATCAGATACGTGCGGTATTGCACGGATCGTGATCGGACAGTTTTTACTAGCCGGCTTTGGCTTAAGCCGGATCCTAGTATTAGATAGTGTAGATTTTGTCTCTTTGCATTTGTGTTCAGTGGGAATACAAATGCGGGCATGTATATGCAGTAGCGGGGTTTTCCTGTAATTTATTACGGGATCAGTTTTCTGAAGTTGCCAGTTTGCATTCCGTTCCGGCCGGTTTTCTTTTGTTCCTTCGCGGCCGGACTTTCCGATGGAGGGGGTTATTTGCACATTTGCAAATAACTAATTGTGGAGGGGTTTCTTGCTTTTGTGGGATCATGATTTGATTAGCATCTTTGCTTTTTCATGATGCTTGAAATTGATTGAGATTAGAGTTGATTTGAATTGGATATGACCTTGTTATCATTGCTCATGGATGTGGTCACCCTCTACTTTTCCTACCATCACCTCCCTTCATGTTTTGTTGATTCCTCCACCATTTGATATGAGGGGCCGGCCACAATAGAAGGGGAGGATGAGAGAGTTTCATTTTTTTAAGTGTGTGGAATTTTCCTCATCTCATTTTCTTTGCTAAAAATTGTGAGCACCATTTTTCTCCAAAGCATTTTTCTCTCCTCTCCATCATGGCAATTTCTATAACCTCAAGAGACAAAGTTTTCTACACTAGTCTACAGCAAACCTTGGACGCGTCGGCTAGCCAACTTCGCGCCCGAGTTGCCTCGGTCAAGAGGTGGGAGCCTGTAAAAGTATCCGGCTACATGGTGCCCTTTCCGACGAGGAGGTGATGGACGAAGATTCCGCGGGAGATCGGAGTGGAGACGAAGACCGAAGGACATGGATCGCTTGGTATACTTCTCTACCCATCTTTTAGTTTGCTAGTAGCTAGGTTAATGGCTCGATCCGGGTTAAAAGTGCGCGGTGGTGCCGGTTTGCTAGTTTGCAAAGTTTTTCGTTTCCACGTTTCCGGCGTCGGATCGACGGCCGGGGCGCCGACGTGGACTTACATTGGTATCAGAGCCACGCCGTTAACCTAGCCTAGCTTGCTCTAGTATGTTTAGAACTCGATCGAACAAAAATCCCCAAAAACCGTTGTCACGACCCGAAACTACGGAACGTGACCGGCACTTAGATTACGAAGCGTCTAGAGGCGCCACGTAACCTAAGTAAGCCGAAGCCCAGAAATCTAAACCATAGAAGAAGAAGAAGAAGAAAAAGAAAACAAGTTTAAAAGAATCAGCAAATTTCCCAAAAATTTCGGCAGAGTCTCCTCTGTAAAAACTGGCCCCCAAATGGGTACAACAAATATAATATACATAAACAATAAAAAAGCATCCCCAACGGGAGCTAGCTCAACGCCAATAGGCGGAAACAACCACAATAAGCACAATAATATACAACGCCAAAGGGCGAGGCTCAAAACTCAAAATAAAACAAAACCACCAGATCAGAATAATACATGCGCGACTCTAAGGTCAAAATAAAAGACTGGTCCAATAAACTTATCAAGTAATACAAGTATGGTTGATGGAGCTTACTAGATACAAATGAATGAATAAAAGTGCAATGGTGGTTCGGATACAAGTGAACCAACCTACCGTGCAAATCACCCAGAAAGAATAGATGTGCCAGCAAGCTGCCAGGGAAACCTGTACACCGAACCTGTAATAAAATTTGGCACAACGGGGGTGAGTTGCCAACTCGTGAGTAGAAGACATCTACGAAAAGAAATCGAATGCACGACGCTATCCTAGGTCATAATAATACACTACTATATCTCAATCATCTAGTAATAGCAGGGTAATACTACGTGTAAGTGCAAATACTCCGTGTCGTGTCAGTGCCTCATATAGTACTATGTCATATGAATGGATATGCATGCACCATGAATGTAAAATAAACAAATCCTGAAATCCAGGTATATCTGTATAAGAAATATTTAGCTGTTATCATAGTAAAACGGGTATAGAAACCGGAAATATCAACAATGAAATCCATGGAAATCCGTGTCAAGCATCGACACAAACATGTAAATCTCAAGTCTCATAGTCTCAATATCTCGGGCTCCGTCAGTCCGGATCGGCCCATATCATCAAATCTCATGACAACGGTCGGTATCCTCCAGATATCCGCCGCGCCAGACATCACCGGTAGGTAGCCTTCCCCTGCCAGGCTCATCGTCTACAACTCGATCTTCTTGCCCCGGGGTACCATACCGGGCCCACCATGTACCCGAGACGGTTCATCCACTCCTCGAATCGGGTCTCGAAATCCAACAGAAAACATGAAATCTCATGGTGGACGACATATACATCACGAGAAAACCGCATCTTATTTTAAAAAGAGAAGAGGAGAGAGAAAGAAGTTTTATATATTTTTGCGGTTTTCCCCAAAAATCCAGAAATCTCATAGATATCCAAATCTCAAAATCATGAGTAAGTATATGATAAGTGTCGGCATATGCCCATACTACTGTGCGATAACATGAAAATATGAATGCATGAATGTCTAAGTAATAAATATCATGTCTTATACTAACATCAGAGAGTGATCACAATATTATATCGGTTTAGTTGTTAACTGATTCTATCAATAAAAGATAATATGATCTAAAGTGTACGTGACATAGCAATTACCGATGATGATGTGTGTGAGCCGGCAAATAAGTGTGCGTGGAATATGCGCATCATCGGTAATGGTGCTGGTGTCCTAACAGATAAAGTTTATACTGATTATAGCAACATATAAAACAACATGCACCATGATGATTACAGTATGAATGTAAATACAGGTGTGCATTATCCACTCCTCTGCGAGATACGAGTACAACTACCACTATATGAGTCGAACCTAAACCAGTGTCCATCTAACATCCTAAGGAACTAAACCTAATAGACCAGTCAGTAAGAAACTAGAGTCTACCTAAGGTCTGAATCAATATCTCTAATAGTCGGCGATCCCGCCTCAATAGCGTCACGTACGTAGTACGGCTTCCTCGAATCAAGAGTGCGGATCAATCATCAAATCTAAGCCTCGTACGGTAAAATCCATCGTACGGCATCCCAATATCGGGGTACGGTCAAGTATCTCCTAGGTGTCTCCTCATTCGTATAATGTCATCATCAACACATCTCATGATCAAGGTGCTAAACTGTGATCGCATACATCAATCATATATCATTGCCATCATGATAAGCATCATTAGTTTATCCACAGAAATATCATGTCATATGTGTAATATTGTGATTAAATCATACCGATATCTTATCGTCATCAATTCACACCTATACAATATCGACATCAGGTCACACCTATATGATGTCGTAATCAAGTCATACATATATCATATCGTGATCAGTCACAAGCTACAGCCCAGGTACTATTTTAGCGTCCCATGTACCTCAATATCACCACTACCCTTTATAATTTATATGTTCATGTTCATTATCTCATTCTCTAATGATCCGCTAACACTTTAATACGACTGTATAGTCAAGAATCACGGCATCAAGCCCAGTTATACTGTTTCATCATATCTCGGATATCATACCACATCAATGTATCCCATATACGTGTTGTATATATATACCTATACCTCGTCCTATATATATACACATGCACGTATACACCATGTCGAGTTTCAGTGTGTGCGTGTGTGTGTTTCTATCTGAAACCTACGAACCTCTTCCAAGGTACTCATCCTCAGATATGGTTTTCCTAAATCAGTCTAGTCCAGCCTAGGGTCATTACTAGGGTCCTACTCATTAAGAATCTAGGGTCACATCTGGTTTCCTAATGTCAATAAGTACTATTCCTATTCTACGTTGCGGGGGTGCTAAACGCCATCCACCCGACTTCCCCCCGTAGATATACATCTACTCACCTGGTCCATGTCTGCCGAAGACAGTGTCGCCATCCTCCTCTTCATCGCCCGCAGTCCATGTGAGGGGTACCTAAACGCAAGCATATAAATAGCATCGTAAACCGAATCACATACAAAAGTCAAACGATACAAGGAACAAGCATAGGTTAAAACCTATGTTCCGTCCACGCAAAAGAACTAAATACCGCTCGATATCGGCGTACAAACTCCGATGGATCGAGATAACATCATCAAACAACTTGTAGTTTTAAAACACATTACTTAAATCCATCGAAACCCTAAAATCTATCAAACCGTCCAATTTCGCAAAAACCCGAAAATGCCAGTATACCGTTTTTCATCAAAACTTGACATTTAAATGAAACTAATGGTCATAAAACTCATTAAATAGCATTACTAGACTATACAAACCATTACTATATTTTTATTACACAATTTTGCATTTATTTAAAATTTCTAGTTTGCAACTTTTAACAATTTTTAACATTTTTCAAGCAAAATACCACAATTCCACCACAAAACGTGATTTTTCATGAATTAATGTATTAAACCATAATTCATAATGATAATGATTTAATGAAACCATAATTATATTTTTAATCTCATTTATATAGGAATTTCTAAAATCTAGTTTACAAAATTAGCAATTTTATCACAATTTATCAATTAACCATAGAAACTAGCAATCAAACTAAGTTTTTCTTTCCATTAACATGCTAACATTTCCACTAAAACTATAATCCAATGATAACAACCCAAATTAGAATTTTATATTAACCACAAACACATTTTGCAAAAACCTAGTTAGCTAATTTCCTAATTTAAAACAATTTTAAATGAAAATTTTACAATTCAACAACCATGCAATATTTTCCAATTATAAAAGTGTTAAACTAACTATTATAACCCTAAATAATTAACAAAAATCATAACTTGAATTTACAAACCCTAACTTGAATTTTAAAAAAAAACATAGAATTAATTCATTAAATCTAATTAAGCTTAAATGAACATCTAAAATAATAAATCAAAAGAAAGAAATTATACCTCCCAAAATATGAAACCCAAACATGAAATAAGCATCCAAAATGCATGCTTTCCATCTCCAAAATCCATGCTAAATAGGTCAAAGGAAAATGGTAGAGGTTGAATGTTGATTTTTGAGATTTATTTTTGGAATTTTTGATGAATTTTGATGATTTTTAATGCAAAAATGATGGGGGAAAAATTTTGGGGCTACCCATGGAGGGGAGGCCGGCCATGGAGAGGAAGGAGGGTGGAGAGAGAGAAAAAATGTGTGGTATTGTGTAGAAAGTTCATAAATAATGCATTTTTTTCACTTAAACCCTTTATTATCTAACTTTTTCAATTTAACCCTTTTCCTAGAAATTTCTAGAACCATGGAGAGATTTTGGAAAAGATTTTTCATATTACACACTAATTTCTAATATGCCATGGTTCATTTTTGTAAATTAAAACCATTTAAATTTGTAATTTACACTAATTTAGTGTAAAAATAAAGCTTATGTTAATATTTAAAATAATTAATTTAGGAAAAATATTTTATTAAACTAAAAATTTATAAGTGGCTAAATAAACACTATTTACTAGTAATTACATAATTAAATAGGTATTTTTGAATTTATAATGAAAAACAATTGCGGTTTGGTTTTACGAAAAATACATTTTGCTTTACCGAAAATCATAAAATTTACTTAAATAATTTTATTCATTTAATTATTTATTTAATTATTTTTAAAACGTTACAATCTTCCCCCCTTTTAGAAATTCGGTCCCCGAATTTAAATTAAAACTCCCCCTCCAAATATTAAAACATTTAGCAAACACTGAAATCGTCGGGGCTCCGAAATCATCAATACATAAAAAAAAAATCAACTCCGTCAAGCATTACGCAATCATCGGAGTTATGGCGAGAATAAAATTTCAAAACTCAATATGAAAACCATCATAATATACATCAATCTATAACTTATATATAGTTCGCATCCTAGTAAAATCGCCGAATCATCATAATAAAGAAGCATACAAAAACCCCTCTTGAAAATCGCCATGCAATGCACGTGTCACGGCATAAGTAGCGGACGTTTAATTTAAAAAAATTGCTATATATACATCTTTTATTTAACATACACGTCCCGCCTGGTTACTAAATCAAATAATAGTGATTATGGAAACATACTGCTCAAACTGAAATCAATCCCAATCACATCAATAAAATATCATGTGCGTCCGGTGCGCACTGAAATCGAAACAAAATACAGATACCTCGAATACACACAACAACAAAACTAAGTGCAACAGGTGTGCACCAAAAACATCTGTCAAGTGCAACGGGCGTGCACGACTCAATATCAGGTGCATCTAATCTGCACAAAACCCCGATTTAGTGCATCTGGTGTGCACAAAATCGCATCAAGTGCGCCAAGTATGCGCAAGAATCCTAATCAGGTGCACATGGTGCACGAAAACATACATCGAATATCAAAATCGAAATCACAGCACAAAAATGCATGAAAACTAGGTCGAAACATATGTCAAAATGCATGAAAACTAGGTCGAAACATATGCACGAAATCAAATCAAAATCACAAAAGGTATTAAAACCAAATCAAGTGCACTGGGTATGTACTAAACAACATCAATACAACTGATATATGAAACACAAATAGAATGAAATGAAGGTACACACATGAAATACCAATCGTAGAACAAAGTCCTCAAAATACCAAAATCCAATCAACGAAAATATGAAATTCAAATCACTAAATCACAATCGTAAACACTATCGTCAATGTGCGTCTCTTTCCTCTGATGTCGATTGCTTCGAACTCGTCTCTTCGTAGCTGTGCTGACTGCGCTACCAACGACAATACTCATATCTAGAGTCTCCCACGTAGTCGATCCCTTCACATGATATCCGGACTACATTAAACTTTTTGATCAATCCATCAAAATCCCATAAGTCCCCGAGAGCTCAACACTCAAGTACAGTTTAAAAATATCTGGTACATACCCCAGCATCGATGATCCAGCCGTAGAAGGGCAAACCCAAGCCTCACTAATGACACCGCGGAACTGCCGTAAACCTTAAGGTTCAAGGGCGTTCTCGTGGTCATTATGTCGAGTTAGGGTTTCATTCTTCTAGAGGGTCCATCGAAATACCTGCATGTTCTTCCGAATACTTTAAACTTGGGAAAATGGTTTTCTGATAAACGTTCGAACCCTTTAACTTCATCCGGACGGCATGTGAATACCCTTCGTTCGCACGCTAAGCAATGCTTCAATCCTCAAGAATAACCAATACTCTAATGGTTATCGCATTCGAGCCGCAGCTCCCTCTGCCAGTGCGCCCCGTGGTAACAGAAACCACTCTCCGACATCGACGAAGATAGATCAAAGGAACGAATGAAATACGGTGCAAACAAATGTACATCCTAAGGTTCCTTAAGCAGAGTAGCGTATCATAAGTATGCCGCGGACCATACCCACGGTACGTTACTCTACCTAAATCGCCTACTCCATCAACCAAGGGTCACCTAGACTTATACAAGGTTAAACCTAGCGCTCTGATACCAACTTTGTCACGACCCGAAAGTACGGAACGTGACCGGCACTTAGATTACGAAGCGTCTAGAGGCGCCACGTAACCTAAATAAGCCGAAGCCCAGAAATCTAAACCAAAGAAGAAGAAGAAGAAGAAAAAGAAAACAAGTTTAAAAGAATCAGCAAATTTCCCAAAAATTTCGGCAGAGTCTCCTCTGTAAAAACTGGCCCCCAAATGGGTACAACAAGTATAATATACATAAACAATAAAAAAGCATCCCCAACGGGAGCTAGCTCAAGGCCAATAGGCGGAAACAACCACAATAAGCACAATAATATACAACGCCAAAGGGCGAGGCTCAAAACTCAAAATAAAACAAAACCACCAGATCAGAATAATACATGCGCGACTCTAAGGTCAAAATAAAAGACTGGTCCAATAAACTTATCAAGTAATACAAGTATGGTTGATGGAGCTTACTAGATACAAATGAATGAATAAAAGTGCAATGGTGGTTCGGATACAAGTGAACCAACCTACCGTGCAAATCACCCAGAAAGAAGAGATGTGCCAGCAAGCTGCCAGGGAAACCTGTACACCGAACCTGTAATAAAATTTGGCACAATGGGGGTGAATTGCCAACTCGTGAGTAGAAGACATCTACGAAAAGAAATCGAATGCACGACGCTATCCTAGGTCATAATAATACACTACTATATCTCAATCATCTAGTAATAGCAGGGTAATACTACGTGTAAGGGCAAATACTCCGTGTCGTGTCAGTGCCTCATATAGTACTATGTCATATGAATGGATATGCATGCACCATGAATGTAAAATAAACAAATCCTGAAATCCAGGTATATCTGTATAAGAAATCTTTAGCTGTTATCATAGTAAAACGGGTATAGAAACCGGAAATATCAACAATGAAATCCATGGAAATCCGTGTCAAGCATCGACACAAACATGTAAATCTCAAGTCTCATAGTCTCAATATCTCGGGCTCCGTCAGTCCGGATCGGCCCATATCATCAAATCTCATGACAACGGTCGGTATCCTCCGGATATCCGCCGCGCCAGACATCACCGGTAGGTAGCCTTCCCCTGCCAGGCTCATCGTCTACAACTCGATCTTCTTGCCCCGGGGTACCATACCGGGCCCACCATGTACCCGAGACGGTTCATCCACTCCTCGAATCGGGTCTCGAAATCCAACAGAAAACATGAAATCTCATGGTGGACGACACATACATCACGAGAAAACCGCATCTTATTTTAAAAAGAGAAGAGGAGAGAGAGAGAAGTTTTATATATTTTTGCGGTTTTCCCCAAAAATCCAGAAATCTCATAGAAATCCAAATCTCAAAATCATGAGTAAGTATATGATAAGTGTCGGCATATGCCCATACTACTGTGCGATAACATGAAAATATGAATGCATGAATGTCTAAGTAATAAATATCATGTCTTATACTAACATCAGAGAGTGATCACAATATTATATCGGTTTAGTTGTTAACTGATTCTATCAATAAAAGATAATATGATCTAAAGTGTACGTGACATAGCAATTACCGATGATGATGTGTGTGAGCCGGCAAATAAGTGTGCGTGGAATATGCGCATCATCGGTAATGGTGCTGGTGTCCTAACAGATAAAGTTTATACTGATTATAGCAACATATAAAACAACATGCACCATGATGATTACAGTATGAATGTAAATACAGGTGTGCATTATCCACTCCTCTGCGAGATACGAGTACAACTACCACTATGTGAGTCGAACCTAAACCAGTGTCCATCTAACATCCTAAGGAACTAAACCTAATAGACTAGTCAGTAAGAAACTAGAGTCTACCTAAGGTCTGAATCAATATCTCTAATAGTCGGCGATCCCGCCTCAATAGCGTCACGTACGTAGTACGGCTTCCTCTAATCAAGAGTGCGGATCAATCATCAAATCTAAGCCTCGTACGGTAAAATCCATCGTACGGCATCCCAATATCGGGGTACGGTCAAGTATCTCCTAGGTGTCTCCTCATTCGTATAATGTCATCATCAACACATCTCATGATCAAGGTGCTAAACTGTGATCGCATACATCAATCATATATCATTGCCATCATGATAAGCATCATTAGTTTATCCACAGAAATATCATGTCATATGTGTAATATTGTGATTAAATCATACCGATATCTTATCGTCATCAAGTCACACCTATACGATATCGACATCAGGTCACACCTATATGATGTCGTAATCAAGTCATACATATATCATATCGTGATCAGTCACAAGCTACAGCCCAGGTACTATTTTAGCGTCCCATGTACCTCAATATCACCACCACCCTTTATAATTTATATGTTCATGTTCATTATCTCATTCTCTAATGATCCGCTAACACTTTAATACGACTGTATAGTCAAGAATCACGGCATCAAGCCCAGTTATACTGTTTCATCATATCTCGGATATCATACCACATCAATGTATCCCATATATGTGTTGTATATATATACCTATACCTCGTCCTATATATATATACACATGCACGTATACACCATGTCGAGTTTCAGTGTGTGCGTGTGTGTGTTTCTATCTGAAACCTACGAACCTCTTCCAAGGTACTCATCCTCAGATATGGTTTTCCTAAATCAGTCTAGTCCAGCCTAGGGTCATTACTAGGGTCCTACTCATTAAGAATCTAGGGTCACATCTGGTTTCCTAATGTCAATAAGTACTATTCCTATTCTACGTTGCGGGGGTGCTAAACGCCATCCACCCGACTTCCCCCCGTAGATATACATCTACTCACCTGGTCCATGTCTGCCGAAGACAGTGTCGCCATCCTCCTCTTCATCGCCCGCAGTCCATGTGAGGGGTACCTAAACGCAAGCATATAAATAGCATCGTAAACCTAATCACATACAAAAGTCAAACGATACAAGGAACAAGCACAGGTTAAAACCTATGTCCCGTCCACGCAAAAGAACCAAATACCGCTCGATATCGGCGTACAAACTCCGATGGATCGAGATAACATCATCAAACAACTTGTAGTTTTAAAACACATTACTTAAATCCATCGAAACCCTAAAATCTATCAAACCGTCCAATTTCGCAAAAACCCGAAAATGCCAGTATACCGTTTTTCATCAAAACTTGACATTTAAATGAAACTAATGGTCATAAAACTCATTAAATAGCATTACTAGACTATACAAACCATTACTATATTTTTATTACACAATTTTGCATTTATTTAAAATTTCTAGTTTGCAACTTTTAACAATTTTTAACATTTTTCAAGCAAAATACCACAATTCCACCACAAAACGTGATTTTTCATGAATTAATGTATTAAACCATAATTCATAATGATAATGATTTAATGAAACCATAATTATATTTTTAATCTCATTTATATAGGAATTTCTAAAATCTAGTTTACAAAATTAGCAATTTTATCACAATTTATCAATTAACCATAGAAACTAGCAATCAAACTAAGTTTTTCTTTCCATTAACATGCTAACATTTCCACTAAAACTATAATCCAATGATAACAACCCAAATTAGAATTTTATATTAACCACAAACACATTTTGCAAAAACCTAGTTAGTTAATTTCCTAATTTAAAACAATTTTAAATGAAAATTTTACAATTCAACAACCATGCAATATTTTCCAATTCTAAAAGTGTTAAACTAACTATTATAACCCTAAATAATTAACAAAAATCATAACTTGAATTTACAAACCCTAACTTGAATTTTAAAAAAAATATAGAATTAATTCATTAAATCTAATTAAGCTTAAATGAACATCTAAAACAATAAATCAAAAGAAAGAAATTATACCTCCCAAAATATGATACCCAAACATGAAATAAGCCTCCAAAATGCATGCTTTCCATCTCCAAAATCCATGCTAAATAGGTCAAAGGAAAATGGTAGAGGTTGAATGTTGATTTTTGAGATTTATTTTTGGAATTTTTGATGAATTTTGATGATTTTTAATGCAAAAATGATGGGGGGAAAATTTTGGGGCTACCCATGGAGGGGAGGCCGGCCATGGAGAGGAAGGAGGGTGGAGAGAGAGAAAAAATGTGTGGTATTGTGTAGAAAGTTCATAAATAATGCATTTTTTTCACTTAAACCCTTTATTATCTAACTTTTTCAATTTAACCCTTTTCCTAGAAATTTCTAGAACCATGGAGAGATTTTGGAAAAGATTTTTCATATTACACACTAATTTCTAATATGCCATGGTTCATTTTTGTAAATTAAAACCATTTAAATTTGTAATTTACACTAATTTAGTGTAAAAATAAAGCTTATGTTAATATTTAAAATAATTAATTTAGGAAAAATATTTTATTAAACTAAAAATTTATAAGTGGCTAAATAAACACTATTTACTAGTAATTACATAATTAAATAGGTATTTTTGAATTTATAATGAAAAACAATTGCGGTTTGGTTTTACGAAAAATACAATTTGCTTTACCGAAAATCATAAAATTTACTTAAATAATTTTATTCATTTAATTATTTTTAAAACGTTACAACCGTATTTTCCAATGCTTCATGTTTCTGTCGAAATTTTTTCTGCTCAAAAAATTTTTCAGGTCATTGCAGAAACACAAGCAGGAAATTCTAAGAATTCTGGTAAAATTTGATGCAGTGATCGCTTAGTACGGCCGCGGAAACGCGGCCAAACCCCTGGTTTGGCCGCGGTTCCGCGGTGGTAAAGTGTCTTCATTGCACAAAATTTTTCCAGTGGGCTTTTAAATAGGAAATAGGGGTTTTGGGATATTCTGTTTAGGCCTAGATTTTCTGTGAGTGCTACAGTACTGCATGGGGCCCACTTGATAAAATTTGATCGATCGGAAATTTTAAACATGCTAGTTCACAGTATTTACTTTATATCTGCGACCGTGAATGTCACTTGATCGGTAAATCTTGTCTAACTGCTATAGCCCGGTTAGGCGGATTTGCGAACGTGACATTCACGTTGATGTTCTGTGTTGTGCTGTGATGTTGCGGATCGGTCGTGGAGGATAGCCTGGATGCAATGTTAGTACAGTTTTGTTTTATATGTACATTTGATATTGCGGGGCGAGCGTCCGACATGTGGACTGCCGTCACTGCCTGTTTGTATTATTCTTTTGGGGCACGACCGGGTCGAGGTCGATGTACCCGTTGTATGTATATTTTACTTTCTGTACTAGGATTACCCCGCGGAGGGGTGCACGGATAGCCGGGTTCTAGAGGGCAACGAGCCCGCATCTCATGGCGTTGAGACGGAGGGGGATTTACTCTAGAATTGGCAGGCTATTCGCCGCACTCGTAGGGGGTACAGGTTGACCCAGAAAGGGTGCCCAAGTTACCGGATTCCGTGAAGTGCTGAGTGGTCCATTCACGTTGCTAAAAGGGGCTGACTCGCTTCAGATTTTGGCGGGTAACTTGCCGCGCCCGTAGGGGTCTAGGATTTTCATTGCACAGGCTATCCACACGACCAGGGAAACGTCGGGTTTCAGTAGCGGCTCTATGAAACCCGGGGATCCCAGATAGCTGTATTATTCTGTGATGCTGTACATTTCTGTGATGTTGCATTTTATCACGCCTTGAGCGAAAATTATATATTATATATATACTAGTAGATGTTGTATATGTTTTGCATCCGCGCTAGTCCAGTCCCTGCTCTGTCGTTAGTTAAGTAACCTAACGGGTGATGACGGAACCCAGTGGCGAATGCGGATGGCATATACGTACATCATTATTTTCGTTCTTTTTGGTGTGATCAATTGATGGGACTGCGTTGATTCGGATCAATGCAAGTTAAAAAAACCTATTCTGATATTGTTGGAACACTTTTCCAAAAAGCTGTTATTGTAAGGGCGTTCTTTTTTGTTTTGCATCGTGGTATTCAGTTGGAATATCCTGCTCCTCAGTCGACGAGGCAAGGGACGAGATCCCTTCACCGGGAGTGACCCATTGGACAAAAGTGTGCGTCAGGGCAATAACTTCACTATAGCCGATTAGTTTTGCTTTGCATCGTGGTATTCAGTTGGAATATCCTGCACCTCATTCTACGGGGAAAGAGCCGAGATCCCTTCACCGGGAGTGACCTCTTTAGCAAAGGTTTTCGTCACTATATTTTTAAAAAGCTATCCGGTTCCTTCAACGATATCAAGTTCATTACGTTAAAGGTTTTCGCCAGAAACCATTCGTAGCCCTCCATCATTTCAGTTAAATATTCGGTAGTATTCAAGCTATGTATTTTGACCTCATGCCAAGGCATAGTGATTGGTAGCTGCCGGATATTTATCTGCAGCATAGATAGATGCGTTGGTTTGGGACAGTCGTACTACTATTTTGGCCTTCGTCAAGGGTATGTACGAGTGGGTTCAAATTAACCTGGATAATGATGGGTAGAATTTGACATGTGACTTATGATATTTTGACCTCACGCCAAGGTCATAAGAGCATGGGGCAAAAAATCCACATCGGGAGTTTCAAAAGAACTGAAACTTGCCAGATATGCGCATACCTTCTGGAGTGTGATAACGTGAGCGGATTTCGTCACGTTATCATGCGATGATAGTTGGATCCCGATTCCCACTGATGAGTTGGTTTACTCCTCGGGTGATCCCGGCTAATTCTTTTTTCACGTTTGGGGAAGAATTTGACGTTACAGTAGGAGGTTTCCAGATTAGATAAAGTGATAACCATTCTGATCTAGGTTAGAGTGCACGCTGAGTGTTTCTTTTCTCTCTCTCTTTGGCAGCGACCATTGACCCGACCCTAGACTATGACTCAGTGACCAAGTTGACCGAACCTTCTTAACACTGGCTTTTGGATTGTCAGAGTTGCAAACCTCATTGCCACTTCTACTTTTACCCTTTTCTCCAGGACACCCCGTATTACTACGAACGTCCACTTCCATTGGACAAAACCATCGTATGGTTATATACGAACTCGAAGGAATTCGAGGATGGTTTCCGGTTCTGGAGAAAACGAATAGGACTATTCAGTTCTCTTTTCCTTTTACCTTCTCTCTCAGATTGCGAGTACTCCTTGGTTTAGGAGATAGTACACCTATTACGCAAATTGGATAGTCTTCTTCCAAACCTTAGGCTGGTGCCGACCGGTAGGGAATGAAGAAAGCCAATTAGCCTAAACAGGTGTACAGAAGGTATTAAGTTCAGACAAAGCAAGGGATTAGTAAGAGGGCAAAGTAAATTGCGACTGCAATTCACGACCAAACCAAGTATTTCTTCGCCAATCCTAAATCACCTTTGTATTTCTCCAGGACACTCCGTATCACTACGAAGATCCTAGTTTATTGGATAATCCATCGTATGGTTATATACGAACTCGAAAGGAACTTGTTCCAGTTCGGGGGTGGATCCTGGTTCAGGAGAAATAGGAATAAGGTTCATTCGGTTGTCTTTTATCCTCACCTTCTCTCGCATTGCGAGTGCTCCTAGGATTATGACAGTACACCCATTATGCTTATTGGATAGTCTTCTTCCAAACCATAGGCTGGTGCCGAACGGTAGGGAAGGAAGAAACCCATTTGGCCTAAAGGGGTGTACAGAAGGTAATGACTAAAGACATATAAAGGGATTTGGAGAAATGGCAAAGAATTATACGATTATAGTTGTGAATCTGGATAATGGAAGAGCCATTACTAGGAATACCGGGACACCTCATCGAAACATTTCATTGTTTCAGTTTCACTGTGTACTGTTAATAGAAAACTCATTTCCCAATTAGGCACTTGCTTCAGGGTATGTATTTACCAGGTATGATTCTCACATCTGTATGGTTTTACAGATGATGAGTGGGAGTAAGTTATTGGGAATTAGGTGATCATCCTCATTATATCGGGATTCGTTGTAATTGGTGATATTTGAGGAAGTCACCTGGGTTGTTTGCCGGTCGGCAAATATTTGGTTTTGAATATCCGTTGTTATGCACCAATTTCAAATTGATATATCTGTACGTCTATTTTCATAGAGTGAGATATACCTTTTTGAGATTATGTCCATGACATTTACCTATATCAGTGGATGGTTAGGTAAGGAGCATTGAACATCGGTGTAATTCTTCATAACCATAGTACAGTTTTCAACCTACGACACACAGTGAATGAGTCACTAGACTCAGGGGACTTATACAGAGTATTGTATATTGTCCAGTGTCCATGAGGACAGAGGGGTTGGTCCTCGTACTATATTCGGTTTACTTATAACTTCTCTAGTTCTTAGACAGGTGTTTCGTAGAAACATAAGGTCGAAGTTTTGAGAAGTTATAGGTATGTGGATAAAGTAGAGAACCAGGTGTTGCAAGTATCGGGATTCTTCAAGGTGATCGAAGATGTAGATACTTGTGAATGGTATTCAGTTGATAGTAATGATTAAGAGAACTTTCTTCTCTTTCAGGTTACTCATAATCGGAAGCACTCCTAAGTTGAGTAACGCTGATTGGCCTCCTTTCATTTAGTTGACATGCACTGGTGACAGCTGCATGATTTGAATCTGGTTCAATTAAATTAGTGCCTCTGTTTCTATATTGGATATAGAACAGTTCATATCTTGACATTGTTAAGGTACGGGGAGTTGTCCAGTTTATGCTTAAAACCAGACACTGGACTACTCAAGGCACGTTTTTGTAATGGTTGTTTGTGGGTTGACCCGGGCTATGACGAGGGTTGACTTTCTACCATCTGGAAGATCAATAGTGATATTGTTCTTGACTCGCCATAGTTTTAATTAAAAATGGATTTTTTCAGAAAACAGTAGTGGGAGTATGGTAGAACTGGAAGTGATTCCAGAACCGCAAACGATTACTGAAGATTTGATAAGAACCTAAAGATTCAATCTGGTTTGACTTACATTGGCCACTCCGCAGATATGGTGGGTAACCTCAGGCACCCGAGAGGTACTTCGGTATGCTCAAGGACGGTGGCAGGGAGGTTCTTGTTTACCCAGACTTTCCATTGCTATTGTTCCAGACTGTGAGACCCGGCAGGAGGATGAGTATAGCGTCGTTCTAAACTATCTTTAGAAGTGCACGTCTATATGACTCTGCCAGAGGGTTGTCGTAGTCAATGGGAGCAGCGGAAGCATTGGTGGACATCAGGCTTATGTCTATTTATAGACTAAAGCAGTTATAGCGGAGATAGATCATCTATTTCTAATGTAACAGTCATAGGTTTGACTTCATCAGAATAGGGGATGGATCTGTTAAGAAGGTAGTAGGGTGTGATGTCCTGGTATTTGATGACATACACGGAGTAGGAAGTGATATTCCTATACTACGATCGGTTATACTTTGGTTGTCACACAGTAGTTTCTCCACACAGGACTTGGATATTATATCAGACATTCTGGTAACTAGATCTATGGTTTTAGATCTTGATTTGGGTGGTTTCCCAATCTGGGTACTTTGACCACATTCTAAGAGTATTTAGAATGAACGACTCCTGGCATGGTGGTGTACCTGCAGGTAATGGAGTCACCCTCTCTAAAGGTGTCTTACAGACTAAATGGGAGAGGGATGCGCATGATTGGCAGATCACTTGCTTAGGCAATTGAGTCAATCATGAGATGTCAGGTACCACACCAGATGTTGTTCTTGCAGTAGGTGCAATAAGTTAATATTGATCCAATCCTGGAGAAACGGTCGGAAGCAGTTTTAGAACATAAGTTGATGTTCTAGGGATATAATAACAGTATTCTCCTTCGGGAGACAGTTATCATTCCAGGCTTCCAAGGTGACCTGGATGACAGAGAGGTTGTCAGAGTTATAGTTTTCCCTCCGACGAGGAGAAGTATTTTGGACTGATGGTCCAGATGGATACTGAGGGAAGGTATGGCGCATGATACTGATTAAGTTCAGTTGACGATACAGTCTAAGAAGTTTGGATTCGGAGTTCACTTATGAGCTAGGTCCCATCAGATATCCAAACATATTCTAAGACAGGTATTGCTCATTTCGGGAGATGGCTTTCTCCGCGAACTTGAGATAAAGAGAGACATAGAAAGAAACACCAGAGCGGATCCACTCACTGAGGCTATTCCTCCAACGCAATAGTTTCGCAAACGAGCTTTGTGAGACAGACTAGTAGAGGAGTTGGGTGTTCGGTATCACACGGGCTGTGAGTATGTGACATCGCAATAATTAGCCTTGAATGCAAGTGGGAGATTGTTGGAGATAGTGCCCTCAGAGTCAATTATTGGATCACAGGCACGTGATTGCAATGATTGAGGGGAGGACCTGTCCCAGTAGGACAGTCTTACTCAAGATGATAGTATGCTATTTGTTTTATCTTTATCATCGTGTACTGCTTTAGGTGACCTTACGAGTCGCTATTACACGTTGATAGAGCCCCTAGGATTCTTGCTTGACTACCAGCAGTATGAGGGCGATCATATACGTGAGAGCTGGAGTCTATAAGCACATCCTTAAAAGGTCCCTAGTCGTGGGAGTTTCGAGACAGGGCATCGATACTCCGGAGTAGACTAGTGTATACAGTCGAGACCCCGACGAGGGGCGGTGGCCGGTCTCACAAGCCACTGGTGTCAGTTGGTTCACCTAAGATGTATACAGGTGCTCATTGGGTTATGAGTACACCGGACAGGACTCGCCGGGAACCTACTAGTTGGGATTATACCTGATGTCAGATAGCAGTTCCCTAGTGACATGTGTACAGGTTAGTTCATCGACCTGAGATCGTCATTTGTCTCGTGTGAGTTCCCACTGTGCTTTGATTACTACCCTACCACGGTTCAAAGGAGTCGTGCAAACAGGTTTTAGTTGGGTACAGTCCCGAGCCACATGGAAGCAGTGAGCGGATCTGCAGGGGTTCGTCTCTCCCGGTATTGGGGGTGAGGTCGCGCTGTGTCTAGGAGAGCCAGAACATGAAAAGTCCCTGGCCAAGGCAGGAGATTTGCTGGTAGGTATTCCAGTAGTATCTCAGGGTGTTCTGGGCTGCACTCCGACACGACTTGTACCACTTTTAGGGGTCTGACTTTTACCAACCACCTAGGCCCGCCATGCGATGCTCATAGACGAACGAACCGGACTGTATGGATATTATCACTGACAGGATCAGTAGGGTGTCAGGATGAGTTTGCTCATCGACGTCACTTTTGGTCAATAGCTGGTGGTCCGTCACGTATGGCTAATACCTCCGACGTGCTAGTGGTTAAATCCACAGCCATAGTATTGACGAGTCTTTAGAGTCCACCACACACAGTTACTCAGGTTTCGGGCGAAACACTGTAGAGGCCGTATGGAGATATGGCAGGGTTCGATCAGATACGTGCGGTATTGCACGGATCGTGATCGGATAGTTTTTACTAGCCGGCTTTGGCTTAAGCCGGATCCTAGTATTAGATAGTGTAGATTTTGTCTCTTTGCATTTGTGTTCAGTGGGAATACAAATGCGGGCATGTATATGCAGTAGCGGGGTTTTCCTCTAATTTATTACGGGATCAGTTTTCTGAAGTTGCCTGTTTGCATTCCGTTCCGGCCGGTTTTCTTTTGTTCCTTCGCGGCCGGACTTTCCGATGGAGAGGGTTATTTGCACATTTGCAAATAACTAATTGTGGAGGGGTTTCTTGCTTTTGTGGGATCATGATTTGATTAGCATCTTTGCTTTTTCATGATGCTTGAAATTGATTGAGATTAGAGTTGATTTGAATTGGATATGACCTTGTTATCATTGCTCATGGATGTGGTCACCCTCTACTTTTCCTACCATCACCTCCCTTCATGTTTTGTTGATTCCTCCACCATTTGATATGAGGGGCCGGCCACAATAGAAGGGGAGGATGAGAGAGTTTCATTTTTTTAAGTGTGTGGCATTTTCCTCATCTCATTTTCTTTGCTAAAAATTGTGAGCACCATTTTTCTCCAAAGCATTTTTCTCTCCTCTCCATCATGGCAACTTCTATAACCTCAAGAGACAAAGTTTTCTACACTAGTCTACAGCAAACCTTGGACGCGTCGGCTAGCCAACTTCGCGCCCGAGTTGCCTCGGTCAAGAGGTGGGAGCCCGTAAAAGTATCCGGCTACGTGGTGCCCTTTCCGACGAGGAGGTGATGGACGAAGATTCCGCGGGAGATCGGAGTGGAGACGAAGACCGAAGGACATGGATCGCTTGGTATACTTCTCTACCCATATTTTAGTTTGCTAGTAGCTAGGTTAATGGCCCGATCCGGGTTAAAAGTGCGCGGTGGTGCCGGTTTGCTAGTTTGCAAAGTTTTTTGTTTCCGCGTTTCCGGCGTCGGATCGACGGCCGGGGTGCCGCCGCGGACTTACAGTTATCGTATTGGATTTGGACATTGATGTCTTCCCCATGACTCCGATGATTGCGGAATGCTTGACGGAGTTTTGCTTTCGATTGATATACTCATTTTTCATGCGCATGCCTTGCGCTACGATTACGATATGTTTTATGTATCAATAATTTTGGAGCCCCGACGACTTGATCATTTTACTGAAATGTTTTAGTTTTTGAGGGGTTTAAATTTAAATTCGGGGACCGAATTTCTTTATGGGGGGAAGACTGTAACATTTCAGAAAAATAAAATATTATTTTTGGGAAATTATAAAATTAAATAATAAATATTTTGAATATTTTGATAATGCGATATAATTAAATACCGATAAATTGGGAAATATTTGGAAAATTATAGGAATTATTGAAATGAGGGTGTTTTATGTGATTTAGGCCAATTATGAATTTTTATAATCAATTATATACAATTTTAATGCTAATCGCGACTAAATATCACTAATCGTGCATTAAGTTTGATTTGCGCACATGACATGCACCATGTCAAGTTGCACATTGTTACATTTTTTCTATCATGTCTTTTCTTTATTTTCATGTTTGGCTTTGTTTTAAGATGAGAAGAGAAAAGAAAAACAAAAGCAAAGAAAAGAATAGAAAATATAAAGAAAGAAGTATGGACATGAGAGAGAGAGGTGAGGGGTCAAACCTTGGTCATGGCTCTTATTCCCTCCATCATTTCCTCTTCATTTTCCTCTCCTACCTCAACCATGGAAGCCTCCTCCCTCCTCCCTCCTTAAACACCTCAAAACATCATCAAAAATTCATCCAAATTCCATTCCTACTTCATTAAAAATGTGCACAAGCTCCACACAAACACTTTGGACCAAGAAAGCTAGGATTTTGAAGACTTGGGGCAACTGAAGAAAATTCTTGAGTTGCCAAATGAGATAATTCTTTCACCATTTGTATTGTATTTCGTTCACCTTAGCACCTATACATGTTTAGATTCGATATAGTGTTGTTTAGTGAACTTTGAAAATTTCAAGTTTAGGATTAGGGTTTGATTTGAATCCAAAGATGCTATTAAGGCTTATAGTGACCTTAAAACCCTGTAATGATTGTATATTGGAATATAACCTGAGACTTAAGCCCTAGAACACGAACTTAGAAATCCCGACATCGGATAATTATGAGAATTGTGATGGTATTTAGGAATCTGGAGTAACTCGGGGACCTGGAAAATTATTTAGCAAACACATTGAGTAATGCAGGTGACCTAGATGCTACCACAGAGACCGAGACCCCAACTCCACCTTTAGGCCGCAGATTTAATCATTCTGGACGCAATTTGCGGCCAGAGTAGGGGTAAATTGGTCAGTTTTTGTTATGTGGCTCCTTTATCGGTAAAATAGACCCTCAATTTATGCAAAATTGGCTAATTTGACCTAGGGTAAAATCTGGGACCATTTTCTTGTGTTGCCGCATTGTTTTATGACATTGTTTTTAACTTGAGTTTTGGTATTCGATATTGTATTCCGTCTTGTGGCGTTTGAACGTCAACGACTAGGGTTATTGGTCGTGTTTTGCACATGAAGCCTTAGGTTTTAACCAATGAGCAAAACGTGTGCCGTATTGGTTTTCCGACTTGATGTTAATAAGCTCTTGCTACATATGTATAATTGTAGGTACCCACGTGCGTATTCAAGACGATAAAGAAGAGGATGGCGACATCGACATCGGCGAGCAAGAGCAATGTGAGTAAATATAAATTTACGGGGGAAGTCGGGTGGATGGCGTATAGCACCCCCGCAGTTTCGTAGTGTTGTATACGAATACGTATACCTATTATATATATATGTTTATTGTGAGACCATGATTATCTTGATAGGGTTCGTTTAGTGTAATTAGAAGTAACTTAGTTTAGCTTCTTACTCGTGAAACCCTAGATTAGAGTTTACACCCACACGCACATACACACTTGCATACATTTTCTTATTATGCGTATATGGGGATATGTACACACACACACACACACATGGGTATGGGACTATGTATATATATATATATATATATATATATATATATATATATATATATATATATATATATTGTAGGGTTACTAGGCACTCTCACAAGGTTCTACGAGGCATCAACCATGTCCGATTTAAATTTCAGACGTGCCGAACAACCCTAACCAAGATCTTATACTAGAGATTAGGCGAAACATATAGCAAGTAAACAACTTTACTTCTAAGATTTTGGGATTACGACCTTTGTAGTCCGGTCCTTCGCTTCATAAGCTCCGTTTTGAGGTCCCTTCGCTGCGATCATCGAGTTCCCGGACTCTAGAGAGGCTCCACGAAGAGAAAGATGCAAGCTTGATTCCGATCTTCGATAACAAAGATGATCTACCTTGAAGTTTCTTTAACACAAGCTCTCACTCACAAATGAAGTGATCACCCTAATCTAAATGGCTATGATAGATTAGGATGATAAAGTAGGATTTTAGCTCTCATTTGTTTTCTTAATCTCACTCAGTTTCATCACTTCTCAACAAACTAGAAAGCTTTTCAAGCAAGAAGGAAGAAGAAGAAGAAGCTAACTCTTTTGTGATGAATAATGAATCCATAGTGAGGTTAGAAATGCAACCATGGGTTAAGTATAATAACTTAACCCATGTATAGAATGAACCATGGTTAAAGGGTTGGGTTAGGTTAAACAAATATCACAAAATATCAAGGTCAAAGTCAAAGCTTCAAGAAGCTTCTTGAAAGCTTCATGCAAGCTTAACCCTAATCCAAACCTTAACCACATTGAAACTCCATAAAACATGTTGCATTTATAACCCTAACTTTTTACAATATTATATATCACATATATAATATTTATTGTAACAAAATAAAATAATACAATTAACATATATCACATATATATCAATGTATTACCCGAGTGAGAAAAAGAATCTTTATGTGAGCTAATATTAGTTAATGTAATATAATATATCAAATACATAATTATACATTAAATTATAGAATCAACACTTGATCCGATAATCCGGCTATTTAACAAATAACCGACTAATATAATCTATATCAGTTCATCGAATCAACACTTGATCCGATGACCCGGCTATATCACATATACCCGGCCGATATCACATATCGCGAGAATCTAATACGGTATCACATACACGTATTTTTCTCGGTCCCGCACATATCACATATGTGCTCCTACTCCGTTTTGCCTGAGCCAGGAAACCTCTGTGTAGGACTCTAAAGAATCGTCAATACGCCGGCAGTGGGTGATGATCATATCAAAGACCCATAAGCAGCAAGCGGTCAGCTAAACGTAACAGCCACCCAGGTATTGAGCGATCATAAGATCGACAAGCAAGCCTGTACATTCTCCTGCGAATCCAATCAGTAACACTCCCGTACAGTTCGGTCTCTTCGTCTGATATGTCGCATATCTCGCCTAGTGGTGGTATACGTCAGACCCTAGTAGCTTGATAAGTCGTGTCGATATGAGGTCCATAACAGTTTGAGAAACTACTGATAACACTTACCAGTAAATTTCAAAAACCCAGGCCAGAGATTTCCAGTTATAGCTGTAGGGTTCCCCGGCACACTAATGAAGTCTCACAAGTGATCAAACATGCCCAATTTAAATTTTACAGGTGCCGAGAAACCCTAATACGGATCGTTAACTAGATAATGAGGCGATGCAATGCAAATAAACGAATTTTAACTAAAGGAAAGAAGCTACAACCTTTGTAGATCCGATCCTCCACGTCCTAGGCTCCGTGATGAGGTCCCTCCGCTGTCCAAATCAAATCCATGACTCTAGCATCGGCTTCATCGGAGAAAAGGGCGGACTTGGTCGTCGGTTTGATGTCGAAGATGATCTACGTCGAGGCATCACAAGATCAACCTCCAACTTCACCAAGCCTTGAAAACTTGTGAAGGAAACACCTTATACTACTTGGCAAGAGGTAGAGGATGAAGAAATAGGAAGTGGGTTCACTTTAGAATTGGATTTCTCACTTGTTTTCATCACTTGCCATTGATGTAGCAAGCTTTTCTTCATTGCTCATGAAGAAGAAGAAGAAAGAAAAATGAATATGATAAGTGTTTTAAAAAGAAAATAAAATGAATACTTATCATGTATTCAACCATGGTTTAGTGTAGAGATTTAACTAAGGTTAGATGAATGGTTAGGGTTAGAGAAGAGACAAGAATGGTGGACTTGTTCAAAGCTTCAAGAAGCTTCAAATAAAAACAAAACTAGCAACCATTCTTTTCTCTTTATCTTTTCTAAATGAAATAAATAAAATAAATAAATAGATAAATGAATAAGTAAAAGAAATGAAACCCTAACCACTAACTAACCATGGTTTAATTCTTTACACAAAACCAAGCTAGAATGTATCATCAAACATGATACAATCATGTGCACAAAAATATATCACATATACAATGTGCATTTCAAGTGAGTAAATTCATTTAAAGTGAACCAATACTAGTTAATGCAAAGTAATATATCAAATATATAATTATACATTAAATCATTAAATCAACACTTGATTCAATGATCCGGTCATGTCGCATATAACCGGCTAGTATCCAATGAATCGGCTTATCGAATCAATCCTTGATTCGATAACTAGGTTATATCGCATACAACCATTCGACACATACATCGCGAGAATGAAATACGGTATCACATACACGCATTATTCTCGGTCCCGCACATATCCCATATGTGCTCCTATTTCGTTTCGCTTGAGCCAGGAAACCTCTGTGTAGGACTCTAAAGACTCGTCAATACGCCGGCAGCAGATGATGATCATATCAAACACCCACAAGCCGCAAGCGGTCTGCTAAACGTAACGGCCACCCGGGTATTGAGCGATCAGAAGATCGACGAGCAAGCCCGCTCACACTCCTGTGAATCCAACCAGTAACACTTACCGTACAGTCCGGTCTGTTCGTCTGATATGTCGCATATCTCGCCTAGGGGTGGTAAACGTCAGACCCCAGTAGCTCGATAAGTCATGCCGACGTGAAGTCCATGAAATTTGTGAAACTACTGATAACACTTACCAGTAGGTCACTGCAACCATGGCCAGGGATTTCCTGTTATGGCCAGTCGAGCATAGCGCAACATCAACCCCCAATACCGGGAGAGACGAATCCCCTCCTATCGCTCATTGCCTCCATGTGAATCAGGACTGTACCCAAAAACCACCTGTTTGCACGACTCAGTAGAGCCGTGGTAGGGTGGAAATCAAAGCACAGTGGGAGACACACAAGACTCTATGACGATCTCGGGTCAACAGACTAAGCTGCACCAGTGTCACCAGAGAACTGCCATCTGACGTGAGGTATAATACCATCTGGGAGTTCTCGGCGAGTCCGTTCGGTGTACCCAGTCTCCAATGAGCACCCGTATACCATCTCTGATGTCAAACACCAATGGATATGGGATCATCCATCGCCCATCACATGGGTCGAGAAGATACACGCTAGTCTACTCTGGAATATCGATGCCCCGTCTCGATATTCCCACGACTAGGAACAATGAAGGATGTACTCATTGACTACCCAGGCCCCACTAGTATGGTCTTCATCATAGTCCTGGAAGTCGAGTACACATCCTAAGGGCTTTATCAACATGTAATCAGAGAGACAGAGAGTATACATGTTAAGATAAAGAGCAACCAGATAGCATACTGTCATGTCGAGCAAGAAAGTCCTACCTATATATGTCCTAGCATCCACTACAATATACATCCAATGTACAGTAATGGCCTCTAGGGCATACATATAACTAACAATCTCCCACTTGCACTAGGGCCATCTGTAGCAGTAGTTGTAGTATCTAATACTCAACCATCCACTAAAAGTCTCTCTTTGGGAAAAGGCCTTCGTGAGTGGATCCGCCGTGTTGTCCTCTGAGTCTACTCTCCTAACCTCGATCACCCTGGAGATCAACTATCTCCATGATCAGGTGATGCTGCCTCAGAATATGTCTGGGTTACTGATGGGACCAGGGTTCCAGGGCCAAAGCCACAGTTCCATTGTCACACAATGGTAGGAACCTAGTTCATCCTATGAACTAATATTCACCCAAACTGCCTCTTTGGTAGTATCTTTAACAGCGATGTTACCAGCCTTTATTGTCTAGTTTGTCACGGTATCTAGCTTGGAAATCTTCCAACATATCGTCCCTCCACTGAGGGTAAAGACATTGCCTGTGACTGACATTCTGTCGTCTTTATCACTCTGGAACACTTCCAGTGATTCTCCCCAGGATCGATTGATACTATCTTACTACAGCTAGTGAGAATCCTAACATCCATTTAGATCTATCTCATAGACCCGAATTCCAGGATTTAGGAGGTATCATTTTTATCCTATTGGAGAATCCTTATGATAAGAGGAGATCGACCGATCGTAGTATAGGAAACTCTTTTCCTATCAAGAGTATGTTGTCCACGTACAATACGAGGATGACCACCTTACTCTCTACTACCGTTTTGTATATACAAGGTTCATCTACTATTTTTGATGAAGTCAAATACTTTGACTACCATATCAAAACAGATGTTCCAACTCCGCGATGCCTGCTTTATCCTGTAAAGTAACTTGCACATGTTTCCGCTGCTCCCACTGTTTACGAAGCCCTCTGGCTGTGTACTTATAGACTTTCTATTCTAAATCAGTATTTAGAAAAGCAGTCATGACACCCAACCACCAGATATCACAGTCATGGTATGTAGCCGTGGCAAGTAGGATCTGGATGGACTTAAGCATAGTCCCTGGAAAAGGTTTCATCATTATCCGTGCCTGGTCGATGACGAAAACCTTTAACAAGTCTAGCTTTGAAAGTCTCAACTTTTCCATCTACACCAAGTAATCTTCTCAAGATATACTTGCTCCTGATGGGGATTTAACCCTTCAGATATCGCAATCAAAGTCCATACTTTGTTGGTGTATATGGATTCCATCTCAGATCGCTAAGCATCCAGCCATTCTTACAGAGTCCCACTCTTGATGGCCAGCTCGAAACTAGTTGGGTCATCATCTCATGATGCATTCCTCGCTCCCAATGTCATCGAGAAACCGAGGTATCTCTTAGGCGGATGAGGAACCCTACCAGATTGGCGGAGAGGCTGAGGTTCGTCGGAGATTATTGAATCCTTTGGTTCTGTCAAATCATCATCTGTAGCTGGAACCATTCCAGTTCTACAGAACAGACCTTGCCTCGATCTTGTCCGGATTTTGCTTTTGACATAGGCCGGACAACCCCAAATCTTAACTTACTTAAGAGATGGGCTCTTCCCATACCATATCTCATATGGAATGGTAGGCAGTGATCTGATTCGAACCTAATTCAATAGGTATGCAGCTTCTCAAGCGCATAACCCCAAAAGGAAATAGGTAACTGATTGATAGGATATGAGCGTGTTCAAGTTCTAGTTTAAATACCGCAATCAAGACGGTTTCGCACGTAGCTAGCCGGTTGAGTACGGGTCGTCCGCAGGGAGATGGGAATCTTTTTCTATGTGTTTTTCGACGAGTTAAGTCCGGTTGTTCAGATTTTGTTTGTAGTTATCTAAGTGTTGAGTTGATATTTAAAGAGAGCTTGTTAGGGTTAGGATTAGGTTAGTTTGAGTTAGGAGTCTCCACATCTTTCGTTGCCCCACTTAATATCGGTGTTACGGTAATCGGTAACAACGGGGATTAGCACGACTAGGAAGGAACTTGCGAGTATAAGCTAGGCTTTCCAACACATAGTCCTTCCTTTTGGTGCTTGTCCGTCCGTTCTTGGCTCTTATCCATAACCTCCGGTTAATTCAACCACAACCGGTCTCACTACGGAATCACTGCTATCATGTAGGATAGGGTGCCGTAAGGAGCGGATTGTGGTTGGGTTAACGGGAGTTGATTTAAGTTGTTGGGCAAGGAAAGAGTGAGAGAGATTTCCTTCTCTCAAACTTCCCTTATCCTACCCTAACAAGTATAGAACTACTCACACTTCATAATACGGAAAAATAAAACAACACAAAAGAGGAAGATAGAAAGAAAGAGATTAGAAGAATACGACTAACTGTTTGCGACCTCACCTTGGCGAGGATCAAGCGTAAGTATCATTGTCGTATGCAAGGATAAAGAAAAAGAGAGAAGAAACAAATAACAAGGAAATAACAACAACTACTTAACAATTAAAATTACAACAATTATAACAAGTAAAGAAAGAGACAAGCATGATAATAAAAATGGTCTTCTTTATTCATCACTCTTCACTCAAAAGCTCACTTACAAGTTTAATGGAGAAGAGGTGAGAAGAGGAAGAAGAACATGCACTAAAACCTAGCAAAGAAAAATACAAGATTATGGACCCCTTCCTTCACAGAATTCTGGGGTATTTATAGGCTGGAGAATGAGAAACTAGGGCAAAAATACTGGCCCATATGAAATTACCAAACACCCCCTAAAAACCCTAACTGTCTGGCGCCAGAACGGCCGCGGAAGCGCGGCCAAGACCCCCCTTTGGCCGCTCTTCCGCGGCCGTATTGTGGAGTTGGGCTTTGGGCCTTTTTCTGGTAGCCTGGTTTTCTGAGTACTTTATTCTGGCATATGTATTTTCTCCATTTGTTTTCACGATTTTTCCAGAATTTCTGTTGAAGGAAAGGTGGACTTTTTGTTAAGATTTTGTCATGATTGTCTCGAGCGCCGCGTAGATCTCTTGGATCTTGTGCCACCATTGAGCCTTGTGCCTGAAAACGACATTGATTTGACATTTTGTCTTCCTAAACCGGTATCTGGCAGCATACGGATGAAGAGCGGAGACCGTGTTTTATCTGTAGTTGGCAGGAACCGGATTTTTGTCGTGTTTTCCATGAATTTCTCCGTTTGAGAACCGGGAACCTGTATCCTGCAATTGACTAGCAAACACGGCTCAAGAGTATCTACCGACATGCAATGTGATAAAAATTGGGTGGTATAAAAATGCAAAAATCTGATATGAACAAATACCCCCAAACTTATCATTTGCTCGTCCCGAGCAAAGTCCATTTATTCACAAAAATTTCCTAACCTCACTTTCGCAGGGAACGCGATTGCACTGAGCATGTGCAACAAGCCGTTAAACCTCTAGGTGTCCCTAGTAGGAGGAGTGTTGTCTCCTGAGGGTTTTCAGCGGATACTACCCACAAAATCCGGTCAAGTTGGTTTGTAAAAATGACTAAGTTTCAAACCCTAAAGTTTTGTTTTAGAAAATAACAATTCTATAATCCTTAGTCTAGACTATCGATCCTTTATTTTTCACACCTCACATCTTATTTAACTACAGATTTTATATGTCTTTACGTGCAGTGCGGATAGTGTCGTTAAGTTCCAGAAGGATCGATTAGAGTCATCATGTCGCACAATAAAGCCCAGATAACAATTTTAAAAGGATCACATAAGTTTTATAATGAGTTAAGCAGTTTTTCAAGTTTCGTTTTGCAGTAAGGTTTCAACTTTAGAATTTCTATCTTCCTTAACAGGAAACTAAGTCGTATTTTTCACTCCACCTTTTTCTTGTTTTCATTTCATACACACCACTGTGAACGTGCAATAGTCTTTATCAAAGAGTAAAACCTTCATATCTCCGTTAAAATTTTTTTTTAAAAGCCTGTCTTTTATCAAGATTATTCTCACACAAAGAACCGTTAGGAATTTTAACTCGGAGAGAACACTTGCTTGACTTTGTTTTAAACTGGACTTTCTAGGCTTCTTAGCGAGCTTTGGGCCAATGCACCCAAACCAGTTGGTTTTAGGGCATTAGGTGTAGAAACACCCCAGCGGACTTAATTACTCAAGTTACCTAGGTCCAAAAACAAAAGACAGTTTGGCGTGAAAATCAGATGATTTAATACGAACGGAGATATAACCGGCAGTTCAAATATTTTTTTGGATAAAAGACGTGTCTAGTGGGTTTGGTGTGTAATCATTCCAATCAAGTTTTAGATGGGTTATTTTTCAGACTTAGCTCCTATTACGGCATCAATAACATTCCTTCATATTCGCTTTACTTCATAAACTATTCTTGTCATTACTTATTTCAGAACAAACCTATTTGATTCTCAGAAAATCATTTATCTGTTTAAAAGTTTGAACATGAAAGACTTGTCATCTAATTCCCAAAACTCACGACACGTGTAGTGTGATGTAAAGACGTATATCAGCTATAGTTAACTTCAAAGGAGAGTTATCTTTCAGGTTTTCAAAATCCAAACATAAAATCTAGTTATTCCTATTTTATCAAACAAAAACCGTCGAATGTTGAATCAGAGTTCTTCCACAAGCTAACTTGACAAAAAAGTTTTTGTATTTTTAGAAAATTTTCAAATTTTTATGGATTTTATGGATTTTAATATGCAGATGCAAAATATACATATGAATGCGAAGGTAAGAAATGCGTACCGAGCGTACCCCCAAACTTAAACTGGACAGTGTCCTCACTGTCATTGCATGAAGAGAGTAGTTTGAAGGTTCAAAATTGTTGGTTAGCGATACACAAGTTTTATTTGTTTTTGTTTTGAAAGAAAAGAAAAAGAATATACACAAATATAAACAAAATGGTTTGTACATACCCCCAAACTTATTTGGAACAGTGTCCACTGTTCTTGGCTGGATAACCGAAGTTTGGAGGTAGGCAGAGGAAGATCAAGCAAGGTAAACCGGCTCCTGTAAGAACAGGAGCTCCTCTGTTGGTTCGGCGCTAAGGTACGGTTTGCATCGGTGTCCGTTCACTTTGAAGAGTGAACCGTCCTTTGGATTTTCCAAATCCACAGCGCCCTGCGGATACACAGTCCGCACAAAATACGGCCCTTTCCAGCGAGATCGGAGCTTTCCAGGATGGAAATGAAGTCGGGTGTCGTAAAGAAGTACCTGTTGACCAGGTACGAAGGTTTTGCGCACAAGGTGTTTATCATGAAACACCTTCGTTCGATTCTTAACGACAACCGTGTTGTCGTAAGCCTCATCCCTAAGCTCGCTCAGTTCGTTCAGCTGCAGCTTCCGATGGCTGCCCGCGTCCTCCAGAGACAGATTCAGCTCCTTTATCGCCCAAAACGCGCGATGCTCGATTTCGACAGGAAGGTGGCAGGCTTTTCCGTACACAAGCCGATAGGGAGACATGCCAAGGTCGGTCTTATAAGCGGTTCTAAATGCCCAAAGGGCATCAGTGAGTTTCAAAGACCAATCCTTACGGTTCTTGGAAACCGTTTTCTCCAGTATCTGCTTGATTTGCCGATTTGAAACTTCGGCCTGCCCGCAGGTTTGGGGGTGGTAGGGCGTAGAAAGCTTATGATTAATGGAGTATTTCCGCATCAAGGCCTCGAAAGTCCTATTGCAGAAATGACTTCCATTGTCGCTAATGATCGCTCGGGGGTGCCCAAACCGTGAGAAAATGTTTTCTTTAAGGAACCTAACGACAACCTTGTTGTCGTTAGTTCGGCTGGGCACAGCCTCGACCCATTTAGAGACGTAATCAACAGCTAGAAGAATGTACAAGTTCCCAAAAGAGCTGGGAAACGGCCCCATGAAGTCTATCCCCCAAACATCGAAAATCTCCACAACCAAGATCGGTTGGAGCGGCATCTCATTCCTCCGGGATATCCGGCCCATGTGTTGGCACCGGGAGCAAGTCTTGCAATAGTCGTGAGCGTCTTTGAAAAGTTGTGGCCAGTAGAAACCACATTGCAAGATCTTCTCAGCTCTCTTTCTGGGCCCAAAATGCCCGCCACATGCTTGGTCGTGGCAAAATGACAGCACACTCTTGAATTCCTCATCAGGGACACACCGACGAATAATCTGGTCGGGACAGTACTTGAACAAGTAGGGTTCGTCCCAGTAAAAATGTTTTACTTGGGATAAGAAGCGAAGTCTGTCCTGACTCGACCATTCGGTCGGTAGCAATCCCGTGGCCAAATAGTTCACAATATCTGCGAACCAGGGTTCGCAAGATACTGTCAAGAGTTGTTCATCCGGGAAAACGTCGTTTATCGGAATTGGAAGCGAAGGCGAAGAAGGAAGTCGCGAGAGATGGTCGGCAACCACGTTTTCACATCCTCGTTTGTCCTTAATGACAAGGTCAAACTCTTGAAGCAAGAGGATCCAACGGATTAACCGAGATTTGGCATCTTTCTTCGCAAAAAGATGGCGCAGAGCTGAGTGGTCAGTGTAGACAATGACTGGAGAGCCGATGAGGTAGGGCCTGAACTTTTCTAAGGCAAATACAACAGCTAAGAATTCCTTCTCAGTTGTTGTATAATTGAGTTGTGCGTCGTTCAGGGTTCGGCTTGCGTAATAGATTACATGCGGCATCTTGTTGATGTGCTGTCCAAGGACAGCACCGATGGCAAAGTCGGATGCATCGCACATAATCTCGAATGGGTGCGTCCAGTCAGGAGAAGAGAGAACGGGAGCAGAAGTGAGTGAGAGTTTCAGTGACTCGAATGCAGTCACACAGCTCGAGTCGAAGGTGAAAGGCGTGTCCTTGGCCAGCAAAAGCGTCAAGGGCCTAGCAATCTTGCTAAAGTCCTTGATAAACCGTCTATAAAAACCGGCATGGCCAAGGAAGGCTCGGATATCTCTGACGCATCGGGGAGGAGGCAGATTGGAAATGACCTCAATCTTTGCTTTGTCAACCTCTATGCCATTTTGCGAGATGATATGTCCTAAGACAATACCTTCACGCACCATGAAGTGGCATTTCTCCCAGTTCAAAGTGAGATTCTTGTCCTTACATCTGGTAAGGACAGCGTCGAGATGCAGCAGACACTCGTCAAAAGAATCGCCAAAGATGGAGAAGTCGTCCATGAAGATCTCCAGAAATTTCTCCACCATGTCTGAGAAAATTCCCATCATACACCGCTGGAAGGTAGCGGGCGCATTGCATAACCCAAAGGGCATGCGACGATATGCAAACGTGCCGAAAGGACAAGTGAAAGTGGTCTTGTCCTGGTCTTTTTCGGCGATGGGAATTTGATTATAGCCAGAGTAGCCATCTAGAAAGCAATAGTACTCATGTCCGGCCAATCGTTCGAGCATCTGGTCAATAAAAAGTAGCGGAAAGTGGTCTTTCCGCGTTGCGGCGTTGAGTTTTCTGTAATCAATGCAAACTCGCCACCCGGTTTGGGTGCGAGTAGGGATTAACTCATTCGCCTCGTTGGTTATGACCGTGATGCCCGACTTCTTGGGGACAACGTGAATGGGGCTAACCCACTGGCTATCAGAGATAGGGTAAATGATACCACTATCTAGACATTTGACGATCTCCTTCTTCACAGCCTCCTTCATGACTGGATTAAGACGTCTTTGTGGATCCCGGGCTGGTTTGGCATCATCCATCAGATGAATGTGATGCTCAACGATGAGGGGACTAATCCCCTTGATGTCCGCCATGGACCAGCCAAAAGCTTGCCTGTTGCCGTGCAAGACCGTGAGAAGGGCTTTCTCTTGCTCGGGAGCTAGAGAAGCCGAGATGATGACAGGGAGGGTCTCGTTCTCACCTAAGTAAGCATACTTAAGGTGAGACGGCAACGGCTTGAGTTCGAGCGTTGGAGGTGAAATGATGGAAGGCAAGACTGGTGCAAAGGTCTCGAACTCAAAGGACTCCAGCAAAGGTTCAAAACGAGTGTAGGCAACCGAGTCGGAGGGTTCAGGTAACTCATCCGAAAAGTCGAAAGATTCAAACTCGGGTTGTGCGCGGCTAAGATCGTTCGTGAACGTGAAACACTCGTAGTCGTTATCGGGCGCAGAAACAGCAGCAGGTTCGAAGAGACACGCACTAGTGGCGTCAAGATTATCGTATTCAAACAAAAACTCCTCGAATTCACACTCTTCGGGGGTGATCTCCTGGATCGAGCAAACATCCAGTATATGAGCATTAGGTTCGGCGGGCTGATTCCCCAACCTAAAAATGTTGAGTTCAATTGTCATATTTCCAAAAGAGAGGTTCATTGAACCATTGCGACAATTGATCACAGCATTTGAGGTTGCGAGAAATGGGCGACCCAGTATCACCGGAATTTGATTCCGGGGGTTAGCTACAGGCTGTGTATCTAAGACAATGAAGTCGACGGGGAATATGAAATCCCCGACTTTGATTAACACATCCTCTAGCTCACCCCTAGGATAGGTGATCGATCGGTCGGCCATCTGGAGAGTGCAGTGTGTGGGTTTCAGCTCTCCGACGCCTAATTGCTCGTATACTGAATACGGAAGCAAGTTAACACTGGCACCAAGATCTAATAGTGCGCGGTTGATGTTCTTATCCCCAATAGTAATTGAAATAGTAGGACAGCCAGGGTCCTTCCGTTTTTGTGGTAAAGATTGGGTAAGGGCATCACTCACAGCACTAGCCAAGAAAACTTTCTTGGGTACCTGAGACTTCCTCTTTTTCGTGCACAAGTCCTTTAAGATTTTCGCGTAAGAAGGGACTTGTTGGACAGCATCTAAAAGAGGAATGTTAATGTTAACTTGCTTGAATAACTCCAAAATCTTCTCCATTTGTGGATTTTGTTTGTTAGACCTCAACCGGTTTGGAAATGGAACATTTTGAAAATTGGTTGAGTCTAATGCTGGAGGAGGAGATTTTGGAGTTGGAACGGATCCCAGAATAGGTGTTTTCGTGGAGTGAGAAGCGGGTCCGTTTAGAGAAGAAGAGGAAGGAGAGCCTTGTGAAGAACGAAGAATAGGCTCGGAAGACGAAGAAGAAGAAGCAGGAGAAGAAGAAGAAGAAGAAGCCGGGGTGTCATCGTTGATTTTCTTGCCAATGTTGTTTTGCAGCACCCTCCCTGATCTCAGTGTGGTCACGGCACTCACATTATGGTTTTGTTGTTCAAGAGCAACATGTGCATTATGTGGGTGGCCGGGATTTGGAAGTGGCTGGGACGGGAGCTTCCCCTTCTCTCGCTCGCTCAAGGCCGCGTTCAGCTGTGCAATCTGGGCCTCGATGGTCTTGATGCTCTGCCCGTGTGCGGCGGTGTGTTGCACTAAAGATTGGATCGAAGACTGGATGTTGGCGGTGGATTGGGTCGATTGTTTAACAAACGCATCCAGACTTCGCTCGAGCGAGGAAACCTTATCGTTGTTCGACGGAACAAAGTTGTTTGGTGGAAAGGAATTGTTCGGTGCAAAGTTGTTCGTCTGGTTTTGGTAAGGCTGGGGTTGGAAGGGCTGCTGATACTGAGTTTGTTGTTGCGCTTGTTGTTGCGGTGGAGGGGCCCTTTGGAAATTGTTGCCCTGGAATTGATTCTGATTCTGATTCCAGGCGAAATTGGGGTGGTTCCTCCAACCGGGATTGTAGGTGGAAGAGTATGGATCATTCCTTGGTCTTTGCTGGAATGCATTAACCTGATCCTGTCCTTGCGAGGGTGGATTGTAAGGACACTCTTCAGTCAAGTGGGACGGATCGGAACAACAAGCGCAGATGGTACGAAGGGGGAGAACAGGGGCAGGAGTAGGAGAAGAAAATTTGCTCTCTATTGCTTCAAGCTTTTTTGTTATTGCAGCCATTTCAGCTCTCATCGCAATAGAGACATCAAGCTGGTGAATTCCTACCCTAGACTGACCGGTAGAAGTGGAGGTAGAAGAAGAAGAAGGAGTCGGTCTGGTGCTCTCCCACTGTAGCGTTTGCTCCGCAAGATCGTCAAAGAACTGCCACGCTTCCTCGTCAGATTTGGATAGGAAGTGGCCCTGACAGATGGTTTCCAGCAACTGCTTCGTTGCTGGGTTCAGTCCCTCGTATAAGGTTTGGCAGAGTTGCCATTTCTCTATACCGTGGTGAGGACACTGAACAAGAAGGTCTTTGTATCGGTCAAAGCACTTCCAAAAGGGTTCAGAAGGAAGCTGGGAGAATTGGTTGATCTCATTTCGAATTCTTGCGGTCTTATGATTTGGGTAGAATTTTTTCAGAAACGCTTTAACAAAATCGTCCCAGCTGGTGATTGAGTGGGAAGCGGTGCTATACAGCCATTTTTCTGCGAGATCGCATAAAGTGAACGGAATGACCCGTAGACGTATAGCATCGTCCGACAGCTGAGTTGTTTTCATCATGGCACAGACGTTTTGAAATTTGTTAATGAAGATATAGGCATCTTCAGATTCAAGCCCATGAAAACGTGGAAGCATGTTGATGAAATGGGGCTTAATTTCAAAGTTGTCCCCATTGGCCGGAGGAAGAGAAAGGCAGGTTGGAAGTGCAGAACGGGTAGGGTAGAAACGATCCTGGAGCGCAATTCGCTGCGGCGCTACAACAGGCGGAGGTGGTGGGAGATTGGTCTCCATAGGAGGTGGAGCCAATCCAGGGGTGGTCAACGAGATGTTTGGAATAAATCCCGACATCGCGGAAGAAGAGGTTGGTGAAGGTGAAGGTGAAGGTGAAGATGTATGAACAGAATTCCGGTCAACGTCGGAGTTGGCCGGCAAAGGAAGGGGTGAAAGAGGAGTGGACGGAGTATCGACTTCGGAGTCGATCGCGTAGTCGGTCGCGACTAACGTAACGCGGACTAGACGGGCGCTAGTGTCCCGAGTCCAAGCGGACATACACTAAACGAGTTTAGTATAGTCAAAGCGGAGAAGGTGAGGGTAAGAAAACGTCAATGAAGAAAGGCGAAGGGTGTTGGGTGAAAATGGATTTGGCGACAAAAGGGCAAGTTTTTATAAAAGTTTTTGATTTTTTCTTTTTTTTTTTTTTTTAGAAAAAGATTTACAGAAGTATGTACGGGAATACGGCTTAAGCAATCACAAACAAGATATGCACAATCACACCTAGATCTAGGGTAACCTAGGTCTACTAGACCTGCTCCTGAACTTGATTGTCGAAGTTAAACAGTGTCGAGAAACAGGCTTAAAAATACACTGATCACGAGGCCAGGTAAGTGCAGAGATAAGGGGAGGTTGTCCAACGCTTTCGCGAAGTTCCTTAATTAAATAACCCTTTCTCTTTCGGCGGTTGCGCCTTTAACACTTTCCTAGACACCCCGTAAACAATATACGGTTAAGCAAGGTTCTAAACAAGGTTTATCTTCTCCTAATGAGCGCGAAGTCCTTAGGGCTGAAGTCTAGTATTTTTTTTAATTACAATGGACAATGCATATGCTTTAGTGATTTCCGGGGTCCTGGGAAGGGTGATGAAATCCCCACCCAATCTGGATTGGTTTCAAGCCCCTTAAGTCCGTATTAAAGAATGCAAAACAGTAACAATATCAACAGCAAACAATTTTTATTTGCGGCGCAAAGAATCCTGCACAAGAACAGTTTATTGGAAGGGGGAGAAGAATTTGCGCAAAGAAAGCTGCAGAAAACACAATTCAGTGGAGCTCAGAGGAGTGGAGAGAGGCAGAGGGACTTACAGAGAGAAGATGGCACACTGACCCCACCAAGTGGCCGCGGAAGGGCGGCAAAAAGGCCCTAATGCCGCGGTTCCGCGGCGGAAATGAGGAATTGGTGCTTAATTTTTCTGGTGTGGGCTCTGTTTGATCTCCTCTACTTGTCTGGATGTGTGGAATTCTAATATGCTCACTGTATCTGCTCCAGATTTCTACAGTAGACCGGATGCTTCGTTTTTGTCCGTCGCAGTGTAGCCGCGAACTGTGGGTCTATCTTCCCACGTCTTTGGCACTGTACTTGAACTCCGTATTTCCAACGTCTTAGGCGTCGATCTTGAGCTTCGTATTTCCTGCACACTTGCACAAAAACTAATCAAGAATAACAAGATGATTTTTTACAAAGTATATTTTTTTTGTTTTTGGTTGTTTTTATATTCACAAATTAACCCGAAATTTCACTTAGAAATAGACTACCGTCTCCCCGGCAACGGCGCCATTTGATTGATAGGATATGAGCGTGTTCAAGTTCTAGTTTAAATACCGCAATCAAGACGGTTTCGCACGTAGCTAGCCGGTTGAGTACGGGTCGTCCGCAGGGAGATGGGAATCTTTTTCTATGTGTTTTTCGACGAGTTAAGTCCGGTTGTTCAGATTTTGTTTGTAGTTATCTAAGTGTTGAGTTGATATTTAAAGAGAGCTTGTTAGGGTTAGGATTAGGTTAGTTTGAGTTAGGAGTCTCCACATCTTTCGTTGCCCCACTTAATATCGGTGTTACGGTAATCGGCAACAACGGGGATTAGCACGACTAGGAAGGAACTTGCGAGTATAAGCTAGGCTTTCCAACACATAGTCCTTCCTTTTGGTGCTTGTCCGTCCGTTCTTGGCTCTTATCCATAACCTCCGGTTAATTCAACCACAACCGGTCTCACTACGGAATCACTGCTATCATGTAGGATAGGGTGCCGTAAGGAGCGGATTGTGGTTGGGTTAACGGGAGTTGATTTAAGTTGTTGGGCAAGGAAAGAGTGAGAGAGATTTCCTTCTCTCAAACTTCCCTTATCCTACCCTAACAAGTATAGAACTACTCACACTTCATAATACGGAAAAATAAAACAACACAAAAGAGGAAGATAGAAAGAAAGAGATTAGAAGAATACGACTAACTGTTTGCGACCTCACCTTGGCGAGGATCAAGCGTAAGTATCATTGTCGTATGCAAGGATAAAGAAAAAGAGAGAAGAAACAAATAACAAGGAAATAACAACAACTACTTAACAATTAAAATTACAACAATTATAACAAGTAAAGAAAGAGACAAGCATGATAATAAAAATGGTCTTCTTTATTCATCACTCTTCACTCAAAAGCTCACTTACAAGTTTAATGGAGAAGAGGTGAGAAGAGGAAGAAGAACATGCACTAAAACCTAGCAAAGAAAAATACAAGATTATGGACCCCTTCCTTCACAGAATTCTGGGGTATTTATAGGCTGGAGAATGAGAAACTAGGGCAAAAATACTGGCCCATATGAAATTACCAAACACCCCCTAAAAACCCTAACTGTCTGGCGCCAGAACGGCCGCGGAAGCGCGGCCAAGACCCCCCTTTGGCCGCTCTTCCGCGGCCGTATTGTGGAGTTGGGCTTTGGGCCTTTTTCTGGTAGCCTGGTTTTCTGAGTACTTTATTCTGGCATATGTATTTTCTCCATTTGTTTTCACGATTTTTCCAGAATTTCTGTTGAAGGAAAGGTGGACTTTTTGTTAAGATTTTGTCATGATTGTCTCGAGCGCCGCGTAGATCTCTTGGATCTTGTGCCACCATTGAGCCTTGTGCCGGAAAACGACATTGATTTGACATTTTGTCTTCCTAAACCGGTATCTGGCAGCATACGGATGAAGAGCGGAGACCGTGTTTTATCTGTAGTTGGCAGGAACCGGATTTTTGTCGTGTTTTCCATGAATTTCTCCGTTTGAGAACCGGGAACCTGTATCCTGCAATTGACTAGCAAACACGGCTCAAGAGTATCTACCGACATGCAATGTGATAAAAATTGGGTGGTATAAAAATGCAAAAATCTGATATGAACAGTAACTCAGTAATACTCATCACAGAGCACACCATATCTAATATTGTGCGATTGCTCCGCCCTGATACACCGTTGTGCTGTGGTGTATTCAGAGGAGTAATACGGAGAGAGAATCTCATTCTCCTTTAGAATGGTCCAGGAATGCCATGCACAAGTATTCTCCTCCCTGATATCATCATAGGACATAATACTTATACCCGTATTTTGGTTCTCTACTTCCAACTTATATTCTGTGAATACCTCAAAAGCTTCGGACTTATGTTTCAACAGGAACATACGACTGAATCTTGAGAGATTATCAGAGAATATAATGAAGTATAAAGAACCAGTCCTGGCATGTGTAGACAGGAGACCTTACATACATCAACATGTATCATCCCAAGAGTTCACTAACTCCTTCTCTGTTTCTAGTAAACAGAGCTATGGTCATTTTATCTTTGTGACATGACTGGCAAGTTTCACAAGATGTAAATTCAAACTGATTTAAATATACATCTAAAATGTAACTTCAGCCAGTCGGGTCGCATTGATATGACCTAGTCTACAATGCCTCAAGAATGATTCATTCATTTCTGAACTCTTCCTCTTGTGTGTGTTCTGAATACTAAGAACTGTAGTTTGATTTAGAACGTTAATGCTTTTAGATAACGCGCCTAAACCGATCAACTTTTGATATAGGAAATGTTCAACACATTATCCAACAATACAAAATTATATCGTTTCTTTACTAATAAAGAGACAGATATGATTTTGTATATCAGGTTCGGTATCTAATAACATTCGTTCAAAATCAATGTATTGGTAATACAGGGTGACAGTGACCAACAGACTTGGCTGCAACACTTGCCCCGTTTTCTGTCTCATGAAACTTATCACCCGTTCTCAGTTTTTCTACCCTTTTGTAGCCCTATGTAACAGATTACATATCTGGGATCCTGATCCGGTATCATATACCAATGATGCGGAGGATACTGAGAAACAGTTCTGTATAATGAACATACCCGAAGATGATGCATCAACATGCACTCTCTTCGTTTGGGCGGCACGGGAATTCTGGTATTCCCCAATTTCCTGCTCTGTCTTATAACATTTATAAGTTAGAGCGGGACCAACGTTCCCCAACTCAGTATAACAAGCGGGTTCGGTCAATATCCGTATTATTATCTTGATTAAGGCGTGATATGGTCGCTACCTGGAGAGAGAGAGAAGAAAACACTCTGCGTGTGCTCTTGCAAGATTAGATTGGTTATATATTTTATCTAATCAGGATGGCTCCCACTGTTTTTATCAAATCTTCCTTCAAACCTTAAAAGGAAAGACTGGCCGGGATTAATTACACTCTACAAGTTCGCCAATCTTTCAGCCAGGCCAGTGTCGGTACTTTGAGGGAGGTTCCCCGTGCTTTCGCATGGACCTAATTACAGTAAACCTCGTTTTCTCAGAGGCTTAACCCCATTGACACCTATCTAGACACCTACTTGATCGGCTAATTGCAAAGTGCAAAACTCTCCCAGGAGTAACAATTACTCGCAGTGGGTATCGGGATCCAACTATCACATAGAAGGTATGCAATCTCATTGCAAGTTTCAACACTTGAAACTCCCGATAATGGTTTTTACCCCTAGCACTTATGACCTTAACTATGGTCAACAAATCATAAGTACTAGTCAAGTTCTACCGTCATTTCGTGATTAATTAGACCCATCCACATGACCCTTAACTAAGGTCAACAAAGTCACGCGACTGTCCTAACTAATCGCATCATATGCGGTGTAGGAAGACATCACTTGGCTACCGTACACTGTGCCTTAACTATGGTCAACAAACACAGCACGAATACTAAGTACTCTACTTCCTAAAATGACGGAGGGTTGCGAATGGTTTTTATGAAAACCTTTAACGCTTTGAACTTGATCTCGTTGCGGAGTCAAATGTTTTTTAAATGGAATGTTTTCGAGGCTTTTCTAGTATTGCTAAAGGGGTCACTCCCGGTGAAGGGATCGTCGGCCCTTTCCTCATCGAATGAGGTGCGGGATATATCATATATATCACTGTGCAAAGCGAAAACTATAGAAGCGATCAAAGACAAACCGAGGGTTGTAGCATCTGCCAGTTATTGCTAAAGGAGTCACTCCCGGTGAAGGGATCTCGGTCCTTTCCTCATCGAATAAGGTGCAGGATGTTCTATAATGAACACCGCGATGCAAAGCAAGAACTGTAGCTACCTGTTTTTATTTGGAAATTCAATTCCACAACATCAATTAAGTTTATTTTCTTTCATTAATCTCATTAATGAATATCCCATCATTTAAGTCCACCTAAACATCACAGATAAATATAACGTATGCTTATGCCATCCACATTCGCCTCGATGTCCCGTCTGCACCGTTAGGTTAGGTAACTAACGGCAGAGCGGGGCAGGGCTAGCGCGGGTGTAAAACATAAGCAACGTTTATATAATATATCATATATACTATATACTATATCTATCACAGAACATCACATGATCACATCACAGATAACGCAGCAGAAAATATCATATGAAATATTGGATATACTAGGACGTCCGTGTTTTCAATACGAGCCAGTATAAAACACGGATTCCACGGTCGTGATGAATAGCCAATCCCACACCCCTAGACCCCTACGAGAGCGGCAAGCAACCCTACCAATTCTAGGGTTAGGAGACCCGGACTCGACTCCTCGAGATGGTCTCCCACTGGACCTTAGAACCCGGTTACTTATGCTCCCCTCCTTGGGTCTATCCTAGCGCAGAAAAGTAAATAATATACATCAACGGTGACATCTTCCGCAACCTTGAAGTACCCCAATAAAAGAATATTACATACAAGTATTTTACATGAATGAAAATGAAAAACACTCATCTCACATAAAAACCCCATGCTATTCGAACACGACGATCCAATATAACATATCCAGCAACACATAACATCACATGTCATCAACGTAAGTAAATATGCGCATCCCAATTGTCGTTGACATATAGCAACGAAACCGGCGATATCACATATTACACTTACGGTCACAGAAAAGAAAGTGTAAAACTACAGCAGTTGGAATCCGCAACCTGCTTAGACATCGCATGCCTAACCAAATGAATTACTTAGACATCGCATGCCTAACAATTATAAACCCCGCATTTTAGTCTCAAAATCGAAAACACTTTTCAATACCAAGTCGGGCAATTCAACATGATTCCCGACATTTTGATCGAATGCTCGTCGCAAACTTCAGTAGGCGGCCGCACCCCCGACGCCGTCGACGAAGTGTACCAAGGCGGAACACCGCTGCCGCGAGCACCCAAACGGATGCTTTCGGCGACGGGGTTCTCCTACAGTCACTTGGTCGGGGCTATGGGGTGAGGATGTCTATTAAGTTTACCCGGCGAGTATCCGCGTACGCTACGTGATTGCGACGGACTTTTGATTTCATCAAAATTCCGCGGCAACCGATCAAGTGAGACTAAACTGCTATGTTTACAACATTCATTCAGTTATCTCATAACTATTTGTGAATTCCAAGTATTGTATCACATTCCAGACAAGATAGAAAATGTTAAACTTTCCGATCGAACAATCGAACACCCAAGTTTTCCCGATACAGCTCAACACATGAAATAAGTCTAAAAACATTCATTTCGTGCCTCAGTACCAACGGTCCAGCCGTAGAAGGGTCAAGCCAACGCCTCACATGTGGCACGCCGTACTGCCCCAAACCCTAAGGTTCAAAGGGCAGTTCAAGACGGTCACATAATCGAGTTAAGGTTTGTTGTCTTCTAGAGGGTCCATCGCGTTACTTGCACTACTTAGAACGTCTTTAGACCACGGAAAAATCCAACACTTGGAAATTTTCCGGCAGGGGAAAAGGTGGGTATTTATGTCCGGTCGAACTTTTTAACATATTCTAAAATTACCCGGAAAAACACACAGACAAAATTAGACAATCCGATCGATACACCGAGTCCCTAATACAACCCAAAAAATTCAACTCTTGAATAAATATTAAAAAATCCCAGAAAATCCAACATCATAAAATAAGAATTACTGTGCAAAATTTATTGGATGATATGACCTTATGGCCGCGGAACCACGGCAGAAGCCATGCTTCTGCCGCTGTTCCGCGGCGGTTTAGATGAGATAGGTCCTCGTTTTGCACCATAATTCTTAGGTCTTCCTGCTGATTTTTTTAGGAATTTTTAATCTGGAAAAATCCCAGTTTTCAAAAAATGTCCAGAGAGCCGTTTAAAGTCGGGGTTTCGGGTCGATCGGACTTCTAACTCCGTCTACGCATCGCCTAAGGCTCTAGCTAGTCTCTGATACCACTGTAGGGTTCTCCGGCACACTAATGAAGTCTCACAAGTGATCAAACATGCCCAATTTAAATTTTACAGGTGCCGAGAAACCCTAATACGGATCGTTAACTAGATAATGAGGCGATGCAATGCAAATAAACGAATTTTAACTAAAGGAAAGAAGCTACAACCTTTGTAGATCCAATCCTCCACGTCCTAGGCTCCGTGATGAGGTCCCTCCGCTGTCCAAATCAAATCCATGACTCTAGCATCGGCTTCATCGGACAAAAGGGCGGACTTGGTCGTCGGTTTGATGTCGAAGATGATCTACGTCGAGGCATCACAAGATCAAGCTCCAACTTCACCAAGCCTTGAAAACTTGTGAAGGAAACACCCTATACTACTTGGCAAGAGGTAGAGGATGAAGAAATAGGAAGTGGGTTCACTTTAGAATTGGATTTCTCACTTGTTTTCATCACTTGCCATTGATGTAGCAAGCTTTTCTTCATTGCTCATGAAGAAGAAGAAGAAAGAAAAATGAATATGATAAGTGTTTTAAAAAGAAAATAAAATGAATACTTATCATGTATTCAACCATGGTTTAGTGTAGAGATTTAACTAAGGTTAGATGAATGGTTAGGGTTAGAGAAGAGACAAGAATGGTGGACTTGTTCAAAGCTTCAAGAAGCTTCAAATAAAAACAAAACTAGCAACCATTCTTTTCTCTTTATCTTTTCTAAATGAAATAAATAAAATAAATAAATAGATAAATGAATAAGTAAAAGAAATGAAACCCTAACCACTAACTAACCATGGTTTAATTCTTTACACAAAACCAAGCTAGAATGTATCATCAAACATGATACAATCATGTGCACAAAAATATATCACATATACAATGTGCATTTCAAGTGAGTAAATTCATTTAAAGTGAACCAATACTAGTTAATGCAAAGTAATATATCAAATATATAATTATACATTAAATCATTAAATCAACACTTGATTCAATGATCCGGTCATGTCGCATATAACCGGCTAGTATCCAATGTATCGGCTTATCGAATCAATCCTTGATTCGATAACTAGGTTATATCGCATACAACCATTCGACACATACATCGCGAGAATGAAATACGGTATCACATACACGCATTATTCTCGGTCCCGCACATATCCCATATGTGCTCCTATTTCGTTTCGCTTGAGCCAGGAAACCTCTGTGTAGGACTCTAAAGACTCGTCAATACGCCGGCAGCAGATGATGATCATATCAAACACCCACAAGCCGCAAGCGGTCTGCTAAACGTAACGGCCACCCGGGTATTGAGCGATCAGAAGATCGACGAGCAAGCTCGCTCACACTCCTGTGAATCCAACCAGTAACACTTACCGTACAGTCCGGTCTGTTCGTCTGATATGTCGCATATCTCGCCTAGGGGTGGTAAACGTCAGACCCCAGTAGCTCGATAAGTCATGCCGACGTGAAGTCCATGAAATTTGTGAAACTACTGATAACACTTACCAGTAGGTCACTGCAACCCTGGCCAGGGATTTCCTGTTATGGCCAGTCGAGTATAGCGCAACATCAACCCCCAATACCGGGAGAGACGAATCCCCTCCTATCACTCATTGCCTCCATGTGAATCGGGACTGTACCCAAAAACCACCTGTTTGCACGACTCAGTAGAGCTGTGGTAGGGTGGAAATCAAAGCACAGTGGGAGACACACAAGACTCTATGACGATCTCGGGTCAACAGACTAAGCTGCACCAGTGTCACCAGAGAACTGCCATCTGACGTGAGGTATAATACCATCTGGGAGTTCTCGGCGAGTCCGTTCAGTGTACCCAGTCTCCACTGAGCACCCGTATACCATCTCTGATGTCAAACACCAATGGATATGGGATCATCCATCGCCCATCACATGGGTCGAGAAGATACACGCTAGTCTGTAAGTCGATGTTCAACACCCCAATACTTGTGGGGAGGCGGAAATATGAATAACAATCAAGTTCTATGATCAAACATCGATTAACCGTACGAATCGTTTGCTATACAAGTTTTAACAAAAGCTTTAGAGTTTTAATCTACTATGCGAAGAGATTATACCAAACGGTTCTAGTCCTTCGTCTTGATGTTGTCTACGGCCTCTTTGGATCTCCACGTCCTCTTCGGCTTTCTCCCGTGATAGACGATCCACCCGAGAACCCTAATCCAAGCTATAACCTCTAAACTTGAGGTTACTTAGTTTCTCTAGTTGCTAAATAGAGTAGCTAAGATGATGTAGAGATAGGTTATGGAGTAATTAGTCTTTCCTAATCCTTGTTCTCAACTCATGAGGGGTAGGATTAGGGTTTGGTGAAGGAGAAAGAACTTGAAGAGAGAGAGTGAGAAGATGATAATGATAATATTATATTGAATAAAGCTTCTCACTTGATATATATGAAACATAATGAATTAAAAGAAATTAATAAAAAGATAATATTCATCATGTTTCATTAAATCAAGTGGGTGATTCATCATGTGAGTCATTAAGCAATTAATGATGCATTAATGATATGATGAATCACTCACAATGAGTCACTTAATCATTAAATGAAAATGCCACCTCTCTCTTTATGTCACATCCTTCTAGAAGCTTCTCGGAAAATTACGAGAACGCCCCTCTCATCCGTGAAAACACGGAAAAACTTTAGACTGTATAAATCCAATAACCTGATACTAGAATCTGGCTTAAACCAAAGCCGGCCAGTAAAAACTGTCCGAATGTCGTACGTGCGTTCAAGCACGTATGCGTCCGAACCTTTGTCGTAAAACCATACGACCTCTATATCTTTTCGCCTGGGTTTGGGAAATCTCTGTGTGGGACTCTAAAGACTCGACTACTACGCTGGCAGTGGGTTTAACCACAGACCGCAAGCGGCACTAGCTGTACGTAACGGTCCCCAGGTAGTTGTCGATAAGAAAGCTGATGAGGTAACCCATCTGAAATCCTACTGAGCCTGTCTGTGACAATATCCGCGCAGTCCGGTCTGTTCGTCTAAGAGTATCGCATGTATGGTCTAGGGAGGTGGTGGATGTCAGACCCCTAATAACCGTACAAGTCGTGTCGGTATGGCTTTATCACCATCCGAGAATCTACTGATCAACCTATCAGTAATTCTCAATCAGCCCTGGCCAGGGACTTATGGTAATGACCAACCGATCACCGTGCGATATCAACTCCCTATACCGGGAGAGACGAATCCCTAACAGTCACTCACTGCCTCCATGTGGCTCGGGACTGTGCCCAACTGAAACCTGTTTGCACGACTCCTTTGAGCCGTGGTAGGGTAACAATCAAAGCACAGTGGGAACTCACACGAGACAAATGATGACCTTAAGTCAACGGACTATCTGCACACATGTCACCTGAGAACTGCTATCTGACGTTAGGTATAATACCATCCAGTCAGTTCTCGGCGAGTCCTGTCCGGTGTACTCACACCCAGTGAGCATCTGTATACAATCTTAGGTGAACACCACCAATGGATGCGGGACCAATCCATTGCCCCTCGTCAGGGTCTAGATATGTATACACTAGTCTACTCCGGAGTATCGATGCCCAATCTCGATACTCCTGCGACCAGGGACATCTAAGGGTGTGCCTATTGACTATCCAGCTCCCACTAGTATGACTGCCATCACAACGCCGGTAGTCAGACAAACACCCTATGGGCTTTATCAATATATATATATAAATACCAAGTAAAATATATTATACGTTAAGACAAAGTCAAACCAAATAGCGTACTATCATATCAAGCAAGACTGTCATGTACATACATATCCCAAGCATCCTATACAATGTAGGCCTCTAGGGCATATATATCCAACAATCTCCCACTTGCACTAAGGCCTATAATTGGCGCAATGAGTACCCACTGTCTCTACCAGATCCAGTTGCTTGCGTACCGCATGCCCAACATCTCAAAAAGCCTCTCGAACTGTACTTGAGGAATGGCCTTGGTGAATGGATCTGCCGTGTTGTCTTTTGTGTCTACTCTCCGTATCTCGATCTCCCGACGATCCACGATCTCCCTGATCAGGTGAAACCGCCTTAAGATATGCCTGGATTTCTGATGGGACCTTGGTTCCTTCGCTAAAGCTACAGCGCCATTGTTATCGCAATACAAAGGTATTGGATTGGCAATGGACGGAACCACCTGAAGTTCAGAAATGAACTTCCTTATCCAGACAGTCTCTTTTGCGGCTTCACTAGCAGCTATATACTCAGCCTCCATAGTTGAGTCTGCGACGGTATCTTGTTTGGAACTCTTCCAACTTACCGCCCCTCCATTGAGGGTAAACACAAAACCCGAAATAGATTTAGAATCATCCTTGTCACTTTGGAAGCCGGAGTCGGTAAAAGCCTCTACCTGGAGGTCCTTATTGCCATAAATCAAGAACATCTCCTTAGTCCTTCTCAGGTACTTGAGAATGTTCTTCACCGCTATCCAATGTTTCTCACTTGGGTCCGATTGATACCTGCTTACTACACTAAGTGTGTAAGCTACATCTGGTCTGGTACATAACATCGCATACATTATTGATCCTACCGCCGAAGCGTAGGGTATAATGCCCATGCGAGCCCTCTCTTCATCAGTCTTTGGAGACATCTCTTTGGAGAGGGTGATTCCGTGACAAGCGGGCATATTGCCGCATTTGGAATCTTCCATACTAAATCTCTTTAGTATAGTGTCTATATACCTGGACTGTGAAAGTCCCAATATTCTATTAGATCTATCTCGATAGATCTTAATGCCCAGAATGTATGATGCATCTCCCAAGTCTTTCATAGAGAATTTCTGTGACAAGAAGAGCTTTACTGATTGTAGTATAGGGATATCATTCCCTATCAGTAGTATGTCGTCGACGTATAAAACGAGGAAGACTACTGCTCCTTCTACAATCTTCCTATAAACACATGGTTCATCTATATTTTTGATAAAGTCAAATTCCTTGACCGTTTCATCAAAACAGATGTTCCAACTCCGCAATGCTTGCTTTAACCCATAAATGGATTTAAGCAATTTGCACACTCTTCCGCTGCTCCCACTGTCTAAGAAACCTTCTGGTTGATCCATGTAAACACTCTCTTCTAGAAGTCCATTTAGAAAAGCTGTTTTTACATCCATTTGCCAGATTTCATAGTCATGGAAGGCAGCAATGGCAAGCATGATCCGAATGGATTTAATCATAGCTACTGGCGAAAAAGTTTCATCATAGTCCAATCCTGGTCTTTGACGAAAACCTTTTGCTACTAGTCTAGCTTTGTACGTTTCCACTTGTCCAAATGTACCAATCTTCTTTTTGAAGATCCATTTGCACCCAACTGGTTTTACCCCAGGAGGAGCAACTTCTAAAGTCCATACTTTATTGGTATACATGGATTCCATTTCGGATCTCATTGCATCCAGCCACTTTACTGAGTCGCTACTTGTGATAGCCTGCTGGAAACTAGTAGGCTCATCATCATCGATGATGCAATCCTCTCGATCCCCATCAAGAAGAAAACCATAGTATCTTTCAGGAGGATGAGAAAGCCTACTAGATCTGCGGAGTGGCGTTGGTTCGTCATGTTCTATTGAAATCTGAGATTCTTCTAAGTCCTCGGTTACAGCTTGAGGTTCTGGAATTTCTTCCAGTTCTACCGCGCTCCCACTAATTTCTTTTGCAAGAAATTCGCTTTCTAAGAAGACAATGTGACGAGCGACAAACACCTTTTGTTCTTCAGTGTGGTAGACCATGTACCCCCTTGAATGCTTGGGGTATCCTACAAACTTGCACAAAACCGATCGTGCCTCGAGCTTGTCCGGATTATGCTTTTTAACATATACCGGACACCCCCATATCTTGATATACTTGAGATATGGTCTCTTCCCACACCACATTTCATATGGAGTGGTAGGTACAGACTTAGTTGGAACTCTATTTAATAGATATGCGGCTGATTCTAGAGCAAATCCCCAGAAGGAAAGTGGCAACTCAGCACTACTCATCATTGATCGCACCATATCTAATAGCGTGCGATTCCTTCTTTCTGATACACCATTATGCTGAGGTGTATAAGGTGGAGTAAGCTGAGAGAGTATTCCATTTGCTTTCAAGTATTCAAGGAAACTGGTACTTAAGTATTCTCCACCTCGATCAGATCGAAGTGTCTTGATGCTTTTACCAGTTTGTTTCTCTACTTCATTTTTATACTCCTTAAACTTCTCAAAAGCCTCGGATTTATGCTTTATTAAGAACACATGTCCATACATAGAGAAGTCATCAGTAAAAGTGATGAAGTAGGAGTGACCACTTCGTGCATGTATAGACATCGGACCACATACATCACTGTGTACTAGTCCCAAGAGTTCGGTGGCTCTTTCTCCGTGTCCGGTGAACGGAGATTTGGTCATTTTTCCTTTGATACATGATTGACAAGTTGCATATGATGAATATTCAAACGAATCTAGATATCCATCTTTATGTAACTTAGTCAACCTTGTTTCATTTATATGACCAAGTCTACAATACCATAGGAAGGCTTGATTCGAATCTTGAGCCTTTCTTTTACGCGTGTTTTGAATATTGAAAATTTGTGGTTGATTAAGTATGTATATGCCGTTTTCCAGTGTGCCAAACCCAATCAGTTCTTGATTTAGGAGAATGTTCATGACATTTCTTTCAAGCACAAAATTATATCCTTTATTAGACAATAAAGATACTGATATAATATTACACAACATACTGGGAATACAAAAACAGTTATACAATACCAAAATGTTTCCACTATTCAACCTAAGGTGATATTCCCCTATTGCAATTGCATCTACAGGCATTCCATTGCCCATCCGGAGAGTCATATCACCTGCCCCCAGTACTCTACTATTTCTCAGATCCTGCAAAGAATTACAGATGTGAGAACCAGAACCGGTATCAAGTACCCATGAAGTAGAGTTAACTGAAAGACAATTTTCGATTACGAACACACCTGAAGTAGAAGCAACAACTTGCTTCATGTCCTTGGCTTTGAAGGCCTGACAATCCTTCTTCCAGTGCCCCTGCTTGTGACAATAGAAGCATTCGTTCTTTTCTGCCTTCACCCTTCCTGCCTTGTTCGTTCCCTGCACCTTCTTGACCCCACCCTTCGGTTTGGTGGCTTTCATCTTCTTCTTCCCTTTAGCTTTCGCTTTAGTTTTAGAAGAAGATGATTGGCCAACATACAGAACGGGGGTCTTCTCCTTTTTCAAGGAGGTCTCTGCTACCCTCAACATATTGAGGAGCTTTGGAAGATCCGCTTCCATTTCGTGCATGTTGAAGTTCAGCACGAACTGAGAGAAGGTGTGGGGAAGGGACTGCAAAATTAAGTCGATATACAAATCATTCTCTAGCACGCATCCCAGGTTTGCGAGTTCCTCAATGAGGATGATCATTTTGAGGACGTGCTCTCCAACAGGCGATCCTGGAGCTAACCTCATCTGGAAGAGTTTCCTTGAGGTTTCGTACCTCGCGATACGGGAGTGTTCACCATACAATTCCTTGCAATGGAGGAATATGGATGCAATATCCATACTCTCGTGCTGTTTCTGGAGTTCATTATTCATGGACGCCAGCACGATACACTTAGCTCGCTCACAGTCTAGATCCCAGGTTTTACGAACTTCCTTGTCCGCAACTGAGGAATCTGGTCCTGGGATAAGGGGAGGAACAGCGGTGGTAACATATGCAACTTTGTCATAAGTCAGCGCAATATTGACGTTTCTTAGCCAGTCTTTATAGTTCTGCCCGGTTAGTATATTCTTTTCAAGTAATAGTTTTAGTCCAGTCATGGTAGCTGCCAGAGAGAGAGAAAAGAAAACACTCAGCATATGCTCTTGCAAGTTTAGATTGGTTTATTAATTTATCTAAACAGGATGGCTCCCACTGTTTCCTCAAATCCTTCTTCAAAACCTAAAAGAAGAACTAGTCAGGATTTAATCACACGTCACAATACTTGCTTAACCTTTCAGCCAGGCTGGTGTTGGTACTTCGAGGGAGGTTTTCCAACGCTTTCGCGAAGTTCCTTAATTAAAGAACCTCTTTTCCCTGGAGGCGTAGCCCCTCTAACACCTTTCTAGGCACCTACTTGGTTTATAGCATTGATTGTTAAGTGAGAGAAATTCCCGAGAGTAATCCTACTCATCAGTGGGATCGGGATCCAACTATCATTGCATGATGCCCTAGATGGAAGCCACTCTAGTCACCACACTCCAGAAGGTAAGCTAAATCTGCAAGTTTCCTTTATGTTTGAAACTCCCGATGTGATTTTTACCCCAAGCTCTTATAGACCTTGACGTAGGCCAACAAGTCATAAGACGCAAGTCAAGTTCTACCCGTCGTTGTCCTGATCAATTTAAATACATCGTACAAGCCCTTGACGTAGGCCAACAAGGTGTACGTCTGTATTAAACTAATGCATCTATCTATGCAACAAATAGGCACACACACTGCTACCATACACTATGCCTTGACGTAGGCCAACAAGCATAGCATGAATACGATGTGCTGTCTATCTGAAACGACGGAGGGTTACGGCTGGTTTTTGGCAAAAAACCGTTAACGTAATGAACTTGATTTGATCGAAGGAACTAAGATAGCTTTTATTAAAAGGAGTGGTTTAAGCTCCGCATTTAAAATTTGCTTTTTCAAGAAAACCGAGTGGTTTTTAGAAATTGTTCCAACGATTCAGTTTAGGTTTTATTTTCTTTGCATTAATGATAATGCGTCCCATCTTTAACCTATCATTACAGATAACAACGAAAATATGACGTCCTCTTATGCCATCCGCATTCGCCACGGGGTCCCGTCATCACCCGTTAGGTTACTTAACTAACGACAGAGCGGGGGCTGGGCTAGCGCGGGTGTAAAACATAAGTGACGTCTAAATAGCTATCATATATATAGATATTTTACATTCGTCTGACGCAATGATATACATTCCAAAACACAGATAAACAATATTGGATTTGCAAGCAATCTGTATTTCTTTTGAGCCTGCAAGAAAAGACAGATTACACAGTTGTGATGAATAGCCATTACCCCACCCAAGATCCCTACGGGTACGGCAAACTACCCGCCCGGCAGTTTGTGTACCCCACCTTGGATCTGTCCTAGGAGCAAAAACAGTAAAAAGAAATAATACAACGGTGGCTACAACCGCAACCTGGATGTGCCCCGCAAAAAAAAATATTACAACTTGTTACATTTACATCAAATGAATTAAAACAATAACCCATCACAAAACCCGGCTAATCACCACAACAGTCCAATACAGTTTATATACACAAACAGTTAAAATCCATTTCAGAAATGTGCAACCCCCTGCCAACTGACATACTAGCAGTTAGGGGAGGTTTACGAACACATTATACAATCACAGATATAATCCAATATGCAAATACTGTACAATTTCGATCGATTAAACATCTTTAATATTGCTCCAAAAACTGCTCTGTAAATCTGAAACCTGAGCAAAATTAAAAATTACCAGAGAATCCCAAATATCACAGAGAACCACCACAAGAAAAATGGTTCCCTGAAACGTCAAAACGGCGGCGGATCCGCGGCGGGAACAGTGCTAGGCGCCGCGGATCCGCGGCTAAGTTGGCGATTCAGGGCACCAAATTTTTTGTGTGTTCTACTGCTATCATTTTAAGCTTTCTGAACAACCCTGAAAAATTTTTGGACTTCATTTAAATTTCGACAGAAACTTGATGTTTTTGGGGTTTTCCGGCTTCGTTTTTCCGTTCGAAATTCGTACAAATTTGCAATAAAGTTAAAACTTGTTTAGCTAGGCTCTGATACCACTGTAAGTCGATGTTCAACACCCCAATACTTGTGGGGAGGCGGAAATATGAATAACAATCAAGTTCTATGATCAAACATCGATTAACCGTACGAATCGTTTGCTATACAAGTTTTAACAAAAGCTTTAGAGTTTTAATCTACTATGCGAAGAGATTATACCAAACGGTTCTAGTCCTTCGTCTTGATGTTGTCGACGGCCTCTTTGGATCTCCACGTCCTCTTCGGCTTTCTCCCGTGATAGACGATCCACCCGAGAAGCCTAATCCAAGCTATAACCTCTACACTTGAGGTTACTTAGTTTCTCTAGTTGCTAAATAGAGTAGCTAAGATGATGTAGAGATAGGTTATGGAGTAATTAGTCTTTCCTAATCCTTGTTCTCAACTCATGAGGGGTAGGATTAGGGTTTGGTGAAGGAGAGAGAACTTGAAGAGAGAGAGTGAGAAGATGATAATGATAATATTATAATGAATAAAGATTCTCACTTGATATATATGAAACATAATGAATTAAAAGAAATTAATAAAAAGATAATATTCATCATGTTTCATTAAATCAAGTGGGTGATTCATCATGTGAGTCATTAAGCAATTAATGATGCATTAATGATATGATGAATCACTCACAATGAGTCACTTAATCATTAAATGAAAATGCCACCTCTCTCTTTATGTCACATCCTTCTAGAAGCTTCTCGGAAAATTACGAGAACGCCCCTCTCATCCGTGAAAACACGGAAAAACTTTAGACTGTATAAATCCAATAACCTGATACTAGAATCTGGCTTAAACCAAAGCCGGCTAGTAAAAATTGTCCGAATGTCGTACGTGCGTTCAAGCACGTATGCGTCCGAACCTTTGTCGTAAAACCATACGACCTCTATATCTTTTCGCCTGGGTTTGGGAAATCTCTGTGTGGGACTCTAAAGACTCGACTACTACGCTGGCAGTGGGTTTAACCATAGACCGCAAGCGGCACTAGCTGTACGTAACGGTCCCCAGGTAGTTGTCGATAAGAAAGCTGATGAGGTAACCCATCTGAAATCCTACTGAGCCTGTCTGTGACAATATCCACGCAGTCCGGTCTGTTCGTCTAAGAGTATCGCATGTATGGTCTAGGGAGGTGGTGGATGTCAGACCCCTAATAACCGTACAAGTCGTGTCGGTATGGCTTTATCACCATCCGAGAATCTACTGATCAACCTATCAGTAATTCTCAATCAGCCCTGGCCAGGGACTTATGGTAATGACCAACCGATCACCATGCGATATCAACTCCCTATACCGGGAGAGACGAATCCCTAACAGTCACTCACTGCCTCCACGTGGCTCGGGACTGTGCCCAACTGAAACCTGTTTGCACGACTCCTTTGAGCCGTGGTAGGGTAACAATCAAAGCACAGTGGGAACTCACACGAGACAAATGATGACCTTAAGTCAACGGACTATCTGCACACATGTCACCTGAGAACTGCTATCTGACGTTAGGTATAATACCATCCAGTCAGTTCTCGGCGAGTCCTGTCCGGTGTACTCACACCCAGTGAGCATCTGTATACAATCTTAGGTGAACACCACCAATGGATGCGGGACCAATCCATTGCCCCTCGTCAGGGTCTAGATATGTATACACTAGTCTACTCCGGAGTATCGATGCCCAATCTCGATACTCCTGCGACCAGGGACATCTAAGGGTGTGCCTATTGACTATCCAGCTCCCACTAGTATGACTGCCATCACAACGCCGGTAGTCAGACAAACACCCTATGGGCTTTATCAACATATATATATAAATACCAAGTAAAATATATTATACGTTAAGACAAAGTCAAACCAAATAGCGTACTATCATATCAAGCAAGACTGTCATGTACATACATATCCCAAGCATCCTATACAATGTAGGCCTCTAGGGCATATATATCCAACATAGTCTACTCTGGAATATCGATGCCCCGTCTCGATATTCCCACGACTAGGAACAATGAAGGATGTACTCATTGACTACCCAAGCCCCACTAGTATGGTCTTCATCATTGTCCTGGAAGTCGAGTACACATCCTAAAGGCTTTATCAACATGTAATCAGAGAGACAGAGAGTATACATGTTAAGATAAAGAGCAACCAGATAGCATACTGTCATGTCGAGCAAGAAAGTCCTACCTATATATGTCCCAGCATCCACTACAATATACATCCAATGTACAGTAATGGCCTCTAGGGCATACATATAACTAACAATAGCCAATCGAACACAGCGCAACATCAACTCCCTATACCGGGAGAGACGAATCCCCTCCTGTCGCTCATTGCCTCCATGTGATTCGGGACTGTACCCAAAAGCCACCTTTTTGCACGCCCACTTGGACGTGGTATGATGGAAATCAAAGCACGGTGGGAATCACACAAGACTTTATGACGGTCTCGGGTCTACAGACTAACCTGTACCAGTGTCACCAGAGAACTGCCATCTGACGTGAGGTATAATACCATCTGGGAGTTCTCGGCGAGTCCGTCCAGTGTACCCAGTCTCTACTGAGCACCCGTATACCTTCTCTGATTTCAAACACCAATGGATATGGGATCATCCATCGCCCATCATATGGGTCAAGAAGCGCATACGCTAGTCTACTCTGTAGTATCGATGCCCTGTCTCGGTACTCCCACGACTAGGAACGATTGAAGGATGTACTTGACGACTACACTGTCCCCACTAGTATGATCCGCATCATAGTCCTGGTAGTCAAGTACTCATCCTAAGGGCTTTATCAACATGTAATATAGAGTCAATCAGAGTACATGTTAAGATAAAGAGTAACCAGATAGCATACTATCATGTCGAGCAAGAAAGTCCTCCCTATATATGTCCAAGCATCCACTACAATATACATCGTATGTACAGTAATGGCCTCTAGGGCATACATATAACTAACAATCTCCCACTTGCACTAGGGCCATCTGTTGTGGTATCGCATACCCAACAATCAGCTGTGGTTGAAGTATCTCATACTCAACCATCCCATAAAAAGTCTTTACTGGGAAATAAGCCTTTGTGAGTGGATCCGCGCTGTTGTCCTCTGTGTCTACTCTCCTAACCTCGATCTCCCTGGAGATCAATCATCTCCATGATCAGGTGATACTGCCTAAGAATATGTCTGGATCTCTGATGGGACGGGGGTTCCTAGGCCTTAGCCACAACTCCATTTTCACACAATGGCAGGAACGAAGTTCATCTCATGAACTTATATATATCCAGACTGCCTCTTTGGTAGCATCCTTGGTAACAATGTATCTTTCCTCTAATCGTCTAGTATGTCACGGTATCTAGCTTGGAACACTTCCAACATACCATCCCTTTACTGAGGGTAAAGACAATGCCTGCGACTGACATTCAGTCATCCTTATCACCCTGGAACCTTTCCAGTGATTCTCCCCAGGATCGATTGATACCATCTCACTACAACTAGTGAGAATCCTAACATCCAATTATATCTATCTTATAGATCAAAATTCAGGATTTAGGAGGTATCACCTTGATCCTATATAGAGAATCTTTGTGATAAGAGGAGATTGACCGAGAGGAGCATAGGAAACTCCTTCCCTATCAAGAGTATGTCATCCACGTACTATACGAGGATCACCACCATACTCCCTACTACCTTTATGTATATACAATGTTCATCTACTATTTTGATGAAGTCAAACTCTTTGACTACCACATCAAAACAGAAGTTCCAACTCCGCGATGCCTGATTTATCATATAAAACAACTTGCACACGTTTTCGCTGCTCTCACTATTTACGAAGCCCTCTGGATGTGTACTTTTAGACGCTCTCTTCCATATCATCATTTAGAAAAGCAGCCATGACACCCAACCGCCAGATATCGTAGTCATGGTATGTAGCCGTGGCAAGTAGGATCTGGATGGACTTAAGCATAGCTTTGAAAGTCTCAACTTTTCCATGTACGCCAAGTAATCTTCTCAAGATATACTTGCTCCTGATGGGGATTTAAACCTTCAGATAAAGCAACCAAAGTCCATACATTGTTGGTGTATAAGGATTCCATGTCAGATCACTAAGCATCCAGCCATTCTTACAGAGTCCCACTCATGATGGCCTGTTCGAAACTAGTTGGGTCATCATCTCATGATGCAATCCTCGCTCCCACTGTCATAGAGAAACCGAAGTATCTTTTAGGTGGATGAGGAACCCTACTAGATTGGCGGAGAGGCTGAGATTCGTTGGTTACTATTGAATCTTTTGGTTCTACCAAATCATCAGCTACAGTTTGTATAGCTGGAACTCTTTCCAGTTCTACCTCATGACCACTAATTTCTTCACAAGAAATTCCCTTTCACAAAGGTGGCATGCTGAGAAACAAACCATCTTTTGTTCCTCGGTTCAGTAGAAGATATTCCCTTGCTAATGCTTGGGATATCTAACAAACTTCCACAGAACTGACCTTTCCTCGAGCTTGTCCGGATTTTGCTTTTGACATAGGCCGGACAACCTCAAATCTTAACATCTTTAAGAGATGGGCTGTTCCCATACCATATCACATATGGAGTGGTAGGCACCTGATTTGGTTGGAACCCTATTCATTAGGTATGCAACTTCTCAAGTGCATAACCCCAAAAGAAAATAGGCAACTCAGTAGTACTCATCATAGAGCCCACCATATCACATAGGGTGTAATTGCTCCGGCCCGATACACCGACGTGCTGTAGTGTATATGGAGGAGTAATGCTGAGAGAAAATCTCATTCTCCTTTAGAATAGTTGATTTATGATCTTTGTTGTGTTGTATGTTTTTGAGAAAATAGAATTTAGAAATCACAACCAAAAATTATTTTGACCGCAATCAATAACGGTGTCGGATGTAGATCGTTAGTAAGTGCGGATCGTCCACAGGGAATGTGTAATCCGTTCAATTTCCGAATTAGATGAGTTGAAAATTTAAGGAAAAGAAAAGAAAACAATTCATGATTTGCATTTGAAGATCAAGAAATAAGAAAAATCTAGATCTAGAAAAGACATTAAAAACAAAAATTGAGATGTGTGATAATTTCTAACCAGCAATCAAGATTAGAAGTATGGCTCGTAGGAGTAGATCAGATCAATAGATGTGATGAGATCTAAAGATTACTAATTCTTATCCATTAATGAATTGATACTAGATCGATGCAAATTCATCGAGGTTTAAGGATCTTGCGAGGAAATTAGGGATTTCGCAACTCATCCTTTGTCCTTTCAATGGATCGCATTCAAATTCTAGCTTCTACTTAATCAAATGGTCAATAGTTGTTCCCTAGTTTTGAGTGAACACGATCAAGAAAGCATCATCTCGAAACTAGGTTATTAATCATTTGATTCACTAGAATTTCCAAACATTATAGGATTTATGAATTGTAAAAATATCTAAATTATCATCATCTAAAGATCGTCACAACTCCTACACGAGCGGAGATTACTCAAACATCATGATCACAAACACAATCACAAATTGAGATCTAATCATTATGCTTGAATTAAAAGATAAGCAAGAATATGGAAAATTCACCTTTATTTATCGACAAATTTTGTTACAACTCTCTTTAATTTACAAAAGGAAGGAACTAGATCGTCGATTTCGGCTTCGCTCGGCTCCTTGAGTCGCGGATCGGCGCGGATCTCTTGCTCCGTTGGAATTCAGCGTCGCTTCTAAAGGTTGAAGGCTCTCTTGCTTGAATTGCTCTCGGGATCTTGATCTTGATTTTGAATTGGGGTTTGAATTTGAGGCACAAGTCGTGTCACTCAACTTGTGGGTAGAAGATGGTGGTGATTCTTGAACAATTTTGCACCCTAGATCTAGGCTCCTTTTTATAGACCTCTAGATCTAGAATTGAAATTTGAATTCCCTCCACAAGTTAGTTAACCAAAAGATTTAAATTTCCCTCCAAGAGTTAGTTAAGCCCAAAATTTGAATTTCCCTCCAAGAGTTTGTTAAGCCGAGCCTTCTAGATGTGCCACGTGGAGCTTTTGGGGTCTTCTGGAAGCTTTTACCGTTAGAAATAGGCATGTGACAAAATTGGGTGGTTTGATCTCTTCAAATGGCCGCGGATCCGCGGCGCCAAGGGGGTTTGGGCCGCGGATCCGCGGTCCTTTGTGGGCTTTGGAAGTTGAGTTTTATTCTGTTGACTTGGGCTGACATATGGGCCTTATTTTGATGTGTGGATTTTTATTTGGTCTTCTGTATCACTACCAGATCTTCAGCCTTTGAGTTGGCGCATCTTTTATCATATCTTTTCCCAATTTTGGGCTCTGCGTCTGTGATTTCTTGCATTAGACCCCAGACAAGAGTTGCGCAATACAAGGATGATGCGATGCCATGATAAACACACAATTTTCCTAAAAGTGCTGGTTTTAGTATACAGTACAAGTAATCCAGTATTTTACATGTGTTTTGCTAATATGTGCGATATGAATACCGGATACCTATACATGAATGCAAAAGGTAGGGAAATTGCCGTGTTGGAAATGCAATATTTTCGACTGATCAAATTCCCCCAAACTTATTTTCGATCGTCTCGATCGAACTGTTTTATTAAAAAGAGAAGGAGAAAATAAAGAAAGAGAAAAGCACACTTTCGTAGGCAACACGATTGCACTGAGCACGTGCAACAAGCCTTTAAACCTCTAGGTGTCCCTAGTAGGAGGAGTGTTGTCTCCTGAGGGTTTTCAGCGGATTGCACCCACAAAATCCAATAATAAAAGAAAGATCATGAATATTACATTTAAAGAAAAGAATTGTAAAAGAAAAGCCTTGAAAATTAGGGTTTCCAACTAAGCTAGCTTTTCGGTTGTCATGAGCCCTATCTTAATGGTCATGAAAAGATGTCAGAAATCACGTCCTCCCTCAATAAAACATCATCCTATTCTTCATTCCTATCTTTCTTCCAAACATCGATCATATCACCCTGCGTGTGTGTAAAGGACATCCCTACACCCGGAGAATTCAATTCAAGCTATCATACTCTTGCCCATCAGCCTCAGTACTTTTTAATTAATGAATATTTAGACGAATTTGCTCACACACTTTCATGCGACCGTTAATACTTCTTGAGGTACTAACCGACCGATTACTCATGTGCTTGCTTATTTGGTGTTTTTCCTCGTCTTGCACCACCTCAGACATAGCAGTGACTCCCAGACCAGTTGGCCTTAGGGCACTAGGTGAAAAGGCACCCTCGCTATATATTTTTTTTATTATTGCCCTTGGTGATAACAAAACCAGTGTCCATTTTTCTCACCACTTTCTTCATCATTTTTTTTATACATCGGCTTTAAGACAAGAGCATTTCAAGGTATCCTCTACTATCCCTGGCTTTAAGACGTGTGTAAGTGCGAATAGCAGGGTATCAACGTTCAAAATGTTTGGCTTTCCAGAATAGAAACTATTTTTCAGACTTATTTTTATCCTCAGATTAGTGACTTCCTTCATCTTACTAACCCTTGGGACAACGGCTCATAACTACTTATTACTAGTTCGTATAAGGAAACTTCTAATTTTCTTAGTTTTCTTAAATTTTTCTAATCTCATGGATGTAATTGTTCACTATCTAATCTTTTATTATCTTAAATATTAAATATTTTTATATTTTGAAAATTTTATATTTTTATGAGTTTTGAAAATTTTCGAATTTTTATGGATTTTGAAATTTTTTAAATTTTTATAGGTTTTAATGGGTTTTGAAAAATTATTTACAAAAAATGATGAGCCAAAAGAAAAATATTTACACAAAAATTTTTATGGGTTTTGAAAATTTTTAAATTTTTATAGGTTTTGAAAGAAATGTTTTGTGCTTATGCAAATGATATGCAAATGATGCAAAAATAAGCACAAACCTCCCCCAAATTTGTTTTTAACAGTGTCCTCACTGTTGGCATCTGCTAAATCTGAAAAACCAGTAAGCCTGGGAGGAATTTATTAGTGGGGGCAAAATTTATGAGTGAAGACCCTCCCCCAAACTTATTCTTGGCTCAAAATTTTTGTAAAAATTTTCTTTCCAAGAGCCAGAAAAAAATGCCCCCCCAAACTTGAGTTATGCAATGCTAAGCTTTGAAAATCACATGAGGGGGTCAAAAATCATTGGTCGATGCCAAGCTTTGCAAAGACTGAAAGTTAACACCAACCAATCAAAAATTTTATCAATGCTGTGCTCGGGTTGGTGGAAGAAGAAGTGGGGAAAGGGTAAGTGGTGGAACAGAATGTGTGTGCGTCTCATTTTGGAGAGACGAAGCAGTGAATGTGATGGATAACTCGCATTCTTTTTACAGTTCAGAGGAAGGGGTGGAGGTTCAATTTCAATGATTGGGACATGATTCATCTCAACACCCGTGTTATTCAGAAATGCGAGTTCATCAGCGAAGATCTCCTCAAAAGTTTCATCAATACCCCGAAGAATAATGCCATCACAAAGTGCGGGGTGATCTTCAGACTCTAAAAGCAGTTCATAATCGGTGTTAGTTGTTGACCCGGACATCTCGGTGGAAGAGTCCGTATGTGTATGATACATAGTTGGGTCAAACAACAACGTATGAAAAGAGTCAAGATCGGTATCAGGAGGATCATCAAATTCGCTGCTGTCGATATCCATTAAGTCGACAGAACAGACCTGAGCAGTAGGTTCGGAGGGTACACTTCCCAACTTGTAAATGTTCAGCTCTATTGACCTATTCCCGAAAGATAGGGTCATAGAACCATTAGGACAGTTGATGATAGCGTTGGAAGTGGCCAAAAAGGGGCGACCTAAAATCACCGGAATTTGATTCCACGGGTTCGCTACAGGCTGTGTATCAAGTACAATAAAATCCACAGGGAATACGAATTCCCCGATTTTTATTAACACATCCTCGAGTTCACCCCTAGGTCTGGTGATTGATCGGTCAACCATCTGGAGAGTGCAATGGGCTGGTTTCAACTCTCCGATCCCTAGTTGCTCATAGACTGATAAAGGAAGCAGGTTAACACTGGCGCCAAGGTCTAAAAGAGCACGATTGATGTGTTTATCCCTAATAGAAATCAATATCGTAGGACATCCTGGGTCTTTACGTTTCTTTGGTAGTGGAGGGATAAAAGCAGTGCTAATGCTATTGGACATGAAGACCTTCTTTGGCACTTGAGTCTTCCTCTTCCTAGTGCACAAGTCCTTAAGAGTTTTCGCATAAGCTAGGACTTGTTGGATAGCATCTAGAAGAGGGATGTTGATGTTAACTTGCTTAAACATGTCCATAATCTTCTCCATATGTGAACTCGATGTGTTAGCCCTTAACCGATTAGGATAAGGTGCTTTAGCAATAAGCGCTGGGTCCATCATAGAAGAAGGAAGTGTGTGTGGACCCGATCCCAGAATAGAAGTGGGGATCATCTGTGGAGGAGTAGAAGAGGTAGGCTGAGGTGTCGAGCCTAGAGGGAAATGGAGAATAGGCTCGTGAGAAGGCGGTGGGGTAGAAGAACAAGAATCAGACGTAGAAGTGTGCGTGTGAGGAAAGGTCTCAGCCGGGGCGTTGATAGGATTTTCAATATCATCAACTTCTTCCCCAACATGGTTATCCAACACTCTCCCAGATCTCAACGTGGTGATTGCATTCACATGATGTGAATAGCCAGGATTGGGTAAAGGTTGAGCTGGGAGTTTCCCTTTCTCTCTTGCACTCATTTCGTCCTTAAATCGTGCAATTTCAGCTTCCATCGTTCTGATACTCTCAGCTTGGGACGCTGAGTTTTTCTTTATCTCACCAATGGAAGACCTAACCTCGGCAGACACTTCCATGAAATTTGACATGAGTGATTTCATGGTTTGAGCGACTTGAGAGAACTCGTCAGAACAGGTCGACTGCATAGGATTAGACGGTGCAGGAGTGTTGACCTGGTTTTGGAAATTTTGTGACTGGTAGGGGTGCTGAGTGAGTTGAAGTGGTTGCTGTTGTGGTGGAAGGACCCATTGAAATTGATTAAGGTTTGGAACCGTGTTTGGGAATGGTTCCAAGCAAAATTCGGGTGATTCCTCCAACCCTGATTGTATGTGGAAGAAAAAGGGTCGTTTCTAGGTCCTTGAAATGCGGCATTGGTATGCTCGAGACCTCAAAACTGAGAGTTTAATGGACATTCTTCCGTCAAGTGAGAAGGATCAGAACAGCACCCACAAACAGTTTTGGGGAGCGACATTGGGTTTAGGGAGGCTGCTAAGAATTTGTGTTCCATAGCGTCGAGCTTCTTTTGCATTGCTGCCATCTTAGCTCGAACACCTATGGACACGTCTATTTGGTGTACGCCACCCCTACTCGATGGCTGGGTTCCAGTCTCCCACTTTAATGACTTTTCAGCGAACTCTTCTAAAAATTTCCATGCTTCCCCATCATCCTTGGTCATAAAGGTGCCTTGACACATGTTTTCAAGGTTTTGTTTAGTGGTAGGGTTACTGCCCTCGTATATGATTCGGCAAAGTTTCCATCTCGGGATGCCGTGATGTGGGCATTGAACCAAAAGATCCTTGAATCGGTCAAAGTATTTTGAAAATGGTTCAGCCGGAAGCTGGGAGAATTGATAGAGTTCACTACGGATTCGAGCTGTCTTTTGCATAGGGTAGAATTTTTTAAGGAATGCCGCAACGAATTCTTCCTAATTCGTGATGGAATGTGCGGTGGTGTTATATATCCACTTCTCGGTTAAATCGCACAAGGTAAATGGAAGAAGTCGTAGACGCATGGCATCCACAGAAAGTTGTGATGTACCCATCATTGCGCATACGTTTTCAAATTTGGTAATAAAAACATATGCGTCTTCAGTCTCGAGACCGTGGAATTTGGGTAAACGGTTGATGTACTGGGGCTTAATCTCAAAGTTATCCCCGTTGGCTGGTGGAATGGATAAGCAGGTCGAGAGAGGACCTCGCAAAGGGTAGCACCTCTCTTGGAGAGAGATGCGGGGAGGATTCTGCGCACCAACGGACGGCGGCAGAGTAGCGGTAAAGTGGTTTGATGGAGACTGATCTATCGGTGTGGGTGTGGTGGTGGGTAACAGAAAGGTAAGTGGAGAAATACCGACTTCGGAGTCGATCGAGGGGGCACGGACAAGTCGGGCACTAGAATCCCGTGTCCAGCCTATCTTGCACTAAAAGGGGTTAGTACAAGTGGCAGCGTGATTTATAATTAGGGGAAATGAAGTGAATGCGGTGTTTGTTTTGAAAATGATACGGATTTTGAAAAGATGATGCAAGCACAACAAATGCAACAAGCAAAACCCTAATTCTATTAGTCACCTAGGTCAGGCTCTAGACCGCTCCTAACTGCCAAAAGACAAGTCGCAGGATAAAATCCTCTACTGCCTCTTTGTTTCTCCTGTGGCCAGGTAAGTGCCAGGTAAGTGGGAAGGTACTCCACTACGTAAGGAGTGGGCCTAATTAATAACCACTAGCCTTCGACACACTTGCCTTAGACACCACAAGAAAACGCGGATAAGCAATGAATTACCCACGGCCTTCTTCTGTCTTAAGTGGGCGCGACGGTCCTTAGAGTCATCTCTAGATATTTTTTAATTAATGAGGGTAATGCGGATGCAGGTTTGTGATTTTTGGGGCCTAGGAAGGGTAATGAACTCCCCACCTAATCTGGATTTGGCCGTGCCCCTTAATGTCCGTATTAATTATGCAAACAACCACAAAATAAAAAACAAGCACAATTTATTTTGCTCTTTGCGGTGCTGCGATTTTTGCAAAGAATCCTGCAACAAATTGTTAATTGGAGCAGATTTTAGGAAGGAGATAAGAAAGATAGAAGTTACCTGCTAAAATTTTTCCAGAGAACCCCTTGAACCGCCGCGCTTCCGCCGCAATTGTTGCCTTAGACCGCGGTTCCGCCGCGCCTCAAGCTCCTCTCTACACAGAAAAATTTGGTACTGTTCCTTATCAACTCCTGAGCTCTCTGGAATTCTCCAAATAATTTTCCAATTTCACAGCAAGCTCCATATCTCCTTGCAATTAACCACAACAATACGTATTAGTATTTTGCGCGAGTTTTGATCTAAAAAATATTGATGGAATAAACTTTTCAACTCAAATTTCAAAAAATGAACAAATAGCACACGATCCCCGGCAACGGCGCCATTTGATTTATGATCTTTGTTGTGTTGTATGTTTTTGAGAAAATAGAATTTAGAAATCACAACCAAAAATTATTTTGACCGCAATCAATAACGGTGTCGGATGTAGATCGTTAGTAAGTGTGGATCGTCCACAGGGAAAGTGTAATCCGTTCAATTTCCGAATTAGATGAGTTGAAAATTTAAGGAAAAGAAAAGAAAAAAATTCATGATTTGCATTTGAAGATTAAGAAATAAGAAAAATCTAGATCTAGAAAAGACTTTAAAAACAAGAATTGAGATGTGTGATAATTTCCAACCAGCAATCAAGATTGAAGTATGGCTCGTAGGAGTAGATCGGATTTATAGATGTGATGAGATCTAAAGATTACTAATTCTTATCCATTAATGAATTGATACTAGATCGATGCAAATTCATCGAGGTTTAAGGATCTTGCGAGGAAATTAGGGATTTCGCAACTCATCCTTTGTCCTTTCAATGGATCGCATTCAAATTCTAGCTTCTAGTTAATCAAATGGTCAATAGTTGTTCCCTAGTTTCGAGTGAACACGATCAAGAAAGCATCATCTCGAAACTAGGTTATTAATCATTTGATTCACTAGAATTTCCAAACATTATAGGATTTAAGAATTGTAAAAATATCTAAATCATCATCATCTAAAGATCGTCACAACTCCTACACGAGCGGAGATTACTCAAACATCATGATCACAAACACAATCACAAATTGAGATCTAATCATTATGCTTGAATTAAAAGATAAGCAAGAATATGGAAAATTCACCTTTATTTATCGACAAATTTTGTTACAACTCTCTTGAATTTACAAAAGGAAGGAACTAGATCGTCGATTTCGGCTTCGCTCGTCTCCTTGAGTCGCGGATCGGCATGGATCTCTTGCTCCGTTGGAATTCGGCGTCACTTCTAAAGGTTGAAAGCTCTCTTGCTTGAATTGCTCTCGGGATCTTGATCTTGATTTTGAATTGGGGTTTGAATTTGAGGCACAAGTCGTGTCACTCAACTTGTGGGTAGAAGATGGTGGTGATTCTTGAACAATTTTGCACCCTTGATCTAGGCTCCTTTTTATAGACCTCTAGATCTAGAATTGAAATTTGAATTCCCTCCATAAGTTAGTTAACCAAAAGATTTAAATTTCCCTCCAAGAGTTAGTTAAGCCCAAAATTTGAATTTCCCTCCAAGAGTTTGTTAAGCCGAGCCTTCTAGATGTGTCACGTGGAGCTTCTGGGGTCTTCTGGAAGCTTTTGCCGTTAGAAATAGGCATGTGACAAAATTGGGTGGTTTGATCTCTTCAAATGGCCGCGGATCCGCGGCGCCAAGGGGGTTTGGGCCGCGGATCCGCGGTTCTTTATGGGCTTTGGAAGTTGAGTTTTATTCTGTTGACTTGGGCTGACATATGGGCCTTATTTTGATGTGTGGATTTTTATTTGGCCTTCTGTATCACTACCAGATCTTCAGCCTTTGAGTTGGCGCATCTTTTATCAGATCTTTTCCCAATTTTGGGCTCTGCGTCTGTGATTTCCTGCATTAGACCCCAGACAAGAGTTGCGCAATACAAGGATGATGCGATGCCATGATAAACACACAATTTCCCTAAAAGTGCTGGTTTTAGTATACAGTACAAGTAATCCAGTATTTTACATGTGTTTTGCTAATATGTGCGATATGAATACCGGATACCTATACATGAATGCAAAAGGTAGGGAAATTGCCGTGTTGGAAATGCAATATTTTCGACTGATCAATAGTCCAGGAATTCCGTGCTCAAGTATTCTCCTCCTTGATCACATCAAACGACATAATACTTATACCCGGTTTTTGGTTCTCTACTTCTAACTTATATTCTGTGATTATCTCAAATGTTTCGGATTTGTGTTTCAACAGGAAAATATGTCTGAATCTTGAGAGATCATCAGTGAATATAATGAAGTACAAAGAACCGGTCTTGGCATGTGTAGACAGGGGACCTTCATACATCAGCATGTATCAATCCCAACAGTTCACTAACTCTTTCTCTGTTTCCAATAAATGGAATTGTGGTCATCTTATCTCTGTGACATGACCGACAAGTTTCACAAGATGTAAATTCAAACTAATTTAAATATGCATCTAAATGTAACTTAAGCTAGTCGGGTCACATTGATATGACCTAGTCTTCCATGCCTCAAGAAGGATTCGTTCATTTCTGAACTCTTCCACTTGTGTGTGCTCTGTACGTTAAGAACTGTGGTTTGATTTAGAACGTCTATGCTTTTAGATAACGTGCCTGAACCGATCAACTCTTGATATAGGAAATGTTCAAAACATTATCCAACAATACAAAATTATATCCTTCTTTACTAATAAAGTGACTGATATGATGTTGTATATCAGATTCAGTATCTAATAGCATTCATTCAGGATCAATGTATTCTGATAATACAGGGTGATAACTGCCAACAGACTTGGCTGCAACACTTGTACTATTTCCAACTCTTGAAACTTATCACCCGTTCTAAGTTCTTTACCTAGCTGTAGCCCATGTAACAGATTACATATGCGGGATCTTGATCCGGTATCTAATACCCAGGACGTAAAGAATACTGAGAAACAGTTCTTGGTAATGAATAAACCCGAAGAAAATGCATCAGCATGCACTTTCTTCGTTTGGGTGGCACGGGAATTCTGGTAATCCCCAAATTCCTGCACTGTCTTATAACAATTATAAGTTGGAGCGGGACCAACGTTCCCTAGCGCAGTATAACAAGCGGGTTCGGTCAATACATCCCTATTATTATCTTGATTAAGGCGTGACATGGTCGCTACCTGGAGAGAGAGAGAAGAAAACACTCAGCGTATGCTCTTGCAAGATTATATTGGTTATAAATATATCTAATCAGGATGTCTCCCACTGTTTTAGTCAAATCTTCCTTCAAACCCTAAAAGGAAAGACTAGCCGGGATTAATTACATGCTACAAGTTCGCTAATATTTCAGCTTGGCCGGTGCCGGTACTTTAAGGGAGGTTTCCCGTGCTTTCGCACGGACCTAATTAAAGTAAATCTCGTTTTTCCAGAGGTATAACCCCGTTGACACCTTTCTAGACACCTACTTGATCGGCTAATTGTAATGTGTAAAACTTTCCCAGGAGTAACTCTTACTCACAGCGGGTATCGTAATCCAACTATCTCATAGAAGATATGCAATCTCATTGCAAATTTCAACACTTCAAATTCCCAATAATATTTTACCCCTAGCATCCTATGACCTTCACGAATGCCAATAAACCATACGCTACTAGTCAAGTTCAACCCGTCATTTCCCGATTGAATTAAATCCACCCGTACGACCCTTGACGAAAGCCAACAAAGTCGCACGACTACCCTAACTCAATCGCATCATATGCTTATACAGATAAGCATAAATAGCTACCGCACACTACGCCTTGACGAAAGCCAACAAACATAGTACGAATACTATGAAGTACTTATCTGAAATGACGGAGGGCTACGATAGGTTTTTAAGAAAACCCTTTGCGTAATGAACTTGATATCGTTGTAGAATCGAGTGATTTTGAATGGAACGTTTTTGAGGCTTTTCTAGTTTTGCTACAGAGGTCACTCCCGGTGAAGGGATCTCGGCACTTTCCTTATCGAATAAGGTGCAGGATATTTCGCAAATACCACTATGCAAAGCAAAAACCCAAAAAACAATCAAAAGACAAACCGAGTTTGTAGCATCTGCTAGTTTCGCTAAAGAGGTCACTCCCGGTGAAGGGATCTCGGCTCTTTCCTTATCGAATAAGGTGCTGGATATTCTACAAGGAATACCGCTATGCAAAGCAAGAACTAGAGCTACCAGTTTTAAACAAGTTTCTACAACATCTTTAGGTTTCTTTTATTTTCATTAATCTCATTAATGAAGTCCCATTTTATTATGCTTCATAAGCATCACATTTGAAACGAAATCTGCAATATAACATATATCTCATATATATAATATAAACATTCGTCTCAGGCAGTAATATGATCTCATCAAAGTATATTGCAGCAGAAGAACACATATGAAATATTGGATATACTAGGACGTCCGTGTTTTAATACAAGCCTGTATAAAACACAAATTCCACGGTCGCGATGAATAGCCTAACCCACATCCCTAGACCCCTACGTGAGCGGCAAGCAACTCTGCCAATTCTATGGTTAGGAGACCCGGTCTCGACTCCTCGAGATGGTCTCCCACTGGACCCAAGAACCCGGTTACTTATTCTCCCCGCCTTGGGTCTACCTTATGCGGAAAAGTAAATAATATACAATGGTGACATCATCCTCATCCCGGATGTGCCCCAATAAAAGAATATTACATACAATGAATTTTACATGAATGAAAAAAAAACTCTCATCTCACATAAAACCCCCGGCTATTCAGAACGCGACGATCCAATATAACATATCACAGCAACACATAATATTCATATCATCAACGTAAGCAAATATGCGTATCCCGATTGTCGTTGATGTATAGCAACGAAGCCGGCGATACACCACATACTACGCTTACGATCACAGAAAAGAAAGTGTAAAACTACAACAGTTGGAATCCGCAACCACCTTAGACATCGCATGCCTAACCAAATGAATTCCTTAGACATCGCATGCCTAACAATTATAAACCCCGCATTTTAGTCTCAATATCGAAAACACTTTTCAATATCGAGTCGGGCAATTCAACAAGATTCCCGACATTCTGATCGAATGCTCGTCGCAAAGTTTAGTAGACGGCCGCACCCTCGTATGCCGTCGACGAAGTGCACTAAGGCGGAACACCGCTGCTGCGAGCACCCGAACGGATGCTTTTGGCGATGGGGTTGTCCTACAGTCACTTGGTCGGGGCTATGGGGCGTGGCTGTCTATTAAGTTTACTCGGCGAGTATCCGCATACGCTACGTGATTTCGACGGACTTTTGATCACATCAAAATCCCGTGGCAACCGATCACCTGAGACTAAACTGCTAGATTTATAACATTCAAATTAGTTATCTCATAACTACTTGTGGATTCCAAATATTGTATCACATTCCAGATAAATAGACATTGTTAAACTTTTCGATCGAATAATCAAACACCCAAGTTTTCCCAAATGGTTCTCAACACTTGAAATTAGTTTAAAAGCATCCATCACATGCCACAGTACCAATGGTCCAGCTGTAGAAGGGTCAAACCAACGCCTCACATCTAGCAACGTCGTATTGCCCCAAACCCTAAGGTTTAGCGGCGGTTCAGACGGTCACATAATCGAGTTAAGGTTTGTGTTCTTCTAGAGGGTCCACCGCGTTACTTGCATGACTTAGAAAGTTCTTAAACTAAAGGAAAAATCCAACACCTGGAAATTTTCCGACAGGGGAAAAAGTGAGTAATTGATATCCGTTCGAACTTTTTAACACGTTCTAAATAACCCGGAAAAAACTTAAACGAAGTTAAACTTTCCGATCGAATCAACGAATACAAAAGATCTCCAGAAAACTCAACACTTGAGTAGAATTAAAAATACCCAGAAGCAAGCAGAATTAACTACGGATATTACTGTAGAAAACGCTAACCCTAATTCCCCTGTATGGACGCGGAACCGCCGCGCAAGGCAAGGTATTGCCGCGGTTCCGAGGCGCTTTAATGGGTTTAGGTGCTCGTTTTTCACAGTAAGTCTTAAAATTCCGTGCATATTTTTCTGAGCATTTTTAATACAGAAAAAATCAACATTTTTAAAAATTTCCAGAGAGGGGGGTAAAATGGGGTTTCGGGGTTCGATCGGACTTTAAACTCTGTCTAGACTTCGCCTAAACCTCTAGCTTGGCTCTGATACCACTGTAGGGTTACTAGGCACTCTCATAAGGTTCTACAAGGCATCAACCATGCCCGATTTAAATTTTAGACGTGCCGAACAACCCTAACGAAGATCTTATACTAGAGATTAGGCGAAACATATAGCAAGTAAACAACTTTACTTCTAAGAGTGTGGGGTTATGACCTTTGTAGTCCGGTCCTTCACTTCATAAGCTCCGTGTTGAGGTCCCTTCGCTGCGATCATCGAGTTCCCGGACTCTAGAGAGGCTCCACGAAGAGAAAGATGCAAGCTTGCTTCCAATTTTCGATAACAAAGATGATCTGCCTTGAAGTTTCTTTAACACAAGCTCTCATTCACAAATGAAGTGATCACCCTAATCTAAATGGCTAGGATAGATTAGGATGATGAAGTAGGATTTTAGCTCTCGTTTGTTTTCATAATCTCACTCATTTTCATCACTTCTAAGAAAATTAGAAAGCTTTTCAAGCAAGAAGGAAGAAGAAGAAGAAGCTAACTCTTTTGTGATGAATAATGAATCCATAGCGAGGTTAGAAATTCAACCATGGGTTAAGTATGATAACTTAACCCATGTAGAGAATGAACCATGGTTAAAGGGTTGGGTTGGGTTAAACAAATATCACAAAATATCGAAGTCAAAGTCAAAGCTTCAAGAAGCTTCTTGAAAGCTTCATCCAAGCTTAACCCTAATCCAAACCTTAACCACATTTAAACTCCACAAAACATGTTGCATTTATAATCCTAACTTGTTACAATATTATATATCAAATATATAATATTTATTGTAACAAAATAAAATAATACAATCAACATATATCACATATATATTAATGTGTTACCCGAGTGAGAAAAAGAATCTTTAAGTGAGCTAATATGAGTTTATGTAATATAATATATCAAATATATAATTATACATAAAATTATCGAATCAACCCTTGATCCGATAATCCGGCTATTTCATAAATAACCGACTAATATAATCTGTATCAGTTCATCGAATCAACACTTGATCCGATGATCCGGCTATATCACATATACCCGGCCGATATCACATATCGTGAGAATCTAATACGGTATCACATACACGTATTGTTCTCAGTCCCGCACATATCACATATGTGCTCCTACTCCATTTTGCCTGAGCCAGGAAACCTCTGTGTAGGACTCTAAAGAATCGACAATACGCCGGCAGTAGGTGATGATCATATCAAACACCCACAAGCTGCAAGCGGTCAGCTAAACATAACAGCCACCCATGTATTGAGCGATCAGAAGATCAACAAGCAAGCCTGTACATTCTCCTGCGAATCCAATCAGTAAAACTCCCGTACAGTCCGGTCTCTTCGTCTTATATGTCGCATATCTCGCCTAGGAGTGGTATACGTTTGACCCCAGTAGTTTGATAAGTCGTGTCGATATAAGGTCCATAACAGTTCGAGAAAGTACTGATAACACTTACCGCTAAATCTCAGCAACCCTGGCCAGGGATTTCCAGTTATAGCCAATCGAACACAGCGCAACATCAACTCCCTATACCGGGAGAGATGAATCCCCTCCTATCGCTCATTGCCTCCATGTGATTCGGGACTGTACCCAAAAGCCACCATTTTGCATGCCCTCTTAGACGTGGTATGATGGAAATCAAAGCACAGTGGGAATCACACAAGACTCTATGACGACCTCGGGTCTACAGACTAACCTGTACCAGTGTCACCAGAGAACTGCCATCTGACGTGAGGTATAATACCATCTGGGAGTTCTCGGCGAGTCCGTCCAGTGTACCCAGTCTCCACTGAGCACCCGTATACCTTCTCTGATGCCAAACACCAATGGATATGGGATCATCCATCGCCCATCATATGGGTCAAGAAGCGCATACGCTAGTCTACTCTGGAGTATCGATACCCTGTCTCGGTACTCCCACGACTAGGAACGTTTGAAGGATGTACTTGACGAATACACTGTCCCCACTAGTATGATCCGCATCATAGTCCTGGTAGTCAAGTACTCATCCTAAGGGCTTTATCAACATGTAACATAGAGACAATTTGAGCACATGTTATGATGAAGAGTAACCAGACAGCATATTATCATGTCGAGCAAGAAAGTCCTCCGTATATATGTCCAAGCATCCACTACAATATACATCGTATGTACAGTAATGGCCTCTAGGGCATATATATAACTAACATATACATATATATACATGGATGATGAGGATAGTACATGGTATTTGGAGATGAGTCGATGAGATTGGGCATGATGCCATGAGTTCGGTGATATGATATGGTTCGTATTATGAGATACGACATGATTAGCATAACGCGTCCTTGGGCGATGTGTTTTCATACACACGCATACATTTATGTAGATGGTATCAGTATTGTACTAGACTTAGATCAGTACCACGGATCTTGATTTGATGATAAGGACACCAGATAAATGATGAGATAAATGTGATATTCGACCCGTACCCAGATTTGGGATGCCGTACGATGGATTTACCGTACGAGATATAATTATGATGATTGATCCGCCCTCCTGACTCGAGATTGTCATATGATATAGTGTGTCGTACGTGATACTATTGAGGCGGGATCACCGGCTATTATATATATATATATATATATATATATATATATATATATATATATATATATCGACTCACACTTTGGTGGTTTTCCTTATCCCTTTCGATTAGCCTGTTAGTTTAGTACTGTAGCTTACTTAGTAGATGTTAGTCTGGACTTGAGTCATACTTATTTCAAATTAACGAATCGTGAATATTTAAAGACAGACCAAGGGGTACTACGGATATTTCAAAGGATGTATCTTTCTTAAAAACACCGTAGCCCTATTTTTCTAAGCACCATGATTCGTGTTATTTCAAATGACAAACTGTATGGCTCACATATCTAATGTAGATTCATTACTGTTGCATTTACTATTCATTGCTGCTTATTCATGTTATCATCGCATTTCTTGCTTAATATGTAATTTAGTGATTATGAAACCATGCTGTCAGAACACCAGCACCATTACCGATGATGCGTATGCTCCACGTACACCTGTTTCCCGGCTCACACACATCATCATCGGTAACTGCCATGTCATGTACAGTTTCGAGAATATTATTTCATTGTTATCGCTTGCTAGCCGATAGTTCCGATATATCATGGCTGTGCTAGTTTAGATATTGCATTGTACTATGATACTCATGCATATTTATATATTCATTGTCATGCATTATTGTTAGGGCCAGTCCGGATTGCCGGATCCCAATATCTTAGAATTCATTGTTATTTACTTATGAGATTTGGATTTCGAATTTACATGAGATTTCTGGATTTGGAGATACCGCAAGGATTTTATAAACGTATTATCATTTAAAAGTGAAAGTTGCGGTTTTCTCATGATATGATTTGAGAGGAGTCCACCATGAGTTTTCTCGGCTCTTGAGCGTTATGATACAGCCGATTCGAGGAAGAGGAGGAACCGTCTGAGGGTGCATGGTGGACCCGGTGCGGTATCCCGGGGCGAGAAGGTCGCAGATGATGGCGTTGAGCCCGGCAGGGGAACACAACCGACCAGTGATTGTATTGTGACTCGACGGATATCCGGAGGATACCGATCGGAGTTGGGCCAGTCGGGATAGACGGAGCCCAGGGGCCGGTCCGGATAGTCGGATCCCTAGATTTTGAGATTTGAGGTTTCATGATATGGGTCAGTCCGAATAGCCGGAGCCCGAGATATTGGATATTTGGATATATGTTTTGTATCGATGCAAGACACTGATTTATGTTGATTTCATTGATGATACCTCGTTTTGAATATACAGAAATCTCACTATTTTATAAAAACAGTTTTTCTTTCATGATGTATAGTTTTTCCAATTCAATGCATTCATACATCATACATATGATATGTTGCTATCTGAGGTACTGACACGAGCACTTGATATTACACTTATGTGTAGATGTTCAGAGTTATATTATATTGAGGATATATTATTGATCGTATGACCTAGGATTGAGTCATACATGCGATTTTCTGCACGTTGATGTTTTCTACTCACGAGTTGGCAACTCACCCCCATTGTGCCACAGTTTCTTGTAGGTTTTGCCGTACAGGTTCGTTGCGGCTTTCTGGCACACTGCTTCCATCCCGGGTGATTACTTTGGTAGGTGGGTTCACTCGTATCGTGACCACCATTGTACCTTATTTTTTACTCTGTTGTATCTAGAAACTCCATCAACCAGACTGTATTATTTATTTGACTTATAGACCAGTGTATATTCTTTCGACTTTAGAGTCGCGCGTTGTATTATTATGGTTTTCTTGTTGATTTTGAGTTTCCTTTTGAGTTTTGATCCTCGCCCTTCGGTGTTGTATATTATATTGCATGCGTGGTTGTGACCGTCAATTGACAAAGAGCTAGCTCCCCCTTAGGGATGCCTTTTTATATATTATGCTTGTTGTACCCGTTTGGGGACAGTATTTACAAAGGAAACTCTGCCGAAATTTTCAGAAAAGACCTTGATGTTTTAAAAACGCATATTCGGCTTACTTTAACAAAACACTTTTTTTTTAAATGGTTTATATTTCTGGGATTTTGGCTTACTCGAATTAGATGGGGTCCTATAGACTTCATATGATTCAAGGGCCAGTCACGTGCCATTTCGGGTCGTGACAACGAAGGAGGTTCGTTCTACTCGGAGAGGAGCCTTGAAGAGTCGCGTGGACTTCATCCCGGAGATTTTGAAGAGAAGGACACGAACTACAAAGGTTGTATACTCTTAAACTTTCTCTTAAGTTTTATCACATCATAAAGAAAAAACCTATTATTCTAGTAGTGATCTTGGTAGTCTAGCTTAGCACCTAAAAAAATTAAAATTTGGCATGCTTGATTCCTCTTGAACCACTTGATGGTGCTAAGGTTGACTTTCATGGTATCAGAGCCAAGCTAGAACATTATAAATACTTATGGCGACGTTAGAAATCCGTCGTTTTTATCGCGCAAAAACTGCCAAAAAACAGTTTCGAAATTGAGGTTTTGAGTTGTTTGCACACCCCGCGAGCTCACGGCTTGAAACGAGAAGCCGCGGGGTGGAGCATTCGCACCACGGGGGGACCGAACGGTTGGGCCCACTCGCTAAGACCACCACAAGATGGCCTTGGCAGTGGGGACCCGAAACTGCCCCAGCAAAGGCAGTTTCGGGCCTGCCTCACCCCCTGGCCACCTCGTGGTGGCCTCGGTGGTGGGGTACCCCCTCTAGTCCCCCCATTCTTCACTTAATCTTGGGTCTTCGCCCCCGCGTAGATTCGGGCGGGTTTCAAGTTTGTTTCGACTCCCGGATTGGCTTAAAACGATCGGTTTTGAAACATTAGCTCACTGTTTTTTCAAGTGTTGAAAAAAATTGGTTTAAGTTTGCTAATTGTGTACGGAATTCTAATGTCGCGGTTACTTTACAAGATTTTTGATGTGTGATACAATTATTAGAATCCAGATTAATTAGTTTTATGAAAACTAGTTAGTAAACCAAGCCGTTTAGTCTCAATTGATCGATTGCAACGAAGTTATGATTCGGATCAAAACTCCGTCGCAATTGCGTATTGTACGCGATTACCTAGTCGGGAATCTTATTGAATTATCCGACACATTATTGAAAAGTGTTTTCAATTTGAGACTAAAATACAAGTTTTACATGTTAGGCATGAAATTCGGATTATATGATATTCCGGGATTATGATGTCTAAGGATAATGCGGATTCTAATCTTTGTAGTTTTCTATTTCTTTTGTGTGACCATAAGTGTAATATGTGGGGTATCCCGATCTCATTGCTATATATCAAAGAGTTTTCGAGATACGCATATTTACTTACGTTGATGACATGAGATGTTATGTGTTGCTTATGATATGATTTATTGGATCGTCGCGATTGAATAGCCGGATTTTTTATGTGAGATTAGAGTTTTTATATTTTCATTCATGTAAAATTCAATGTAATATTCTTTTATTACGGCACTTCCAGGTTGAGGATGATGCCACCATTGTTGTATATTATTTACTTTTCCGCATTAGGATAGACCCAAGGTGGGGAGCACAAGTAACCGGGTTCTAGGGTCCAGTGGGAGACCATCTAAAGGAGTTGAGATCGGGTCTCCTAACTCTAGAATTGGCAGGGTTAATTTCTGCTCTCGTAAGGGTCTAGGAATGTGGGTTGGCTATTCATCACGACCGTGGAATCCATGTCTTACATTACTGGCTGAATTTAAAACACGGAAATCCTAGTTTATCCAAAACTTCATATGTTGCTTCTGCTGCTTGTTTCTGTGATGTGATCATGTAATCTTATATATATGATATATAATAAACGTTGCTTATGTTTTGCACCCGCGCTAGTCCAACCCCCGCTCTGTCGGTAGTTAAGTAACCTAACGGTGCATGACAGGGCCCCGTGGCGAATGCGGATGGCATAAGCGTACGTTCTATTTTCGTTTCATTTTCTGCAATGTTTAGGAATCGTTATATGATAGAACTTCATTAATGTGATTAATGAAAAGAATGAAACCAAAAGATGTTGTAGAATCAAATTTTTAAAAAAGGTAGCTCTAGTTCTTGCTTTGCATAGCGGTATTCCTTGTAGAATATCCAGCACCTTATTCGATACGGAAAGAGCCGAGATCCCTTCACCGGGAGTGACCTCTTTAGCGAAACAAGCAGATGCTACAACCCACTCAGTTTTGTCTTTTGATTGCTTCCCTAGTTCTTGCTTGGCATAGCGGTATTCCTTATAGAATATCCCGCAGCTTATTCGATAAGGAAAGAGCCGAGATCCCTTCACCGGGAGTGACCTCTATAGCAAAACTATTAAAAGCCTCAAAAACACTCTTTTTCTAAATCACTCGATTCTACAACGATATCAAGTTTATTACGCTTATGGTTTTCTTAAAAACCTGGGTAGCCCTCCGTCATTTCAGATAAGTACTATTTAGTATTCGCGCTGCGTTTGTTGACCTTTATCAAGGCGTAGTGTGCGGTAGCTAACTAGTGCTCATCTGCTTAAGCATATGATGCGATTGGATTAGGGTAGTCATGCGACCTTGTTGGCCTTTGTCAAGGGTCGTGCGGGTGGGTTTAATTCAATCATGAAATGATGGGTTGAACTTGACTAACATCCTATGGTTTGATGGCCTTTGTCAAGGTCATGGGACGTTAAGGGAAAAAGTATTATCGGAAATTTCAAGTGTTGAAATTTGTAATGAGATTGCATACCTTCTATAAGATAGTTGGATCTCGATACCCACTGTGAGTAAGAGTTATTCCTGGGAGAATTTTACACATCAAAATTAGCCGATCAAGTAAGTGTCGAGAAAGGTGTTAACGGGGTTACGCCCTTGGGAAAACGAGGTTTGTTTTAATTTGGTTCGTGCGAAAGCACGAGGAACCTCCCTCAAAGTACCAACACTGGCCTGGCCCAAAGATTGGCGAACTTGTAAGGTGTAATTAATCCCGGCTAATCTTACCTTTTAGGATTTGAAGGAAGATTTGATAAAAACAGTGGGAGCCATCCTAATTAGATAATAATAACCAATCTAATCTTGCAAAGAGCGCACGCAAAGTGATTATCCTTCTCTCTCTCTCCCTGGTAGCGACCAATGACATGCCTTAATCAAGATAATAATATGGATGTATTGACCGAATCTACTTATTATTCTGGGCTAGGTTCCACTCTATCTTATGATTGTCATAAGTCTGAGCTAGGAATAGGAGAATATTCGAATTCCCACGCCACCCAAACGAAGAAAAAGCATGTTGATGTATTTGTCTTCGGGTGTGTTCGTTACCAAGAACTTTTTCTCAGTTTAACTCTACGTCCTGGGTATTAGTTACCGGATCAGGATCCCACATATTTAATTTGTTATATAGGCTATAGACAGGTGGAGAACTGAGAAAGGTGTATATCTCTAGTAGTAGAGATGGTGCAATTGTTGCAGCCAAAGCAGTTGGTAAATATCTCCTAGTGTTACCAACTGTTAATACATTGATTCTTAGCGACTGTTATTTCATACACACAAATATTGTGAATATATTCCTAAATGAAGTGTTGATTGGGTAATGTATGTTGTATAACAGTGTACACGATCTGAATTAAACTTTAGTTCTAAGACGTACACACACAAGAGAAACAGTTCAGAAATGAACGAACTCTTCTTGTGGCATTGTAGACTGGGTCATATCGATGAAACAAGACTAACTAAAGTCCCATAAGAATGCATATTTGAATCCGTTCGAATTTACATCTTTTGAAACTTGTCAGTCATGTCTCAAAGACTAGGTGACCAAATCTCCGTTTACTGGAAACAGAGAATGAGCTACCGAACTCTTGGACAGATACATGGTGATGTATGCGGTCTTATGTCTACACATGCCAAGGATGGTTCCTCGTACTTCATTACATTCACTGACGATCTCTCACGATTCGGTCATGTGTTCGTATTGAAACACAAGTCTGAAGCTTTTGAGAAATTCAATGAATATAAGCATGAAGTTGAGAACCAGACGGGTAAAAGTATTAAAATCTTTAGATCTGATCGCGAAGGAGAATACTTGAGCACGGAATTCCGTGACTATCTAAATGAGAATGGGATTCCCTCTCAGATTACTCCTCCGTATACACCACAGTAAAACGGTATATCAGGGTGGAAGAATAGCACCCTATGAGATATGATGCGCTCTATGATGAGTACCGCTGAGTTGCCTATTTCCTTTCAGGGACATGCACTTGAGAAGCTACATACCTATTGAATAGAGTTCCGATCAAATCTGTTTCCTACCGCTCCATATGAGATATGGAATGGGAAGAGACCATCTCTTAAACGAGTTAAGATATAGGGTTGTCCGTCCTATGTTGAAAAGAAAAATCCGGACAAGCTCGAGGCAAGGTTAGTTTTGTGCAAGTTTGTAGGATATCCCAACCATTCGCGAGGGTATATCTTCTTCCACACCGAGGAACAAAATATGTTTTGTTTCTCAACATGCCACCTTTTTAGAAAAGGAATTTCTTGTGGAAGAAATTAGTGGCGATGAGGTAGAACTGGAAGTAGTTCCAGCAAAGCAAACTATAACTGACGATTTGGTGGAACCGAAGGATTCAATAGTCCCTGACGAACCGAAGCCACTCAGCAGATCTAGTTGGGTTCCCCATCCACCTGAGAGATACTATGGTTTTCTCGTAGACGATGGGAGCGAGGATTGCATCATGGAGATGATGACCCAACTAGTTTCGAGCAGGCCATCACAAGTGGAGACTATGTGAAATGGCTAGATGCTATCCGATCTACGATGGAATCTATATACATCAGCAAAGTGTTGACTTTGCATTTTGCTCCTGAAGGGGTAAAACCCATCAGGAGCAAGAGGATCTTTGAGAAAGATAAATTGGTGTAGATGGAAAAGTTGAGACATTCAAAGCTAGACTTGTCGCTAATCTTAAGTCCATCAGGATCCTACTTGCTATTGCCGCATACCATGACTACGAAATCTGGCAAACCGCACGTCAAAACAGCTTTTCTAAATGGTGATTTAGAAGAGAGCATGTATATGACACCGCCAGAGGGCTTCGTAAACAGTGGGAGGAGCGGAAGCATTCGCAAGCTGCTTAAACCCATCTACGGCTTAAAGCAGGCATCGTGGAGATGGAACATCTATTTAATGAAGGTTTCAAAGAGTTTGACTTCATCAAAAGGATAGATGAACCATGTATAAATAAGAAGGTTGTAGAGATTATGATTGTCTTCCTCGTATTGTACGCGGATGATATACTCTTGATAGGAAAAGGTGTTCCTATGCTACACTCGGTCAAGCACCTCTTGTCACACAGGTTCTCCATGAAAGATCTAACTGATACCTCCTATATTTTGGGGTTATAGATCTATAGAGATAGATCTAAATGGATTTAGGATTGTCCCAATCCGGGTACATAGACACCATGTTAATAGGGTTTTAGTATGGATGATTCTAAGCGTGGTAATGTACCCGCTTGTTCAGGAATCACTCTCTCCAAAGAGATGTCTCTCGAGATTGATTTGGAGAGGGCTCGCATACAAGAGATACCCTATGCTTTGGCAGACGGGTCAATCATGTATATGATGTTATGTACCAGACCAGATGTAGCTTACTCACTAGGTGTAGTGAATAAGTATCGAAAAGATCTTTGGGAAAACCACTGGACAACAGAAGAACGTTCTTAAAGTGCTTGCGAAGGACTAAAGAGATGTTCTTGGTGTATAGTAACAGTGAACTCCAGATGGAGTCCTTTACCGATTCGAGCTTCCAGAGTGATAAGGATGACTGAAAGTCAGTCTCAAGTTTTGTCTTCACCCTCAGTGGAGGGATGGTATGTTGGATGGGTTCCAAGCTATATATCGTAGCAGACTCGTTGATAGAGGCTAATTACATCGCTACCAACGATGTTCCTAATAAGGTTGTCTGGATGAATAGAGTTCATTAGATGAACTAGGTTCCTACTATTGGGCATCCAATACCAATGTATTGTGATGACAATGGAGTTGTGGCTTTGGCCTAGGAACCCCGGTCCCGGCAGCGATCCAGACATATTCTTGGGCAGTATCACCTGATCAGGGAGATAGTTGTATCTCCGGGAGATCGAGGCCAGGAGAGTTGACACAGAGGATAACACAGCGGATCCATTCACGGAGGCCATCCCCCAGATGCTATTCGAGAGACTTTTCGGGACATTGGGTATGAGATACTACAACAACTGGCCTTAGTGCAAGTGGGAGATTGTTAGTAATATGTATGCCCTAGAGGCCATTATTGATGATATAGTGGATGCTTGGACATATATATAGAGGACTTTCTTGCTCGGCATGATAGTATGCTATCAGGTTACCTTTATCTTAACATGTAGACTAGTATTTATAATGTCTGTCTCTTACATATTGATAAAGCCCTTAGGATATGTACATGACTACCAGGACTATGATGAGATCAAACTAGTGGGGCCAGGGTGGTCCACAACTACATCCTTTAATCAGTTCCTAGTCGTAGGAATATCGAGACTAGGGCATCAATATTCCAGAGTAGACTAGCGTATATGCTTCTTGACCCATATGATGGGCGATGGATGATCCCACATCCATTGGTGTTTGACATCAAAGTGTAGGGTTCCTAGGCATCCTAATGAGGTCTCACAAGGTATCAACCATGCCAATTTTAAATTTTACGGTGCCGAGAAAGCCTAAACTACGGATCGTTGGCCAGATTTCTAGGCGAAACAAAACTAGTTAACACTTAACTACTAGAATACGGAAATACAACCTTTGTAGATCCGGTGCTCCACCTCCATAGCTCCGCAATGAAGTCTCCTCGCTGTCCAAGTCGAACCCTGGGCTCTAGCGTCGGCTTCATCGGTGAAATGGCGAGCTAGGTCGTCGATGTCCATGCCGAAGATGATCTACGTCGAGGCATCGCTAAATCAAGCTCCACCTTCACCAAGTCATGAAAACTTATGAAGGAAACACACTCTACTACTTGGCAAGAGGTAGAGGATGAAGAAATAGGAAGTGGGTAGACTTTAGAATTGGATTTCTCACTCATTTCCATCAATCACCATTGATGGAGCTTGCTTTCTTCAAGTGAAGAAAGGAAGAAGAAGAAGAATTATGTTATGATAAGTTAATTAAAAAGAAAAGAATAATCAATCCTTATCATAACATGCCCATAGTTAAGTGTAGAGAACTAATCATGGTTTAATGCAATGGTTAGGGTTAAGCTAAAAGACAAAAATGTCATATGGTCAAAGCTTCATGAAGCTTCATCAAGCTTCATGAAAGAAAGAAAGAATGATAACCATTTTGTTTTCTTTTGTCATTTCATTTTAATCCAAATAAAAAGATAAATGAATGGACAAATAAATAGAAACCTTAACCATTTACTTAACCTAGGTTTAATTCTTTACACTAACCAATGTTGCATGCATCATCAAACATGATACAATCAAGTGCACAAAAATATATCGCATATACAATGCGCACATCCGAGTGAGAAAATCCATCTTAAGTGAACCGATACTAGTTAATGCAAAGTAATATATCAAATATATAATTATGCATTAAATCATTAAATCAACACTTGATTTAATGATCCGGTCATATCGCATATAACCGACTAATATCAACAGTAACAACTTATCGAATCAACACTTGATCCGATAACCCGGCTATATCGTATATAACCGATCAATGTCACATATCACGAGAATCGAATACAGTATCACATACTGGTATCATTCTCGGTCCCGCACATATCTCATATGCACTCCTATTTCGTTTCGCTTGAGCCAGGAAACCTCTGTGTAGGACTCTAAAGACTCGTCAATACGCCGGCAGCAGGTGATGATCATATCAAACACCCACAAGCCGCAAGCGGTCTGCTAAACGTAACGGCCACCCGGGTATTGAGCGATCTGAAGATCAACGAGCAAGCCCGCTCACACTCCAGTGAATCCAACCAGTAACACTACCGTACAGTCCGGTCTGATCGTCTGATATGTCGCATATCTTGCCTAGGGGTGGTAAACGTCAGACCCCAATAGCTCGATAAGTCGTGTCGATATGAGGTCTATAACATTTCGAGAAACTACTGGTAAAACTTACCAGTAAATCTCAGCAACCCTGGCCAGGGATTTCCTGTTATAGCCAATCGAGCACAGCGCAACATCAACTCCCTATACCGGGAGAGACGAATCCCCTCCTATAGCTCATTGTCTCCATGTGACTCGGGACTGTACCCAAAAACCACCGTTTTGCACGCCCTCTTGGACGTGGTAAGATGGAAATCAAAGCACAGTGGGAACCACACAAGACTCTATGACGATCTCGGGAGTAACTCTTACTCGCAGCGGGTATCGGGATCCAACTATCTCATAGAAGGTATGCAATCTCATTGCAAATTTCAACACTTGAAATTCCCGATAATTTTGCCCCTAGCGTCCTATGACCTTGACGCAGGCCAACAAACCATAGTGCGCTAGTCAAGTTCAACCCGTCATTTCCTGATTGAATTAAACCCACCCGCACGACCCTTGACGCCGGCCAACAAAGTCGCACGACTACCCTAATCCAATCTGCATCATATGCATAAGCAGATAAATACTAGTTAGCTACCGCACACTACGCCTTGACGCAGGTCAACAAACGTAGCACGAATACTAACTACCAGTTATCTAAAATGACGGAGGGCTACGACAGGTTTTTCTGAAAACCTATTGCGTAATGAACTAGATATCGTTGTAGAATCAAATGATTTTGAAATGGAGTGCTTTTGAGGCTTTTCCAGTTTTGCTAAAGGAGTCACTCCCGGTGAAGGGATCGTCGGTCCTTTCCTCGTCGAATGAGGTGCGGGATATATCATATATATCACTGTGCAAAGCAAAAACACTTAAAAGCAATCAAAAGACAAACCGAGTGTGTAGCATCTGCCAGTTATTGCTAAAGGAGTCACTCCCGGTGAAGGGATCTCGGTCCTTTCCTTATCGAATAAGGTGCAGGATATATCACAAATACCTCTGCGCAAAGCAAGAACTGTAGCTACCTGTTTTAATTTTGAAATTCGATTCTACAACATCTTAGGTTTCTTTTTATTTCATTAATCTCATTAATGAAGTCCCATCATTTAAGTACCTAAACATCACAGATAAATACGACGTACACTTATGCCATCCGCATTCGCCTCGATGTCCCCTCGTGCACCGTTAGGTTAGGTAACTAACGGCAGAGCGGGGCAGGGCTAGCGCGGGTGTAAAACATAAGTAACGTCTATATTGTTAGTTATATGTATGCCCTAGAGGACATTACTGTACATTGGATGTATATTGTAGTGGATGCTGGGACATATATAGGGAAGACTTTCTTGCTCGACATGATAGTAAGCTATCTGGTTACTCTTTACCTTAACGTGTATACTGATTGTCTCTCTGTTACATGTTGGTAAAGCCCTTAGGATGTGTACTTGACTACCTGGATTATGATGCGGATCATACTAGTGGGGACATGGTAGTCTATAAGTACATCCTTCAAAGTCCCTAGTCGTGGGTGTATCGAGACGGGGCATCGATATACCAGATTAGACTAGCGTGTACCTTCTCGACCCATACAGATGGGCGATGGATGATCCCATATCCATTGGTGTTTGACATCAGAGATGATATACGGGTGCTCAGTAGAGACTGGGTACACTGGACGGACTCGCCGAGAACTCCCAGATGGTATTATACCTTACGTCAGATGGCAGTTCTCTGGTGACACTGGTACAGAGTAGTCTGTTGACCCGAGATCGTCATAGAGTCTTGTGTGGTTCCCACTGTGCTTTGATTTCCATCTTACCACGTCCAAGAGGGCATGCAAAACGGTGGTTTTTGGGTACAGTCCCGAGTCACATGGAGGCAATGAGCGATAGGAGGGGATTCGTCTCTCCCGGTATAGGGAGTTGATGTTGCGCTGTGTTCGATTGGCTATAACAGGAAATCCCTGGCCAGGGTTGCTGAGATTTACTGGTAAGTGTTACCAGTAGTTTCTCGAATTGTTATAGACCTCATATCGACACGACTTATCGAGCTATTGGGGTCTGACGTTTACCACCCCTAGGCGAGATATGCGACATATCAGACGATCAGACCGGACTGTACGGTAAGTGTTACTGGTTGGATTCACAGGTGTGTGAGCGGGCTTGCTCGTCGATCTTCTGATCGCTCAATACCCGGGTGGCCGTTACGTTTAGCAGACCGCTTGCGGCTTGTGGATGTTTGATATGATCATCATCTGCTACCGGCGTATTGACGAGTCTTTAGAGTCCTACACAGAGGTTTCCTGGCTCAAGCGAAACGAAATAGGAGCGCATATGAGATATGTACGGGACCGAGAATAATGCGTGTATGTGATACCGTATTCCATTCTCGCGATGAATGTATCGATTAGGTTATATGCGATATACCCTAGTTATCGAATCAAAGGTTGATTCGATAAGCCGATACATAGGATACTAGTCGGTTATATGCGATATGACCGGATCGTTAAATCAAGTGTTGATTTAATGATTTAATGTATAATTATATATATGATATATTACTTTGCATTAACTAGTATCGGTTCACTTTAAATGGATTTTCTCGCTCGGATGTGCACATTGTATATTCGATATAGTTTTGTGCACATGCTTGTATCATGTATGATGATATATGAAAGCTAAGGTTTGTGTAAAGAGTTAATACCTTGGTTAAATAAATGGTTAAGGTTTTTATTCATTTATTCATGCAATTATCTTTTAATTTGGATTAAAAGAAAAAGTGAAAAGAAAATAAAAAGGTTGCTTTCTTACATGAAGCTTCTTGTAGCTTCATGCAACTTTGACTTATGTAACCTTTTTATCTTCTTATTAAAACCCTAACCATTCATCTAACTTGAGTTAACTCTTTACATCTAACCTTGGTTTAAGTTATGATAAGTATAATTCTTTTTCTATTATTAAATAACTTATCATAATTAGCTTCTTCTTCTTCTTCTTTTCTTCAAGTGAAGAAAGCAAGCTCCATCAATGGTGATTGATGGAAATGAGTGAGAAATCCAATTCTAAAGTCTACCCACTTCCTATTTCTTCATCCTCTACCTCTTGCCAAGTAGTAGAGTGTGTTTCCTTCACAAGTTTTCAAGGCTTGGTGAAGGTGGAGCTTGATTTAGCGATGCCTCGACGTAGATCATCTTCGGCATGGACATCGACGACCTAGCTCGCCTATTTTCCGATGAAGCCGACGCTAGAGCCCGGATTCCTTTTGGACAGCAAAGGACTTCATTGCGGAGCTATAGAGGTGGAGCACCGGATCTACAAAGGTTGTATTTCCGTTTACTTGTAATTAAGTGTTAACTAGTTGCTTTTTCGCCTAGAAATCTAGCCAACGATCCGTTCTAGGGTTTCTCGGCACCGTTCAACTTTGAAATTGGCATGGTTGATGCCTTGTGAGACCTCATTAGGGTGGCTAGGAACCCTACAGTGGTATCAGAGCCTAGCTAGAGCCTTAGGCGAAGTCCCGACGGAATTTGATGTCCGATCGACCCGAAACCCAAACCCTTAACATGCTCTCTGGACATTTCTGTAAAATGTGGATTTTTTGGAATTAAAAATATGCAGAGAAATGTGCAGGAAATTCTAAGAAAAACTGGAGAAAACGACAACCTAATTCAACAGTACGGCCGCGGAAGCGCGGCGTTGACCCCACTTTTGCGGCGGTTCCGCGGCCGTCTGTGATGATTAGGATGTGTGTTTTCTTCAGTTGTTTCTGTTGGTGTTTCTTGTGTGTTCTGGATGTTTTTAATATTTATTCCAGAGTTGAATTTTCAGGGGTTGTTTTGGGGATTCGGTGTTTCGATCGAAGTATCAAATTTTGTCTATGTGGCTTTCCGGATATTTTTTGGATATGTTAAAAAGTTCGACCGGATATAAATACCCAATTTTTCCCCTGTCGGGAAATTTCCAAGTGTTGGATTTTTCCGTAGTTTAACGACGTTCTAAGTAGTGCAAGTAACGCGATGGACCCTCTAGAAGACAACAAACCTTAACTCGATTATGTGACCGTCTTGAACTGCCCTTTGAACCTTCGGGTTTGGGGCAGTACGGCGTGCCACATGTGAGGCGTTGGCTTGACCCTTCTACGGCTGGACCGTTGGTGCTGAGGCACGAACTGAATGTTGTTAGACTTATTTCATGTGTTGATCTATATCGGGAAAACTTGGGTGTTCGAATGTTCAATCGGAAAGTTTAACATTTTCTGTTTATCCGGAATGTGATACAACAATTGGAATTCACAAATGTTATGTGATAACTGAATGAATGTTATAAACATAGCAGTTTAGTCTCACTTGATCGGTTTCCACGGAATTTTGATGTGATCAAAAGTCCGTCGCAATCACGTAGCGTATGCGGATACTCGCCGGGTAAACTTAATAGACAGCCTCACTCCATAGCCCCGACCAAGTGACTATAGGAGAACCCCGTCGCCGAAAGCATCCGTTCGGGTGCTTGCGGTAGCGGTGTTCCGCCTTGGTGCACTTCGTCGACGGTATCAGGGGTGCGGCCGCCTACTAAAGTTTGCGACGAGCATTCGATCAGTTTTTCGGGAATCTTGTTGAATTGCCCGACTTGATATTGAAAAGTGTTTTCGATAATGAGACTAAAATGCGGGGTTTATAATTGTTAGGCATGCGATGTCTAAGTAATTCATTTGGTCAGGCATGCGATGTCTGAGGTGGTTGCGGATTCCAACTGTTGTAGTTTTACACTTTCTTTTCTGTGACCGTAAGTGTAATATGTGATATCGCCGGTTTCGTTGCTATATGTCAACGACAATTGGGATGCGCATATTTACTTACGTTGATGACATGTGATGTTATGTGTTGCTGGATATGTTATATTGGATCGTCGTGTTTGAATAGCCGGGGGTTTTTTATGTGAGATGAGTGTTTTTTATTTTCATTCATGTAAAAACTTGTATGTAATATTCTTTTATTGGGGCGCTTCCAGGTTGCGGAAGTTGTCACCGTTTGTATATTATTTACTTTTTCCGCACTAGGATAGACCCAAGGAGGGGAGCACAAGTAACCGGGTTCTGGAGTCCAGTGGGAGACCAACTCGAGGAGTCGAGTACGGGTCTCCTAACTCTAGAATTGGTAGGGTTGCTTGCCGCTCTCGTAGGGGTCTAGGGGTGTGGGTTAGGCTATTCATCACGACCGTGGAATCCGTGTTTTATACTGGCTCGTATTGGAAACACGGACGTCCTAGTATATCCAATATTTCATATGATTCTTCTGCTGCGATATCTGTGATGTGATCATGTGATGTTCTGTGATAGATACAGTATATAGTATATATGATATATTATATAGGCGTTACTTATGTTTTACACCCGCGCTAGCCCTGCCCCGCTCTGCCGTTAGTTACCTAACCTAACGGTGCATGAGGGGACATCGAGGCGAATGCGGATGGTATAAGTGTACGTCGTATTTATCTGTGATGTTTAGGTACTTAAATGATGGGACTTCATTAATGTGATTAATGAAAATAAAAGAAACCTAAGATGTTGTAGAATCGAATTTCAAAATAAAACAGGTAGCTACAGTTCTTGCTTTGCACAGAGGTATATGTGATATATCCTGCACCTTATTCGATAAGGAAAGGACCGAGATCCCTTCACCGGGAGTGACTCCTTTAGCAATAACTGGCAGATGCTACACACTCGGTTTGTCTTTTGATTGCTTTTAAGTGTTTTTGCTTTGCACAGTGATATATATGATATATCCCGCACCTCATTCGACGAGGAAAGGACTGACGATCCCTTCACCGGGAGTGACTCCTTTAGCAAAACTAGAAAAGCATCAAAGACACTCCATTTCAAAATTCATTCGATCCTACAACGATATCAAGTTCATTACGCAATAGGTTTTCAGAAAAACCTGTCGTAGCCCTCCGTCATTTCAGATATGTACTGGTTAGTATTCGTGCTGCGTTTGTTGACCTCTGTCAAGGCGTAGTGTGCGGTAGCTGATTAGTGCTTATCTGCATAAGCATATGATGTGATTGATTTAGGGTAGTCGTGCGACCTTGTTGACCTCTGTCAAGGGTCGTGCGGGTGGGTTTACTTCAATCAGGAAATGACGGGTTGAACTTGACTAGCAGCCTATGGTTTGTTGACCTCTGTAAAGGTCATAGGACGCTAGGGGCAAAATATTATCGGGAATTTCAAGTGTTGAAATTTGCAATGAGATTGCATACCTTCTATGAGATAGTTGGATCCCGATACCCGCTGCGAGTAAGAGTTACTCCTGGGAGCGTTTTATACATTACAATTAGCCGATCAAGTAGGTGTCTAGAAAGGTGTCAACGGGGTTACGCCTCTGGGAAAACGAGGTTTACATTAATTAGGTTCGTGCGAAAGCACGGGGGACCTCCCTCAAAGTACCAACACTGGCCTGGCTGAAAGATTGGCGAACTTGTAGTGTGTAATTAATCCCGGCTAGTCTTTCCTTTTAGGGTTTGAAGGAAGATTTGATAAAAAGCAGTGGGAGCCATCCTGATTAGATAAAATAATAACCAATCTATTCTTGCAAGAGCGCACGCTGAGTGTTTTCTTCTCTCTCTCTCCAGGTAGCGACCATATCACGCCTTAATCAAGATAATAATACGGATTATTGACCGAACCTGCTTATTATACTGAGCTGGGGAACGTTGGTCCCTCTCCAACTTATAATTGTTATAAGACAGAGCAGGAAATTGGGGATTACCATAATTCCCGTGCCGCCCAAACGAAGAGAGTGCATGCTGATGCATCATCTTCGGGTGTGTTCATTACAAAGAACTGTTTCTCTGTATCCTCTACGTCCTGGGTATGTGATACCAGATCAGGATCCCAGATATGTAATCTGTTACATAGGGCTACAGAAAGGTAGAGAACTGAGAATGGGTGATAAGTTTCATGAGGCAGAAAACGGGGCAAGTGTTGCAGCCAAGTCTGTTGGTCACTGTCACCCTGTATTACGAATACATTGATTCTGAACAAATGTTATTAGATACCGAACCTGATATACAAAATCATATCTATTCTTTATTAGTAAAGAAATGATAAAATTTTGTATAGTTGGATAATGTTTTGAACATTTCCTATATCAAAAGTTGATCGGTTCAGGCACGTTATCTAAAAGCATTGACGTTCTAAATCAAACTACAGTTCTTTAGTATACAGAACACACACAAGAGGAAGAGTTCAGAAATGAACGAATCCTTCTTGAGGTATTGTAGACTAGGTCATATCAATGCGACCCGACTGGCTGAGTTATATTTAGATGCATATTTAAATCAGTTTGAATTTACATCTTGTGAAACTCGCCAGTCATGTCACAAAGATAAGATGACCACAGCTCTGTTTATTGAAAACAGAGAAAGAGTTAGTGAACTCTTGGGATGATACATATTGATGTATGTAGGTCCCCAGTCTACAACTGCCAGGACTGGTTCTTTATACTTCATTATATTCTCTGATAATCTCTCAAGACTCAGACATATGTTCTTGTTGAAACACAAGTCCGAACCTTTTGAGATATTCACGGAATATAAGTTAGAAGTAGAGAACCAAAACGGGTAAAAGTATTATGTCCTTTGATGTGATCAAGGAGGAGAATACTTTAGCACGGAATTCCTGGACTATTCTAAAGGAGAATGAGATTCTCTCTCAGCATTACTCCTCCGTATACACCATTGAATGATGGTGTGTCGGGGCGGAGCAGATACACCCTATCTGATATGGTGTGCTCTATGATGAGTACTACTGAGTTACCTTTTTCCTCAGGGGGTTATGCACTTGAGAAGCTGCATACCTATTGAATAAGGGTTCCAATCAAATCAGTTGCCTACCACTTCATATGTGATATGGAAAGGGTAGAGCCCATGTCTTAAGCTTGTTAAGATTTGGGGTTGTCCGGCCTATGTCTGAAAGCAAAATCCGGACAAGCTCGAGGCAAAGTCTGTAATGTAGAACTGGAAAGGTTCCAGCTATACAAACTGCAGCTGATGATTTGAAAGAACCAAAGGATTCAATGGTTACCAACGAACCTCAGCCTCTCCGCCGATCTAGTAGGGTTCCTCATCCGCCTGAGAGATACTTCGGTTTCTCGATGACAGTGGGAGCGAGCATTGCATCATGAGATGATGACCCAACTAGTTTCGAGCTGGCCGTCAGGAGTAAGACTCTATAAGAATGGCTGGATGCTTAGTGATCTGAGATGGAATCCTTATACACCAACAAAGTATGGACTTTGGTTGCTATATCTGAAGGGTTAAATCCCCATCAGGAGCAAGTATATCTTGAGAAGATTACTTGGTGTACATGGAAAAGTTGAGACTTTCAAAGCTAGACTTGTTAAAGGTTTGCATCATTGACCAGGTCTGGATCATGATGAAACTTTTTCTAAGGATCTATGCTTAAGTCCATCCAGATCCTACTTGCCATGGCTACATACCATGACTACGATATCTGGTGGTTGGGTGTCATGACAGCTTTTCTAAATGATGTTTTAGAAGAGGGAGTCTATAAGTACACAGCCAGAGAGCCTCGTAGACAGTGGGAGCAGCGGAAACGTGTGCAAGATGCTTTATAGGATAAAGCAGGCATCGCGGAGTTGGAACGTCTATTTTGATGAAGTAGTCAAAGAGTTTGACATCATCAAAATGGTAGATGAACCTTGTATAAACAAAAAGGTAGTAGGGAGTATGGTGACGATCCTCGTAGAGTACGTGGATGACATACTCTTGATAGGGAAGTAGTTTCCTATGCTACGCTCGATCAATCTCCGATTATCACAAAGATTCTCCATATAGGATCAAAGTGATACCTCCTAAATCCTGGATTTTGGATCTATGAGATAGATTTAATTGGATGTTAGAATTCTCACTAGTTGTAGTGAGATGGTATCAATCGATCCTGGGGAGAATCACTGGAAGTGTTACAGGGTGATAAAGACGACTGAATGTCAGTCGCAGGCATTGTCTTTACCCTCAATCGAGGGACGGTATGTTGGAAGAGTTCCAAGCTAGATACCGTGACATACTAGACGATAAAGGCAGGATACATCGCTACTTAAGATACTACCAAAGAGGCTGTTTGGATGTATAATGGTTCATGAGATGAACTATGTTCCTACCATTGTGAGACAATGGAGTTGTGGCTTATGCCAAGGAACGCCGGTCCCATCAGTGATCCAGACATATTCTAAGGCAGTCTCACCTGATCATGGAGATGGATGATCTCCAGGGAGATCGAGGTTTGGAGAGTAGATTCAGAGGACAACACAGCGGATCCACTCACAAAGGCCTGTTCCCAGAGAGAGACTTTTATGGGATGGTTGAGTATGAGATACTACAACCACTGCTACAGATGGCCCTAGTGCAAGTGGGAGATTGTTAGTTATATGTATGCCCTAGAGGCCATTACTGTACATTGGATGTATATTGTAGTGGATGCTGGGACATATATAGGGAAGACTTTCTTGCTCGACATGATAGTATGCTATCTGGTTACTCTTTACCTTAACATGTATACTGATTGTCTCTCTGTTACATGTTGGTAAAGCCCTTAGGATGTGTACTTGAATACCTGGATTATGATGCGGATCATACTAGTGGGGACATGGTAGTCTATAAGTACATCCTTCAAAGTCCCTAGTCGTGGGTGTATCGAGACGGGGCATCGATATACCAGATTAGACTAGCGTGTACCTTCTCGACCCATACAGATGGGCGATGGATGATCCCATATCCATTGGTGTTTGACATCAGAGATGATATACGGGTGCTCAGTAGAGACTGGGTACACTGGACGGACTCGCCGAGAACTCCCAGATGGTATTATACCTTACGTCAGATGGCAGTTCTCTGGTGACACTGGTACAGAGTAGTCTGTTGACCCGAGATCGTCATAGAGTCTTGTGTGGTTCCCACTGTGCTTTGATTTCCATCTTACCACGTCCAAGAGGGCGTGCAAAACGGTGGTTTTTGGGTACAGTCCCGAGTCACATGGAGGCAATGAGCGATAGGAGGGGATTCGTCTCTCCCGGTATAGGGAGTTGATGTTGCGCTGTGTTCGATTGGCTATAACAGGAAATCCCTGGCCAGGGTTGCTGAGATTTACTGGTAAGTGTTACCAGTAGTTTCTCGAATTGTTATAGACCTCATATCGACACGACTTATCGAGCTATTGGGGTCTGACGTTTACCACCCCTAGGCGAGATATGCGACATATCAGACGATCAGACCGGACTGTACGGTAAGTGTTACTGGTTGGATTCACAGGAGTGTGAGCGGGCTTGCTCGTCGATCTTCTGATCGCTCAATACCCGGGTGGCCGTTACGTTTAGCAGACCGCTTGCGGCTTGTGGATGTTTGATATGATCATCATCTGCTACCGGCGTATTGACGAGTCTTTAGAGTCCTACACAGAGGTTTCCTGGCTCAAGCGAAACGAAATAGGGGCGCATATGAGATATGTGCGTGACCGAGAATAATGCATGTATGTGATACCGTATTCCATTCTCGCGATGAATGTATCGATTTGGTTATATGCGATATACCCTAGTTATCGAATCAAAGGTTGATTCGATAAGCCGATACATAGGATACTAGTCGGTTATATGCGATATGACCGGATCGTTAAATCAAGTGTTGATTTAATGATTTAATGTATAATTATATATATGATATATTACTTTGCATTAACTAGTATCGGTTCAC